>JAGPOW010000261.1:238992610-239022709 GCA_030014935.1 Caiman crocodilus
CTCCTCTTGAAGACCCCCAGGGTAGGGGAGAGCACCACCTCCCTTGGGAGCCTGTTCCAGACCTTGGCCACTCTAACTGTGAAGAAGTTCTTCCTAATGACCAGTCTAAAACTGCTCTCTGCTAGCTTGTGGCCATTATTTCTTGTAACCCCCAGGGGCACCTTGGTGAATAAAACCTTACCAATTCCCTTCTGTGCCCCTGTGATGAACTTATAGGCAGCCACAAGGTTGCCTCTCAACCTTCTCTTGCAGAGACTAAAAAGGTCCAGGTTCTCTAGTCTCTCCTCATGGTGCTTGGTCTGCAAGCCCTTAACCATACTAGTGGCCCTTCTCTGGGCCCTCTCCAGGTTATCTGCATCCCTCTTGAAGTGTGGCACCCAAAACTGCATGCAGTATTCCAACTGCGGTCTGACCAGCGCCTGATAGAGGGGAAGTATCACCACCTTGGATCTATTCATCTTGCATCTGCTGATGCACGATAAAGTGCCATTGGCTTTTCTGATGGCTTCGTCACACTACTGACTCATGTTCATCTTGGAGTCCACTAGGACTCCAAGATCCCTTTCCACTCACTTCTGTGCCACCCAGCAGGTCATTTCCTAGGCAGTAGGTGTGCTGGACATTTTTCCTCCCTAGGTGCAGCACTTTGCATTTCTCCTTGTTTCTTTGCATTTCTCCTTATTAAGGAGGTGGAGGATTTTGTACTTCTCATTGTTAAGCTCATCTGATTTCATTCTGCCCATGAATCTGGACTTTCAAGGTCATCCTGAATCTTTCCTCATACTCTGGTATGCCCACATTTCCCCACAGATTGGTGTTGTCCGTGAACTTAATCATTAAGCTTTCCACTCCTTTATCCAAGTTGTTAATAAATATATTAAAGAGCACGGGTCCAAGCACTGATCCCTGGGGGACACCACTGGATATGGGCCACCAGGAAGAGGTCATCCCATCAGTTACAACTCTCTAAGTCACTTTTCCACCCATCTCACTGTAGACTGGACAAGCCCAGGACCCTCCAGTTTGATTGAGACAATCTCATGGGAAATAGTCAAAGGCTTTACTGACATCTAAGTAAATGACGTCAACCTTGTGACCCTTGTCCAGATGGCCAGTTACACTAAGTTAGTCAGGCATGACCTACCCTTGACAAAGCCATGCTGGTTGCTTTGCAACACCCTATTCAATTGCCAGTTTGGGACTGATGTTCTCCTTAACAATTTTTTCAAAGATTTTACCCAGGACTGAAGTCAGGCTGGCCAGTCTGTAGTTTGCTAGTCATCCCTCTACCCTTTCTTAAACGTGGGCACCACATTGGCCTTCTTCCAGTCATCCAGGACCATGCCTGAGTTCCATGATTCTTTAAGCAGCTTGGCCAGTGGTGCTGCTATAAGCTCAGACAGTTGTTTCAGGACACTCGGGTGCAGATCATCTGGCCCAGCAGACTTGAAAGTGTCCACATGTTGTAGAAGATCTCTCACTTGTTCAGGACTGATTTTGAGTAATTTGTTGTCTTCCCCACATTCCCTGGGCCTCTAGTCAAGTGAACAGCTCCTGTTTCAGGAATATCAATGTGAAGTATGTATTTAGGAGTTCTGCCTTTTCCCAGGCATCGATTGTTGGCTGCCCCTGAGCATTCAGTAAGGGTCCCACAGCAGATCCTGATATTTTTCTTGTTTCCTATGTATCTGTAAAAGGATTTTTTGTTGTCTTTTATGCTGGTTGCCATCTTTATTTCCTTGCCTGCCTTAGCTTTCCTTGTCTTGTATCTGCAAGCCCTGGTGATACAGGTGTATTTTTCTTTGGTAGCTGATCTGTTCTTCCATTGCTTATATACTTCTTTCTTTTTCAATAGCTCCCTAATATGCTTTTTGAGCCAAGTGGGTCTCTTGGTTTTTTTCCATGTGGAAAATGTGGAGATGTCTGTTTTTGAGCTGTGAGAATCGCCTTCTTAAGGAAGCACCAGCATACTTGGACTCAAATCCTCCAGTTCCTAGTCTCAGAGGGCCTTTTCTACTAGCCTCTTGACCCTGCCAAAATCTGCCTTCCTGAAATCTAGAATGTCTGTTCTGTTGACTGATTTCCCAGTCTTCCAGAGGATGGTGAACCTTATCAGGTTATGATCACTGTAACTCAGAGTACCACCAATTGTTAGGTCACCTATGATGTCCTTCCCCTTGGTCAGCACCAAATCCAGAGTGGCCTTACCGCTAGTAGGCCCCTCTACAACCTGTGTCAGAAACAGATCGTCTGTTGTTGCCAAAAAGCTGGCTGACCTTCTGGAGGTGGCCAAGTGATCCTCCCAATAGATGTCAGGGTAGTTGAAGTCACCATGACAATCATGCCTCTAGTGTGAGCTGCCTCAGTCAGCTCTCCAGAGAGTGCCTGATTGCACTCTTCCTCCTGGGAGGGAAGCCTGTAGTAGACTCCTACCATTAGGTCTCCTTCTCCTGTTCCCCCTTGTATCCTGATCTAAAGGGTCTCAAGGGACCCTTCCCTGCTGTCAAAAGTGACCCACAGGGAAGGGTATCATTCTTTCACATAGAGGACCACACCTCACCCCTTCTTGCCAACCCAATCCTTCCTGTAAAGCAGTGGCTCCCAACCTTTTTTGTTGTGACCCTAAATCTAGGTTGTGACCCCTGCCCTTTCGCCAAATCATTCATGCCCAGCAGTGTTAGTATAGCCCAGGCTGGGATTGTGGGGGGGCAGCAGCAGTGAGAGCCATATGGACCATGTGCCAGGACAGCCCCATAGGCAGGAGGGACGGAGTGAGGGGTGGACCTCTCGCAACCCTGATTTGGGTTGCAATCTGAGGTTGGGAGCCACTGCTGTAAAACCTGTAGCCCTCAATATTGACTGCCCACTTGTGTGTGTCATCCCACCACGTCTCCATCAACCCAATCAGGTTGAAATCCTTGTCAGTAAGAAGGAGCTCCTGTTCCTCCTATTTGCTTTCCATGCTTCTGGCATTCCCATAAAGGCACCTGAGTTCCGCCAGTCATCTCAGATTTTCTGTCATGCTGCCTGTATCTCAACACGTTGGTACTTATCTGGACATCCATTGCTTAAGCACCCTCCTATGTGTCAATATGGCTAGAGGATTCATGCACAGCAGCGGAACCTTCTCCCCAGCTCCCCAGATGTGCGTAGTTTAAAGCCTTCCTCAAGAAGTTGGCAACTCTTGTAGTGAAGAGCTTCCTTCTGCCTATGAGATGAATACCGTCCTTTGCATGTAGACCTCTGTAGCTAAACTGCATGTCAAGTGCAAGGTATCCAAAGCCCACTCAGTGACACCATCTCTGAAGCCTTTGGCTGAGCTTCTCAGTGTGCTCATGCCCCTGGTCCCAGCATCCAGCAGATGTGCTAGGCATCCATCACAGCGTGGAGTGCATGGAGGCTGGGACCACAGGCTCTGTCTTTGTGAAGGCCTCCGAGGTACCAGGGGTGGGGGCAGTGTGGTCCATCCGGGCCAGGAAGCCGTCCACCGTGCACCTAGCATATTGCAGGGTGAGCTCTGGGCACATGGCTCCCCAAGTGTAGAAAGTTTCATTCCATTGGGACCTTTAAAAACTTTTAAAACTCATGGCTCATAGCAAGTCTTGTGAGATTATGGTGCAACCACTTGCAGCACGTGAGATTATGGTGTGCCACTTGCAGGGACTGGCTACCAGCCCCTGACATATCCTGCCAGAGAAGAGGGCTTGAAATTCCCCGCCCCTTCTCAAGTTCCCATGCTAACTCATGGGTGCCAGGCCCAGATAGTGCCTGTTTGCTCCCTAAGCAGGATCTGGGGGCAGGGGCTATGACCCTCCTCAGCTCTGCTCAGCTGCCTCCTCTAGCTAGTGCTCACCCACCATGGGTCCCACTTACCTTCCAGCTCTGCACTCTCAGTCTGAGAGCAAGTAGCTTGTCTTGGTTAGGGTCCACCAGAGGGATCAGGCCTCTTAAGGGCACAATTGGCTTGCACTCATGTGTCTCCCACCAAGAGCTGGTCATAACTCTGTGGTCAAGCCTTGGCAGGCTGCTGAGTGTGTTTGGGGAGGGGCTGCCTGGCCTAGCTCTGGCCATACCCCGCACTGCATGAGAGGCCAATGGGGTAGAAAGCCAGGCAGATCCCGGCTGGGGTCCCCATGCCTGTGCCCAGAATGGGAGACTGGGGAGTTTAATCCTCTTCCTCCCCCAAGCCTGTTGGCCCATGCCCTCATCACCTCCACTTCAGCAGGGAAAAGTCTGACGGGCTGCTCTGCCCCCACCAAGCAGACTGGGCTGTGCCAGCCAGGTTTCCCACCCCAGCCCTCTTGTCAGCCAGCCCTCCTTGCTCCAGCTAGGAAACAGAGGGGCAGGGCCAACCCTGTACTGCTCAAGCAGACAGCACAATCTAGGGCTGCAAAGCATGCTGGGATACCGGGGGACCGTGATTTAACTGGAACTATGAAGGGGTCTAGGATGGAAGTTCCATAAATTGGTTTGACCTAAATCAGTTAAGTCTGATATTATATTCAACCATAATTTATCTTAAACCAGTTTTGACCATTTTGCAACCAGTTTATGTGCAATGAACCTCTGTTCTGGTGCAGGTTTAAACTAGTTTCTGATCACTTAAACCGGTTTATGTGCAACTTCTGTCCCTAACCAAGGGGAACAATTATATCACATGCCCTCTAGATGTCCCTGTTAGAGGGATATTGCTCCCTCTTCAGATCTGTAATGGAAAATTTTCCTCTGTCAGAAAAATTAACCTTGAAGGGGAAGAAAGAAAGAAAAAGATAAAGATAATATTTGTCATATGCAAAGAATGGTAAACTGGTAAATGTAGGAAATTAATATTTAGAGAGAGATTTTTTTAAAACCTTTGCACAACGTAGAGTTGTACATATCTCATTTTCCCATCCAGTTTGAATATATGTACACTGGGTGTTTGAAGACAGAGATGGCTAATTTATAATAGAGAAGAAGTCTATCCAATGTAAGAGTTTCAGCTTTAGCTTTATTGTTACTCAGCATCTTAAAAAATTTCTTGTATGCAATTAGTATTACTTTATATTATGCTATGGAAGAGTAAACTTTTATGCAGCATAATTCACATTATTAGACAGCGTATAATTGTACTCAGAAAAAAGCAGCCTTGAACTTTCACACAAGCACCTTTTAATCTACTGTGAATTTTCTCTTAACTAAACACTGACTGGTATTGTAAGGAATGTGTTTTCAGTAGTTTGGCTGTGAGCCATTATGGATATGCACATCTTTATTGGGTACTTTTATGTAGAGGAAAAATGGGGTTTCCACCCTTTATTCAGGTAGAATCTCATGCATGTTTTTTTTTTTTTTTTTTGAAATGGCACCAAACCAAGACATTTTGTGTAAGATCCTGATTTGTGACACATAAAGACCAGCACATTTTATAAGTTGCTATATGTTTAAATAAATAAAGATAATCATAATATCAATGATAACCATAATACAAAATAAATTTCTTCCTCTATTTTAGATATCCAAAGCCAAACAAAAATTAAGATAAATTAAAAAACACTGCACTTCCTGAAAAGTGCAGGTGCAAGAGATGAATTGTTGAATTTTCCTCAGTTCTCCAAATGGCGTAACTCACAAGTGTAGGACTGTATTCATTAATACCATATTTCTGTTGTTAAGAAAAAGTAAAAAGTTAAAAAGAAAATGGAACATTTTCCCTAGAATAATATATATGGCCAGATTTCAAGGAGAGTTAGACACTAAATTAGAACTTAGGTGCCTAAATGGTTTTGTGAATCTGGTTCCTAGTTCATAAGTGAAAGGGCAAAACCTTATGGCTGTTTGTAGACATTTCAAAAACAGCAAACAAAAATGTGCTTTACCAGAAGAAGCAGTGCATTACTTCAACTTGGCTCCGCAGTGTCTCTATAGATCAGGTGCTTTAGTGAGGCTTTTTCGTGCTTTTATCTAAAGTTGATTTAATCAGCTATTAGATAAAAGTGCTGTAAAAGACTCACTCAAGTGCCTGATTCATATGGACTTCAGGCAAGCCGGGTCCAACTAACGCGCTGCCTCTTCTGAGCATGTGCTGGGTTTGGCGCAGGAATGCGCGGAATTTAAAGTACCGTATTGGTTTTGGGGGGGGGGGGGATAAGGGGGAAAAGGGAGGGCTTAACATTTGCTAAGAGCCCAAGTGTCTGTCCAGTGCATAGATACAGTTATCATAAGTTAATAAAGAACACTGACCACATGAATTAGATTTAGCTACTCTTCTTGTTTTAATTAGGCATCAATAGGTGACAGGAAAAAGAAAAGAAAAAAGAAAGAGAAAGTCAGCTATAGGAACAGATGAAACGCATGGAGTTCAATTCTAGTGCATTCCACACTTTTTCCACACACATTCCAGGGATTTCAGGTGGCAGTGATTAATAATAAACCTAATACTTCTTAAAACTTGGGGGATTTTAACATTTGTTCCTTGGGAAGAAATAAAAGTGAGCTGATTTTTCTTTCTTTTTTTGTGGCTCTGATTAAGTCCATCATTTACAATTAGCAAATTTCCAGTGACTCAGGATATGTTGGGGCCTCCTAAGCAGGACACCTGAGAGTCCCATTGTGTTCTAAGATTCAGGACGGAGAGAATTTTCCTCTCTTTCTTCCCCTTATTGACTACAGCTCAACATAGTTTTAAGCTTTCTTGCAGACATCAAACCTCACAGGAAACACCAATGTGAACATTCTTATTGAAGGCTAAGGATGCATTGTTTTTATATGTCAGTTAGTAATTTCCTATTGAAAACAATAGAAGCAGAAAGAATGCTCCAGTATTTAAACTACCGTAAGCTTTCAAGCAGCATTATTAATCTAACACATGTGAACATTTCTCTTGTTTGTTGTTATCTGCATTAGAGTTTGAAAAAAAATTAAGGCAAGAACTATGAACAAGTCGATATAAATAATGCAGATACATGTGCTTTTTTTCTCTGTATATGTATGATAGTATGTACAGCTAAACAAATTAATATCTCTCTTTTAATAGAAATGAATTTATTTTTATTCTAAAGCATTTTATAAGAATAATTGTAACATATTCAGGAGTGATATCAACACCAAACTCTGAACCTGAATTAGCAAATGCTTATAAACTTAAGTATGCCCACTAAACTCAGTGAGACTTCTCTTGCATAACTGTCTGCAGGATCAGGGCCTATGCCAACAGTCTCAAGAGCCAAAAGTGACAATCAGGCTGAAAAACGTTGTGTTTTATGACATGGAAGGATATTTTCTAAGGATCTGGCTGAGAACAGTAAATTCATTTCATTTGTAACATATTTGAAGATTGGACTAAGGCTTGTAAGGTGAAATCCTAGTCCATTAAAGCACTGTGCCAGATAATTTGTAAATATTATCAGTAAGAGATAACACATGCTCAGTTTACTGGGCCATTCTACTTTAAGCATATGTTAAAGTAATATTGACTTTTCCACTAAACCAAAATCTCTGTTATTTGTGCCCAGAAGACTGAAAAAACAATAGACATAGGAAACATAAGAATTAATCTTTCTGACCTTTTGTTTTTTATACCTTTGGGGATCAGTGTTTGTGTGGGCCTAATAATGAATGCTAGATACTCACTTGCAATGGGTCCTATTGTATGCAGAACTATTTTACAGTTTTATTTACATTTGCCATCGCTATCCTGAATGCACTCCACAGTCACAATTAATATTCTCTTTGGAGCTGTATCTTCTTACCTGGATCCATTCTCTGCTGGAATCTTCACCAGGGGTCCATCCATTTTCAGAGTAATTTAATCGGGACCTTTCTGAAGACCAGTTGGTGCTATACTGGGAGGAGGCAGTGATTTGGTCAGAGTGAATTTCTCCTGATTCCATACCTAGCGGTTCCATGCACTGGAAATCTGAAGAAAAATAAATTACAATAATTACTATAGTCAGCTACTTCAGTGTAATAATAAGATAATGAGAAAGTTTTGCTGCTTTGCATACAAAAACCTAAATAATTTATTTTTATGTGAATTTGAACTTTTTTAACAGTTTTAAGTATGGCGGTTTTGGGGTTGTAGTGTCATTCTTACTACTGTCACTTGAGTTGCCATGGCAATTCCTGGCATAATAATGCTATACAAATATTTTTAGCCCAGCATTGAAGCCATTTCAATATAGGACAATAGAATTCTCTTTCCTAGGGTAGCAGAGACACTTTAGTGAATTCATAACATAAAACAATTTATGCTCAATCTGTAATTATATGCAGAAATGGAAACAAGCAAAGAACTATAGAATAATTTTACTCTTAATTGATTTCATTGCTCTTCACAACGTAGTACAACAAACTATAAAAATACTTAACCATGTATTACAGCAAAGTTCATTTGTTTTCTGTATACCTTGAACACTGGAGAAATAAACAAGGTTTGAACCTGGGCCAGGGAGCTATTGCTAACTAGCTATATGTTAGAGGACTTGGTGGTCACCATCCCATTTCAGTGAACACAAAAATATCATGACAGTTTAATATTAATTGGCAGGCCTCCCACAGAAGCCAAAAGGCTGAATGGATCATGAAGATGCAATTATGCTGTCACATCTAGAGGAGATACTTTGGTCAGGGTTGAGACATGTTTGCATGGTTATATGGGGAAATCTTCACTGCCACGGTTTATACTGTATATGTTTTGTGGAAAAAATAGAAATGTCAGTCTTGAATTATAACCATTTCTTTTCATGGGCCTATCCAATCCCTTCCAGCCACCCCAAACTGGAGGTCAGAAGGACTAATACCTTTTAAAAGTGTTCAGTTCAGACACAAATTATACAATAGCAGAGCTAACAACTTGAGTCTACCAAAAAAGGACTGTATATGATTTAATTTCATTTTTATAATGCCATTTATTGTATTTACTTTGGAGAGGGCTATAAACTTTCCTCTCAAGTTGGGGAGTGGTTTCCTTACCTTGTCATGATGATAAATGAAAAGGTAGGTTTTCAGAAAAGGTAGGTTTCTATAATATTACAGAGAAACACTTTAGTACTGTGAAGCAGTGAAAATGGAGTGAGGTAATAAGTGATGTTAATTAACTCTGGGCCAGAATCAGTTGTACTGTGAACTGTTTATACATAAAAAAAGATTCTTCAGGGAAGGAATTTTAATGGATGAATAAAAAGACTTTTAAATGAGTTGTGACAGCTACTGCTTTTTAAAACAAATGTGTTTCTCTAGGCAAATTTTGATTTTTTTAGTAAAAAAAATCAAAAACCAGAATATTTTTGGTTAAAAGACTGGATTTGAAAATCACTTTTTCTATTCAGAAGTGCTGCCACAGTGGTTTGTGGGAATGGTAATTTGCCTAAATTCTTGATCTATGCCTAAATACTTCCCCATGGGCCAGTCTGGCCAGACTGGATTTCCCATGTGATATATCAAAGTCATTCTCATTTCTTTAACTATTATGGTACATCCTTGAAGTCCTCAGAGTCTGACCTGAAAGTGTGATTCCCAACTGCTTGAGGGCAAGGAGTGGTTAAATAATCTTTCTTTGTCTGGAGTCTAGAATCACACCGAATAAACATAAGGCACCAGTTTCTATTATCATTTAAAACAGGTTTTGCTGCTGAGCGAATAAATCTGTATGTGCATACACATAAACAAGGTTTTGGATTGCACTGTATTTCAAAGATGAAATGAACCCATCACACTAAAGGCTCCAGCACAGATGTAGGGTGATTATTAAACAGGTGCCAATAAGGACTCCACGTTCTTTGCATCAGGGTAAAAGGTGCAAAAAGATCCATCACAATGGCCAGAAGACCCCACGCACGGCATATACGGAAGAAACTATCATAGTTCTGCATTCGCATCCCCACAGGTTGTAATATATTTTGGTCCATTTACTTAGCTAGAGGATTAAATTTCACCTTATGGGAGTTTTTCCTTATTCTTTGAAGGAGTATATCAAAGCACATTCATTCTGAGTGAATCTGTCTGGATCTCAGTGGGTAGGACAAAGAAGAGAGTGTTTTATTTAAAGCCCTGGAACCTAAAGGGTACCATTGTTTTAAGTTCAAGCCAAGAAAGGAAATCTGCATGGGACTCTCGGGCCTTGGAATGGAATCGTGGGCCTTTACTGAAGGTTTCTGAAGGGTAAGTGTGAGAATGAAGCATTTGGGAGAGAATCTGTAATAGAACAATTTCTAAAATATTTTATGATATACTTTGAGGAGGGCTAAGTACAGTAAACCAGTCATTTACATGCAGGAATTTAATCATCAAAGCCTGTTCCTTCTTGTAATAGAAGAATAGAAGGCTTCGAGGAGTGGAAAGCATGTTCATATTTCATTGTTTCAGTGCAGCTTTTCCACTGTTCTGCAATTCCAGGTTTTCTTTGCCAGTTCAGTTTTCCCAATAGTTCTTCTAACTTTGAGACATTACTGTGAAATAAAACTATGAGAAAGCAGCTATTCAAAGGGTAGATTGTCTTTAAAGAAGAAAAGAAAAACACCTTTATTTATTTAAGAGTTTTTTAATGTTTCATATGGCACTCAATGTGCAAGAAGATATTACAGAACATATTTACTACAGGGCTCTGCAGGATGGATAAATACTCACCTTCTGATATGCTATTCTGTAAGACACTGTAGTTTGCTGAGAATCCCTCTTTTGCGATTGCACTGTCAGTGTAAAAAACCATTGAAAGGATTCCTGTTGAAGAGCGAACTCGACCTGGTGTGTTCTGTCCACAGTAACGCCCTATGTGAGGACCAACTGAAAAGAAACAATGTATAATGGTAAATTAGCTTTCTCCTTCAACAATGGATGTCAGTACAGTAGCCTCCTTAAGAGATTCCTCAGTGGAAAATAAGGACTTCTTACAACAGTTTAAAATTTCAACCCCATCAATACCTAGGTAATGAAAAATAAATGGCTCACCCTACCATAGGGAACTTCACTATTACAGCATTTTGGAAAAGCAAATAAAGCTCTAATGAAATATAGGGCTAGTTTGTCAAAGGATACACTTTTAAGTGCACTGTTATGGGCAATGGCACATGCAATTATATGCACAAGAAGAAGCAGATGTTTTCAAAATGTGATTAAAACATCTGCCTAGAAGAGGGAGATTTGAGGGGCTCAGCATGCATACCTAATATTACAAGGTACTCCTTTTCTTGTGATAGTCAATGGGAGCTGAGTCCAATATTTTGCAGAACTGGGCATTTATTTCAGTGGTCTTGCAGGCAGGCTGTCATCAGTTTTTCAGCAAATTTAGAAAAATGCTTTTGCTTTTATATTCACATAATGACCCCATGCCCCCTCCTATTTGTGCTTTCAACAGCTTCATACTTTCTTTCCTTCACTCAACTGCTGACACATGTAACCAAGAAAAAAATAAAATAATATATGAACAAGTCCTCCACCCATCCCTCTGCCATTCCTTTGAAAGTGTCATTATATTTATCATAAATAAATATATCTATCTTAAATATCTAATGAACCTTGCAAAGAAATGCAAGAGTAATGATGGGAAAATTGCTTCTACTGTCAAAGTTGCAATATTTCCAATATATATTCCTATGAAAGTCAAAAAATCCAAATACTGATATCTTTCTGTTTTCTTTGTACACTGCCCTCTTCCCTTAGTTAGTTTAACCCAAGCCAGCATATGCTGCCTTCCAATGCTGTGCACCTCTCAGGGACAGAGCCCCAAACTGATGAAGAAGACTCCATTTCTGTGTAAAATAATCAAATGGGTTGTGCTAGAGTGTGGGCAAAGAATTTGTCCGAATATTGCAGATGACAATATTCATACTGTTGGCTTCCCAGACCTCATCTAACACATCATTATTGTTATAAGTCTGGTTAGTTTTCAGTTTAAAAGCTAAAACATTTCTAAATCTTAATTATTCAAAATGCAAGGAAACTCATTAGCTAACATAATTTCTGTAGACACTTACAGTGTCTGCCAACAAGTTAAACAATTCCAACTTGGAATAGACATGCAATTTGAGCTGCACTTCTGTATTAAGCCCCAGTGCTGCCAGAAGGAAGCAGCTCAGATGATACAGCTCCTGCTGCCAATGTAGATTTTTCTATCCATATTCTGGCTGTAGTCAGCTTTCAGTTGCCTTGGCAATCTCATTACATGTAAGATACTAGTCCCCAGCCAACTCCACTGTTTTTCCCCATGACCGCTCTAAGATAAATGTATAGATGTAATAGAATACCCTGCAAAGGACATGCATTGAATTCTTTCCACTAAATCACTCACGATCTTATTTTTTGAAAGAAGAAAGCTGTTCTTTTGGATCATTAGCAGCACTGCCCTTAAAAAAAATCTTTCACATTTGCCTGGATATAGCCTGCCCCTTTAATTGTCTTTTTTCTTGGATGGGCAAACAGCTGTAAACCTGCTACTTCCCACTCTGGCCTTTGATCATTGCCGCTACTGACCTTACTATGGACTACAAGACAGAAGGAGAGAGATGGCCACCATACTATGGCCCTCCAAGTCTTCCCCCTCCCATTTCCTGCAGGGAATATCCTTTTGAAATAGCAAACAGAAGGGAACTTTGTTTAAGGCACATTCAGACTTTAAAATTCACCATGACTCACTGGTTTATAATTTTTAGACATACTTGGTATAATTCTACATTTCATTCTTCTGAATATTGCCCCTGGTATCACAGTATTAATCCCTTTGCTAGCTGAGTAGATTCAGGAGCCAAAAACTTTGCAGAACATGATACAGAGAGGTATTGAATTTTCTTGCACAACATGTAAACCTTAGCCTGCTGAGCTAATACATTATTGATCTGAACAGAACGGGATGAAATAAAGGTTCTTATTCTTCCCACATAAACACCTAAAATATGTAGAGTTGTCCTTTTTCCATTTAAGTCTTGTAAATTTTTGAATGACAGTAAGTTGCTTAATGATGTTTAGTGTCACAGCACCAAACAGTACACTGAAGAATACAGTTTGAACAATACCACTGTTTATTTTGATAGACTGTGTTACTATTTCTGTCAGTGTCCTATTAATCCTACCCAATCATGAACTGGAGGCAAATTGTCACTTCTGTGATTTGTGATAAAGGTACATGTACATTTCAAATTGATGAAACCTCTCCTGTAATGCAGCCAAAAGATCTGTATTGGAATTGGGGCTGCGGACACTCAGATAACAGAGCGAGTGATTCTGCTGGAGATTAGGTCGAAATACCTGTTTGTAGCTTTCGGGTGTTGGGGCTTATGACATTCATCTGGCATCCCACTTGAGAAACCGGTCCAGATGTGTATCTCTTGGACCTAAACTATGCCTGCTAGGGAACCAGTTCCATATTACCAACAGGACAAAGGCATCTCTGAGCCTTTCCTGGATATATCCACTTGATGCTTGTGCTCTATCTATCTGACCCTGAGATCCTTCCTCATTTCTCAGCCGATCTCTGCTGGACAGATGAGATCATAAGGAAAAATATGCTTTGCATTTAGGTTCAAGGGGTGGAGAGAAAGCAAAAAATTGTTTTCCACGCTCTTCCCAAAATACAGAGATTACTGCAGTCCACTTCAGTTTTCAGCTGGAACAAATTCCTTAGCCATTCTGTGTATATAAATGTAATGGGAAGCAAGGCTAGTTGCTTAACACTCTTTCCTGGGACAAGGCTAGTTGCTTAACACTCATTTACCGACACATGTACTTCTTTTCTGTACAACTGAAGCCACAAAAAGGATGTTGAGCTGCAAATCTACTGTGCCCCTTTGTGTCAATGGGAGTCACCCTATTGTTGGAGAATTTATGCATACTTGTTGCCTTACACATTGGCCAATGAGCCACACTTCTATCCTTTATAACTCAGTCTGAAAAGAAAAGGGGGAAAATAGGGATATCATCAGCCCTTCAAGATACCTATTTAAAGAGTAAAGTACCTAATTCAGTGAATATTAAAATCTATTTTAAAAAAATGTACTGTATGCCACACACTGTTTTTGTAGAATAACAGCTTTCTTACTGGCTAAACATTTATGCATAATGTACCACTTAGAATGCTAACAGGAAAAAATGGACTTCTATTCTAATAGTTCCAGTTGTCATAGATGGAGAGCTTTTTACATATTTTATATCTTCATTTGTTCTCATCATAGTGTAGAGAGCAAATACAACAGGAAAAAAAGCTAGATTAATGGCAACCTTCATTTGCATTGATGTTAACAACTCTAGCAAAGTGTTATTTTTTTCTTCTATAATTCAGTGCAAGCACTTGTGGTATTGACCAGAGGAGTTATGCTTAGCCTGTGGTTCTCAAACCATATGTAAACTCCTTTAAATTACTTTTGAGCCTCTGGTAGACAATTCATAGAGCTTCAAAGAAAGCTGCATGATGGATATGTGCAATTCATCACTTAATCTCATCATGGTTTTGAGTGAACTATTTTTCTTTTAAGTCATCAGTGGATTGTGCTCAGCCAGGGTTGGTTTTGGGTGCATTTGTGCTCCAGGGGCAAGTGTTTATCTTCCTTGCATAAAATCACACATTCACATTTTGCTCCTTTGCTCCCTTCCTCATATTAAGTCTCTCAGTGCCCCATGTCATTGCTTCTCTTAACAGGAGGACCCTGTTTTGGCTTAGTCATTTGCCAAATGTTCAAGAGTTGACTAAGATTCCAGATAGTCTAAAATGTGCTGTCTCTGTGACTGTTTCAGAGAGAAGCATCTGAGACGGAAAAGAGCCTCTGTACAAAATTATGCAGAAATAGCTAATAATGTGAGGCTCTCCCCAGCAGGACGCTAAGCATTTTTGTCCAGATACAGCAAAACACTTATGCCTATACTTAAATTTAACACAGGAGTAGCCTCAATTAAGTCCCTTTGAAGTTGATGGGACTACTTACAGGCTTCAAAGATAAGAACATATTTAATTGCTTTGCAGGAGCAGGGCATGCTTAGCACCAGCCAGGTGAGCTGAAACTCTACAAATGTGAAAGAGCACTTGGGAGCAACTTGCTTATTAGTGACCATTACAGCTGGGTGGACATTTTCTAGTGGAAGATTTTTCCATCAGAAAATGTTGGTTCCTCTCAAGTGGAATGTTGTATGGAAATGTATTAATTTTCACAAAATTTCATTTTAAAAAGATCAAAGTAGAGCACCCTGCTAAGGTCAAAATGTAATGTTTTCATTTTTTATTGTGAAAAAATGTTTTGATTCCTTCCTTAAGTTATACAGTAACCACAAAACTTCCTAGAAAACCATGTAACTATAATATTCTAATATAATAAGACTTAGTCTGTCTATCTGTCTGTAATACTTTTGGGCAACTGTGCATGCAACACCGAGAGGGTGGTGCGTGCAGAGGCCCACGTTTGAGCTCTATGCTCAGGCTTGGGCTGCATGAGCCCAAGTTTGAGACGCTGCAGGGGAAGTTGGTCGTGGTAATGAACATGCCCTGGCTGCCTGAGGAGAAGGGCTTCCCTATTCCTCCCTGCCTGAGGGCGAAGGTGGGGATCGTGGTGTTGGCACCCCCCAGTCGCCCGGCCCTGATGCCTCCCAGAACAGCTGGCAGGAAGGGGGAGGCAGCAGGCAGGGAGGGAGGGAGGTGGACGTTGGCCAGGCAGATGCAGAGCAATGGGATGGGAGGAAGGTAGAGTGGGGTTGCACCTTGAGCAGCCAGGAGGGGGGCAGAGCAGGGCCAGACCCAGAGTGGCTGGGACAGGGTAGAGTGGGGTCAGAGCCAGAGCTGTTCAGAGGGTGGATGGAGAGGGGCTGGATGTGGGTCTCTGTCCCTGCCTGCACCTGCCCTTCCCATCATTCTTGAAAGGCAGTTTGACAGTGTCATTAATAAAGTCTTAACCCTTGAAAATTCTTTTGTAACCTATATGTACATGTGTTACTCGTACTTTGGGGGAAGGGGTCCTGTACATTAGAATATAATTAAAGATGTCTATATAGCTTGGCTAAGAATCTCTTTTAGTTAATGCTCATGTTAAAACAAAACACACTACTAGGTTAGGGATAGACATTCAAAAAGCTTGAGCCTGAATCGATTCAATTTTTGCAGGTGAGTTTAACCTAGATTGGCTGAACCAGTTTGCAACTGTACAGACATCCCCTCTGGACTGAGGATATGTAGGCACATGCTTGCACTGGCTCAGATTAGAAGCCAAGGGGTGCTAGAGCAGCCCTCCATCCCTTTTTCTGTGCTGAGCAGAGGAGGGGTGCGATCAAGCCCTGGCAGGATGTTCTGATTACGGAGGGGTTCCCCCCGCCCCCACTCCCGACCAGCAAGGGAGCTAGCAGGGAGTTGCACAGCATTTTGTTATACAGCAAAGAGTTACACGGGGAATAACACAGCAGTTAGCACCCCATCAAGAAAACAAAAGCTTCTCTCATTAGTTCAAGCACTTCTTAAACAGCTTTTTCCACGGAAGGAATGGAGAGACATTACCAGCTGACTTGTTGATTAGCTTCAAAAGTTCTTAAGTGGACACTGTTCTGTCTCTCTTACACAGACATGTCTCAGCATTAGCTAGCATACTATGCACTGGTTACAGTCTCTACTGTAATGGGGAGAGAGGAATCCCTGCTTGAGCAGGGAGTGGTGAGGGGGTAAGGAGCAAGAGGAAACCAGGCAGACCCGGCTGTGCCTGCTGTCTCTGCCACAGCTCTAGTCAGGGAGCAGAGAGGTGGGGCCAGCTCTGCTCTGGAGCACTGAGTCCCATCCAGGGCTACAAAGCATCTGGTATGCTGAGGGACTCTAGTTTAAATTCAGCCAGGTAGGGGTCTGGGATAGACGTTGCATAAACCAGTCTGACCCAAGTCAGTTAAGTCTGATGCTACATTTAACCAGGTTTATCTCAAACCAGTCTCAGCCATTTTCAAACTGGTTTATGTGCACTGAATGTCTGTTCTGTTACAGGTTTAAACCAGTTTCCGATAAGTTAAATCAGTTTATGTTTAATGTCTATCCCTAGCCCTAGTGTTCTTTGTTAGGTCTCATTTATTTGTTGAGTTTGTTATCCAGCTAAATTCATTTTACAATATCTTTGTATAGAGCCTAACACAGTGGAGATGATAATAGTGTATTGCAGGCTGCAGTTATTACTATAAGGAAATACATATTAATAATCCCTAGTAATTTTAATAGCAGTATAGCTTTGGTCTTTTTCTTGTTATGGGACATGGGGACAAAGGACTGGAAAGGACTCCCTGGGTCACCAAGTTGAGTCCCCTTCTGCCATATGTAACCACACCATCCAATCCAGGGTTGGCCAACCCATGGCACATGTACCACAAATGGCATGGGCAGCTGCTGTATAGCATGAGAGTCCCAGGCACTCAGTAAACCGGGGGTGTTGAAAGGGAGGCAGCAGGGCTCCAACCTCATGCTGCTGAACAGGGGTAGGCATGCGCTTCAGTGTCACTGCCAAAAGTCAAGTTAACTCTTTCCTGGCCATTCAGCTGCTTCCAAAATAATGGCCGCACATCTTATTTTGTCAAATAAAATTGTGGCAATTGTGAGGTGAGGGAAAGATCAATGTGCCTTGTCAAGGCAACCTTGTCCTGCAGCAGTACCTTCTCCTAGTTCTGCTTATGGATCAGAGGAGGTAGGTATCAGAGCTGCACTCAGAGATGGACTGGTTTTAATTTGTGGCATGTTAGCCAAAAAGGTTGGTCATTAATGATCTATCCTCTTTCATAAACGTTCTCAGCTCCATTTTACCTTTGGTACTCCCACTGGAAAACTTCTCCCTGTTTTGATGCTAAGAAACCTTCTTTTAATATTCAACCTCAGTATATTCGTGGGCAGTTTTTACCACTTGTTCTTGTGCCAGCAATTGTCCCTCAGCTTACATAACACTTTTTCCTCCCTGGTGCTTATCCTTCTGATGCATTAATGGAAAGCAATCATATTCCCTCTCAGCCTTCATTTTGCTAGGCTAAACAGAAATATCTGGCTGAGGAGTCATCTTCCAATGAATGATGCTTCAAATATGTTTTTAGAACTACAACATGCCCCCACAGAACGCATTTGAAGAGACATTTCACTGTAGTAAGAAGGCAAGGTCAGCTGAGTATTTATAAAACTGTAAACACAATTATCTGATGCCAAACTCTTGCTTCTTCCTGAGAGAGTCAAACATAGTTTGAAATCATGGGTGAACTGGAAAGCTGGTAATACTTGTTGTTAATTATTCTTCAATTTGATTCAGTCATTTTCTTGAATCAGAAAATTACCACTTTGAAAGCTTCTTGACACTAATAATAATGCAATTCTTTCTCAGAATATTCCACATAAGTTGGTTGATTGGATCTTCTTTTCACATGTCAGTTTAAATCAAAGTCCTACAGGAATTTAGGCTAGAAAGATTTAGGTTTCTTTGCAAATAAACCTATTATTAAATGTTCTACACATTGTTATAATATTGTTACAAAACTGTTTTCCTATCTGAGGAATTAAATGTAGAGTAGTCTCTCAAGTATTCCCTTGGCTTTTTCTTTTGTACTTACTGGAGAGTGCTTAAAAATAGAAAGATAAATCAATTAAATGTAAAGCAAGAGCAAAACAAACATACGTTAAAAAACAGATACCTATTTACTGTAGCATCAATTAAAGCTTTTATTAAAAAGGAACCATTTCACAAGAGTGCAAATGCATTTGTGATGAAAAGTAGATTCAGCCGGGTACTATGCATCTTTAATCCTGTTCTATGGTAGGTTCTAACAGATGTTTTTATTAAAATGAAATATTATTACCATAGAGTGTTTAACAGTTTGCAAAAACCTACTTGGTGCTATTCACAAACTCAAAGAAGACAGCCTTAAAAGCAGGTAATTGCATCAATGAAGAAGTGAAATTGCTTTCATTATGGCACTGTTCTGTGAGACCAGGCCTGTCCTGCTTTATTTGGCTGTAAGTTATAAATAGAGGGGAAAAGGACAACAGAAAGACGGTTCCTCTTTAGCTGCTTATGGCATGCACAGAAAGCTTGTAAAAGGCATCAATAACAGTTGGCTGCACATTACTGCTTGCATGATTCCTGAGGACTGCCAAGTCTGATGTGTGCACCCTAAGGGGAAGTGCTCAACCTAATGTTAAACTCCAGCAAATCCAAGACAACAGCAACAACAAACTGCAGGATATCATCATATACCATCCTCATTAGTGCTCAGAGTTTGGATGCACAGTAAGACTTACCTGTCTGAATTATTTTAGCATTGAAGACTCAGTTCTGCCTTTGTTGAAACCAATGTATGCTTTCTCTAAGAGCTGATATTGGCTCAAAGCCAGTTGTTTAATGTTAGGGACAGTTTGGATAACAACATTAATACCGTTGTGCGCTAGTCATGGGCTTTCTTGTCTGTAATTAAAGAGTATCCCATCTTTTCTCCTTCAACTCATCTCATTTTGTTTAAATCAAACAAGGACCTCTAACACAATATTTTAAAACATGAGACTCTGCCTTCTGGAGCTGACTGTGGAGCAATGCTTCTGTGTGCTGCAGCTCATTTTTCTCTTACCATCAGGGAAGCCATCCCAGATTTCCAGTCGGTCATAACGACAGAGTACTCCCCCTGGAGGATTTGAATCGGGTTCTAGTTCAAAGCTTTCAAATTCCAGTATAATCTCTGACATCTTTGGTGCAAAGATAATGTAAGTGCATTCAAGGCTATTGGGATATTTTTCAGGGAATCCTGGTGACTTTATCACTCCACTTGATGAAGTAAAATTCCTGGAACATTCAGGTCCTGGGTGAAGAAAGAGAAATACTTAGCACCATCCTACCCAGCAAGCTAGTTAACTGGGAAACAAATTAAGTCATTTTGTCTTTTTAATGGCAGAGGTGGTTTTTCAATGAAACACCTCATTTTAATCACTGTATTAATCATTCAACCAGCTTGTTCCTATTATTGATAGTCAGGTATTAAAATGTAATTCACATTTATTGTGTGATCTCCAATTTTCAATTTGTGTGGAGCAATATGAAAACTTGTGCCAGCTCTAGAAAAATTATGACAAATGCAAAGTCACGTGGGAACAATGAAAGTCTAAGCTGAAGAAATCTTGACAGAACCCTAGAGAAATAATTATAGCCCCTTCAAGCTTAAATCTTTAAATCTTAAGGCTGACAGCCTTTTATTGGTGGAATAGCATGTTTTACAGAAGCGGGTGAGTGGATTCAGTAGAGGGAGTAGTGGTTTCAGATTCCTAGAGCAGTGACTCAGTAACTCTGCCAGATGTGACCTATGCCTCTTTGACAAACTAAATGTGAAAGGTAATTCTTACATGTACCAAGGGTGAGTGACTCATTCTGAGTGGTGTTGACACAGGTGCACCAGTAAAATGTTGCTGTTAGTGCAGGCATGATAAACTGTGTGATTATAGGCAGTGTTGCTAGAAGTCACATAATATCAATGTTGACACACTAACCTTTCCCAACGTACCAGCCACAGCATAATTTGGTGTTCCATAAACTCTTGTTGGACAAGCAGGGGATGACAGTGGGAAAAGAAGATATAAAAGAGCAGATAAATGTATCTGTCTTCATGACAAGATGGAAGAAAAAGCTGAGCTGATCCCTTGCTTACAGTTCATGTGTCTGTTTTCTTCAAGTCCCACAGAAACACAACTCCTGATCTGTAGGTGTGTTGGGAACTGGTACAAGCGCTGACCACACACCTCTTACCCACCATGTTAATTCAAGCACTTCCCAGTCTTTAAACAAAGGCATTTACTGGGAAGTGTGATGAAGGAAGTAAAGTTCTGGTAGACATCAGGGCCAGGTTCAAAATGCCTGTGGCATCTTCACACTAATTTTTTGTGGCTTTTTCCAAGTGCCCTAGATTAGTTTGGGAATAAACAGAACTCATGGTTGCCTTTTTGGTGGGGGATCATGGAGGCAGCCTGCACTGGCCAAAGTCAGAAGGTGGGGAGTGTTCACAGCCGGCTGCTGGAGAATCCCGAGCCCAGCTGAGCACCTGGCCACCCCTGATTCGCCAGCGCGGCACCTCTCCCCAGCCCTGCTTCCCCACCAGCTGCCTGCCGTCAGTGGTGAGTGGGGGGGGCGGGAACAGAGCTCCCCACTGCATGCCCCTACCAGCTATGCTGGCTTGGGTCTGGGGGGCCTGGGACTGGGGCTACATAGCTATCCATAAGCTGAGAAGTAGGGGGGCGGGGGGGAAGAGGCTCCCTGCCACACAGCACTTCCCAGCTTGCTGGCTCAGGTCATAGAATTATAGAAAATCAGGATTGGAAGGGACCTCAGGAGGTCTAGTCCAATCGAGTCCAACCCCCTGCACAAAGCAGGACCATCCCTAGCTAAATCATCCCAGCCAAGGTTTTGTCTAACGGTCTTAAAAACCTCCAAAGATGGAGAGTCCACAGCCTCTCTGGGTAACCTGTTCCTTTGTTTTACTATCCTTCTAGTGAGAAAATGATTCCTGATATCTAACCTAAACTTCCTTTGCTGCAACTTGAGACCATTGCTCCTTGTTCTGTCTTCTACCACCATCAAGAACAATTGAGCTCCATCCTCTTTTGAACCTCCCTTCAAGTAGTTGAAGGCAGCTATAAAATCCCCTCTCAGTCTTTTCTTCCCTAGACTAAATAAGTCCAGTTCTCTCAGCCTTTCTTCATAAATCGTGTCCCCCAGACCCCTCATCACTTTTGTTGCCCTCTGCTGGATTCTCTTCAATTTGTCCACAGCCTTTTTGTAGTGGGGGGCCCAAAACTGGACACAGTTCTCCAGATGTGGCCTCACCAGTTCCCTTCTACAACTTTATAATGATGCATCTGTCCAGACCCCCAGGCATTTCAGTCCTTCAACACAGATGTGAGACACCTACTTTATCAAATCAAGATCCTGAACATGTACAGGGCACACTTGGAAGAATGCAGATATTCATGGTCCAGTGACACCTGGTTAGTTCCAGAGTGGAAAATTAACTTTGTCTGCAATTAAAATTCTCCTCTTGTTTCAGGTGGATAGAGCATTCATTCTCTCTCTGTGTTATAAACTGTGGTATAGGGTTGTTATACGCTGTTTAAGTTTTGTCACTATTCATTCTTCATGAAGCTGCCTGTCCACAGTAAGACAATTTCTTTGTATGCCATTTGTACTGCACGATGCTTTGTGAGCCTCCTAGAATCCAAATGAGAGGTGCAAAATAAAATTAGGTTCTCTCATTATCATTGTATTAAAAGAAGGAGGCAAATCCTGACTTGCCAAATGCAGAAGTATCAGGCTAGCCCCTTACACACACCTGTGATGTCTTGGAATCAACCTGCCTCATTTTGAGTGTGTTTCAGCTAATCTGGGGGAAGAAGCAGGACAAATGAAATCCCTCATTAATAAGCCCTTTACAAATCTTGCCCCTCTGCCTGCCTTGTGTAGGGACTATCAATAGAACCTGCTCCAAGGCTGCAATGAAGTTATCCACAAGGGAGAAATAAGGCAATCAAGAATAAAAGTCTCAGTCAGAGACAAATGAAGAAGAGCTGCTCCTGAGAGGGACAGGTTTTGTGTGTGACTAGATTTAAGGAGGACAGTGCTGAAGATCTTTGCTTCCCTATTCCATTTTGGTGGCCCACAAATAAGACGTCTTTGAGCTCTATGATCTCTTATTCTTCCTGGCTGACAGATTCATTTCAGATCTTTCAGCCAGAATCTTAATTTGCTATCAGGGACATAGCGGGAGGCAGCATCTTCTCTCTCAACATCACTCCCTGCTCAATCCACTATCAGATGTAAAGTCTCAGACTCCACCTCTGACACAGCTTGCGTCTCAATCTTCTCTATGACTATGACTGAAGAGGAGTTTCTTATATTAGTATCTGAGATGTGGACCTTGGGTGTACAGCCCACAGAGCACACAGCTCAGAACTTGAAGCAATATGCAATGTAGGAAGAATGACACAATTTTTATTTGCACAAATTGAGGGAAACAGAAGCAAAGCAAAGAGTTATTCACAACTGTCTTTAACACAAATGTTTAATGTACTTCAGTATGGTTCAGCATTGTATATGACAGTTATAACATCTTGGGCTTGGGTCTCAATCATTCATCTAACATTTCATTTTAGGTCATTTAATTTCTGGAAGGATGCTTTAACAGAGGTGTCTAATAAGGTTTGTACTAGTCAAGCTGTCTATGTTGTTTGGTTGATCTATATAGCATAACAAGGAACCCAATATGCAGCTTTGGAATTAACTATATAAATTAATTAAACATTACCTGGGAGGTACTGAATGCTTAGATGTCAGGAAAAATGTTTGTTATCCCACAATAACTCTAACTTGTACCATTGCACCTATGTAATAGTTTGCAACAGAATAACAGAGAATAGAAAATGAAGAGAAAACGAGGGTTGGAGAAAGTGTTTATCTAACCTAAACTTCCTTTGCTGCAACCATTGCTACTTGTTCTGTCATCTGATAGAACCACTGAGAACAGTTTAGCTCAGGGGTTTACAAATTTTTTTAGTCGGGCTACCCCCAGCGGCCAGTCAATGTGCAGGGACCAGGGATGTCCCCCAGCAGTTGGTTGATGAGCTTGGATGGGGGAGCTTGTGCAGCAGCAAAACTGGAAGTGCCGCTGGCTTCTCTGCACCACTACAACATACCCCCTGGGGCCTTCCAAAGTACCCCTGGTCTAGCTCCATCTTCTTTCAAACCACCCTTCAGGTAGTTGAAGGCTGCTGTTAAATCCTCTCTCCATCCTCTCTGCTCTAGATTAAATAAGCCCAGTTCTCTCAGCCTTTCCTCATAAGTCATGTGCCTCAGCCCCTGAACCATTTTTGTTGCTCTCTGTTGCACTCTTTCCATTTTGTTCACTTTCTATAGTGGGGGGCACAAAACTGAACACAGTACTCCAGATGTGTCCTCACCAGTGAAGAAAAGAGGGGAATAATCACTTCCCTTGATCTGCTGGCAGCACACCTACCAGTGCAACCCAGTATGCTGTTAACCTTCTTTGCAACAAGGTCACGCTGTTAGCTTATATTCAGCTTATTGTCCACTGTAACCCCTAGGTCCTTTTCTGCACAGCTACTGCCCAGCTAGTCAGCCCCCAGCCTGTACCAGTGAATGGGATTGTTCCATCCTAAGTGCAGGACTTTGGACTTGTCCTTGTTGAAGCTTTCTTTTGGTCCAATTTTCTAATTTATCTAGGTTACTCTGAATCCTAGCCCAACTCTCCAGTGTATTTGCTAGTCCTCCCAAATTTGTATCATCTTCAAACTTGCCGGGGATGTACTCTATGCCATCTTCTAGGTTGTTGATAAAGATATTGAAGAAAACTGGCCATAGGACTAACCCCTGGGGCACTCCACTTGATACTAGTTGCCAACTAGACATTGAGCCATTGATTACTACCCTGTGAACCCAGTGCTCCAACCAGTTTTCTGTCCACTTTACAGTCCATTCGTCCAGCCTATACTTCCTTAACCTTTCTGCAAGAATGTTGTGGGAGTCTGTATCAAAAGCCTTGTTAAAATCAAGGTATACCACATCCACTCTTCTACTCACATCTATAGAGTCAGTCATCTCATTATAAAAGATAATCAGGTTGGTCAGTGTGATTTGCCTCTGGTGAATCTGTGCTGACTTTTCCTACTCATTATCTTCTCCTCCAAGTGCTTAGAAATGGAGGATCTGGTCCATGATTTTTCCAGGGACTGAGGTGAGGCTGACTGGTCTGTAGATCCCTGGATCTTCCCTTTTCCATTTCTTAAATATGGGCACGATGTTTGTACTTTTCCAATCATCTGGTACCTCTCCTGATCACCATGAGTTTTCAAAGATGATGGCCAGTGGCTCTACAATCACATCAGCCAACACTCTCAGCACCGTCAGGTGCATCCCATCTGGCCCAATGGACTTGTCTATGTCCAGCTTTTCTAAATAATCCCTAACCCATTCTTTCACCACTGATGGCGGCTCACTTCCTCCTCAAACTGTGCTACCAGGTGAAAGTAGTCTGACCTTGCCTGAGAAGACTAAGGTGAAAAAGGTATTAGTACTTCAACCTTTTCTGCATTCTCTGTCACTAGAGTGCCTCCCCCATCCAGTGAGGGACCCACATTTTCCCTGATCCTCCTCTTGCTATTGACATACTTGTAGAAACCCTTTTTGTTACCCTTCACGTCCCTTGCTAACTGCAACTTTAGTTGTGTTTTGGCCTTCCTGACTTCATCCCTGCATGCCTGAACAATACTCTTATACTACTTATATGTATTGCAATGCTGCAATACAGTATGTGGTGATAACTTTTCTTCATTAATATATAGGATACGTTGTGAAAGCCAGAGTTATATCTGGTTTTGAAGCCATAATTTTGGGTTCCTGACTTTTGTCTGGGATGCCTCATTCATAACGTTGTCTTAACATAGCTAATGTGTATCAGTGTGAGATTTAAATGATCACATAAGGAAATAAACTGTTCTAATCGGTGCATTGAGTTGCCACTAGACTATTAAAAAAATATTTCCATTTGAAAACACTGACTTACAAGAACAAACTTTTCAAGTTATTCTTGTACTTGGTTTCATTTTGTGTTTTAGTTTAACGGCTTAGTCACCTGCAAGTTAGGTGCTGTAATACCTAATATTTAGGAGTCTACCTCTCTGGAGTTGAATTGCACTCTGGTGTTAGATACTTAGGCTTGCACTCTTACACAGTGCAAGGTGAATCAAATAGCCAGTTGTTGCAGGGATCTGCCTGAAGCTGCCTAAAGCCAAGAAGAAATGCTGAGCATACACTTGTGTCTGAACTTCTGCTTGCTCTAGAACTTAAGTACCTGAGTCTGGTCTACAGCCTCTGTGTCCCCCCCCCCCCTGCTTCTGGTAGTTAAAGGCTGCTACCAAATCCCCACTCAGTCTTCTCTTCTGTAGACTAAATAAGCCCAGTTCCCTCAGCCTTACCTCATAAATCCCTTGCCCTGCCATTTTTCTTACCCTCTGTTGAACTCTCTCCAATTTGTTCATATCCTTTCTTTAGTGGGAGGCCCAAAACTGAACACAGTACTCCAGATGTAGCTTCACTAGTGCTGAATAAAGGGGAATAATAACTTCCCTTGATCCACTGGCAATACACCTACCAATGCCATTAGCCTTCTTCACAACAAGGGCACTCTGCTGACTCACGTTCAGCTTATTGTCCCCTGTAACCCCCAGGTCCTTTTCTGCAGAGTTGCTGCCCAGCCAGTGAGCCCCCAGCCTGTACTGGTGCATAGGATTGTTCCATACTAAGTGCAGGATTTTGCAATTGTCCTTGTTGAACCACATGAGATTTCTTTTGCTCCAATCCTCAAATTTGCCTAGGTGTCTCTGGGCACATCTACACATGCATTTATGTTGCATTTAATTTACCATGCAGTAAGTTACTGTGTGGTAAGTGGAAATATGCAAGTGTCTACACGTGCAGGTCTTAAAGTGCATTAATGCTGTGTGTGGTTTGACTTAGGACTAAAGTTAGGTGTCTACCTGTGCATTACTGAGCAGTAACTCATCATGCAGGTATCACATTTACACCCAAGTTGGCATAAATCATCATAATTACTGCATAGTATGGGTGTGCATGTGTACATGCATACCCACATGGTGTAGTAATTTTTGTTTACTTCACTGTAATTTAAGTTACTGTGCAGTAAATATGCACATGTAGACATGCCTTCTGAATCCTACCCCTACCCTTCAATGTATCTACTACTCTCCCCAACTTGATATCATCCGCAAACTTGTTGAGGGTGCACGCCATCCCATGTTCCAGGTAACTGATGAAGATACCAAACAAAACCAGCCCCAGAACCAACCCCACTTGATACCAGCTGCCAACTGACTACTGTACTCTGAGCCTGATGATCCAGCCAGTTTTCTATCCATCTTATAGTCCATTCATCAGACCTGATGATCCAGCCAGTTTTCTATCCAATCTTATAGTCCATTCATCAGACCTGTACTAACTTAGCTTGCTTACAAGAATGTTGTGGGAGCAAGAGTCTTGTGGGAGATGGTATCACAAGCCTTGCTAAAGTCAAGGTATACTACATCCACTGTTCTTCCCAGTGCCAGTCACAGAGCCAGTCATCTCATCATAGAAGGCAATCAGGTTGGTTAGGAATGACTTGCCCTTGGTGAATCCATGCAGACTGTTTCTAATCATTGGGGAACCTGGTTGTCTCTGTTAAAAAATTGCAAATTATCTGATTAAGACCCCCCAAATCCTCATTTTCCCATGATTAAAATGAAACACCACTATCTATATAGATATCAGTTGAACACAATATTTTATTAATATATTTACAGTTTTTAATTTGGTGTTTGATTTTAGGTTTTTTATCATGGAAAATCAGAGCTCTCCCTTCCCCTCGCTCACCAGGACGCAGGTCCAGCTGTGGCTGCCCCCCTTGCACTGCTTTATGGTGCTGAACAACCAAGACATGCCGGTGCCCTGCCCATGACATTGTCTCTCATTCCCTAATCATAGTTCCCCACCCCTACTGATGCCCCACCACAGTCTCCTGGCCCTGCTGGTGCCCCTCACTCCCCACCCACAGCCTTCTGCCTATGTGGTCCTGTTGGAGATGGCCCCCAGCTGCCAAGGCTATGGGGCCAGGGACCCGTGTTCACAGCCCCCTGCTTCTCACAGCAGTGCCTGCCATCCATGGGAGTCACTCCATGGGAGTGGAGTGGGGAGCTTGGCTCTCATTTCCCCATGGGTGGCACAGCAGGAGCAGAGCCCATGGGTCAGGGGGGTAGATGTAGGCTGTTCACTTCAGGTTCAGGGACCTCTGCTCTGCTGCCTGCCCACCCCCCCAGGGCCTCTGCAGCCCAGCAGGTGGGACCCAGCATGGCAAGGCAGAGCAGGGCTGGGTGTGGAAGGCTGTTGCTGCCACTGGGAGTCCCAGGTCACCATGGCGAAGCATGCCCTGCCTGTCTGGTAGCAGTGAAGAGCACAACTCCATGCCACCACTCCTGCTGCTGCCAGGTGGGCAGGGGGTACCTCATCATGGTGGTCCAGAGCTTGTGGTGGTAATATCAAGCGATATTACTTGATATCGCTTGATTACTTGAGACTGGTGTGGCCTTCCTGCCACACCAGTCTCGACCACTGAGCCGTAGAGGCCTAAGCCTGCAGCAGGCAGTCTGCTCTCTGCCCCCCGCCAATCTGAGCAGCACATACCCCTACCTACCCCCTCCATGTCCCCCTGGAGTGTGCACAGCAGCAGGGAGCCAGCCCTTCCCACTGCCCCCCAGAAGACCTGCCTGCAGCCCTATCCTACTCCTGTCCTGGCCCTGTGGTTGCGCATTCTGGCCCTGGACCTCAGCTCCATGCATCGCCTGAGCTGGGCAGCAACCCTGGCCCCAGCTCCAGCCCTGCCCAACTCCCTCTCTCCCTCACTTTGGGGGCTTCAATTTTGCCTCCTCCCCCTCTCCTCAGACTGACCTGTAGGGAACTGCTCTCCAGGCTGCCTAGTAGCTATGTGGTTGTGACCATGTGCATGTGCACATAGCATCCCCTGCTGATCACCCTTCTCCTGCTTCTGCCAGCCTTCAAAAGGAAACCCATTGTTTCCCGCATTTTTCTCCTTTAAAGGAGAAAATCTGTGTTTTTCTCCTTAAAATGACAAAATCCAGGTTTTTCTTCTTAAAATAAAAAAAATCTGGGTTTTACTGTATTTTTCTATGGTGAATGGAAAACCTGGATCCCTGCTAATCACCTTCTTCTCCAAGTACTTAGAAACAGATTCCTTGAGGACCTGTTCCATGATTTTTCCAGGGACTGAGGAGAGGCTGACTGGTTTGTAGTTACCTGAATCCTCCTTCTTCCCTCTTTTAAAGATAGGCACTATATTTGCCCTTTTCCAGTCATTCAGAACCTCTCAGAATCACTATGAGTTTTCAAAGATGAAGGCCAATGGCTCTGCAATCACATTGACCAACTATCTCATCACCCTAAGGTGCATCCTATCTGGCCTCACAGACTTGTACACATCTAGCTTTTCTAAATAGTCCCTAACCTGCTCTTTTGCCACTGTTGGCTGCTCACCTCCTCCCCAAACTGTGCTGCCAGGTGCAGCAGGCTGGGAGCTGACCATACCTGCGATGACTGAAATGTAAAAGCATTGTGTACTTCAATCTTTTCTGCATCCTAG
The DNA here is from genome assembly GCA_030014935.1 of Caiman crocodilus. Lineage (NCBI taxonomy): Eukaryota > Metazoa > Chordata > Crocodylia > Alligatoridae > Caiman > Caiman crocodilus. The sequence goes on from JAGPOW010000261.1 coordinate 239,021,759, forward strand.
GTTGCCTCCCCCATTTAGTAAATGACCCACATTTTCCTTGATCTTCCTCTTGTTACTGAAATACTTGTAGAAACCCTTCTTGTTACCATTCACATGTGTTTTATTTCAAAGCACACTGCCACCATTTTCTCAGCATGAAGACACGCTATGCCGCTGATACACGACGCGAGAGGCTGCCAGAGCACGTCAATTTATGTGCTCCAGCAGACTTGATTAATCGAGTGTGCTCCAATGGCTTTCTGATGCGTTGGAGCAGGCTCCCCACATGTGTGTAAATACCCTCTGAGTTTACAGGGACTTAGGAAATCTGGCTCTGAATGCTTGGGTTGTCAAAGGAAATCTGTGTTCCCATAAGGTTAAACTCTTTTGTGCTTTTACACTTATTCTCTGCTTTGGGTCCTGGCTTGTGCATGTGTGATATGTTTATCTTCATCCAGCTACAGCTAATGTGTGGGCCAAGAAATGATCTCACCACCACCCTATAGCCAGTGACTTGGCAAGAGAGCGAATCAGAGCGGCGGCCACATGCAGATCCTGTTAATCCTGAGAAGCTTCTCTCTTCCGGATGTTCTTGTCTCCATGTACAGCTGCCCATGCTCTATAGCCTTACTGAAACTCCTTGCCAGTCAGTCAGCAGGATGTGCCTGAGAGCAGCAGGAACTGCCTCTCTCCTCCAGCCCCTCAAAACAAAGACTGAAAGTGATACCGCTCTGATGTTCCCATCATCTGTTGGCCATGTGTGCTCATGTCCTTTCTGAATCCTGCCTTCTATCTTTTGAAACTGCAGAGTGAAGCACTAAACAAGTCAAAGGCTTTATAGCACTATTAAGGTAGTAACCTCTGACATACAGCAGTTTCATAGTTTCATAGTAACTAGGGTCAGAAGGGGCCTAGAGCAGGCCATCTAGTCTGACCCCCTGCCAATGGCAGGAAAACAAGTGCTGGGGTCAC
>JAGPOW010000261.1:239022809-239291190 GCA_030014935.1 Caiman crocodilus
GCTAGCAAGAGGAGAGCTTCCCAGCCAGTATGTGTGCTGGGGGTTGCCTCTCCCCAGATGCATCACCCTGCACTTGTCCACATTAAATCCCATCCTGTTCCTGTCCGCCCACGCCTGCAGCCGGCCCAGATCCCGCTGCAGCTTCTCCCTCTCTTCTGGTGTCCTCTCTTCTGGTGTCCCCAGTTATCAGCACAAAGAGTATCAACAGCTAAAAAAAAATGTTAATAAACCATTTTTGGAGATTGCTGGAAAAGGCTGTCAGATTGTGCACAAACATGGTAGATTCTCAGCTAGAGCTCCCCCATGTAGCGATGATAACATAGACCAGAGGAGGACCCTCCCCTGGGATTTGATGGCATCAGCAATAAGACATTCATTTTCAAGCAAATTTTCATATTTTCAAAGTGCTTGGAGTAAAAAAAGAAAAATATAGATAATGAGCTACACAATAATGAATTGTTTGCTCACCTCTTTTGAAAACTTCATAGCGGATGGAAAATCCTGCTCCATGAGTCTCATAGTCAGAAACAAATCTGATAAAGAGATGTGGTCCTGTAGATACCACAGGAGAGGGAGCAATTTTTCCACAGAACTTTCCCGAAGAGCGTCCATTTGCATTATCTCCATCAATCACTTCAACATAATCATACCTGGTGGATAAATGGGAGACAGAAACTTTCAACTTCCAGGAAAGAAAGAGACTTAATTAATTTAGAAACCATAAGACAACAAAGATAATCAAGAAAAATGCTAGCTTGCTTGGAAACTGCATTATGCTGAGAGATGTAAGTGAAATGAAATAATTAAAATGGACTACATCATGTCTGTAGACATCATCTGGCAACATGGAACTATTAGGAAGAATGCTGTCCATTATGCTTGCAGACAATGTCAGCTAAAGTAACCAATTAACAAAAAAAAGGAAATCTCATGAGCACAATTCTGTATTATTAAATTGTGTTCCTTTGTCTATGGTGGTGTTGTTATCAATACATAATGCATAGCATTCTTTTCAAACTGTGAAGTTCTGTTATGAATTCAAAAATGTCTCGTTGGCTGGAGCTCTGTGAACAATACTTTGATTTCTGTATGCTACCCTCTAAACATATGTCCACAGAATAATAAATGAATCCCGAAACATTTGATTTTGTTCAAAACTCTACTGTGTTCCAAGCCACTGGTAGAAAATCTGTCATTTTCCATGTTAGAAATAAAGCAAACCCTTGAATCCACATTTTAATTACAACACTTGATTTTTCTCAGATAAAATGTATTCATTTAGTAAATATTCTTGTTTAGATATTTGAATCAATGTGTTTTTAATGACTGTTATTATAATATTCAGATTCATTTAGCAATGGAACTCTGGTCTAGGTCTTCATCCTTTCTCTCTCTATATACATATACATACAGACAAATTAATTTATAAACTAAATTAAAACTATGGCATAATGGGTAATAGTAAAATTTTGCTTCAAGAGAATAGTGATACTCTGGGATTTCTTGATACTCTAAATTAGAAATAACACCTTCACGGGCCTGATTCTGGAAAGTTGACTTTAACTGGCACTGAGGGAGATCAGTAATACCTGAAACAGCCTTCTCAGAGAAATAGTAAAGAAGACCCATTTCAAAGATACATTGGTGAGTGAGTCTGGAGATATGCATTGCCCTTGATAAAAGACAGGGCACAGATGTAATTGATGGCACCAGATTCACTCTTTCCTAAAACTGGGTGGTCTTCAGAACCTGGGTGTCATGTTGGACCCTTTTTGAATCATAATGACAGGGCTGAAACAATGGACTGCTTTTGTCTGCCTGGCAGTCTGTTTTATTGTGTCTCAATCATAACGCCTTTTGATTTATCGAGTTGCTCCTTGTCAAACAATCTCATTTACTTTTCATTATCCTACTACAGCTAACATTAAAATGTTGCCATTAATTTGTTTCAGCTTTTTATTCCACTGTTATGCTCATTGAAATGTCCCAGGATATATTAATATACCACAAATGGCTAAAAATGGCAGTAACATAAACTGCTTCTGACAATTTTAAAGAGATCAAAGGAAAAAATGTCTTCGTGATGACCAATGTCATCTTTAACAACTCTGTTCCAAACTGTCTCAGGCACATTACTTATGTTTACATGAAGCCCCATGAGAGAACTGCAAAGATGATATCACTAGTTAAAGTAGACGGCTTAAGGCTCTTTAAATTAAATATGACATTACCTCATCTGTAAAAATTGTATGCCAGCTTTGGTGTATATCAAGTAGAAAATAAAGCTGACACTGATGGAACTGTAAGCATTAACATATGTGAAATATTGTGCTAACTGCATTTCCTCTAATGCATTTTATTTATTCTAGTAGCAGTAGTTCAGATTGTTAGCCTGACTCACTGTCCCATTTCAAAGTGATGGAAACACAAAGAGGAAATGTTCACTTTTGACATACTTTTACAGATGTTTTGTCTGACCTACAGTTGGACTTATGACCTTTGTTAACTATTTTAGATGTATAAAAGGGGCTTTGGGGGTGAGCTGGGGGAGGGCTACACTTAAAAGAGGTTTTAGTTTTTTTCCTTGCTGTTTTTTGTCTGTATAAATATCTTCATGAATATCAACTTTGCTTATTTGGAAAGACCTACTGGGTGTTTCAGAAGAGGCATATTACTAATTCTCAGATATAAGTAATGGATCAGAAAGTTACATTTTAACAGTGACAACATTTCACTGAAGTCAGCTTATCATTGAAGTCAAATAATCAGCATAACCAAACAAGAAGAAGAATTTTTTAAATAGCCTAATGCAAGGTCTACTTTTGCCTGACTCGCTTAATGCCAGCTTTCTAAAATATTTAAGTGTCTCATTCCATGGAAATGAATGGGAGTTAGGCATTTAAATACCTTTCAAGATTGGGGCCACAGTGTATACTCTTGAGTTACCTTCTCTTTATTACTTTTTTTCAGTTTATGTATAATTTCTGATTCTAGCCTTGAAGATCATATGGCATTTTAAGTGATAGTTTTCTGTCTTCTACTTTGGCAAATTAATCATGGGCAGCAAAGAAACTTAGCTGTGAGAGGGTAGATAGGAGGGAGGTGCAAAATGGCTATGTTTTGTTTTGGTTTTAGATTTGGCATTTCAGAGGGACAGTGATTCATTTCAGTGTTGCAGATCACAGTCCCATTTTGATTCAGATGAATCTGTTTCAGAGTTTGGATGCTTCTTCTGTGTTTCAGGCATAGGCCTGATTCTCTTTAATGGGGAATCACTAAAGTGCCTATAACTTTGTAATTTCTTGCCTGATTCAAATGAAAATTGCAGAGGTGGTAGCCCCTTCTGAGAGCGTGAGGCCTGCCAAGTGTCAAGGAGATAGGTGCAGGGGTGTTTGTGAAACTGCACCTCAAACTGTTCAAAGCAAAACCAGCACCCAAATCTGCTCAGAGCAACCCATGCTGAGTGTCAGAAAGAACCTAGTGCTGGTGCTGGCCCCAGTCAGCAGCAACAACAGCCTGTTGTCATCCTGCACACAGATCCAGGGGCCCGCGCCCCTTGGGAAGAGTCCAGCACAGCCCTGCAGCCCTGCCAGGGGGTGCAGGCCCCCAGATCTGCGCATGGGATGACAGCATGTTGCCACTGCCAGCTGGGGCTAGTGGCAGCACCAGTCTTCCCAGCATTTGGTGCAGGCTGTGCCAAACAGATTCAGATGCTGGCACTGGTCCCAGCTCTGCATTCAGATCTGGGGACAGGCAATCCCCGGGAGGGCCGTAGGATGTGCCGGACTCTTCTGGAGGGGGGGAAGGGTGTTGGCCCCCAGATCTCTGCGCAGGATGACAGCAGGTTGCTATGGGCGAGCACCAACACCTGAGTCTGTTTGGCACAGCCTGTGCCAAGTACCATGCTGTCATCCTGCACGCAGATCCAGGGGCCTGCACCCCCAGGGAGGGCTGCAGGGCTCCTGGAGGGTACGGGCCCCTGACTGCATGTGGGATGACAGCAGGCTGCTGTCCCTTCCCCAGAGCACTGAGATTGGAAGGGACCTCAGGGACAGATCACAGACACTGGCCAGCTATAAATGTTCATATCAGAGAAGTTCTTCTACCCCTCTTCCCCCTCCCTCTTCTTAGTTTCTGTTTCCCTGAAAGCCCAGCTCCAAAACTCTAAAATTTTCCAAAACTTTCCAAAACATTTTGGATGGTTTTGTTTCATTTTGGAGATGTTTCAGAGCCTTCCATTTCCATTTGGATTTGGTGTTTCAGGCCGAAACCCACCTGAAACAAAAGAGCTGCCAAAATTTTGCACAGCCCTAGTAGGTAGGAAGCAAGAGATAGCAAGAGATGAAAATGAGGGATAGTTTGAAGAGTAGATGTATACACAGAACTGATCTTTACATTGCAGGGGCTCTGTCTTTTGTTTTACAGCCCCAAATCCTCTTCTGCTGTATTTGATAGATGAGCTGTGGTACCAGGGGAATGGTATGTTTCTTGTGGAAATCAAATTACCCTGGATTACACTGTTTTATATTTGGAAAGGAAGTGTTGCTGTCAGTTTAGCACTTTTTCAAAATACCACCAAACAGAGACCAAAGTGTATCACAAACAACAGTTCCTGTGAATAGAAGAATGTACAGTCACAACTTGAGAGTGGTGTTATTGCCAAAAAAACTCAGTAAGCAGCTTGCATCTCCCTCTGGACTTGGTACCAGTTCCACTCCATAAGTTTGTCAGTAGAAAATGCTGTGCCAGGGATGCAGTTGGCACATTGGCATCCCTCTGAGGAGACTGAATATGTCACCTCAGCCGTGCACCCAGACGGTCTTGGCTCAGGGCCTGGAGTACTGAGTTTGCAAATTTGGAACTCCCAGTTGGCAATTCATCGCTCTGTTACTGCTGCCAATTATGTGGCAAATATTTCTTGTAATGTTATAGTCCTTTAGGGTTTACAGCCTAGACATAGAAATGTAAATATAAATATAGAGCTAAATGCTACTTGAAGCATTTCCTGAAATATAGGGCATTTAATGCATTTAGGGAGAGAGGAAAGAGCTCTCCTAAGTGTGGGTAGCATTTTAATATATACTTGGAGGTACCTATGTTATTGTAGAGAAGACTCTAGGCACCCTACATTTGATTCTGCAGTTCCTCTGGAATCTCCCATTTCTGGCCTCTTTAAAGACTTCAGGTTGCAGCAAAGCTCCCAATTTCCTAACAGGGCTGGATATGGAGATCTCTGCTGAATGGAAGTTTGTTTAAGTGCAATACAAAGATGTCTTACGTCTTTCCCCCTCCCACTCAGTGGCCAAACATGCTGCTACTAGACAGTCCTAATTTTATGGCTCAATAAAACAATGTCTGGGAAAGATTCCCATTGGAATGATGAGAGAATATAGAATTCCTCCAAGAATTCTTAAAGGAATTGCAAAATAACTCTGTCTTTTTTGTGTTATGGCTGCACATGAGTTATAGCTTTAGGGAAAAGGCTAGACAGTACCTATAAAAGAAAGAAGTGGACAATGAGAAATGTAGTCTACCTCAGAACACAGATTTTGGAGAATTCCTCACTCCCAACTTCAAATAGGAGATTACAGTGCTTTACTTGTATCTGTTTTTTGCTTCTGAATATGTTGGTGACCCCTGAAACGCACTACAGCAAGTCCTGCTATTGAAAGTAAAGTCAAACTGCTATAAAGCATTGTCTGCCGCTGAATTCAGCTACTGTAGGAAGTTACTCACAATTTCTGGAGGTTTTCCTATTTTAAGGCAGTAGGAATTTATGACTTTTTCTTTAAAATTTCCCTCTCGGAGTCAAACAGTACTCAGCTGAATTCTAGAATTCTGCCCCTTGAGTGACTTGACTCTATGAACCAAGCAGTGATTGACTAGACAAGTGTTATTTAGACTTGCATGTACCGTCCATGTATTCTGCAGCCTGCTGTAATTTGTTCCTGTAGGCTGATCGCTAATAATTTGGTCACCTACCTGTAAGAGAGAAAAGATCTTTGCCAACAACTGCTCAAACATCCTTGCAAACAAAGAGTACTATAGAGTTGTATTGGACACAGGTGAGGGCAAAATGGTCACTGGAGTTTTGGGAGGGTTTTAGCCTCCCAATCACAATGTGTGTGTATGGAACAAAAAAAAAAAAGAAATGTAATGTTCACTTCATATGGTTGTATTTTATGAATTGTTATTGGAGCTTTTTAAAGATAATGAAGCAAGTAGAATTTACACTGAATAGTTTTGCGGGGGTGACAAGAGGTATTTCCCCGGAGTACTGGGAAGTGCTAAGCATTCTGGGAGGTTCATTAGTACTTCAAACTTTTATCATGATCCACTTCTTCCTATTAGTTGGTTTAGAACTAATAGGTCATGTTATCTTTAATACTGAGAATTGTTTTTGCTTGTTTTGCCTGCACAAGCAATATTTTTTTTTTTATTGCCCCCACAACTCTTGCTTTAGATAAACAGAAGGGCACAGCAACAGGAAACCTAAAAAAAGAGTTTCTAGTTCTACTGCATCATAAATTTGTGCACCATCACTGACTAATGGTTAACCATGTGGAATTTACTGTGTTGCTTGTGACACAGGCTAATTTGTATCCTGAAGCTCAAAGGCCAAGAACTGCAAAGACTCTAGGAATACCAACCCAAGTCCCAGTTTATTAGCTACAAGAAAAAGTAACAAACACCATTAAAGAAATTAAGTGCAAGGCAAACTTGTCCCCTTCTGGCCCCTACTTCAGTGTCTGCCAGTCTTTCTTTCATCAGAGCTTTTCACTAGAATGGCTGTCTCTGGTAACTGATTTAATAGCCTAGAGGGGCTATCCAATATTTACAGAGGTGGAATGCTATAGTGCTGCTCTACAACTCTGCATCTTTCTACTGCTGCCAATCCCAAGCATTCAGAAATCAGAAGTCAGGCTCCTTCAAAACAGGAGGTCATAAGAGCCCTGTATTCAAGTCCCTGATGTAGAAACTGCAGACAGCTATAAGACTGGCTTTCGATAATCTCCCCTTGAGCCCTGTTTTACAGGCATGCCAGGACTGGAGCCCTGGGATGGGAAGGATTCTCTGGAGCATGCAGTACAATGAAGATTCATGGCAACTCTGGGGCCCATAGAACAAGTCATGGCAACTGCCATGACTTGGAAAACTGCTTACGGCATAGTTGTGCTATGGCCTCCCCAGGGGCATCTGAACAACTGAGGATCAGGAGCAAGCAAAGGTGGCTTAAAAGCCTCTTACTATGCCTTTCCACTGTGCTGTGCATTCTGGGCTGTGCTTCTTAGGAATACAGTACAAAATCAAATCCTTAATTTACGCTATCTAAAGTGACAGGTATTTACACAAATTTACTTAAATATCATGTTGACAGTCTCTCTTGCTCCTAATAGATTTTTGTGATCTCAAAGCTATGAATTTTTATGGAGTGTATGTGTATGCATGTGATTGAGTGTGTTCAGAGTCATAGCCAGGCAGCTCTATGCACTGGGCAGCTGTGGGACACCCAAGGCAGTGCTGGCTGCTGTGGTGCTGATCTCAGAGTCATGATCTGCCACAGTTATGGTAATACCTATTTTTTGCCCCCTCATAACCTGCCAAAACAGGGTGGTGCCCAGAGTTGCTTCCCTAATTCCCCCCACCTTAGTTGTACTACTGTGTGTGTTCAGCTAAGGTCAAATCCTGCTGATTTTACACAGAGAAAAGTCCATTAGCCACTACTCAGTGGGCCTGTTTACATGAGATGTTAACTGCACAGTACCCAAATACTACTGCACAGTACCACATCACAGCACCAACAGTGCTAATATAGTACTGTGCAGTAGCATCACTAAAAAGATGTTTGCTGGTGCTACTGCTCAGTAACTCCTGTTACAGCACATTTATTTAGTACTTGATTAAGCAAGTATTAAATAAATGTGAAGTAACAATTGCACAGTAGCATCTCATGTAGATCTGCCCAGTAATTCACTAACTTCAGTACTTTACAAGGAGATTCCACAAAGCATGAACTAGTGTGGGCTCATTGTTCTATCAGACAATAAAATAGCATAGTAAATAAAAGGAAAGATAAGAGAAAAGCAATTGAATAGCATTCACTATTGTGAATGTCGTAATTGCATGATGAGTCTCACAATATTTGGTGTTTTTCTTGAACCTCAGCTTGAACCTCATGTAATTATTCATGAACCTGAGCTTTTGTTAAAAACAGTACATTTCTAGCTCTGATGATAACAGGGAAAAGCTGACAATGTGACCCAAGTTCCCCATAAAGATTGAAAATCCAGAAACAAATTAAAAGAGCATTAAATTAATAATTATGTTTTAAATCTCATTATTGTTTGTAATTTTGGTGCTTGACTCATAATTTTTGCATACTCTGATTGTCAGTACTGAAGAGCTAACTCAATGGATCAAATCTTGAACGCATTTATATCCAAGCAGTCTCATGTGGTACATACAACCATTTGCTGCACCTGGTCTAAGTTCATGTGGCTGACTTTAAGCTGCATGAGTGTAGACTGGGTGTACAGTTGCCAGTGCCAAGAGCTGTGTGAGGAGATCAGAGTTGGGCGATGGCCAGGCAGGATGCGGGGGCTCGTGAGTCTATAGGGAGCTTTGGTGGGAATGGGGGGTAGGGGGGAAGCTGGTCGGGATCAGAAGGTGTATGTAGACAAATTGGGGGCCCTAAATTGGGTTTTGACACCTACTGCTGCAATTTAGGGCAAAGTAAACCCCTGTGTCATGCACATGTCCCTCTCCGGCAGTGGGGAAGGGAGGGCAGGCTGCCAGCAGGCAGAGCATTCCCTGGGCTGCAGGGGGTGGTGCTTCCACAGCAGCAGTGGCGTGCCCCGGTGGCACCTGGTTCTTGTGGTCCCAGGAGAAACAGCAGCCACAGAGGGAAGCACTAGACCCCCACACAGCTCAGGCAGGTAGGCAGGCTCTGAGAAGGGGAGGGGAGGGGAGGGAAGGGGCAGAAATCAGGCTCGCCACTTTTCTTGGGTGAAGCCTGCCTTCCTGGGCTGCTGCCAGGCTACCTGCAGGGTTTACTGCAGAGCCACGGAGCTGCACAGAGCCCAGTGCTTTGTTCTGCAGCTGTAGGGGCAGCAAACTAAAATTCCTCAGAAGAGTTTTAGTTTGCTGTGCCCCAAGTCTTTTAAGGTGCATTACACCACTGAATTTCCTACAGCGGCTGGAATTAACGTGCAAAAGCATTTAGCCTGCTTTAAAGTGTTGTGCACACACCACTCATTTCATCCACATGTGGCCAGAGGTGCTAGCAAGTCTATGGGGGAAGGGAGGATGCTGGGTCCATGCAGGCATATTGTCCATCCAGCGGTGGGAGGGTCAGGGGACTAAAAACAGCATGCTCGGGGTTGGGGCAGGGGGTAGGAAGAGCACAGACTGGTGTTACTCACTGGGTTCACCAGAGCTGCCCTCTGAGTTTATACACGGATTTTATAGATCAGGTTAATGCACTCCTGATCTAAGTCAGTTCATCTCTTCAGGTAAGCTAACTTAGATCAGGCCTACATTTTTTCCCCAATTTAACACCTCTGAATGGTTACACAGATGAGCATTTAGAGAGACTTAACTCTAGTTAGGTTGATCTAAATATAATGGCTATACATGTCCATGGAGAACAAAGGTCACAAACTCTGTTGATATGCATCAGTGTAGCTGCAGTGACTTTATGACAGTTCACACTATTTGGCTATTTATGACTCTATGGATGCATCCAGACAAGTGTGGATGTGTGCTATATAGCACCGCAGACCTCTCTGTGGTGCCACACACCACACATGTTGTACATGCAGGCTAATCTGTAGAGTGGGGGGGAGGAAGGGGGTTTGAGCCCAGGGTGATCCTGGGGTCAAAAAAACCCCATGCCTAAAAAAAGTGGGCAGTGCACCTGGTGGCAGTGCATGCCACCCAAAACCAGAGCCTGGCAGGGTGGAGCAACACTCTGGCTACTGGGCAGGCTGCCTGCTGGAGGACTGCCATGGCTGCAGCTCCAGGAGGCCCCCCAGGACTCCATGTAAGATTGCTGGGGCCAGCACAGTTGCTGGCTCCAGCCTCCCGACCCCTAGCCCCTGGACAATGTGCCATGCAAGAGAGCACAGATGGCATTGGCGTTCCCCAGGAACATGTAACAGTGGCACATGTGCCACTGCTGTTTGTCACCAGGGAACCATATTCCCACTTCTGGGGATGTGCCCTATAGGTGCAAATGGGAACAAAATAGGTCTCCTTACGTTTACTTAAGTGTATTCTTTTTAGACCAAGTTACAAGTGGAAAATTCTGACACAGAAATAAGTGCAGGAGATAAACTATACCTTTAACCACACAACTAAGTGCAATACTGACTCCTGCCTGAGGTATGAAAATCAGAAAGTACGACCCACATTTTTCTCTTTATAATGGCATTACCATCCAGCTACCCCAGGGAAGGTAAAAGTGGAATACAGCTACTGATATATCCAACAACCTTATTTGCAAAATACATTTAACTAAATAAAGGGCTTGATCAGAAAGTCAGCAGTAAAGCTACCATTGATTTCAGTGGACGTAGGTTTGAACTTCAAACTATAATATAATAATCCTGATACATAAAAATGAAAACCTCTTCTGGGAAGAAATGTTTCATTTTAAGCCTTGTAGTACAGAACTCCAGTCCATAAGTTTCTGGTATAGGAAAATTACATTTTTGAATGGAAAAAAGATATGTCTGTTAAGTAAGAGAGATTCACAAATCCATGGGTTCCATGTTAAGTGGGAGAAAAGCACTTAGCAGTTTGAAGACTTCAGAGACAATGGAGCTTTCCAGTGTCAAACTAGCAAAGTTCAGTATTTATAGGAAATTCACATGCCTTTAATTGCTCTAAACTCAGTTCCCAAGTAAAATGTGCCATCTGGAAGATATTAGAATCATTTACAACTTGTTCACCTCCCTATTTCACTGCAAAATCTCACTTCGTGCCAATTTTCCACTGTTCTCCACAAAATAAAATGAAGTCTAATTTTTATTGTCTCCAGGCTAGTTTATCTACATTTAGAAAGTCAAATATTTAAAAAAACCACTGAGACGTTTTTTTCATTTGTCTTTGTGACTGAATTAATTTTATTATTTTTAACTGTATGTCAACTTGGAGAGTTTGTTGGACTATGTTTACATGGTTTTTTGGCCTGGAGGACTCTCTAGAAGCTTTGTGTGATAGTAACCAGCTTGATACATAAGATGGGGAAAGATGGTGGTGATAGGGCAGAGAGAAAGAAATGAAGTGGTTGTAGATGACCTTGCATAACTGTAGACTCTTTTGTGTAGAAGGCCAAAAATCCACAAAGGGAGAAAAGAAGTACTTAGTAAACTGTACTGTACTAAAGTTAAGTATTTTTTTACCTCTTAAAAGTCATCTATCAATCAGAAACATCTTGTTGCTAGAACACTTACATTAAGTATCACCAAGTATTCCAAATTATTAACAAGTCAGGCTTTTCAACACTCCTGTGAGGTAGATTGGTAAGTTATCATTATAGTTGTACTGATGTGAAGACTTAGACAGAAAGACTGAGAGAGAGAGGCTTAGTGCCAAAGCCCTCTTAGAAAATCTTTGCACAGACAGAAGTAGAATTCATATCTCCAGACTCCCTGTACGGTGTTCTAACCACTTAAGCTTGATTTGACTCCTACTCATGTCAGTGGAAAAATGGCCATCTGTTTCAACTGGAGTTATATTTACCCTCTAAGCATGGACTCAATGCAAACCCAGAAAATTTTTAAAGCCACAGAATACTTGTGATTGGGGCTATAAAAGGTCTTGCATTAGTTCAGGTCCTGAAAACTAGTTAATTAGTGCTATTTTCTGTAACAGAGTTAAAACAAGCTTTTATACACACATGAGTGTGCATGTGCATATACACACACACCCCACTAAGTCTATTAAAATGTCTTTCGATGTGCCGAACTGATTTAATGATTTGCAGCTGCATTAGTGCTGATAGCATGTAGTTCTGAATTCACTAAAAAGCCTTCTTAATTGGTAAGCTATGAAACCATCAAGGTTTCCTCCTGGAATATCAAAAGAGCACAGAGTAAGGTTTGTAGTGAAATGAGATCAGAATCTTCGTGATCCCCTTTTCTTTCTTTGAAAATTAAAAAAGGAACACTTTTAAGTGATGGCAACCTCATATCACTCCATTTGGGAGTTTTGAACTCCTTATTAATTTGTAATTATCCTGTTGGGATCTAATGTGGTATATTAATCATAACCTTTGGAGCTCAGCTCATAAAAGTATTTGGTAGATGTTAGCTTTTCACAGAAGCTGTGAGAGTTCAGAACATAAAATAAGTTCCTAGCTTTTGAAATCCTCAAAGATTAGTCCCTGGTGGGCAGTCAACAACTTCTTTGAGCAACACCCATATTTAAAGAAACTTAGAGTAAAAAAGGGAGGAAATTATGGACATACAGATCTGCTTTAGAACACAGGTTATGGTAATTTTTTTCCATGGCAACCACATAGTGAAGCTATATTAGCACAGTAAAGTCATAAATATCTATACAGGTACTTCCATTTAGAAGCTATGTTAAGAGAACACTATGGATTCAGTTTTGAGCAATCAAAAGCCACACAGTGGCTTGGAACAGCAGTGAGCATGGAACAGCACTCTGCTTTTTTTCAGCCTGGCCCTGATCTTGCACCCGACTCTGTAACAGACCCCTACCCAGGTGTGGATTCTGCTGTGGATTAGAGCCTTAGTATAAAAGATGTAGGTTTAAGTGGCAGAAGCCCTTTTAGTTTGGTGTACCCATAAGTAATAGAGTACTAGAGGACAATACATATGTATACAAATATATAGATTTTCACATTGTAAAGTAAGCATTGTATTATTACATTGTATTATTTGAAAAACATCATGGCTAGGGACAGAAGTTACACATAACCCATTTTGAGTGATCAGAAACTGGTTTAAACCTGTAATAGAACATAAGTTCAGTGCACATAAACCAGTTTTAAAATGGCTGAAACTGGTTTAAGATTAACCTGGTTGAATATAGGATCAGACTTAACTGATTTGGGTCAAACAGATTTATTGAACTTCTGTCCCAGACCCCTTCCTGGTTTAAATTAAATCAAAGTCCCCAGGCATCCCAGCATGCTTTTCAGCCCTTGGCTTGGCTGTCTGCTCCGGAGAGCAGGGCTGGCCCTGCCCCTCTTCTCCCTAGTCAGAGCTCCAGCTGGCTCAGAAGGAGATGGAAACTGCAGGCACAGCCGTGTCTGCTTGGCTTCCCCTGCCCCGCCCTTCCCTCGCTCACTGCTCAAGCAGGATTACCCCTTCTCCAACAGCAGGGTCCCCAGCAGTACAGAGCCCGGCTGGCACTTAGCCATGCCACCCCCATGCTAGCTAATGCTCAGAGGGGTGTGTGTGCGTGTGTGTGTGTGTGTGTCTCCAATTTCACTGGAACAAAGACAGACAGAACAGTGTCCACTTAAAGCTTTTTGGAACTAATCAGTGGGTCAGTTGGTAATGTCCCTCCATTCGTCCTTACAAATGCCTTGGAAAACACGTTTTAAGAAGAGTTTGAACTTATGAGAGAGGCATTTGTTTTTCTGATGGGCTGATAAGCTTTATGTTCTGATAAGCTCCCTGCTGGCTTGCTTGCTTCAAAGGCCATCATCTGTTTGTGTTTAAAAGGGGACAGAGAGAGGTGTGAGAAATGACCTGGTTTGCAATGAATGCAGTGCCTGTCAGTCTGCTGCAGACAGTATGAAGAAGCAGGGAGAGGGAGATTAAAAAGCTCAGTATCATCAACAGAGTTGCATACTGATCACAAAAGCAGTCCTCCTCCCTTCCTCCCCAACTTTGCCTCAGAGTACTAGCTGGGGTGTGGCAACAATCCCTGTCCCTTAAGCAGTAAGCTGGGAAAAGCCTGGTAAAGGCTGCTTCCCCCGCCCCCTTCCGGCACACCTGGCTAGGGACTACAGGCCAGGGTGCGGGGTTTAAACCCCTCCCTAATCATAGCATCCTGCTGGGGCCTGGCCATGCCCCCTCAGCACTGTGGAAGGGAAGTGAGGGTTTGCTCTAGAGTCCCCCGGCTTCTAGCCTGGCCTCTGCAGGCATGTGCCTGCATTTCCTGATTAAAAAATGAATTCTCTGTCCACTTGCAAATTGGTTCAATCTCTGCAGGTTAGACTAACTTGAAAAAATTTAATCGATTGAGGCTTGGGCTTTTTGAATGTCTGTCCCTAGCTGCTGTAATAAGGTAAGTAAAGTCTACAGCTAAGTGCAGGCATTTTGAGGGGAGGTTAGACTGGTCACCCAATCTAAGGTAAGTCAAGATGGGGAGGCAGCTTAGGCAATTGAAGGTGGGCATTAATGGAGTTTATCCCGCCCAAATGCAGGGCAGTGGTAGGGCCACAAGCCCTAGTGGTATAGCCCTGCCATGGGCTTCTGGTGGCTGCAGCAGAGGTGGGCAGGGGAGTGCATGCAGCTGTGAGGAAGGGAGTGGGGCTGGGGCAGGTGCTGCACAGCTGGGTAAGGGTGTGGGACTGAGCCATGAGTGGCTCATCTGGGGGGTGCGGCTCCTGTTGCTATGTGCTCCCTGGGAGATACAGGGGGGCATGTGTCCCCAGATCTGCACAGGGCAAGGGTGGGCTGGGGCTGGGGCTATGCCAGGCTTTTTCTGGTTGGGGGCTTGGCTGGGCTGCACTTGGGGTGGGCGGCAGCAGTGCTGGAGAAGCTGCGTGGTGGCTAGACTGCACTCTTCTGCCCACAAGGGTGGGAACAAGGCGCAATAGCATATGTTTGGGGCTGTGTATACAATTTTTTTATAGTAGGTGTTTGACTTTCAGTGTATGATTTGGGTTTTTTCTGGTAATAGGATGGCAGCCCATTCCCACCACCCCAAGACTATTTCTGGGTGGCAAGGGGAAGAACTTTGAGTGGCAATGGTCAGGGGTTAAGAGGTGGGGCTTCTGGTCCCAAGATGGTAACAAGTAGGCAGGGCAACTATCAAGGGGTGGGGCTACATCCCTTGATAACTCACCAAAACTCCTTAAGCAGCCCTCCACCCAAAATCATTGCCTGCCCCTGACCTACCCTATATTGTGCTGTATACTCACAAAGAAGCAAGCTTTGATGTTTCTTAATTTGTGAGTGCTGAATCAGGTAAAATGTATTAACATTTATTTTTGAATGGCATTTCCTAAATTATTTGAAAAGAAAGACAGATTTTTTATTTAAAATTTCACTAAGACTTTGAAGTGAGAATGGTTAAGTACATGTAAATGGAATTATTTAGCTGAATGTCACCAAATACCCTTTGTAGCACAGCTGGGAACGTCTGCAGTGCTTCTCCTGTGAACCTAAGGAGCTGCAAATAGCTCTCCTTAACCCATTCACATAATATAGTTTCAGAAAAGCAGCACCTCTGAGCACCTTACACAACGGGTAGAAGCCCCATATAGCTACTTTGCACCACCCATGATATGCAGGGCTGAATGAAGGAGTCTTTTGCAATCTCAGGATCGTGCATATCTTTTCTTTGTGTCATGAGGTTACCAAAATACAGAATCTTTCTGATACGTGCACTTTATCCACTGAACAAAAAACTCAGGCAGAATGTACTATGCAATATGCACAGCAGGCAACTTTCAAGGAGCTACAGCTCAGTTAGATCAAAACAATATTTCACTAGAGCAGTGTAAAGAACATTTACTCAGTGAGGGCTATTTCTATGCCAAGTTTCAGTTCTACCCACATCAATCTTGGCTGCAGAGATGCATGAAAAAAAGTCTCCAGATCTTTTTCTTAATAATGAGAGGGTATGTATTTTACTTTCCTTATATGCAAAAGGAGCTGAATCAGTTTTGCTCAGTTTTTCAAAAGAAGTTCACCTTCAGAGAGAGATTATTCCAGATAAACATTTCAAAGAATTTAAAATAACTGAAGCAGGGAGTTAGAATGAAAACTATTACATAAGCTTAACTACGACTTCTGCTTTAAGAATGTTTTATGTGGTTTCAGCTGAGACAATAGTAACGAACCTTCTATGGCTAAAAAGTGTGTTTTCTTTTGTAACCGGGTTTTGCATGCATCTGTGTAACTAGTCACTCCAACATACTACTATAGAACAAACACTTTGTAAGGATTATTTTCTGAATGAAATATAAATGTGGAAATTCAATAATATCCTCAAAATCTTTTACTTAAAAAACAAACCAAGTCCTAATTTTTATTGAAAACAGCTCACTATTTGCTCTAAGCTCTGTTTAGTATGGAATTACTGTGTGTGTGGGGGGGGCAGGGGGGTGTTGTAATGGGACTCTCAGTTAAACTGCAGCTGGTATATAAAGCAATTTATCTGATGGAGCAATGTTAATACCATTTTATTGTATTTTTTATTTAACTGAAAAATAAATATAACTTCAGTAAATATATTTATATTAGGATAAAATATCCCATAGATGTTGAAAGCTGTTAAGCCTGAAGTTAGCTTATTTGTATCATGTATCCTGGAGAATGTCACCATTTTTATGAGTTTTGTGACCTTATGATTTATATGGGCCTTGAGAAATAACTATGTGTTTAGAATGGAGGAAAACAGTGGCCAATAAACATTCCCAGTAGCCTAAAAACAGGAACAGCTTGTTAGCTGAGGTCAGCCATATGACCTAGAGCGCAGTGACAGAGCATTGTTATGGCTGGAGCATGGGGCAATTCAACCATGCAAAAAAATTCAGCCCCAATGATCCATCTTTCATAAAAAGCCTTTCTTAAAAAAAAAAGGCATGCAATAATTAGGAGCAGAAAGGGAAATATAGATAGTGGCTCAGATTGATCTCAAATATAATTCAGAGACATCAGAACCCCCTCCCCCCGCCACTTCAGGAATGGATACGGCCTAAATTATTTTAAGAGAAAACTGAAAAATAAAGTTAAATTCTTGCCAAACTTCACAAGTGTACCCTAAAGAGTATTATACAGCTCCCCCCTGATATGAAGTGGCCACCTGTGAAAACAAGCAAATTTACACACAACAAGATGCCTAAACCAGCACCCGCTGATTTCAGTCACAACTGGATCAGGACTATATTGCATAAATATGTACCAGATCAAAACCATAAGTGAGTATTTCCCCTATGAAGGAACAGGGGGGAGGGGGAGAATTTATCCCCTCTATAAAACTTGCTGAGAATTATTCCCTTAAACCATGGAGAATTCTGCTCTGAACTACATCAGTCTCAGCTTTAGCCCCCTCAAACTTCCTGACAGCAAGATTTTAGCAGGATTTACACTGCTTTCAAATCCCCACTGTCTTTGGAATTGTTTCAGTGGAGAATCTAAGGTCAGCATTAATATATTCCCAGGATTCTGGGGAAACAACAAGTTTGTTGGACTTTAGGCTTTTGTTGGGTTCTGCTAAGTAGGGAGTGATACTGTCCCCTTTCACAGCTCCTCAGCCAAGATGTTCCGCATGTGCATATCCTTCACTCAGGGAAGTGTTCAGGCTGACTTTCTCCAGTAATGATCATACTGACCAAAACAGGGATGCCAGTAATTATAGTGGGCCATATGGTCTCTGTCTCTTCTGAAAGCGGTTATGGGGGGGAAAGGGGCAAGGAGGTTCTCTTACTCCTCATTACTCTAATGGCAACAGTGATTATTGTACTCTGAAGATAAAAAAGGATCACTTCTTCTCTGCACTTTTAGTCTAGTACAGGGGTGCTCAATCTTTTGGCCCTGCAGTTTGGATAAGTGGCATGAGGCCAGTCCATAAGCCGCATTGAGCCCCACGTGCCAGGATCTGGCCCCACACTGCCTCCAACTGACACAACATGTTCATTTTGGGCCCACATTGCCCAGCCCGACACACACAGATCAGGTCTACTCTGTCCCAGCCTAGATTGGGCTTTGGCCAACCCTGCTGGCCATGCCCCCCACCTGGATTGCGCCCATACTGCCTCTGCCTGGATTGGGTCTGTGCTGCACTGCCCACAGCTGGCCCTGTTGTCCTGATAAGACCTTGCTACCCTCATCTGGCTCTGTGTGTGCAGGCTGGGTCCCGAGCTGCTTTGGCCTGCCCTCATGCTGGAATCAGGCTCTATGCCACCCTAAGGACTTGAACTGGTCCTGCATGGCTTTGCACACCTGATCCTGCACACATAGCTCACAATGCCATAGGGCCATAGGGCTCCCCACAGACCCAGAAATGTGATAGTAGGGGAGCTGCTACTGCTACCCCATTGTCAAATGTTCATGTCTAAGGGGAGTCCTACAGGCTGGATTACATGGCTCTATGGGCCATATCTGACTCCCCATTGGCTGGGGGTTAACCACCCTGGTCTAGTTTAGGGAGCTATCCAGCTACACAAAGGGTGCATCTACATGTGCCAATTTAAGGTGCTTTAGCCCAATTTAAGGTGCATTAAAGGCCTATGTCTACATGCGCGTGCCCTTAATGCTCCTTAAAAATGGCAGTTTTAGGCTATTCATGGCTAAATTTGATACATGCAAAAGCACTATGTAGATGCATTAAGGTGCATTAACGCTGTATATGGACAGACTTAGGAATAACTTTAGTCCCATGTCAGTCCATGCACATGGTGTTAATGCATTTTAATGTGTGTGAGACTTAAGCCTAAATCACCTTAATGTGCATTAAGTTAATGTGCATTAAATTTAGGCATGCCTAAATGCACATGTAGGCGCACCCAAAGAAAATCACAATCTCCACTATGTAGCCTTCATGGTCCCCTGTGGTTGAGAGGTTCTCCTGAGGCAGTGCAGCTCTGCATCCTTTCCCATCTCTGGTACAGTTCAAAACTGTGATTTATAGTTTTAAAATTATCATTGCTCAGCAGGTAATTGTCATCTGAAATAGATATTGTGATGTCTGTTAATACAATGGCTTGTGAAGGCAATTCCCCTTCCCTTCTAGTGCCAGTTGGCATAAATATATTTTCCGGAGACATAAAATATTGGGTTAAGTTTTAGAATACTGCAGCTCCAGTATACAAAGTATACCATGACCATTGCATACTGTACCTATAATATCCAAATCTGATGGCTATAACTAGCTGTGCTCTTAGTTTCAAATAATATGTTAATTCCTTGCTCAGCATTACCCAGTCTGGGCATTGTTTAGTTCAGCCTAAGAAGAACAGATTTTTTTTTCTAATGCTTAGACTTTTTTTCACTTTCAGAGACAACTCCTTTCTATTTGAACAGTTCAGGTAGTTCATGCTGCAGTCTAGGCATTACTGCATATTTCCTTGTTAAACTTTACAGTGTAACATTACCACTTTTTGTTACACTGTAAACATTTCCAAGATACAAGATCCTGTTTTTTATTACAGGTCTGAAATGGTAATAACCCTCCTCCTCAGAACCATGAAGAAAACCCCTTTAACAAATTAAATGTACACAATCTTCATTAGCTTTAACCTAAATTTGGTTTCAAGGGTATTAGAAGGTCAGACAGGTGCTTTTCTTTCTTTCTTCCTTTCTCTCTTCTAATTCTATCTTAGTAAATATAGGAAAATCACGAGAAAGTGTTCCAAATAATGGCTGAAATAAGAGTGAGGCAAAATTCTAGATGACTCGCAGCAATTATACCACTTTGGGACATATGCATTCTTGGTATAATTCTAGAGAAGTCATTTTTGGCATGTTTGACATATTACATTCTATATTTCAGCTTTTCCACATTTATTGCACATTTCTGAATTGGATATCATGAAATATCCTTTCCCTCCTCTGCATGGTTGCCATATGTTTAATCTAGAAACCATAGGAACAACACAATGCAGCTTTAAGAAATATTTTGTATTCTAGCCTCTCTACCACTTGAAAAACCTCAATTAAAAATAACTGAAGAATGGAAAAGGAATAAGTGAAGATCACCTCCACCCCACCACCTTTCTGTCACGAACACATGGAAAATCCTTTATGTAAGCAACAAGGAGGCATCTTGGACAGGAAGGAGCAATAGGTGGGTTCTCTGTGGCATCATGCTCTGGGAAAGTCATAGTTTCATAGTTTGTAGGGTCAGAAGGGACCTGAGCAGATCATCAAGTCTGACCCCCTTGCCATGGCAGGAAAGAGTACTGGGGTCAAACAACCCCGGCAAAGTGTTCATCCAGCCTCTCTTAAAGACCCTCAGGGTAGGAGCCAGCACTACTTCTCTTGGAAGTTGGTTCAAGATCCTAGCCACCCTGACAGTAAAGTAGCACCTCCTGATGTCTAGCCTGAATCTACCCTCTGCCAGCTTGTGACTATTATTTCTAGTCTAGTCCTGGTAGCGCTCGGGGGAACAATGCCTGCTGATCCCCAATGCCTGCTGATCCCCAATGCCCCAATGCCTGCTGATCCCCCCTGACTAGTTTGTAAACAACCACTAGATCCCCCCTCAGCCTTCTCCTGTGGAGGCTGAACAGGTTCAGGTCCCTTAGCTTCTCCTCTCCTTGCTGCCCCCTGATCATGTGAGTGGCCCTCCTCTGGGTCCTCTCCATGTTGTCCACATCGTTCCTGAAGTGCGGTGCCCAGAACTGGGCGCAGTACTCCAACTGCAGCCTGACCATAGGAGCAAAACTGTAAAGGCATAGACTAGGAAAAGCTGTACAAATTTGTCTGGGACTCTAGTTAATTGTAAAGCCCATAAAAAAGCCTGTAGCACCACTGTTCTTGGCACCTAAATTAACCTGACAAGAGCTAACCAATCATAACTGTGTGTGCTGTAACTGTACACACGCTAAGGAGCATTAATATGGATGTGAAGTCCGACTGGGACAAAAGTTAATCCCAAGTCAATGGACACATGCTGTATTGATTCACATTAGTGTGTCTACATGTTCGCTAATACAACTTAGCTATTCATTCATATATTTGATACTTGCTTTATGCAGATATCAAATTTAGGTTTAACTAGCCTAAAACCGCCATTTTAAGATGCATCAGGGTGTGCACATGTAGATGTGCAGCCTTAATGCACTTTAAATTGGGCTAATGTGCATTAAATGCATGTGTAGACATGCCCAGAATTTATCAGTTTGGAAGCAGAAAGCAATTAGCTGAGTGATTCATCCTGCCTTGAGGGAAGGCAGTTCAGAAACAAATCTGTCAAAGTAGTCATTCTTCATGGGCACCACAAACTGTTAATTAGAGCTCTCCTGTAGCCCAAACACCAATAAATAGTCCTATTGGGAGAAGGGTGCACAGAAAATTCACCTGGCATAGTATATATTTGAAGAGCACCTGCAGAGGAGGGCTCAGACTTGCATGAGCTTCTGGGGACCACCACACTAGATAAACAATAACACTGATGATGATGACGATGATAATAACAATTAATTATAATGAGAGGCACTGGATAGAGCCCTGGTCTAAGACTAGGGGTTCTGAAACTACTCTCTGTTTTGTCATAGACTTGTCAGATGACCTTGGGCAAATCAGTTCATTTCTCATTTTCCCCATTTGCAAAACTGGCACAATTATAAAACAGATTGAGAGTTCCTTTTAGAAAGTACCATCTAGAGTCTAAGTAACAATTAAAAATAAACTTATAATGCAATAGTAGCAGATGCTTTATCACTAGGATTAAACTAATTATAAATATTATAGGGATAACTACCAAAACTGTCTCCTTGTTTCTAGTCCTTTTAGGTTTTGCTTGAGTTTTCTAATTTTGCAAGTGGATAGCAGGTAGCAAGAACAAGCGGTTCTGAAACACTTCACTCTTTGATGAGTCTGTTATTCAAAATGCTCTTTTTGATACAAGGTATTGTTCTGGCCTTGCAATTACATCAAACTTCACTGTGCTAAGCACCAGTACAAAAACATATCTTCATAATTCTCAGGTGCTTGGGGGCAGTTTTGTCTAGATGTGCAGAGATTTACGCACATAAGTCCCATTAGCGTTAATAAGAGTTTTGTATATAAATCCCCAGACACTGCAAAAAGGCTCTTGTGTATCCTGTATCTGCCAAGGGTGGAGTCTTAGTAATAATGAGACTGAAAAGAGTATAGGATTTTTATGTCTCTTTTGAATAAGGATGGACTTTTGCTGGGTAAACCTATGGTAAGTGTTATGGTCATGAGATACTATGTGAGTGGTCTGAGCTGCTATCTACATGCCCACTGAAAATTCAGTGGACTTTACCGTCATTCTTACCAGCAGTAGACTCAGTGCAGCTTGAAGCCTGGGGATATTGGAGATAGCTATTAGTCAAGTCAGTTAACCAGAATAGGAACAATGGAGAAGATGAGCTGTTTCCAGAATCCCTGCAGAATTTCCTACACCAAGCCTGACTGATTAGGCCTTTTTGGTGGGGGTGAGAAATAAATAGTACTGTTAGAGAAAGTGCTGGCATTTGTGCAGTATGTTAATTTTATTCCAGTGATTTTTTAAAATAGATTTATTGCAAAAATGTCTTGTTGCACACTAGCTTTAAACAAACTTGTATACAGGAGAGATTACATATACAACGTGTAGTTGTCAGAACAGTGTGATTTGATTAATGATGCTGTTAATTCTCTGACTTATACAGATCCATCCCCTTTTCAGTTGATATCATGCATTGCAAGGTTAATGATTTTTCTTGCTAGCCTTTTCATACTTCTGTAATATTATAAATAGCTCTCCTTTTTGTTAGTGAGTAGGAATCAGGATCACTGTCATTGACACTTTCAGGCAACACCAGAGGTGAAGGCATCAGCAATAACACTACACTTCTGCAAGCCATTTGGAATTTGGAATTCCTGTCAACAAGTATGACTGGCTCCCTTTAAACACAACATAAAGAAATCAGCTTGCTCTTCTTTGGTATGTGCTGTGATTCTCAGTGCTGTCAAGGCATACTGGTGTAAATCATGCTCACTCTGGCTGTATGGTCTTTTAAATGTTTTTTGTATCTTCCTCCAGCCTTAAATTGATGTGCTTTATAATCAGAAAGCCAGAAAGATGCTTTTGGGAAACAACATGGCTTCATATGTATAGGTCCCTGAAAATATCCAGCTTTGATTTACAAATGGCTCAAAGGTGTGTATGCTTTGCATCCTTAATACTCCCTGTGCCCCTGTGATATCTCTAGAACTTCTGATTTTGCAGGAGCTCAGGACTAAGCTTCTGGTCAAACATTCATTGTGGGCCCAGTTCTGCTATCTTTAACTCTCACTGGGTCTACATGAGATGTTTACTGCTCAGTTGACTAATTAGCTGTGCAGTAAACATCTCAGAGTCTTCACATGTGTCCCTATTAGGGTGCACAAAATTAATAGAATCCACAGCAGGGTTGTACTTGTACTGTAAATACAAGTACTATCCTGCTGTGAGTTTTTGTGCGTGCAGTAGCACACTTGTAGACACTAATTGGTCGGCTAGGGCATGAATGAACTTCAGTGCAGAAACTGCCTGTTGGCTAGCCCCACACTTAAGCACCTTGTGCCCCAGCCAGCTCCACTGCTGCACATTGAGCCTGGTTGGAGCAGTCCCTAGCTGACAGGCTGACCTCTGGGGGCTGCTCTGACTTGGCACAATGTGCTGTGGTTTGAGCACATATGTAAACTGCGCACCTGGGAGCTTCCCAGGATCAATAATTGCAAAGCTCTTCAGTTTATTGCTGTGCACTAATGGCATGTGCAGGTGAGCCCAATGGATAGTAACATATTCTGTAAAGAGCAAGAGAAGTGAATGTAAGGAGGATGGCAGACTTGGGTTCTATGTTATTATTATTGCTGCCAAGATCCCTGTACACGTTCTCTTTCATATACATACATACACAGAAAAGCTGTGGTTAGCAAGCACTGCACAAAATGTGACCACTGTTGATTGGCCACATATACATTGATGGTTTAATTCTTTATATTTATTTTCATTTTATAGCACTAGCCTTAATTGGTTAGCACTTCAAAACATTTAAAACTATTATCCATCACAAACATGAGGCAAGGAACTTTAGTAAAATGACATATGCAATACCAATTGTAATTATTTCCTATCCTCGTACAGAACGCATTCTTTAAACTTTCCAAAATGTGATATATTAACAGTATCAGGTATGAATATGCTAATTAAATACATTAAGAACTAATCTGGACAGTTCTTATGCTCTCAACATCAGTGGGACTAGCATATGAGAAAGTACTCAGCAGTATAAAGATTGAATAATCTAATACAAATATTTAACTAAACACACTTAAATCATTGGATTAATACTTTACTGTTCTGTAATATGACCATCATACAAGGATGGTATCTATAACATGGCAATTAAAGCTACACAAATAACAGATGAATAACTCTGGTAATAAGGTTAAAACTGTATCAGTTGCTACATACTCTAAAATACCTTAGCAGATGCATATGAATTAGAATTGTGTAAAGTTGAACCACTTAACACAATTGTAGATAAGCCTATTTATTCAATCAAGGTTTAGCCGTATCACTAAAGGTAGGTTTCCAATTTTTGTCAACTTAGTTTTACTTAGTCGATACCTATTGCCAATCCAGCAGTTTCTGCCTGATTAGGTACCTGTGACTAGCACACTGACATTTACAAAGGTATGCTCATATTTTCAGCAAGTGTTCAGATATTACACAAACAGGTTGTAAAGCGCAAATTCAGTTTCTGCACAAACTGCAATAAGCTATTTCAAAACAGCATAAAAGTAGAGATGAAAACAGGTTCTGAGGTAGCCTTGCTGTTGCTGGAAAGCAAGAGCATCTCACCTAATAATTTACACATGGCCTGTTGCCTGACATTTTAAAGGCCTTTTTGATCTCTTTCTTTTGGTTCTTTGCGTTGTGAGCCACTGTAGGGTGCAGTACATTGCAAGCAGTGAACTAAATACCAAGCTTATTTTGCTAATATCTCTTTTAGTAGAAAAAATGATTGGGTGCTTTTATAAATGGTTACTCCATGGGTGTCTGTAGAAAGCAACTTTCATCCAGTGCCTTTTAAAAGCCATCAGCTTTCCAGACAAAAACCAATCCATAAAACTGCCAAGTTCAAATTTTAAACTATTATCAAGGCAATAATTCTTTGACACCTTATTAAGCTGATTTGCTATTTCAGTTGGCACAAATTAGAAACAGAATTTTATCTAATATAATATGATTTTAGAAATTAATTTAATGCAAGACTGTCAAAGGTACAGACCATGCACTGAATCTGGCCCACAAAGCCCTATCACCTGGCCTACAGTGCTGCTTGTGGGCGTTGGACTGAACCAGGAGTCCGCATGTGACACATGCTAGAAGAGCCCCATGCGCTGCACACAGTGCATGGGGCTGGTGCTAGGGCACACTGCACACAACGTGCAGTGGGGCTGGGCTGGCTGCATGTGGTGCCTCTGCTGGAAGGGCTCTTCATTCTGGATCCAGTCTGTCTTGCAGGCCCAGTTCAGTAGCAGGCCCAGTATACAGACCAGTCCCATGTGCTAGGCCCATCATGAGTTTGGCACATAAAGGTATATTATTCCCTTGCTGTAAATTTGTTGTGTATTAACTTTTTTATATGTATGTGGCCATAATATTAGGGTACAGTGAATTATATTTTATAGGAGAGGCAGCTCTTTTGGTGGGTGGACAAATATATATTTCCATAACTGTATTATTGCTTCAGCACAAGTAGATAAGTTTGAAAATCCGAAATGGAAAAATGACATTTGGGAACTTCAGCTACAAAATTCAAGCTAAAAGGATGCAAACTTTTCTACATTAACTTAAAAAACAAAACTCCTCCTGAACTCAAAGGGAAGAAAATCACATCTGTAGTTTATGCCAAACTGGGTCAAAATGTACACAAATTCAAGCGTGACATGAACTCATTTGAAAGAGAACATGAAGTACATATACAAAATCATAGATTCTGGATCAGATGTATAACCACTGCAAGTCATTTGACTTTGAATGAGTTATGACAGGGGGATATTTGGTCCTTTATGTCTCCATTGGGTCAGATTTAAGTATTTTAAGTATCTGCATTTAAATTACACATGTAACATGTTATATAATCTGGGAAGAAGTTGTGGGGAGTTCTTGTCAGCTGTGCTCCATATTATTGATACACACGTATTAAAAGGTGAGTATCCTTTAGATTTACAGACTGATTTGGTTTGTCAGGGACTTCTTGTGGCTCATCTCATTTACCCTCCTGTATAACAGAGACTTATTTAATTATTCTCCAAATGATCACTGTGAGAAGTGTCACTTCTAGCCTTTGATATCTCTCTTGACAGCATGTTACTTTGCTTAAGTGATCTCATAGTTCCAGCATTTTCATAATATTTAACCTAAATTTTGCAGGCTACAGATTAAACCCACTTCTTCCCTTAGCAAACAATGGCTTCACTGCTATCAAACCATATTTCTAACATGAAACAGGGATTTATACCATGCCTCTTTTCTCAGAATACTTGCTGTCAGGCTGACCTTTGACTCTCACACCTTAAATACATCTCCTGGCATCCTGTGCGAAAGAAAACAGACATCACTTGCTTCCTAAATATTTTACAACTTTCCGTGGCTAATTAATCAGTCTGACACAAGTTGCTGTTCATTTACCTTGACCTAGAAAATATGGACCAAAGCACCAGAGCAACAATTGTCAGAACCATGTTCAACAGGTATATATTTAACTGGTTGATGGAGAAAGGGAAGTATATTCACTTGGCTATATTTTTCCATTCTGCTACACCAGTGCAACTTTCCTGCCAATGTGCCTACTTCATTGCAGGCAAAAATGGAATATGGTTTAATTGGGACTGTTCCAATCCTGGTGTAACTCAACCAAGCTCAATAAAGTTGCTTGAGGGAATAATTTGGCCCAGTATGTTCAAGCATTTGCCATCTGCTAAAGCACAAAAACCACAACAGAAAAGCCCAAACTGAAACTGCTCATTACAGAATAAGGATGTGAACCTACCATCACCATGTGACACAGTATCATTTTTCACATATGCTTGGGAATCTTTTCCCATGCTTTTGCAGGCGGGGAGAAGGGGAGAAGGGCTGGAATACGTGAAGTGACAGATGAAGAAAGGAAATACGGTTTTTCTTTTCCTTTTCTGCTATTTAGGAAAGAGGCTGCATTTTGAATAAATAGTAAAAGCACCTATAGCTTATAGATAGCCAAATAAGCATCTAAAATAAAGAAAGAAATGGTACACATCCTACCTTAGGCAATTCTCAAATGATCTCCCTAATAGAAAGTTTTTTTTCCTATCATGATTTATTGGTGATTTGCTTGTGACCTGAAACAACAGGGAATGGACAGAAGAGCAAATACTTTGGTGTAGTATTTTCTATACTAATGTAAATTACAGCATGATCAGGAACATACAAATTTGCTGCTCTAACAGGAGTTGCATGCACCTTTCCACTACATTGTGGGCTGCAAAGAATAGTCTGTTTCCCTTTAGTAAATAGGTGCCTTGATGGACATAGACAGATGAAATCTAAACTCCTGTATATTACACCACTGTTTTAACCTTGATTCTTTCAGAAGCCTGCATCATCTGTCCACTACTTTTGTACATGGGCATAATGCTGATTACACCAACAAAATGGTTGAATGTTAATGCCATAAATAAAAGAGTAAAAGCACTGTCATAATGGGCCCTCTCCCATCATGTGAACTATACTCAAAACTCCAGCAGAACTGCGTATGTGTTACATATGAAGAAAACTAGCAGTATTAAATATAGCACTGCTTTATGCAACGCAACACCTTTGAATATGCTTATGGTATTCCCAAGTCCTGGATGCTTGACCTCACATTTTTGTTTTGCTACAACGTGTGAAGGAGCATTGACTTTAATGGATTCACAAAGGGTGTAAAATCAGAGAACAATTGGTTCTTAGATTCTATTTTTACACTCAAAGTAAATTATTGTCAGGGAATATCATTCATAATTTAATTGTTACTGAATCCAGAAACAGATGAAACAGTAACTTCAGCAGTACCTTAAAATATATTCTGATGTTTTGTGAAGGAACATAACAAGTGATTCAGCGTCTACATAAATGCATGTAGGGGTTTAGGTTATAGCCGTGTTAGTCTAAAGACATAGGCAAACAAGGTTCCTTGGATGAATTTGATATCTTTTATTAGACCAACCCAAATAGTTGGAGAATAGTTATTAAGCAACCTTTTGAGTTCAAAAACTCTTTGTCAGGCTAAGGAAGTTTCAGCAGTTAGTGTGTGCTCTTCCTGGATGGAATGAAAAGTACATTTTTGATACATTATAATCTGCCTGACATCTGAATCCCCAGCCCAGCCCAGCCCAGCCCAGCCCTGGTTTCTTTACTTTTCATTCCATTCAGGAAAAGTGTATGTTTTGAACCAATACATGTTTTAGGACTGAGTTCATCTCTGGATAAATGTCTGGCAGTTTTGTCCTCTTGGGCAGGAAAGATGCCTATTATAGAGGAGGTGAAAATATTACTTGTCATAAAGGTTCAGTATAAAACTGAAAGTCTCACACTCGATAGGCTTCATAACCCAAGGAAGTCTGATTGGTTATAAAAACCTCATGCCAGAAAGAAAAAGATGTGGTTGTCTTATTTATTTGTCTCACTCGATTTATAATATTAACTATCATGCAATATCATCTCAATATTCCTCAGTGGCAGTTTATTGCATATGATTTATTATATCATATTAGGAGTGTGTATATGAAGAGAGAGAGAGAGATACTGTCTGAAGTAATTCATTAGAGCAACTCATTAAATTAATGGCTGTGGCATTTGCACTGGTTTTCTATCATAAACATAAATGCACTTAAGTACCCTCGAGTCCCAACTACAGTGACACATTGGAGAACCCTGGCAATGCGTAGGGGTATACTCCCTGAGAGGAGTGCTGCCAACACTGTCTGTGGGTAGTTGCCGCTCACAACTCCCCCTTCGTTGCCGACACTGCTGGTGGTGTCTGCAGGTGATCGCCAATCATCACTGGCTACTGCTGATGCTGCCAGCAGTGTCTGCAGGTGGTCACCAACCACTGTTTGGCAATTGCCACTACCCACCCCCTCTGCTGCCAACACTGCCGCAGCTGCCTGTGTGAGCTCCCTGCTCACCACCCTGCTGCTGTCACCACCTGTGGGCAGTCACTATGCCCTGCCAGCCTCCGGGAGCATGTGTCATTCATGTTGGAGAACATTTGTAGAAGCCTTGATTTGGCTTCCCAGTGGGCAGGCAGAATTTGTACTTTCAACATGAACAGTAGGTATTAGTCTGAGTCATAGTATGTCTCAATACCTGATTTTAACCTACAGTCTAGGCATGGGAAGTTCAGGATCTGGGTGTAAATATGACCAGAAACTGTACCTCCAAAAAACAAAAAGCCATCATACTATGCTGTCAGGTGAGGAGGAAGCCAATAAGTAAATGCAGATGAAACATATGTACAGCAGAATAGACACAGACACAGGGGCTTAATACAGAGGTTCAAAAAGTCTGACATGAAAATGATTCAATCTTTGTAGGTTTTTCTAAACTGTTTAGATTGGACCAATAATGAACTGAACTGATGTACAGTCTTCCAGCGGCCAAAGCACACAGAAGCCTGCACTGGCCCAGGCCAGGAGCATGGGGACACTCACGTGCACCTCATGTCATGCTGGACACTGCTAAAAGCTGCTGAAGTCACTCAGTTGGCAGCCCCTGCCTAATTGGCTGCTGGACACAGGACCCCACCCCCTGCTTTCAGCCACAGTAAGGGGAGAGGAAGCAGACTATCTCTCCCCAGCCCTGCCCCTAGCCAGTCATCCACTTCTCTGAGAGGTAGGAAGTTAGGTGGGAGGACATACACCCTGGCCCGGCACTAGCCCCCACCCCCCAAGCAGGGGTCTGCATGGCATAGAAGGGAAACCTCCATGGGGGGGTTTCCCCCATCCACAGTCCAGTAAGCCTCCTGCACTATGCAGACCCAAACTGGAGGATGGGGCAGGGGAGTGTTCCCCCACCCCCTCCATCCTGCTGGGCTGACAGAAGCAGACCGGACTAGGAAGCAGAGGTTTTACTGTCTCAGTTCTGTGACAGCTGGGGGCGGGGCCGGCCCTGCACCACTGGAGCATCCAGCACAGTCCCCAGCATGCTGGGGGCTGTGAGATAATTTGAGTTGGGAGGGAATCTGGGACTCAAATTACTGATTAAATCTAAACCAGTCAAGTGTGGTAATACATCCAACCAGGTTGCAGACCCAGAAGCAGACCCCAAAATACTTCCGGATCTGCTGCTGAGCGCGCAACCCCCTCCCCTCCCAGTACTCCTGTGGGACTCTCCATCCTCTCCACCATCTCAGAGTTCAAGAGCCATATCTGGTACCTCAAGGTACATAGAAAAAAACTTATAAAGCTGTGTTTATGAACGAATTGCTGATTCTCCGAATCAAATCTTCAGATTCAGATTTGACTGAATTGAATCCAAACAGTGATCTGAATCAGTGAATCAAATCAGTGTCCCTCAAATCAGGCTGAATCTGAATCTGAATCTGAATTGAATACTGCCTGCTTCTCACACCCCTACTGGACAATCTGCTGCAGCAGGGACAGGGACAAGAGAGCAATGAGGATACAAGAGGTCCTCATTTTCCTGGCCATGCACTTCCTCACTTCCTCTGCTGTGAGCTGCTGCTTGAAGGCCAGTGCTCCACTCTGGACTGATGACCTCCAGGATGGATGGTCATCAGTGATTTGCTCCCATGACTCTGGGCTGATGCCAAAACTCTTTAGGGACATTTTTTTGGGTGTCCTTGTACCACTTCTTTAGTGTGCTGTGAAAGGATACTCCATTTGACAGTTTGCTGTAGAAGATTTTCTTCAGCAGGTGAGTGTTGGGAATTCTTGAAAGGTGGTGGGCCCATCTTATCATTTTTGTTAACATTCCAGTGCCTCTGTGGTCCCAGACTGACTTACAGAGTCTGCCAAAGGCCATGCTGACTTTTGCTAGCCTTGCATTGAGTTCATCATCAATGTGGACAGCACAGGAGAGTGTGCTGCCTAGACAAGCAAACTTGTTGACTATCGACAGTGGTTGGCCTGTAACTGAGACATGTGGTTCCTGGGTGTTGTGTCAGGTGCAGGTTGAAACATCACTTTGGTCTTCTTTGTGTTGATAGTGAGTCCAGAGTTGTTGCAGGCTGATGAGAATAGGTCCATGGACTGTTGCCTGTCACCCTGTGAGCCTCGCATGACACACAGTCGTTAGTGAAGAGGAAGTTGAGAAGCAAGGCTGTCTGAACTTTGCAGTGTGATTGGAGCCTGCACAGGTTGGAGATGTCTCTGTTGAAATGGCACCTGATCCTCATAACAAGGTCATCATCTTGGCAGGCATCTGACAGCATGGCAGGGAATACCATGCTGAAGAGGGCATGTGCAAACACCATTTGTGCCTGACACCATTTGTGACCGGAAAGAGGTCAGAGCATTTGCCATTCGCAAGGATGTGTGTATTCTGATCACTTACACCAGTTTATGTGTAACATCTTTACTTAGCCAGGAAGCTCCACACTTAGATCAACCTGTTGTTAAGGATGAGATGAGTCTCATTACACATCTCCAAAGCTGGGAGGGGCAAGTGAGTTTCTCCCAAAGATTTAATTGATTTCATAGACATTCGGGCTGGAAGGGACCTCACAAAATCCAGCCCCCTGGCCAAGGGCAGGAAGGCAGATGGGGTCAGATCACCCCAGCAAGATAAGCATGAAAGCATTTCTTAAAGGAATCCAGAGTAGGTACTTGCACCACTTCTGTGGGAAGTCTATTCCAGACTCTGGAGGTTCGGCTGGTAAAGAACATTTTTCCTTATGTCTAGTTTAAAATGGTCTTCCAGAAGTTTGTGACCATTAGACCTTGTCTTCTCTTGGGATGCCCTGATGAACAGATGTTTTTGCCAGTTTCTGATGCACACCCATTATGTACTTATAGTTCACCACCAAGTCACCCCTGAGCATTCTCTTCTCCAGGATGAAGAGTCCCATGCCTCTTAGCTTCTTCTCATAAGGATTACTCTCTTGAGCTCTAATCATGCATACGGCTCTTTTCTGTACTCTCAAGCTTCTCCACATGCTTCCTAAAGTGTGGAGCCCAGAATTGAATGCAGTACTCCAGCTGCAGCCTCACCAAGGCTGAGTAAAGCAGGAGGATGACTTCTTGGGTTTTGTTTGAGATTCATTGATAGATGCAAGCTGGAGTTTTATTGCTTTTTGCCAGCTATGGCATCACATGGGTGACTCATGTTCATCTTGTGGTCAGTCATGACCCCCAAGTCTCTTTCAGTCATGGTGCTAGTGAGTATATCACTGCTAAGCCTGTAAGCATGATATGGATTTTTTTTCTCCCAAGGTGGAACACCTTGCATTTCCCTGTGTTGAATGTCATCAGGTTTTGATCTTTCCACCTTGCAAACCTGTCCAAGTCAGCCTGAATTGCCAGCCTATCCTCTAGCATGGCCACCCTTCCCCATAATTTGGTGTTGTCTGCAAACTTAGCTAGACTGTTTCTGACACCCAAATCCAGATAATTTATGAATATATTAAAGAGTACTAGTCCAACTACTGAGCCCTGGGGGATACCACTGGTCACCATATGCCATGTTGACTCCGTTCCATTGACTATCACTCTCTGGGTCTGACCATGGAGCTAGTTCGCTAGCCATCGGACCATGAGATTATCGAGGCTGCAGTTCCCTATTTTACCATGAGGACATCATGGGAGACCAAGTCAAAGGCTTTTTTGAAATATAAATATGTGACATTAACCTCTTCTCCTTTGTCTAGGTGATGCATTACCTGATCATAGAAGGAAATGAGGTTGGTCAGGCAAGATCTATCTGCAATGAAACCATGTTGGCAATCTCTCATAATGTTGCCTTCTGTTAGCCTGTTATTGATGGTTTCTTTGATGATTTTCTAAGATCTTTTCAGGGATTGAGGTCAAACTGATTGGTCTATAGTTCTTTGGATCTTCCTTCCTTCATTTCTTGAAGATAGGTACCACATAGGCCCTCTCCAGTCTTCAGGAACCTCTCTTGAGCACCGTGAGTTCTCAAATATCCTAGCCATTGGTCATGCTTTGATGTCAGCCAACTCTTTTAGCACTCTTGAGTGCATTCCATCTAGCTGACTTGTGGATGGCCAGCCTCCCAAGCTGTTCCCTCACAAGATCTTTGCCAGTTATAGGTGTATGATTGCTGTTATACTGGTAGTCCTGTTTCCCGTCAGGCAGGGTGATTCCCTTGGGCTGGTGGAAAACGGATGCAAGATAATCATTGCACAAAAGTGTTGAGGATTCTGAGAAGAACAGTTATACCTTGAGTCCTTAAATTTTCCTGCTACTTTGTTACAATTTTTGTCCTTTGCTTGGTTCTGCCCCCTTTTGCAAGAAGAGAAGCTTGTATAAGATATGCAGACATTTCTACACAAAACATGTAATCTGAATAAGATAGCAATGCAAAGCACTTCTATCATTTAAACAGTACATGAAATCAACATATACAGGGTCTAGGGGACATAAGAACATGACATGAAACCCTGACTACAGTAGTTAAAAGCACTTTGCGCTAGGTTTGCCTTCAGTTTTTTCCCCCTCTGCCTGAAGTTGCTGAGATAGACAGTACATGGCTGACCTTTGGAGTGGGAATTTTGTAAAATAAATAAACTAGATGGCAGAGTATAACACTTACGAACCTCTTCAGAATGCCATATGTGAACAACTTGTAAACAGTCCATAAATATCACCTGCTGGGGGGAAGTCAAGAAAGCTGCAGCAGAATTCTCTACTAACATTTTTTTCCTGAAACATTGAACCATCTGGTAATGACAATTTCTTCTTTAGCTCTTTTGTTGGCATGTGTCTATAATTATAAAACTTGTTACTATTAACTTCAATCTGGAAACACGATCAGAATTAACCCTATAATATGAGTTCAGTAGAAATGCTGCAGTGCTGATTAGCACACAAAGAAAGGCAATGGAAGTGTAAATTCACCTGGAAGCTCAGGGTCATTTTTTGTCTGCATTGCAACTCCACCCAAATGCATGGGGTTACATCAGTAGGAAATTTGGTCCTATATCCTTGAAGACTGTTCCTACCCCTGCTGAAGTCTGTTGGGTAAAACTCACATTGAATGAAAGTGGTTGCAAGACTAGACCCTTAATTTTTCTTCTAGAGTTTGACTTACTTATGAAGAAGTTAGGATCTGATCCAACTCTCACTAAAGTCAATGGTAGCCTTCCCATTGAATGTAATCAGGCTGTAGCTGCACTTTAATATTCTTTAAACTGAACAACATGGTTGTGGCCATTTTTGTTTTTAATTCATTTTCAGAAATGACAGCAGTAATTTGATTATTTTAAGAGTTAATTCTTTACCACATTTAATTTTTGAGATAAAATTATTTTTTGAATTCCACATGTGCAAAGAATTTCTGAAAGCCTCAATGCTATTGTACTCATAAAACTTCTACAAGAATAAATTGATTATTTCTCCTTTAACAAATTGTGTTTTAGAATTCACTCTTTGGCTGGGTTTCATCCTGGGAGTGAATTTTTATGGTTGCTTTTTAAATCCCTGAAAGTACGGGTTTATAACAGAATCCCTGACATGTTTTTAACTGCTGTGCAGCAGTTCTAGCTGGCACCACTCTAACAAGCACTGCTTTTAATCCAGCAAAATATACAGCACAAGAAATACTTTAGGTTTTAGTGGATGGGATTGACATGGCTCCTAAATGACTTGCCATGAGAAATGGAATTAAGGACAGTATGTGTGGTTTAATAGCTTTATCATTATGAACAGGCACAAAGGCTGACATTTTAAAGTCATTATCCTTTGGCACAAACTTGTACAATTATACTTTTAATCAAGAATTTCTACTTCTTTTGTTGCTTCCTGCCTTTCTGAGTTCCTGTGATATAGTTTCCATTCTGGCCTCATCCTGTTTTGCTCCTTTTCTTGTGCATTAAGAAGTCTAGCTCTGTAGCAGGTTAGCATTTTCAAAGCAGTAGCATATAATAAACAGGAAAGATTCCCTTAGAGGCAGAGTTGTTTTTCATTGATCAAAAGACCACTCTGGCATCTGTTTCTTTCTTAATAGAAATATTATTTCTTTTAAAAAGAAGAGAGAACTGTAGATAAGGGTGGCATCCTTCTCTTTGTGGAATTCTAAGGAAGAGACATTGCTGCCATCATTACTAATGAATGCTGTATAGTGTTGTTTAGCTGCACACCCTTTTAGTAGTCACAGCATACTACAAGCAGGGACTAACAAGTCAATTTGCTAAGTGAAAATGCAGTGTGCTCATTTTTTTTCCAAGGTCCTAAACTACAGCATTTTCAAGACTGATTTCTAGGGAGCTCACTATTGTTTAACTAAAAGCCTTAGGAATGATGCACTGACATGCTAGCAGCCTATGGATTGCATCTAATTGGTCTTTTTTCAGGCTGTGGACTGCTAAAATTAAAGACCCAACATACAATGTTTTCTCTCAGTTGAACTGCTTCTCTGTGTTCTTGTCTACGTCTTGAAGCATGTTTATTAAGGCACTGCAGATACGTTTTTAAGTATGTGCCTAAATTTCTGCATGTTGGCATTCTCATTTAATTCAATAGGTTACAAGCATTTGTTGAAAAGCTTTAAATAAGCACCTTAGTCTTTATATGGGTTTACTGAAATTCATGGGAGTTCATGGGAAAGACTGAGGAGGACTTCAAAATGCATCAGTTGTGTTTTCTGAGTTAAACAGTCTAGAAATTTCATACTTTGCCTTTTCATTTTCCATTCCCTTCCACTTCAACAATTTGCTTGTTCTGGTAACCTATTTGTTCTGTTTCGCTGTAGAAGATGTGTTACTGCCAGCCATTGCTTCACTGCTAGGGACCCACTTCATGGAAGCCAGTCCTTTTGAATTCTGTTCAACCTCACCTTATTCCAGCCAAGGCTTTTCCTTCGCATATCAGGATCCAAAACGACCTCTCATTGTAGAATTGGACAAAGCTCAAGAAAACACCAGAAGTCTCTCACTTTCAAGGGCCTTGGGCCAGGCCTATAATGCCTACCCTGACCGAAAGTCACTAATAAGACTTTTCCCTATAACCATATTATCATGTAATATACATCTTCATTTTAGAAGACCATTCTCAATACAATACTGCTTCTTAGAGGCCCTATTGTTACTCCTGAGAAGAAAATAAAGGCAGCCTTTGGGCAAATGCAGCTGATCTTATCCCTGACCAAACATTTTACAAACATTTTGCAAAGAGAGCCTTTTGAGCCCCCTTGCTGTGGTCAGCCCAAAAGTCACAGTACTGTATGTATTTCCAAGGCTTCTGGCTTGTGTCTGTGGGTGTGAAGGATGCTTACACATTCATATATAAGCACACAATTTGTATGCATAAAAAGAACCAGCACACAATCCTTCTGCTCAGAAGGTGGGGGAACCTCCTGCTTGGGTCCCAGAGAATGATAACCTAATCATTAGGTACCAGCTTAGGAGGCAGGTACCAGTTTTTGAGGCAGGCTGCTATGGAAAGCAAGAACTGTGTGCAGTAAAGAGCCTTTAGAATCAGGCCCTAATATAGCAGGTACCGTAATGTTTACATTACAAGTTAGTGTTTAGTTCAGCTCTTTCACATATTAACAATGGGACAGCACTCCAAGCTAAAAGGCAAAAAGCAATAGCTCTGTCAAGTGCTTTTCCTCCTTTAATAGGTGAAACAATTGCCTATCCTCTCGTCAAACTGTCCTAACAGAGCACAGGCATAGCAAGCTCACTGAGTGCTTAGGGCAGGGTGAGCACAAGGGTATGCCAACCACTGTAGACTGGGGGAGGGAAGAGGAAGTGAGGAAGAGAACCTTTCAGGGTTGCTGCTGCCACTGCTGCAGCAGCATCGGCTCAGCTCTGACAGCACCAGCCCCATGGCTGGGCTCTTTGGATTTTGACTCTGGTGCTCCACTTGCCCCGTATCAGTTATGCTACTGTAACAGAGACTTCCTTAGGCAGCACTGACATAGTTCATGGATCAAGTATGCCAGTATTACTAATATTAAAGAAATAACTGGAAACAAACATTGGGGCATTTTTTCCCCAGTGAAATGTCAACTGCAGCTCCACAGAAATATGCAATAATGCTACCATCTGTGTCACTTTATTCAGGCCAGATCCGTGTTGGATCAAGTACAGTGTTCACATACTGAAGCACAGCGCAGTTATTAGCAATTACAAGCAAGGCTCAGTTATTAGCAATGGGATGTCTGCATGCCGTTCAGATTGTCTGGGCCTCTTTTATTTATTTCTGAGAAACAATGAACATGAAACATCTCTGCTGGGCCCTGAGTTGGTGTTTACAAAGACAGATGTCTTTTGCAATCAAGGGGCTGGATAGAGAAGTGGTGAAGGCAGTCACTGGGCCTAGGGACAGAAATTATATGCAAACCGGTATAAGTGATTGGAAACCAGTTCAAATCTGTAACACAACAGAACTTCAGTGCACCTAAACCACATTCAAAATGGCTGAAACCAGTTTAAAATAAAGCTGGATAGATGTAGTTTCAGACTTAACTGATTTAGGTTAAATTGGTTTATTGAACTTCTGTCCCAGATCCCCTCCAGATTCAAGTTAATGCACAGTCTCCCAGCATCCCAGGATGCTTTGGACCTTCCCTGCAAACCCCCTCCCCCCACAGGTTGATCAGGCTAGCCTTGCCGCAAGCTGTCTGCTCCAGCCAAGCAGGGAGGCATGCTGTAGCTCTCCCTCTCTCCCCGCCCCAGACCTCTGCCTTGAGCCACTGCAGGCATGTGGCTGCATTTCCAGAAATCAAAAGTGAATGTCTGTTCACTTGCTTATTGGTTCAATCTATGTACCTTAGACTAGCCTATGAAGATTGAATTGATTCAGCCTCAGGCTTTTTGACTGTCTGTACTTAGTCTGAAAGTTACTTTCATCAGTGTTTGACTTGTACCTAAGGGTTCTTATAACAAAGACCTTTCAGAAAATACAAGGGGAATGGTGGGGGAAGGGGGAGGAAAGAAACGGCAACAAAAAGCAAAAGATGAAATGTGTTTTCTTACTGTAGTCATCTCAGAAGCTTTTTTGGCAGATAATTGCTAATTATCTGTGAAACATGGGCATAATTCAGAAAATAACTGTCTCATATCCCCCACCCTTATGTTTTAAAAATGTCTTGAGGTAGTATATAATGGCTTTGAACACATACTACAAAAGGTGGCAGACCCAACAGACAACAAATGTCTATTAATAGCTGGGGAAAAAAAATGTTCCCTGAGCATATACCCCAAGCACAAATTAATTTCAGTTCAAATATGGAAGTTTCAAGAACGGATATTTTACTGAGCCTTTCTAAGTCACCAATTCAGTTTTGATGTTACGATTACAGGAAAATTAATGCTCCTTTCAAATACAGTGTTGTGCATTGGTAGAGTTGTCAACAAAATTAATATTGTACAAAAATCTTAAGTCTTAGTGTTGAGCACATAGTCGTGGCTGTTCTTCCTTGGAATTTTCCAGGAATGCACATTAGGAGAGGCTGCAGGGTACAAACTACAGCTGCCTGACAAAGAGGCAGAAGCCTAATTTTACAGAATTCTTCTCTGTACTCTGCTTAAATAAAAACAACAGGCTGATTCATTGCTTCCAAATTATCCATGCAAGGAAAGTGGATTCTCCCATCTCCCCAGCTAACCCATAATGGGAGTTTAGGATCCCACATCCTCAGTGCTTTGCTGGGGGAACATTCCATAAACTGTCTCTCTGCCCCCCACCCACTCAGAGCACACACATTGAAGATGTCATTGCCATAACTCACATATGTAAAACTATTCAATTGCTTGCTTGCACGATCAAGCCCTTAGAGCAGGCCCCATTTTTGCTTTCTTTTCTCTCACTTCTCTTTACTTCTTTCCCTCCTTATAAATAGTGAAGTTGTGGGAACCTGTTGCCTTTTTACTATGTAATGTTTCATCTATAATACATGGTAATATTCATTATAAATTTTTATTAAAATCACCACATTTCCACAAACATTTTGATTTTGATGCACTACTTGGTGGAAAAGTGTTCCAATAAAAAAAATCAATCATACTGAGTTTTGCTTTTCAGTACCATAACGAATAAAAAAAAAAATTAAGTGACCAATACCAATGTTCTATATATATTTACCTGGGTATCTGTATTAGTACTTTTCACAGAAGAACTCTATTGAAATACAGTTTGATAGGATGATGTTAAATCATTTGGCCACTAGGTTTTTTGACTGGTCTTCTTGAAATGGAGTAATGAATGAAATGTGTGTGTGTGCATGCTGGGGGAAGGAGAAAATAGAGAGAAAGTGAACAAATAGAAAGATCACACAGATCGTTTCAT
Source organism: Caiman crocodilus (assembly GCA_030014935.1). Taxonomy (NCBI): domain Eukaryota; kingdom Metazoa; phylum Chordata; order Crocodylia; family Alligatoridae; genus Caiman; species Caiman crocodilus. Next base: position 239,062,199 of record JAGPOW010000261.1, read on the forward strand.
TGTTGTCTTATGTTCACTCTGAGCTTTCCAAAAAATACCCTTTTGGTTAAAAACTACACCTTTGACTGGTAGTTCAAAGGTAATTTTTTTTTAAGTTTCAACAAAATCTATTAATCCATATTTGAATTGGAAAAGGGTAAGCCTTTTCCTAATTTAGACAGATTCTTGGAGCACTGCTACAACTTAGGCTGGCATGATATGGCCTAATGATTTCTCAAAAATGACTGAACTTGACACCCTGAAACTTACCAAGTGGCTACTGTTCACTGAGTTCTAACATCCAAACCATCTGGGGAGGGGAAGAGGGAATTTAAAAGAATGATAATAAAAAATAAAGGAAGAAATATGAAATAGATTTTAAAAGAAAAATTTTGAAAATTGCATTAGTGTCCAGTATAACATTTCATTATTCAGAGTGTCAGCTAGTGTAAAGGAGTGGTGCTCTGTTGAAGCTAATGGGGTCACATAATTGAATGCCAGATAAGGCTTCATACCACAGTGTAAATACATATTATATTATGTATTAGTTACACCAGTTTTAATCAGTGTCATTTCACTTACTTAAATGGAATTATATCACCACTATATTGGTATAATAATGAATCAGTCCCCCTTAATGTCAATATCAATGGCTCCATGCTATAGTTTTTGCTGTAATTTTTTTAAAAGCATGAAATTCACCCAGTGCATAGGGCATGCATTAGGGCCTGGTAGCAGAATGCTTACAGCATCTTGCTCTAATGCCAAACTCATGAGTTGGATATTCAAGTCAAAGGCTGGCCATGCTGGCTAGGGACAGACATTCAAAAAACCTCAGCCTGAATTGATTCGGTCTTTAGAGGTTAGTCTAACCTGGCTAGGCTAAACCAGTTTGTAATTAAACAGACATCCCCTTTGGACTGAAAAAACTCAGACACATGTCTGCAGTGGCTTAGGCTGGAAGCTGGGGGTACTAGTGCACCCCTCCATACCGTTCCATAGAGCTGAGCTGAAGGGGGCTGTGGCCAGGCTGCAGCAGGACACTCTGATGTCCCGTCCCCACCAGTAGCCCAGCAGGGAATGTTTATCACCCCTAACTCAGTGTTTATCAACCTGTTAAGAAAACAAGACCTCTCTCCATTCGTTCAAGCTCTTCTTAAACAGCTTTTCCAAGGAAGGACATTACCAGCTACCTGTTGATTAGCTCCAAAAATCCTGTTTGCCTTTGTTATCTCCTACAGCATGGACTGTAGCCAGCATGTGGTCTGCTAGCTAATGCTGAGAGGTGTAAGGCAGAGGGGTAGGGGGAATAATACCTGCTAAGCAGGGAGAAGCCAGGCAGATGCCTGCAGTCTCTGCCAAGCTTCAGTGAAGGATCAGAAGGGAGGGGTCAGCCCTTCTGTGGAGCAGAGAACCCTGCTCAGCCCAGAGATCATGCCAGGATGCTGGGGGTGTCTGGTTTATCTTAAACCAGCAAGGGGTCAGGGATAGACATTGCATAAACCAGTTTGAGCCAAATCAGTTAAGTCTAATTCTACATTGAACCAGGATTATCTCAAACTGGTTTCAGCCATTTTCAAACTGATTTACATGCACAGAACATCTGTTCCGTTACAGGTTTAAACCAGTTTCTGATCACTTAAACTGGTTTACGTGGAATGTCTGTCCTTAGCTGCAGGGTCAAAAATGGGTGTACCTTAATGATGTCAAACTGATAATCATTTAGCTTGGGCAGATCTTTGATTTTAACAGAGTTCATGCCACCTAAAATAACTAGGAAGGAAAGAGTGCTTGCTAGGCCTTGAGCTTTCTTCATTGACTATGCAGTAATATATAGAAGAACAGCAAGAAACAGTGAAATCAGCTTTCTCTTTTTTTTCTCTGAAAACCCAGCAAATGTATGCATAGCTCCTATTCATTTCAATGGGTGCTGCAAAGCTGTGAATGCAGACAGAATTGAGTCCTAAGGGGCAACCTGAGATAGTTAAGAATGTAATGAGAATCCACTGTTGCCAGTTCGTGATTTTTATTACAAATGCCATTATACTTAGTGTTTTTCTTATAGGAACAACCCTGGAATCATGTATTATGAAGGAATCAGCTTTATTTAACACAGGGGAAATGTCTAGTCCTCATGTTTGCAAAGAAAAGCTTGAAAATGTCAAACTTAAAAATGAACCCAACATGCATTATTTTATAAGATGTCATGATTTATATGTTACTCTTAATTCGTTGAGGCCTGAATGGTAGGGTTATGGTAGTTATAGTAGGACTGACGCTACTGAGAATCTGAACTATTGTCTTTCATTGTGTAATGATTTAGTTTTTAAATAGCTTGTGTAAAAGAGGAGGGGTGAGATTGTCCATGACAGAAACTCAGAAAAAGAAAGCCTAGTGTTAAAACAAACTCAGAAGCCTGGCTAGAGTCTTATATATATGAGTGTGGGGGGTTGTGTTACATAATGCTTCATGCATAGCCTGAAAAAGGCATCTGACTGGGCTTATTAGTTATTGATTATTCATTTGAAACATTATAATGCTATATGCCCTATTGTCCCACTCAATGTGTGCATTGGAAAGAAAGTCAGACCATGTTATACTTAAACTAAAAGAAAATCATGCAAAGTACACCAGAAAAGTGCCATTATTGATGGGAATGGAAGACCAGAGAGTGATATACATAGAATGCTAACATTTTGTTGACTCTGGGTGAAATCTTTTTCCCACTCAAGTGACTTGGAGTTTTGTCATTGACTTCAATGCAGCCGAAATTTTACCCTCAGTGAAAACTGGCATGGTATTCCCAAAAGTAGGCATAGGGAAGCGGGTACATCTACACATGCAATTAATAAGTACAAATAAACTCTGGAGCCTATTGCTCTGGAGTTTTTTGCTCCAAGGTGCACCATTTTGTGTCTGGGAGCAAAACCTCTGGAGCATATTACACCAGAGTTTGTTCATGCACAGTACATGAAGGCTGATCAGAGCAGCCCTGGCTGGCAGGCGACAAGGCTGCGGGGAGGAGGGTAGCAGCTGGCTAGTCCAGGCTGCTCCAACAGAGATCCATGTGCTGCCAAGTAGCTGGCTGGGGCACAAGGGTGCTTCAACGCAGGGACTGCCTGTCAGCTAGCCCTGCACTGAAGCACCCTGTGTCCCAGCCACCTGGGGCGGCATCTATACATGTGTTGCTGTGCACAGAAAAAACTCCTCAGCAGGGACTTGTAAATACAAGTCCTAACCTGCTGCAGGGTTTATTAGTTTTGTGCACCCTAATAGGGGGGCACGTGTAGACACAGAGACACTTACTGCACAGTTAATTAGTCAACTGCACAATAAACATCGTGTGTAGATGCACCCAGCCTGAAGTGCTTATGTTGTAAGGTTCCATTCAGAAACAGCTTTAATAAAATGAATAAAGAGTGAACAATTTAAAGCTGTCCAAAGTAGCTCTAAAAGTGCTCTTTTCTCCTTCCACACATGAGAACACAGCCATTAGCTTTGCTGCTGTTAGGTTCAGTACTCCTTGGGGGACACTGTATTTGCAAAATGGGCTGGTTTCATAGTGACAATATGCATGTACTAGAAATTGCTTGCATTTGGATGCCATTTGGTTTGGTTTTGAGTTAATATTGTGTCTGTTATTTATCTTCTCATCCTGGGTAATATGTCTCTTGTGGGTATGAAATCCTGTCTTTATTTTTTGTTTGGATAAAACTTATTTTTGAAAATCAGTATGTCAGATACTTATGTACCCAATAGCATATTGTTAAAACAAAGTTTAACAGCTAAAATGTGAACAAGTACAACACAGTGGCAAACAACAATGATATATTGCATTTCTAGCTAACAGAGAGCTTAATAAACATTAGAGAATATATCCTCAATATGCTTGTAAAACAGGGAATTATCATTGTCCCTGTGAAAAGGGAGACATAGAGAAGTTGAATGGCTTGCCCAAGGTCAGACAGAATGCCAGTAGCAGTGCTGGGAACACAATCAAGATCTCCTGCATTCCAATTCTTCTGAATTTTTAAATCATTAACAGAAATAGAGGCCAGATCTTCAGATGATATAAATCAGTGTAACTCCATTAACTTTAGTGGAACTATGAGCATAAACACCATTTGAGAATGTGCATTCAATGAGAATTTCTATACATATTGAAATTGAAGGAAATTGACCATAATTCTAATACTTAAACAATACTGTTCCAGAATATGTAGATATAGTTTATTATTTATAATGGGACAAAATATTTAATTTCTAGTAGTCTTCTACATTCAGCTTTTTACATTTTATTCATTATGAAAAGTGATAAAAGACAGAAATAATAGGTCACACTATGGAAAGAAAGCCTGCCCCATTAAGGGGTAGGGATCCCATTCTTTTAACTGATCCAGCTGGAAAGGGGTTGCAGAAAGTCTCACCATAGCACTGATTCCTTCCAGGACTAGGGAAAAGGACCAACATGCTTATTGAAGTGAAGCAGTCATTTATACACTATCTACTGCGATACTATTAACAGATCATTGGTAAGGGAGAAAAGAATATGGAAACAGCTAAAGGGCATACCACACTTATATTATTCTTCTTAAAGTAAATCAATATTATAGCCAAAAAATTAACAAATATGCTAATTTTTGGTTCTCTAGTTGGGCTATACTTACACTACACCAAAACACATCTCATTTTTGCATCTTCTTAAACTATAACTGTTTAGAAGCCATTATAATAAAAGGTGGACAACCCTTTAATGTGGGTACCTACATTATTAATATACCCACTGATATTGCCATAAGGCAGCTTGTTTGACTTTGGTTTACAGAAAAATTATTCAGCTGAAAAGATTGAGGAACATTGTTTTCATGGGTAATGAAGCCCTTGAATGAGAGACTGAGAAGCAATTTGTGTACCTAATAGACAAACTATCTCAGCTGATCAAGGTAATAAGGGACTTTGAAATAAAATGGGGAGGTGTGATAAGGCAGACAGTCCAATTATTTGAAGAATGTCATCTAGGGTAATAGTATGGAAAAAATATATTGAAACAACTAAAGGACATAGCACACCTACTTTATTTTATGATACAAAAGCTAAGTTTGGCCCTGATGTGAAGTCAAGGAGGTGAAAATATTAAAATCCAGGCTAAATCCAGGCTCTATATTGTTTAAATGCTGTATTTGTTTAAAACATAATTACGTATATAAGTATATGCATGTGTTTAAAACAGATATCAGAACATGTATATAAATATTTTTAAAGATCTATTGAACCATATACATTTAAAATATATTTATATAAAAATACTTGTGACACATTATGAAATATACATATGCATATATAATGCATTTAGTATTCCAAACACCAAGTAAAATTACACTTTTGAAATGTAGTGTTAGAATATACATTGAGAAAAAAATATACATCTATTGCCATTAGCTGCCATCTGGAATGGAAGGAGAGTCTAAACTGTATGCTGTAAATGTATGTAAAGAAGTTTTGGATTTGAGCCCAGATATGAATATACAAATAGATAAAGTTTTTAGAATTGTAACACAAAATCCCAGAGGTTTTGTGGGAATGTCAAAAAATACATCTCAGCAATCAGAACATGTATCTATCATGTATCATGTTAATCCATTTTGTGCCCCTGTCTCTAAAACAGATTATGGAGATGGCTATGAAACAAAAAAAAAATGCTTTTAAGAAATATCTTTGCAGATTTTTCTAGACCTAACTAAAGCTACACAAATGGAGCAACAGCCTAGGGTTTCTGCTAAGCATAGCTTTCCGAATGAGGGATGTAAGCCTCTCATTTTGCATCTCACGAAGTAGAGTATTTGCAATGGAAATAAGAAGTATAGCCTATATTTCTATATGGTGATCAAGGTAAAGCTTTTCTGAATTGCTGATCTGGTTCTCTCGCTATAGATGAACATACCAGGGAATAAGTCTGTAGAAGCCAAGTGGCTTAATGACAGGATTCCACAATGAAGTTAATGCTAAGGCTAGAGACAGACATTCAAAAAGCCTGAGCCTGAATTGATTCAATCTTTGAAGGTTAGTCTAACCTGGCTAGGCTGAACCAGTTTGCAAGCAGACATCCCAGGTATGCAGGCACATACCTGCAGTGGCTTAGGCTAGAAGTTGGGGGGTGCTAGAGAAGCCTTCCCTTCCCTTCTAAAGAGCTGAGCTAAGCTGAGCTGAGCTGGGGAGGGGGCATGGCCAGGTCCCAGCTGTACGCTGTGATTAGGGAGGCTGAGCAGCCGGGCAGGGAATGTTTATTACCCCTAACTCAGTATTTATCAACCCATTAAGAAAACAGAGGGACATTACAAGCTACTTGTTGATCTGCTTTTGTCCTGTGTGCTACAGCTCGGAGGTAGCTGCCAGTGTGTGGTCTGCTAGCTAATACAGAGAGGTGTCTGTGAGGGCTGGGGGAATGTGTGCTTAGCAGACACTGGGGAGGGGGGAGGGGGAACAGAAGCCAGGCAGAGACTGCTGCAGCTGCAGCCAGGGAGCAGAGGGAAGGGGGCAGGCCTGCTGTGGAGCAGAGAGCCTCATGCAGCCCAGAGAGCATGCTGGGATGCTGAAGGAGTCTGATTTAATTTAAAATAGCAAGGGGTCTGGGATAGACATTACATAAACCAGTTTGACTCAAATCAGTTAAGTCTGATACTACATACAACAAGGTTTATCTCAAACCAGTTTCAGCTATTTTGAAACTGTTTTATGTGCAATGAATATCTGTTCTTTTGCAGGTTTAAACCAGTTTCTGATCACTTAAACCGATTTATGTTTAAGGTCTGTCCCTAGCCTAAATCTTATCAACACATATAGCAATTTGTCCTGGAACCCTTACTGTTAAAACTACAGAGAATAAGAGATACAATGTTTATGGTGATTTATGAACTAAATATGTTAAACTGGATTTGAGTTTTTATCACATAAACATGTGAAAGTAATTTTTAGTATATTGTAAATTGTCTTGCAAGTATCTGAAATGCATTGTTATAAATTATTATTCATTTGTATAGCACCATAAATTTATGCCCTATATCATGAAAAGAAGACCTGCTAACATTATCCAAGCAGTTCTATTGTTTTAATTGACTTTAGTGGGTCTACCTCTATGAGTAAGACAAGCAGAATTTGGTTCAGAAAGTAAGAAAGTGTTCCCCAAACCTCAAGGTAGCCTAGTGAGGAGCGAGTAATTGTTTCACAGATCTTTAAGTCATATGAGGAAGACTCCACAAAATATTCCACAAGGTATATGTAAAGGCTTGGTGTCACAGAGCACTTAGGTGCACTGCTCCTAAAAAGGAAAAAACTGCTAGGGAAGGAGCCCTAGCAGTGAGGGATGAGCCCAGCTGCAGGTTGCCAGGGCAACCAGAGGAGGTCAGCTGACCAGAAAGGGCAAGGCCTGGCTCCCTTATAAAGCCCAGGGGCTGAGGCCAGACTAGCAGTTCCCTACCAACGGCCAAGGGGCAAGGAGCTCCCTCAGGGAAGAGAGGGGAAGCTTAATGAAGGAGCAGCGTCTAAAACGGTGGAGGGATGGAGTATTTCCCAGTAGGCTGGAATGTTGTTATGGCCGGGCGGCTTCCATTTAAGTTATAGCCGAAGGGCTTGCATTTTGTTTACTGTTTAATACCGGTGGTTTGGGTGACGCTACTAGGGGTTGGAGGAGGCCTCATAGGGGACCCACAGCAGTGTGGGGCCCCCAGTGCTAGTGAGGGCACAGTATTTGGGGTGCACTGACCCCAGCCCCAGAGAGGGCGGGATTGGCGAGAAGCCCCAGAGAAGGAGGGCAGTGGCATTGGCGAGAAGCCCCAGAGAGAAGGGGGCAGTGAAGAGCTCCTGGAGAAGGGACTGCACTTGAGAAGCCCTAGAAGAGTGGGCAGCATTGTGGAGAAGCGCCAGAGAGAGGACACAGAGAGAGACAGGGCCATGGAGAGCCCGAGCACCAGAGAGGGTGTAGACCTAGACTGAACAATGTCTATTCCAACTATGAGACTCGGGGTGTGGTAAAGGGGTGGTTGGAGCCATGCACAGCCCATAAGGCTAGTTTGCCCATGAAGCACCCATTGCAGAGTGGGACCCACGAGGGGTCTAGGAAACCATGGGGTCCGAGTGTCCAGCAAGAAGTGACCAAGAGGGCGTAAAAGGCAGCCTCCCAAAGATATGGTGTCATCAACAATGTGGCAGGCGAGAATTTGAGGGTGCCCTTGGGCCAACTTGGCACAGGAAGGGGACCTTCAGGAGATCACGGCCCTCCTGCAGGACCCCGCGTCATGACACTTGGGCTGGAGAAAGCATGATGGGGATGGGAGCCGGTCAGGGAAGATGAAAAAAACAAAGTAAATATGTGGGCCTTTAATAACACTGTAGTGGTGAAAAGGATGGCTTTAATGGAGGATTACTTTTTCATGGCGTTGAGGCTCAGCTTTTCAAAAGTTTGGGAAGCTGTAAGTCCTGCTATCAGCTTTACATCATGGGGATTGCTTTTTCCTCTGAATATTAATTTGTAATATTCAGTTCCTACAAGCTAAGAGTTTTGCATTTCTAATGTCATAATTGCTTTCATCAAATTTACCAAAGATAGACAATACAAAGTGTGTACTACCTCCTTCTTTTTAAAAGTGACTTCCTCCCCGTATTCAGGCATTCACTTTATAAGACAGATGCTTTTAATGTAATAGTATATTGAACTACAAACACATCGTTTAACTTAAGAGGGGCATAAGGCTTGCTGTTATCGAAGCATTGTCATCATTTTACAAAGTTTAGTCACTCCATTTCTGTCATTTATCCAGTTTCTTTTTGAAGAAACTTCCATTTTATCCTGAATCTGAGTCTCCTACTTTAAAAGGGATATAAGTAAACTGAGTTAGTGAAGAAAATAATTTTTTTTATCTGTTTCATTTTTAAGTGAAAAGCCATCTAAAATTGCCTATTAATATGTACATTGAATCCAAAGGTGTACAATCCCTTTCAGTTTAAATGAATTTTTAGAAACCTCATACAGGTCATGACATCAGCTTTCTAACTCAGAGCTTCATATGCATTATATATCAGAAATGATTCAAAATTAGTCTTTTTTGGGGTTTTTTTAAACAGAGATATTGTGCACAAAATTAATTTCCTTACTGAAAGTTTAAGTCTTGGAATTGTTAGTTTCATTTTTTGGAAGATATTGCAGAGCAGCAAATTACCTGTACTCCTAAAAAACTGTCAGATGACTTATTAAACTTCTCTCAAACCTCATTGAGGAAATTCATTAAAACTCTATTTACAAATGACCAGGTGCTTGTCTCCCATGGTACATGAAGGAAATCTGTCACCCTGCTTGAAAAATGATTTGGTGACTTGAGATAAAGGAATAATCATTATACCAAGCTGTGTGGTTTTGTGATAGAGAACTGTGGCTCAGCGAGATGAGTGCCAAGGTCAATAAAAATAAAAGCCTAAAATGAATGCAGACCCAAATTCAAAAGTCAGTGGTGGATGGAGGCCAAAAGAACAAAGTCTTTTCTATGGTCCACTTGAAAACACATTATAAGATCCCAAATTAAAATAACTCACTTGATTAAACTAGTTGGGGGTCAGACTCGATGACCTATTGAGATCCCTTCTGACCCTAACATGTATGAATCTATGAAAGTTCTAAAAAATATCAATTTTTAACTTTAAAATGAAGAGTTGTGTGTATTCTATAATTGTATCTATAGTTGACAAAGTTACCTTCCTTAGCATTGTGACATTGGATCACAACCTAAAGTATTATGTCCAAGTCAACTAACAGAAAAATAGTAGAGATAAGCTCTTTTTCGTTCTTTATTCTGTCAAACCATTGCCTCTTGCAATCAGGATTGATTACAAACACACAATTAAAAGACACTTGGAACATGATCTGAACACTAATCCTGTCTCTTGTTCTCTTTATACCCAATTATCAGTCTTAAGATGGGTATTAGTGCTGTAATTAGATTTACTTTTGGAATTTCTGCTGAAGCTAATATATTTATATTATATACATAAATTTATGAATACATATACCCCCATATATGTTCATATAATAGATATGTTTCTAAAAATATTTTGTATATGTAATCTATATGTTTATATACAGAGATATATATCCATGTGTATCAGCTATCCGTAGGTAATTCTTTATGAACACTATGAAAGAAAATAATTCAATTTGATTTACACATAACCAAAGCATATAAAGGTCTGGATATCATAACTATGAACAGTTATAATGTTGTAGCTTACAACAAGTTATAATTTAGCATATTATTTTCCATTAGCAGTCGGGGTCTTGTTATAAATACATCAACATTGAAGGGACAGTGTGGAGTCAAAAGAACACAGATTACTTCACGTGACTCCAAGTACTACCTGTTCTAGTTTACAAAAAAGACCTTGACATTGTGCTCTGCCTTTTTATAACTGATCCCAGCATCTCATTGATTTCAGTTAGATCTGTGCATGTAGAAAGGCTGTGGAATCAGGCCCTAAGGATTCCAGCTTATACCTTTCTAACGATTTTATTGCTTGATAATACAGCACTTCCACATGCACATCTCCCACAGCTTGCTTAATTATACAAATGCATTAATATGAGCACCTGCATATATCAATATTATTTGTATCATGGGTACTGCAGTAGCATAGGGAGGCCTTAATCAAGGTTTCAAGCACCACTGTGTTAGATACTGTTCATTTCCCTAGTGAAAAAATGAGCTCTGTCCCAAACTCATTGCAATAAATAATATATAAAAGGAGACTCTTTCTTATGGTCTGATCAAATAGTGAAAGGACACTTGGATGGATTATCATGCAAGAGTCAAGGATTTTTGTGGGTATATCTCTTATTGGACTAATTGCACAGTTGGGATAGACTTGGATGAGCTTTTGAATGCAGTACATTCTTCTTCAGGTCTGAGGAAAACACAGGCACAGCAACAGTTTGTCCAGATTTCACTAATAACATTGTTTAAAGAAACACAAAACCAAACAGCTATACTTTGCAGAAAATATGCTTTTAAATAGTGTGACAATAGAGACAATTCACAACAGTTAACTGATTGGTTGGGTAAAAAATGGGCCTGGCTATTACCTCATATAATCGGAAACACAAAATAATTTCCAAATTCCTATAACTCTTATTTAGTTTCTAAATTGTTTTAAAATTGCAGAGGAGTATCTTTAGAAACTTCTGTCTGTTACTTGGCTGCAGATACAAACAGAATCCTATAAAACAAGGAAACATAATTTTTTAAAATTTATTATGATGAAGAATGCTTAAACTAATAACAAATATTAAAGGGAAAAATGGAGAATACCAGCTCCCTTCTCAGTTGTGTTTAGTGTCCTCTCCAAAGATGATTTTCCCCATAGTAGGCTGGTTAAGCTCCTTCACATAACAGGTATAGGCATGCTCTAAATCAGCAGTGTTCAACCTTTTGGCCTCACAGGCCAAATGAGTGCCCCAGAGCCTGTCTGTGGGCTGGACTGGGGCATCTGAGGGCCAGATTAGTCCCTGGGGCCTTGCACTGACCTGCCCTCCCCCATGCCCTGGAATTGGGTCCTGGGGACCAGCATTGTCCCTGCCCTGAACCTGAACTCTGGGATCAGGTGCTGGATCCAGTGTGTGGGGCCCAGGACTCCCCATGGAACCAGAGATTTGGCAGCAGGGGAGCAGTGCCACCACTCCCACTGCCAAATTCCCAGACCCATGGGGCCCTGATGTCCAGATGACATGATGCCATGGGCCATATCTGGTCCACAGGCCAGAGGCTGAGAGAGACCCCTACATCAGTAATCTAAAGTAGCCAGTTATTTCTTTTAAATTGATTGGTCACTTAAGAGAAAGCTACCAGTGCAACTTATTTCTTTGAGGACTAACAGGTTGTAGTGATCCTGTGTGTACTTGTAGGCTGTAGCTTCTCTGATTCTCTGAGGCTGCTGACAAACATGACCTCCCCCCCCCCATCAAAACAAAACAAAACAAAAAACAGTGCTTTACTGGAAGAGGAAGCACGTTAATTTGACCCAGTTCCCCAGATCTGTATCGATCAAGCACCAAAAAGCCTCACTGAAGTGCCCGATCTGTATAGATGTTGGGTGAGCTGGGTCAAAATAATGCAGTGCTCGTGGGCATGTGCTGCAGTTGGCACTGGAGCATACTGAGCTTTAAGTAAAGCACTGAGCAGGTCTATGTGTTGCCATACAGTGACATTGCTATGCTGCCATGCTTCAGGACTTTCTTTTGAAAGTGCTAAAGCACGATGCAGTATGGGTGGTATATGCAGTGCATGTGTAGATTTCACCACTATGACACTGTAGCAGTGTGCTATACCTAGGAAGTGTGCTTCTACAGCTATGTAGCTGATGATCACATGTAGACACACATGACTACTACCTTGCCATAGGTGATGTAGTGTGTTGCTACATTGCCATGCAGCAACATGTAGACACATACCCTTTGTCTTCTTTTTTCACGTCTATAAGCAGTTTATATGAATTAAGTCTACAAGATGTCACTCTGCCCTGCCTTCTGTGAATTCATGAATTCAGATTCATACAGATAATTGCCTCTCTTAAAATACTCATTGATATCAAAAGTAGCAGCAGGAGTTCCTAAATCTGTTGTTTCCTTATCCCTGTTTGAAGATCCAGTGGTCCTGAGTACATCAGGATGAAAATATAGGTCCTCCTCCACTGGCAATTGGTGCTGAATTTAGTTTTTCTTTACTTAGCTCATAATTTGTTAGGTTGTATCAAGAGAAGCATAATGAGCTCCTTTAGCACCTACTAGGGCTGGACCAGTGCAAGGGATGGGGGAAGAGCAGGGTGTGGAATATGCTAACAACTAGAAACCAGGATGAGAGTGAGGGAAGGGGTAAAAAAGTCTTACCTATCTGGGTTCTTTGCACAGTGAAGGCAGCTGCTGCTACTGTAGTAGTGCCAGTTCCAGCTGTAGCAGCCCTGTGGTACCCTGTTTGTTCCCTGCTTACTCCCGGTATGCTATTAGGCACAGGGAAAGGACTTGCTAGTGGGGTGAGGGTGTCATCTCATTCACCTTGCTTACCCCCTGCCTCCTACATACACTGCTGGGTACAAGACTGTGCTTGCCCGTTTCCTGTGGCTGTGCAGCACAGGACTACTCCTGCTGTGGCAAAGACTCCTCATGGAGGGCATTCTGGTGCCCCTGAATAGTCTGTGCCAGGGGCTACTGCCTTGCTAAACCTCCTACCCCCAAATTATGCTAATATGCATTGACCCTGTCCAAATCAGTGAGTCATGAAGTTCAACACCAGTTCAGGGAGGAACATGGGGAGCCTTGTTTGACATACATTGTCAAAAATGACTCAAATGTCTGTAAGACAGCTTTATTATAGGATTCAGGTTCTGATTTTCATCACAATCATAAAGAATAATAAATACATTTCTATATAACTCAATGGAAAAAACTCTCACTGACTTCAGTGAGAGCAACAGCAGGCCCTGTTTAGCTGTGCTTCCATCCTGTGCTGCCTTGGTGAGTGTATAGCATAATTTACATGTAATGGCTGAAGGATGGCCTTTGTGTTCCCCCCAGTCCTTGCAGGAGAACAACAGGCCAATGCCTGGGCACAATTTTATACAGCTTGAAAGCAGCTGTAATTTCTCCCATCCTCAGCAGACCCAGGGATCCTTCTAACTGCCAAAGACTGCTGGTATGTCCCAACAGTGTCTCCTTTCCCCTTGTTTTGTCATCCAGGGTGCATATGGCTTACAGCAATTGCATGCCGTTCAAATATCCTTTACATAAAGTCAGTTTTGCTCAACATACTGGGGCTTACACCAACTTAGCACTGGAGCAAAGGATGGAAAACCAGACGGCTTGCATTTCAATGATAATGAAATGAAAACTTAAGTTTTGCAGAAACTGATAGTGCTGACAATGGTATACACAGCACAGGCCTACAGATTACTGTAAGGGCTGACATTTACCAACTGAGGTTCATTATACAGAGACATTATTTAGAAATGTAGTGGGTACAGGAAAGCCTTGCCCTATTAAAGTCAGTGGACACTGTAGTAAGGGTCAGGATTTTATCCAATGCCTTGATATGCACATTACTTTTCCAGCTCAAGCATTTTGAGGGGTTTCACTGAGTTATAAAAATAAATGTACATATTTTGCCAAATCTCTCATAACTCACAACCACTTCTATTTAACACTAAACTAATCCCTGGTAAACACAAAGTAAAGAATAATTAACAGGACCCTCTTTCTACAATTTGGCTGTTTCCAATATGATGAAATTTTTCATTTGAACTGAAATGACAAAAACACACTTGCCCAGTAACTGTCAAACGTGGACATCATTACTGTCTGTGTTTCTGACAAATGCACAATCAAATAACTGTACTACAATGATGTATCCATGTAAGTCTTGTAAAACAACACAGTTAATTCTGGCAATAGAGTCAATTATTTGTCAGTAAAGAAACCACTGTTGGGCTTTCTCTACCCAAACCTACACCTTCTGCAAGCCCTTTACTTCTGAAGCTTTACATTCATTCGCTTAATGTTTTTAACCTAGTGTCTGTGAAATTTTTATTGCTCCCTAGATAATGACATCTGATCTGAATGTAACCACACACCTCCTTGCTCAGCAGCATTTGTCACAAACCATTATAAATTATCATGCTGATAGCTTGCATTGCTGGGAAACCGGAAAAGTTCCATAAATTCAAAGTACTGCATCAGTGACATTCTTGTTTATTATCTAGATATAAAGTTTTACAAGATTCAAGATGGCTGCATTTACACACTGGGATACTTCGGCAACACAAGACCTGTACAGCTTGCTATAAGTGCTGAAAAGCATTTACAACATGCAATATATATTGGAACATTTTAAGTAATATTCAGCCATATGATCTGTTCCCACCTCTTATTTTTAACAGTATCCTCACATCACAAGAGGGCTTTTGTCAAGGTCTGTCTAAAAGAATGCAAAATAATCAACAAACACAAGCTGGTTTTCCCTTAAAACCACAACTAATTTGGGGTTTTATTCTTTTATTAATGTAACTCGAATTAGTATTAAAGGCATTATTATGTATGTTGAGAGGAAAAGATCTACCTATATTGTTATGAATTTAAAAGAAGTTCCTTGATATCAGTCTTTGATTGTTTATATTTTTAGGCTGCAAAACACAATTGTACACATCCTGCTGAGGCAGTATATTTCCAGAGTGCTTGTTTGGTAATTCTGTCTTGAGGATATTTTTCATTAGAGCTGCCTAGCATGTGTGAAAGCACATTTAATTAATTACTACTGTGTCTGTATGCCCCCAAATGATAAAAATTGAGTTCTCTAGAGAAATTTGAGTCCTGCTCACTTGTAATTTAAAAAAAAACAACTAACCAAACACAACTTTGTCATAGAGAGTATTAACATAAAACTTACAAAAATATCATGACATACCTAAAGAACATTAGAACTCAACTGTACAATATTCATCAGTTAAAATAAGCCATACTTGTTAGATATATTTAGGTCTTTAATATGAAACCTCCAAAATCTTAAAGCACAGAAATGCTAAGAGCTTAACTGGCATAGCTAATATTTAGGCTTCCAAAGCCTAATTCTTCTCCCATATTCTCCTTTCACTGTGTAATTTCATTGGCTTTAATATATATATTCCTGTTAGCACCAGTACATGTGAAAGGTAGACCATGTCATCCATTGGCTTGCCTGTTGATACAAAATAACTTGACATCCATTTTCCTCCCTGGGCTCAACTCCACGTGCTTTACAAGTCCTAATTATTATAGCTTCGGAACCAAACCTTAGAAGTACATTCTTTCTCATCTATGACTCAGGGGAAAAAAACAACCAACCAGCCAATCTATTGACAAAAGGACTTCAGCATTTAGTTTAGGATACTAATAATCTCCATTAGTCTGCTATATGAGTATATAGGATACACAGTCTTTCAACAGTTTCCTTTTCTTCCTTGATAGAAGCTTACTTTCCTTCTCTAATTTTCTTCCGGCGTGTCACATAGAGTTGTTTATCAATTTCCAGTGTTGTAACTCTAATACTCTAGAGAACAGCTTGAACTGTCACATACATTTCATAGACATTACGACTGGAAGGGACCTCACGAGATCATCGGGTCCAGCCCCCTGCCCAAGGGGCAGGAAGTCAGCTGGGGTCAGATCACCCCAGCAAGATAAGCATCCAAGGATTACACATACAGCTCTTACACTGAATATCATGTTAAGAAATCAAAATGTATTTCATTTTCACAATATCATTATGAAATATTTTTTTTTACGTTTAGTCTGCTGTCTTACCCACATTTTAGTAAAAGGAATATGGATTTCTTAAGTAGACAATTCAAAATGCATCATTTGTTGATAGGTCCCTGTTACTGAAATAATTTTGTATTAACATGCTCCTAAGATTTTGAATGCAAATATATTCTCTCAATGCAAACAAAGAAAACTTAGGTATAACTAAAGTGATAGCTCGATAGTAAGTAGCAGATAGACTAAAAGGACCATGAATTTAAAAGCATAACAGAAAACAGTGGAATCATCATATTCACGTTGGCTTTAAACCATTCTTTCTGCAGTAATCCTGCCTACCCTGGTACATACACCCCATTGTTACAGTCAGCTGTTAAACACAATGGCACTCTTTGGAGCTAGAAATAATGCACCGTGGGTTAACAAGAAAACATAAGAATGGATCAGGAATTGATGGAAAAGGGAAACTGAATTCTCCAGAACCCCACAACACTGGGCCTTATGTTTAATACAACTCCATGTAGCAGTGATTATTTGTTGTTTCAGTGGTTTAGATTTTATGTTTTCCTTTTATAGTGGTCTCAGATGGGAACATTTGAAAACAAGGAAGGTGAACAGTTGAACACAGAAATGTTACATTTCCTTCTCTAATCTCTACCTAAACTGCAAACAAAATTGTTCTTCTGATAAAAATGTCCCTAAGCATTAGTAGGAATCCTGCGAACAGAAGGAAAATAAAACATAATATCGACAAGACATAGGCAAGTGGACCTCTCTACACGTACAACAGATTAAAGAACCCTGAGCTATGGTGGCTGAGATAATAACCATGTTCAGAGATGCAACTTTGATTGGAAACTAGAACTGGCTGTAGCATCTTGCCTAGAATTTCAAGCAAGTTACATAGGTTATGGAAGGGAATAGTTTGGTAGATCAGGAAATCAGTCTTATATACATGGTTTGAATGCTATTTGCAGTTGTATCATCTCTGTAAATAGCTGCCTTAATAATGAGTTAGTTTTAGTTTTACAAACCTAGAATCCTCTTATGGCATTACCTAGCCATAGCACATAAAACACTGGCCTACACTGGACTATGCACAACACTGAAAATTGATTAAATGTAAAGTGAGCTACTATACTCTGCCACTACTGACATTCACTCTAAAAGAAATCAATGTTTATAAAATAACTAAATCAATTTGTGATTAAAATTAGGAACCAAGAATACATATATGGGAAAAAAAAGTTTTCTACTAATACTGACCCTCTTTTCCCCTTTGTCTCATATCTTCTCTCCCCTTTGTAAAGCTGAATTTAAGCAGCAGTCTAGTGAGATGTTGAGGGCTCCTGGGAAGTGCCAAGCCTCACTGATTGGCACTGATTTTTATCCATTTTTGGGTTTTGGGGAATGTAGATGAGGTGATTAGATTGTTACGATCACTGAGAGGGGCCATGCACACTTTAAAGAATAACTAAAACATGTTCTTGAATCCAATGGCATGAAATTGGGGACTGCCTATTACAAAATGGGACCTGAACATCTGATCAGATTATATGCTGTCTGTCCATTTCTTTTCCCAAAGAACAGAGGTAGAGCACAGCTTGTACAGGACTTTGAGTATGAATAAGCAGGAATGGGGCTGTGGTTGTTTCTACCTTCAGTCTTCTTAATATCCCACTCTCCAGAGGCAGTAGTCTGATATAGACCAACAGCAGAGGGAGAAACTGTAGCTATCAGACTGCTGTCCACTACCCGTTACTAATAGATAAGAGCAAATTCTCAGGCTAGTCCTATCTTATTAAGAGGAAAATTGTGTTGATATAATCTCCCATTCTACCCCAGAATGATTGGAGAAGCTGTGTGTTTCTTTCATTCAAGTCACACTCCATGTAGTATTGTAATACCATGTGAATTTATGACTTCTCCTGTCAAATATAAGTAATTCAAATGCAGTTTTTAGTAGTAGAACATTACAGAAGGATTTCCTTTAGCTAAAAAATGCTCTTACTAACCATGGTATATGGTTCTTATATAGTTCTAGTAGTTCACTGTTAACGAGGAATGCAAACCAAAGCATTAGTCCCCTCTTTCCACTCACTCACAGCCACTTCACCACTACTGAATGGCTGCAAACACTGAGGAGAGCATTTCAACAGGGAAAAAATATATCGGGCTTCAGTATCCATGAAAAGGAGACAGAAGGATTATAAGATTAAATCTAACATAATCTTACTAGGTTTTTCAGGCTCAGGAAGCATAACACCTAACTTTAATGTCTTTACCACTAACATTTTACCACTAATCTAGTCTAGATTCCAATCTCTTATGAATTCATTTTCCATGCAAATTTGCACACGTCAGCTGTTTTTCCCCAAGTAGATAAGCAGCAAGTTGACATTATGAATATTTTTATCCACTAGATGGTGCTATGGCGCCCTTTTCAGAGGCTCTCACTTACTTGCAATCTCTGTCTTCCAAATCAAAGTGAGGGTTGAAGTTGATCATAATTCTCTGGTAGGGTTCAGGAGCTTGAATCAGCCATTCACATTTTTGGCTTGGATGATAGGAATGAGGATAGCCAGGAGAAGTAAGGTACCCAGGATTTACAATTTTTATAGTATCGCCACATTTATCTGCAATGACAACAAACAAATTTTTATTTATCCACCCCAAACCATCACACTTCTTCATCTAGTAACCTGGAAGTGGTCAACTATTGGCTATTTTAAATGTGTTTTCTACAGTCTCTATAGCAAACTTTTACTGTGTTCTACTGGTTAAAGTAGATTACAGTTCCTGTAAACTGCTGGTAGTAATGGGTAATCTTTCTAAATGGTGGTTCTAATTGAGAGAGACCATGTTTCAAAACAGGGTTCCTTAACAAAGGCTCACTTCACAAATACAGACAACCGTATCTTCACGATTGATGGTAACATTGGCTCACAGGGGTTTCTTTTAGATTTAATTATCTCAGAGAAGTGTAATCTCATTAGGCAACAAGTTTTAAGTGGAAAGGGTCTAAAAAGATGCTGTCTGCCCCCCTGCACAGCTGTTTGATAATAAGCCTGACCTGTGTCATTGACTATCAGGGGTCGTCTTGTAGTCCCCTACTTTGCTCACAGCAGACCCTTCTTTTGTTTATCAGCCCATAAATCTAAGCAATTTGAAGTTATCAGTGCTCTTTGAATCCAGACTAACAGAGAACAAAGTGCATTTAGTGAAGCAGAAATCATTCAGTATTACTTCTTTAAGGAAGTTTGTTCATGCATAGGGACCAGATCAAAGTAATGAAGCAGAACCGCGTTCTCCCCGCAAAGACAACAGCAACAAAAGGTTTATTCCTAAACAGTTGAAAAAGTTACCAGTCACCAGATGCAAGTATGAAATTTAGTCTTCTACATCTTGCTCCTTTGCAAACAATGAAATATGATAATGTTTCTTAGTAGACTAAATAGAGGAAAGTAATGCAAAGCTAAAAGGGCTTTGCCAAGTTGGTTGTTCCATTGTCCAGGATAGGCTTGCATTGTCACATTTCCTAACTAACTATGGATTTCCTAGTGTGAATCTTCAGCCCAAAAAACTTGCTCCCATATACCAATATTTCATTTTCAGCAATAAGATATGGCAATAAACTATAGAAGAGAAGCAGGTATGCACTAATAAATAAGCCCATGTATCACTATTTCCCAATAATGGTATACACTGACTGTAACACTGTATCTAATAGATTCCCCGTGGAAGGAAAATGGCATTCCTTGCTCTCAGCATGAATTTATGAATGTACAGAATTTTATTACAGGAAAACCAGGTCAAATGGAAATGAAAGATGAAGTGTGCATCAAAAATGCATAAAGCTACACGCATTATAGAAATCATTTGCTATAAATTATAAGGGAAGGAAGTGATGGAGTCTATGGGTTTTTTTTTTCCAAGACCAGATATTCCTACCCATGCTATCAAAGACTGCATATTCCTACCCATTCCTAGAATGGCACTAATTATCTGTTTGCGTTTTGGCTTTGGAAATCATTTCCCCCCCATTGCTAAGAACAAAAGGTACTGCCCTAAATGTGCCACTAGTGATCTTTTTGCCTATGGTTCCAAGAGACCCTTGCATTATTTTCAGCATGTAGCAGACTTGGAAAGCAATCCTGCCTCATTAAATCGACTCCAGCTCTATGCAAACAACATGGCAGAATCTGGCATCTGTTAAATGAGTGAAATAAAACAGTGCTGTTTCTAGTCACTTGACAGAGTCACTTCAGGAGATGTAGAGGTGCACTCACTACCACTAGTGCTCTTTAATCTGCGACTTCTGGGAAAGTGACAGTATAATAAGATAATGTGGTCTGTTAGACTCCCAGGCTCTGTGAAATCTCTCTGACACTTGATTAAGAAGACCAGTTTCTAATGTCTTTGGGCCGTTTGGACTAAATAAGGTTAATGAATTAATTCAGCAGGCACTGGTACTGGACGAGGGTGGACAGGGCATTAGTAGGTCTGGAAAGTCAGAGGCGAGGTTAACAGCCTTGGTGCCTTGATAGGCTACTACATCACGTCTATGACTATACACAGGGAGCCTGCTCCTTAGCTCCAGCAACAGCGGCAGCCTTCCCTGTTCCTTCCTGAAGGAAGACTATTGCCAAAGCACACCCCAGACATCCTCATCACTCGGTCCCATGCAGTCGGTACAGCCCCAGGATTTTCCCACGCTGGCCTCTAAGCCCGGCCAGAATTGGAGCAGCTGGGTCCACCTACACAGGCTGCTTCAGACTGAAAGGGAAGGGCACTGCCCACTCCTCGCCTCGGGACCCCGCTGGAGCTCACTAATGCTGCCCCGCTTCAGACCGGCACAGGGCAGCTCGCTGCGGGAGGGTCCAGCCCCGCAACCTCTTCCAGCGCGGCGGGGAAGAGCAAGGGGGAGTCCACTCCCTCCTTGTGCCAGCCACGCCACTTGTGGTCTCTGTTATTGAAACCATATCCCACTGTAAGCCTCTTCCTTTAATCACTTGGATTCAAAACCCAGTCAGGCCAAAGTAAATATTTGATCATTAGTTCATGGGAATGGCTCAGGGTTTACTGGGAGAGGAAGAACTGAGGCGAGCTCTTTCCTGTCAAACAGCCCCTAGCCTGCTCCAGCTCGGCTGCGCCGCGGGGCCGCTCGGGAGGCTCGGCGCTGCGTGTCCAAGTGTCGCCTGAAAGTAAAGTCGCTGCCAAAGTCGTTGTCAGGGGATCCCCGCCCGGCCGGACCCTCCGCTGTCCCCTGCCCGCTCCGGCTCGGGAAGCCGCGGGCTGCCGGTGCGGAGGCGAGAGGGCGGCGCGGGCGCGGGCGCAGGGCAGGGATCGCCGACACCTGCGGGGCCCCGAGCGCGGCGCTGCCCAGGGGCGGCCCCGCCGGCGGCGGGCGTGGCGCTTGTTCGCTCCCAGCTGCCCGCGCCCCGCCACTTACCGCTCCGCAAAGCCCGGGAGAGGGCGAGGGCGAGGGTGAGCGCCGCGCAGTGCAGGAGGAGGCCCCAGGCCATCTTCCCTCGTGGGCAGGCAGCAAGCAGCGGGGAAGCACAAACCCCCGAGCCGAGCGCCCCCTCGGCAGTCGGCTCGTCTCCGATCCCAAATCCTCCCGCGGGCGCGGGCACGGGCGTGGGGGCAAAGGCGAGCTCCGCGACGACGGCGGCGGCGGTTTCAGTCCCGGCGTCGTGGCTCGGGCGCCCGCACCCTCGGCTCAGCTCCCGGGCCCCGCGCTCGCTCCGCGGCCCGGCGGCGCTGCCCCGGCCATGCCCGGCCAAGCGGAGCCCGGATCCTGGCGGGGCGGGGGCGGGGCAGGGGCGGGTGGCGAGCCTGCGGGGACACGAGGAAGGGGAGAGGCGATGAGGGGGGAGCCCTCGGGCGACCGCCTGCCTCGTGCGCCCTGCCCTGCCCTGCGTCGTCCGGCTCGAGGCACCCGCTTCCCCGGCCGGGAGCTGCCGCTGCCGCTGCCCCACCAACCTGGCCGGGGCGGGCTGGCGGCTCAAGTGCGAAGCGCGCGGGCGGCTCCTTCCCGCAGCCTGCGAGCGGGAGCGCGACTCGCGGCAATAAGAGAGGCAGAGGAGCCGCCGCTTGCCGAGCCCCGGCCCCTCCCCCTGCCCGCCCTCCTTCTCCTCCTCCGCCGGCTCCTCCTCGCCCCCCGAGGCGCGGGCAGCCGGGCACGATCAGCCCGGAGCCAGGGACGACCCGCCAGCCCGCGGCCGCCCCGGCGTGAGGGGCAGGCGGCAGCCGGGGCATGGCCGGGGCTCCCCCAGCCTCCCCTGCAGCGCCTGCGAGGAGACTCCGCCGCTCCTGCCCGCCTCCGACCGCTGCCGGGGCTCGCTTCCCTTCCCCGTCCCCGTCCCATCTTCGAAGTCTTCCTTCCCCAGCCTGGGTGGCTTCACGCCCCTCACCACAACCTGTCCTGCCCCCTCCATGCCAGGGGGCCGCCTGTGTCTTGTGGGGCAGGGAATGCCCAGCACCAGATACTTAGCAAGCAGATCACTGCACCGCTCTGCCCCCAGCACCAGGGCACAGGCGCTGGCTGGCGAGTAGCGGGACAGGCTTGGGATTACAGGGGCCTTGGCATCTTTCTTTCCTTTCTGTCCAGCTGCCATCCCTGCTCTGCCCTACTGGCCTGCCTTGGAGGCCTCCTCATTGGAGCCCTTTACGCAGGGCACGTGCAGCTCCTGGATTCAACGGGACTGCCTTTATTGTGGGAGCTGTGGTAGGGGTAGAGAAAGACCTCTAAGGGCTGAAAGGTGGATGGGTCTGCTCTAGGAAACAGCCTACAGCTGCAGGAGGCTGTCAAGCACCTCCTTCTTCCTCCCTGGTGCTGGGAAACAATTTGTTACTAGTGTACAGCAGGGCCAAGCACTGCTAAAACTTACCACTACCACCACAGCAACCAAAGCATATTAGGGAATTCCTTCCACAAAGAGATTTTTTTTAAAGGATGCTGTGAGGAAATGATTTGACCCTGTTGAGTCCAGGGTCATTTGCCTTGTGCAGTTAGAACATAAATCCCTGTCCCTTGTAACTATGGTTGAAATAATTTTCAGACACAGTTGTGTAAGTCTGCAGATGCATGCAACAAAGCTACAAACATGTTGTATCCCTGTTGAGAAATCACACTCAGCCTTAGACTCCTCCAAACTTGACTCAATCTCACCTCATTTCCATTATCCATTCTTTTGTCTTTCTGAGCAGATGGTCCTGTCCTTTGAAGAACTGACTATATAGCTCATCACTATTTTATAGTATGCCCTGTATCATAATTGTTGTTCCTGAATGCCAGGCACAGGACCAGATATTCTTCTTCTGTTTCCTGATTCCAGTCTCATCATATCCAAAGTTCAGTTGCAATTTGTTTCCATATTCTTAGCTGAATACCCACTTCTTCTCTTTCCTCCATCTCAACCCTTACCTATGCCTTCGAGCAGACTGGTCCCTGGCTTATCACAAGCTGGCTGCCAGCTGCTAGTCAGACATCAATACAGTAAGTTTAGTCTCAGCCTTTTCTCATTTCCCTGTCTTCAGTCAGTCTCGGCACCCATCATACACTCCTTGATCGATTGTGATGTATATTTTATGGATGGCACATTAAGATCCACCTGATTTCCCTTTCTTAGGAAAGGAATCATCACTTTCTTAGTGATATTTCAGCAACTTGGGGAGGGGGGTCTGGAATGACATTGCTCTGATTATTAAAGAAGAGATGCTGAGTGGACACACTGTAGCAGACCCCTAAGATGGTGCTAGCCCTAATATAACTGCTAGGCTGACACTTTTGGAGACACAATGTAGCTTTTTCAAGGAGGTTTATCTACTTTTTGAGTTAGTAAATTCCATATTTAAGGTTGTCTGTTTGAGTTTTTAATAACTTGTGTTTAAAACAGTCTCAGAGACTGAGTATACTCTTATTTTTACTTATTGAACAAACACCCAAAGAATAAGTGTATTAAAATGTTACACATCATCTGAAAATGATGGCTGTCTTCCTTTGGGACTAGTGTTGTTCTGTTGTGTGTCTCTATGAAGTCAAAGAGAGAATAAATCCATTCCCAAATGCATTATTCTAGGGTGCTCCAAACAAAAACCCATTTGTCTTTTGATTTTGTTTTCCTAACAGATACGCAAGTTCTTTTTTCATGTTTTAAATGTGTATTCAGCCCTGGAGTACTATTATTTTGTATATTTTAAAAGAAATGTAAATAATCAAAATTAAAATAAGTCATGTAAATACAGAGCAAATAGATTCACCATGTATGTGGAGGCAATATCCATGTACTATTTTGCAAAAAAAAAGTGATGATTGCTGCTTTCACTACCTCACCTGTCTGGTGAGCACTAAATCCATATCCCAGGACTATTTACAACAATCTAAGGCAAGGCTGCATTATGTCTAAAGGGCTGAGGGCCGCATAACTGGTGGCTCTTGGCCTCTCAGTCCCCGTTCCTTGATTGCTGCACTGTGTACCTGCATGGTGCCCACTGCAGTATTGCACACCCACTTGGCAACTCCTTCCACAGCTGCAGTGCATCCTTAGGTCCCCAGATCACCCTGTACCATACTTCTCTGCCCCCTGGACTGGCGACAGGAAAGGGTGTGGGGCAAAGGTGCCAGAGACCCTGGCTGCTGTTGCATTTGGAGTGACAGAGGGAGTGGCAGACTGGCAGGAGCCTGGAGCGGGGGGAGGTTTGCAATGTAATCCCTTGAGAGCTGTATGTGGCCTGCAGGCCACCAGTTGGATAGCCGTGTACTAAGGTATAGCGAATCTATGGTTCCTTTTCCCTTATAGAGACGTGTGCACTAGACTAAAGATCCAATTTTGCTACCAGACAGTAGTAACCTCCTTTAAAGCAGGACTCCTTCCTTTCTTCAGAACTAAATTGAGATCTTGAGTTAGATTTCCTTTATATTATTCTGAGTGTGCATGATATTGCACTATAACTCAGCATATGAACATCCTTTTCTCTTATCATATATCATCAAACATTTTTTTCTGTTCATCTCCTTCTTATAAACACCCATATGCACACTCTTCCATCCACATATGAGCATCATCAAATATTGTTTGAAAGCACCTTGCCCCCAGTTTCCATTTATTTATTAGCTGAACATGTTGAATCTTTAATCATCTAAAATATAAACTAGAATCAAATGAAACACTCAGAAGCCTGTGTTCTGCAATCCATTTCTCACATTTTGGTTATTGCATTTTATTGTACTGATCCTGCAAATGCTTTCACATGTGCTTAACTTTACATCTTTATATCAATAATGTGATTTCCTAGTTGGGGCTGGCTGGGCTTATAACATCTGAATCTGAATCTACTTTGTGCCAAAGTTCATGGAGTGGTCACCTCTAGGTTTTTGGTTCAGATCCGTCTCTGCTTTGAAATTTGATTTAATGTTTATAATGCCTTATTGAAGATTGTCTCCACTTCCATTATAAACCTGCTTCTTGAGAAGTTTATAATTCAGCCATACCAAATATTTGCCCTGAGCTAAATCATGTAATATAAAACTTAAACTACCAAATGAAAAATATAGTTTGCCATTTAAACAACAGTAGAGAACAACTTTGAAGTTTACCTCTTTTCTGCACTCATGTAACTCAGAAGTAAATTTAATTAAAAAACTAAGTTTGGCAAGCAAATAATCATGAAGGTAGACATATTTATTTGGAGTTATTTTGAAAAAGAATAGAACAAATTAAAACCATCCAACATATTAGCTTCTGACAAACAGAGATGTGCACAGTGACTTTATATCAAAGTAATTCCATTAGTTTTATTGCAGATCTGAAATCAAAGCTAATATGTGATAGTTTCTTTATCTGGTTCTAGTTCATGCTTTGTCTATTTGTAATCCTGTCTTCTCTGGCCTTCCTGTTTCTCAGTTATCTGCTAAAGTAGTGTCTGTCCAAAATGGGGCTTTCATGTCATCTGCTCTCCTGTTTCTTTGGCTCCATCAACCACTTCCTCAAATCTCCTAGATGGCTTCCTGCCTTTTAGTGCCCTGAACTCAAGCTTCTTTCCCTTATCTTTAAGATCACGCATACGCTTGCCTTCCTCTACAGCTTTCTTTCCCCATATGTTTTCACCTCCTACAATGTACATCCTCCTACTCACTCTCACATACAATGGTTTTCTCTATCCTATAAGGTGCATTTCTACCCTGCCTTCTGCTGTCTCCAAAATGCAGCCACATATATCTGAAAGAGCCTGTTTCTCTCTCTTTTTTTTTTGTACTGGAAGATCTTTTCCTCTTTCCTAGACTTTGTTCTGTTCTATTCAGTTCCTTAAACTGTGCCCCTCATTGTGTTACCAGTAATCTCTCCTGGAATCTTTTCTACATTTACACAACCCTTTCCTGCCCCTTTTTCTCACTCAGCCATCTCTTCAAACCTTCCTTTTCCTGAACTATTGTTTGTGGCTTGACTTGCCGTTGTTTGTCTTTTCTGATTAGGCTGTAAAAAAAGGATATGTGAAGCATAATTTAATTTATGACAACATATTACCCTAACTGATATTTAATCATAAATTAGTAAGAAATAACAATACCTGGTAGACTAAAGTGATTCTTAAGTAGTTATCACCAATTATCAAGTAAATAACGCCTATAGATCTGTCTGAAGCTAAGGAGCTGATCACATTCCTATTGAGAGCAAGGATAAAACTTTCATTGGGTGTGTGTACACATGCATTTACACTGGCTTAAATTTACTGCGCAGTAAGTTACTGCGCAGTAAGCGAGAATAGACTAGCATCTACATGTGCAGGCTTTAGAGTTAGTCCCAAGTCAGTCCACACAAAAAGTTTTACTTCGCAATAAGGTGTCTACACATGCATTACTGTGTAGTAACTAAACAGGCATAAATTTGATACCTGCATGATCCAGGTATCAAATTTATGGTCAAGTCAGCATAAGTCGCCATATTTACTGAACAGTAGGCATGCATGTGTAATTTTGGTTTCTGCACTGTAAATGTGCACTTGTAGACACACCCACTGACTTCAAAGGAAGAGAAAGCATGCCCTAAATTGTGATAAAAGTTCCTTAGATAATAAGCTGATTTTACCAATTTTAGTTTTTCACGTTTGTTTAGAACAATGATATACCAGTATTTGTGTTTCAATGAAGATACCAGCTCAACATAAGACATAGACAGGCCATTTGATATGTATGGCCTCACTAAATTAAAGACATATAATCATAAAGAATACAAAATAGTGTTAGATTGATCTTTGTATTTCCAATCTTTTGGTGATCTTGGCTAGAAAAATTAATGTCTACCTCATCAAATCTATCCATCTCTATACATTATATATAATTACATTACTTTGTTATTGTATATTATGGATATTACTTCATATATTTTACATTTTATGTAATAATGCTAGAAAGGATGCAATGTTATTAAGAAAATGGAAGCTGTCATCAGGATGCTGCACTTTTGTCATGCACCTCCTTTTGCTGGAATGCAGCAATCACTGTAAACAAGCAGTTGTACTGCATTCATTACAGATCAGATTCCTGTTCTCAGTCATCTTTCATCTTCTTCAATAAATGTTCTCTATCATAATTTTGTCTGTCACTTATTCCAGCTGATGTTAAATGTCTTTTCAGCTAAATGCTTGGTGGGGTTATTTATCAACTAGAGAACATTTGCAACACCTAACGGAGGACCCTCTTGTAGACTATAGTGGTTTGACCAGAACTCTAAGAATGGTACTTCTAAGGATTAAATCTTAGGCTACAGATTATCTCAGATAAGTTGGCTTCACCCATTAATAAGGATAATCAGGAACTCAGGAAACTGAAGTAGCAACTAATATGTTGATTTTTTTATCCAAAGTGTTGTGCATTTCAACTGCCATCTGATCCAGCTAGGTTAAATGTAGTCAATTTATGTAGCTCTCACTCATGTTGTTATATCTTACAGCTATGAGGTTAGATATGGAGGTGGCACTTAAACTTTGTATTAGCAAATACTATTTCAGATAGGACTTGGAATTAAAGAACAATACATATAATGTGTTTAATCTAATGGGCTCAATTCCTGAAAGTTGTAGCACTTTCTTTTAATATTATTCCTTATTTCCACTTCTAGAAAAATTCTGCTGTGGAAACACTGCCCTTCACAGAAGGATGCTTTGAAAAAGAAAGATATTCACATTTGTGCTGTTATTTTTATCAAGGAAATTCAATTTAAAAGGAAAAGCTATGTTAGCTATGTAGCTGGAGAGCCAAGAGAGTTCTTGAAACTGAGTATGTGGGGCATGCTTCAGACATGTCAAGAAAACAGGTAAGTGATGGAAAATTTAACAAATAGACATTCCTTCAACTTATTTGTTGCGGGGGGAGGTGAGGGTAGAGTGAAGGTGGTCTTAACTAGTGAAATATGTATAGGAAAGGCCTATTTTGAAAAATTGTTTTGGTTCTCCATTTCCTTCTTGTAATTCTCACCACCTATGTTTTACTGATACTGGGCATGTCTACACATGCATTAATGCACTTTTTCTAATGCACATTAAATGTAGTACCTCCAATGTAAGGTACTAAATAAATGCTCATTAGGCTGCACTAATGCACAGTACTTATCTATTTCATAGACATTAAGGCTGGAAGGGACCTCCCAAGATCATCAGGTCCAGCCCTGTGCCCAAGGGGCAGGAAGTCAGCTAGGTTCAAAGGATCCCAGCAAGATAGACATACTGTAAGTGTATTCTTTTAAGGTCAGGTATCCAGGTTGTAGCCTTATTGGTCTGGAGAAAACCAATCAGGACTTGTAGTAGAGATGATATCTTTTATTAGACCAACAAGAGTTGTGCAAACAAATGTATTTAATTGCAAGTTTTCAGGCACAAACATCCTTCATCAGGCATTAGAGGAAAGATTGTAAAAGTTCTCTTGGGTAGAAATGAAAGTTCATATTTCATGGGATTTTACAGGGATTTTCAATAGATGGAAAACTCCTCTGGGCAGTCAGTTCATAGCTGACATGGAGTCTCTCACCTCTTGTGAGGTTCTGTGATGATGCAAATTACCTCAAAACAAAGGCAGGAGCAGTGTCTCAGGTTTCAGGTGGTCACAGTTGCTTCTTGCTTCGGAAAATATGAAGATTACTTTATAAAAATCAGTTAAAATTCGGTATCTTCCATGTATCAGGTATCCAGGTTGTAGCCATATTGGTCTAGAGGAAAAAGCAATCAGGACTCGTAGTAGAGGTGATATCTTTTAATAGACCAACAACATTTTTGCAAACATTTTTTTTCAATAAACATCTATTGAATCCTCTGTGAAATATGACCTTTCATTTCTACCCAGGAGAACTTATACAATTTTTCCTCCAATGCCTGATGAAGGTGTTTATGTCTGAAAGCTTGCAATTAAAGACTTTTTCTGGCAAAAATCTTGTTGGTCCAATAAAAGATATCATCTCTACTATGAGTCCTGATTGTTTTTTAAGTGACAGATTATGCACAGTAGTTTATTTTACTGTGCATTAGTGTAATTTTATGATTTTTACGTGACACTTTAATGCACTGTAAAATAGGCTACTGCGCATTAAAGTACATATTTAGATGCCCCCTCTGGCCTCTGTCCAGAAGTTGGGCACAAAAAATCCAGCTGCAATGGGAGCAAGATCAAATCATAATTTGTGTTTCTTTTTTGGAAAGATTAATATTGAAAAGAAGCTTTCTTGACAATGGCCAGCTAAGAGATTCTTTAAGTCTGTCACAAAATCCTTAATCTTATTTGTGAAAATGGACAGAAATATTGTACTTACTTTCATGTCATCTCCCAGACATTTTTTGTGTGACAAACTACTTAAATCCATTCAGCACCGTAGGTTCATGATGACTGCATAACTTAGAATGGATTTCATCTAGACACTGTAGAAAGGAAAAGGGTTAAGTAATGTAGCTGCCAGGCAGAAGTAAGGTAGAATGCTAAATTAAGGAGATTTGGGACTAAAACATGCAAACAGGTACATATAAGGTAAACTTTAACAAAGTTGGAAACCTAAGTGGTAACAGTACCAGCCATATAGGCCTCATATGAAACTGTACAAAGAGGGAAACAAAGTGAATGTGGATCACATTCCACTGGGGAATGTGGATGTGGAATGTGGCTTGTTGAATCAACTGAAGGCTCAGTGTGGACACATTTCTCTTGGACCTAGCCCTTTTGCAAGTTCCTGATGCTTACATCTGTATTGGTGAACAGGCTAGATGTATGTAATGCTTATTTTACTGCTGGTGTACTTTTGGAGAAAGAGTAAAAAAAAACAATTGTCCTTGTGACGTAATAAAGGAATCTTTGGCTGAATTATAGTCACGCTTTACTTGAATCACAACAGACTTACATTGCCTAGGTTGCTATAGCAGCTAAAACTTCTTTTGTAAAATTGTCATCAGCCCTGGCTTTTGGTAACCACATAACCAGATATATTATTTGTTTAATGAAGGAGCTCTTCAACAGGCTGCTTCCAAGTTAGCTGTCCAACAAGTATGTGATTGCTGTGTGCAGTATTTTATTCACAGAGGCCATCTGGACAGGCTTGACAAAGGATTCATATCATTTGCCAGAGAACATCTTGTTTGCTGGAAAAAAAATCAATTTTCAATGTTTCTCTAACTGTACTCTGAGATGTTGTTTTTTTCCTTCTCAACTGCTCTCTTGACTTTACAGCACTGAAGTTTCTTTGTCATCATCTCAAGATTGATAAACACAATATTGCCTCCCTATCATATCTGTTACTAAAATGTCACATACAGAAGAGTATGCTAGCATTAATTTCAGGCTCTAATTATTAATCATTCATTAATTTATTCCAAAGTGGCCCCTGGTTGCGCAGAGATTTCTGCTGCTTCCCTGTTGTTTTTGAGATTTTCTTTGTAGCTTGCTTATCATGCATGTCTGTAAACATTCATTTATTTTTTCTTCCACCTTTGGGCCAAATTCCACTATAAGAAAGAACTTACTAAATAGCAAATAAACAAAGGTGAGTTGAACTGACATGGATAAAAGGTCAAAACACACTTATGGGCAGAGTTGCTTTGCTAGTTGCATGTGAGAAATCCAAAACATATTCGGTTTGAACTGAATGGAAGTGAGGTAGAAAAGAGTGGAAGCATTCAGTCAAAAATACTGTGGTGAGACCAGTGGGAAGAAGGAGTCTAGTTGAAAAAAGGGACAGGCAGGCAGAATCAAAGGGTGCCAACCATAAATAAAAAAACCCATAAATAATTCTGTAAAAAGCACTTGTATCAGAGCTTAATCCTGCAAAATTCTGAGTATTGCTATAAGGTGCTTTTGAACTGCTACTGAACATTAACAGGAGTTGAGGAAGTTGGCGAAACACTCAGTGTCTCACCTAAGAGAATGTTGAACTTTGATACTTTGAACCCCTCACCCCAAGAGCTTAAAAATCAGGATACATAAAAGTGTTTTTTCACTCAGTGGGTGCGTCTACACATGCAATGAATTTGAAACAATAAACTTGGAAGCAGTTTGAGCTAGAGTAAACTACTCCTAGGCACAGCTTCTATATATGTGCACCTGGGATAGCAGCAATTTGAGCCAAGGTGGAGCAGTTGATACCAGGGCCGCTCCTGGCCTGCTCTGCCCTCAGCTTCAGGTGGCAATGTTGGGCAGTGGAGGGGCTGGCTGGGGCACCAGGCAGCTAGGCATTAGGCAGGAGTCTGGCCCCATGCTGCCTGGGCTGACTAGGTGAAATCTATACCCATGATCAGCATCTACATGTACGTTTAATTACACTGAATTACTCTACCGTAAGCTAGAACAGTTGGGGGACTACTGTTGATGATGTTGATTGGCTTACTATGACCATTGCATGTGTAGATGGCGATGCTTTACTCCGCAGCTAGTCTACTCCGCACTAAAGCTCATATGTAGATGTGGCCAGGTGTTCCTAGTTAGGATAGGGCTAACATTGCCAGGCCTCTGTCATAAGCTATCCTGATGAAAAATATGTAATAGTATGTAGAAAATAGATCTAATATAATTTTGACATGTACATTACACAATATAGCAAAACATTTTTGAGATAGATTGAAATGATATAATTCATATTTATGACCATGTATTTATGAATATGTGGGCCATGGAAAAATCATACAGCAGGTCTTCAAGGAATCCATTTTCAAGCACTTGGAGGAGAAGGTGATTAGGAACAGTCAGCGTAGATTCATCAAGGGCAAGTCATGCCCGACCAAACTGATTTCCTTCTAGAATGAGATGAATGGCTCTGAAGATGTGGGAAGGGCAGTGGACATGATATACTTTGATTTTAGCAAGGCTTTTGATATGATCTCACACAACATTCTTGCAAGCAAGCTAAGGAATTATGGGTTGGATGAATGGGCTGTAAGATGGAGATCAAACTGGCTGGACTGTCAGACTCAAAGGGTCAATGACTTGATGTCTAGTTGGCAGTTGGCAACTGGCATATCAAATACCAGGGGCCAGTCCTGGGGCTGTTTTTGTTCAATATATTCATCAAGGACATAGAAGATGGGATAAAGTGCACCCTCAGCAAGTTTGCAGATGACACCAAGCTGGGAGGAAGTGTAGATATTAGGGGTGTGTGAAGCAGACCCTATTTGATTTGGATTCAGATTCAGATCACTGTTCCTGATTTGATTTGGCTGAATCCAAATCTGAAGATTCGATGCTGATTCAGAGAATCAGTGATTTGGACATATATAGACATAGCTTTAAAAATTTTTTCTACATACCTTGAGGTACCCGTCATGAATCATGATTGCTGCAATGCTGAGGCACATGGAGCTTGCCACAGGAGTGTGGGGGGGCCCTCCATGTGCTCGGTGAACCCAGAAGTGGACCAGAAGTACTTCCAGTCTCCTTCCACTGCTGCCGGGGAGCGTGCCGGGGGGGAGGCATGTCTCCTTGGCTCATGATCAGCCATGGGGAGACCCTGGATGCTCTGCCGCCCCCCCCAAAAACCAAGAAGCATCAGTCACTGAGCCGCGGGGGGTGGCCCAGCACACTTCCTGGTGGATCCGGAAGTTGACCGGAAGTGCTTCTGTTCCACTTCCAGGTCTGCTGCCAAGTGCACTGGAGAGCCCTCCATGCTCCTATGAGATGCTCCATGTGCCCTAGCATCACAACACTCACAAGCGCCTGCTACCTAGAGGTATGTAGAAAAAACAGTTCAAGCTGTGTCTATATCCAAATCTCTGAATTTCTCTGGATCGATTCAGAGGGTTCCAATTCAATTCAGAGAGATTAAAGGGTCATCTGATTCAGTTTGGATTCAGATATTCAGCTACCAAATCAGGCCAAATCTCCATCAAATCGAATCATGGACCAAAGCTTCGCACAGCCCTACTGGAGAAGTTAAGCTTATTATTATAATCTGCTACTGCATTTTAACAGCATGCTACTTTGCTGCCAAGAAGCATACTCAGGTTCTTTAACCTATTGACTTACTGCCCCCAAAATCAGAGTATTGCCAACCAAAATCAACTTCAGTTGAAGAATAAGGTATTCAAAACATTGGAAAGAAAAAATATCTTAGTAGCTAATCATATGATTTATCCAAGAAGTACTTATTAAAATGTATTTATTTTCTTAAGGAACTCTGCCCCCTTTCCACTGACTTACAGCAAAATTAAGTATTTATGAGTGTTAGCTTAATATAAATCATATCAAATTAAGTTAATTTTGTTTAACAGCTAATTTAGTCTTGTTCCAAAATTTTAAGTTTTTTTTTAAGGGAACGAGAACTAAGAAGTCATTTGAACTAGAGTAGCAATTTCATTGCCCATGCTGAGGGAAATGCAAGAAGTAAGACTGTCCTCTTAGGCTGCATCTATGCTAGCGTGGGCGTTTGTTACCCCAGGGACAAGAAGCAGTGGCACAAGATGTCCCTGGGGAACCACTGTGCCACCCTGGGTGGGATAGGGGAGGCTGGAGCCAGCAAATGTGCTGGCTCTAGCAGCCTTACTGGGGGCTTCAGGGAGTTGAAGCCATGGCATTCCTGCCTCTCAGAGCCTAGCCAGCAGCAGAAGCATGGCTCTGGCTGGCCAGGCTTGTTTTGGGCAGCATGCACTGTCCCCGCATGCACCATCCCACTTTTTTTTGTACAGGATTTTTTTCACCCTGGGATCTCCTGAGTTCAACCCCCTCACCTTCCACTGTCCACACTGATACCTGAGTATGTGGTGTATGGTGCTGCAGAAGGGTCTGCAGTGCTACATACCACATGGCTTTGCTCATCTGGTTGTGGCCTTATTAAGAGATGAAAAGTAAATTTGAAATACAATTTTAGATGCTTTCCGTATGGATGTATGAATCATTGAACTGGGCACAAATCTTCCTTACCTAGTCACGTACTCAGGAGCTAGCACCACTTGAGGGTACCCTTGTCCTGGTTGGCATCTCATGTAGCCAGTCTTCACTTCCCTTGGAGATATCTCAGCAGCTATATTCCAGGACCAGGGAGGTCCAGCAGAATTTGCTTCTGCATTGCTCCTAGTGCCATTGAGATTAACAGATCCAATTTTGCCATCTGTTAATACATTTATTTTTATTTTCATAATTTGCAGTATTACTAGTAACAGAAATTGATTTTAAAAACCATTTGATTTAAGAAATCTTAGTGCTGGCCATATGTTTCACCTTCTTATGTCATGTCTAAGATATGATAATGTCTGCATTTCAAAAACATGCATATTGAGTCACATGCAGAAGTACACTATGGTCACTGCTAGAATTGTCATAGCTCATGTTCTGATTGCTATTTTGCAAAGATATTAACAAGTTTTACAGATCAAAGCAGGCTCTTTCTCAACATAGTTTAACATATATAAACAAAATCTGTTTCAGTAACTGTGAAATCATTTGCATTCATAATTATAGTGGTTTTTCTCATAAATTGCAATCATATCCAAGAAAACACATAAAAATAGAAATATGTTACTTACGCTTTATCATTCAAAATGGGTTTCTGTTTTGTGAAGCTGCATTGATAAAGAATTACATTTACTCAAAACAAAAAACCTGAAATATCATAATGTGGCAAGGTGATAACAGATCAGAATCAAAAGCACTAGAGTTCCTCCTGAGAAAGGAGTTATAACCATTGAAATCATTTTTACTGTGGTAGAAACAAAACTTTCACCTGGAAATAACACTACACATTATAGACATGTGATGACATTATTCCAGCTGAAGGACTCAACTGAACCAAAACATTTGAATTTTTTATGAGGTTTTACATTTTTGATGAAAATATCCTTGTGAGGAACTGTTACTAGATTAAAAAATATGTCTGTCAGAAAAATATTCAGGTCTGTGGTGTTATGAAAGCTCTTGGAAGTGACGCTGGATGCTCAGTTGATCAAAAGTCTCACCTGATTTAAAATGTTCAGAAAAAATCCAATTAAGCTAAGTAGACACCAAGAAATCAAAATTTTTCCCTTTCCATGCAAGCACCTGCATATTTTCATGAATTTAAGCTCTTATTTGTAGATGTAGCCTATATAGAAAATAATGAAATCTTTTCCCTTTCAAAGAACTCTAAATTATGTGTAAGCTCCACTTATCCAAAACATTTCAGGTATATAAAGAACATTCAGAAAAACAGGTTTTAATTGATTAGGTTGAGTGACTGATGCATATATTCATTTCTCAGTATATTACCATAAAATCAGATTCTGATTTACCAAGTTATATACCTCACTCCTCATGGAGAACTATTCAACATAAGGATGGCAGAATCTGGCTTACAATGAGATTTGTAGTATTCTGAATGAAACATGCAGCATAATAACTTTTGACCATAATTGTTTATTTAAATTGTTTTCTCCAAAAACAGGTGATTTGGATAAAATAGAAACTGGTGGTTTCTCTCCATCCCAAAGACTGAATCTGCAAACTGTCCTTTTGAGGTTTGATGAAGTTTGAATACCTTCTTAAATGTTGTATATTCTTTGAATTTCCTGATTGCAAGCTGGAATTAACAAAGGAAGTGCTGAAATATCACAAAGCTGAGATCTTCGAACCAATCTGCAAAACCCAAGAGGTGCTGCAGGACAAATATCCAGTTACTTGAGTACTTAGTTCAGCAGTAGTAAACTTAATCTGTAAAGTTTTTATTGCAATCTAAACTTCCTCAAAGTTCACGGTTTTTGCTTTGGGCCTGCAGAAATTTCCTAGCATGCTCTAGGAGAGCACTGAGAGGTTTGTGTGCATGTGTGTGTTCACACATGTACACATATATAAATGGAAAAATACTGCTGATACTAAGAAAATGTTAAGGCAATGCAGCTGCCTGATTTACTGTGAAATCCAAAATTACCATACCAAACCCGTTCTAGTACAGTGGCTTGGAAAAGAGAAGGGCCATTTACTGTGCCAAATTAACACATTTGAT
The DNA here is from genome assembly GCA_030014935.1 of Caiman crocodilus. NCBI lineage: Eukaryota > Metazoa > Chordata > Crocodylia > Alligatoridae > Caiman > Caiman crocodilus. Next base: position 239,098,934 of record JAGPOW010000261.1, read on the forward strand.
CTCTGTTGGAATAGCTTGGGAAGCCAATCCTTGAGCTGAGGGCTGTTCACATTAAATGCACAGCCATCATCCTGAGTTGTTTAACTGTGTTAGCTCAAGCATTTCAGTTGATACAAACTTGCCTGGGAGCGGCCTTGCTAGGGAGCACTTTCTCAGGAAGCCAGAATCGAAATCATTTGACACTTTGAATTACACCTGGAAGCCAGAGTAGTCATGACAAAAGAGATCTAATATACATTGCCAATTGCATTCAACACAAATGGCAGTTTCCATCAGGTCTTCAGATGTAGCCCCATGTAATGTAACTAAATGTAATGCAATATCTTAAGTGTGAAAGTCAGAAAGGAACTGATCACAAGTGGTAAGATCAAGATCCAAAGGGAAATTTAATAAATGTATAACCAAATACCAGTACTTGGGCTCTTGATGCCACAGGTAATCCCATGTACTCCTGAAGATGTGAAAGAACTCCAAATTGTTAGCTTCCTAAATGAAAGATAGGAAGGCAAATCTACACCCCACCCTGCACTCATAACACATTAATATTGCCCAAATTAAGCTTCTGCCAGCTTGCCCTTATCTAAGTATTAATCTCCGCCAGGCACAGAGGAAGCAAAGATGCTGCACCATCTGGGGATCTGATGAAAATGAGGCACAGAGCTGTGTATAATCTGCAGCTTGATAGTACCACAGCCTAAATTGTTTTAGTATCTCCCTCAGTATCTCATATAGGAAGAGGAATAAAATTCAGCTCGGTAGAACCTGCATGAAAGAACGTTCTGAAGAAGTGACCAATTGATCAAAACAGCTTCTTTGACCTCTTTGGGTCAAAACCTGTTCACTGAAATCAGAAGTTTTTCCATTACATTCAATAAGAACAGGATTTGCCACTTGGAGAGAAAAATAACAAAACTAATTCAAGTAATAGTTGTACTGCTTATCTAACCTAAGAACCAGAGGTATGATGGGGCCTCTGTATGTGCCATAAAATTGGGCTTTAAAGCAGCTTAAATGTCCTTTTGTACCACTGTAATGGCATTGCTGTTTGCACATTTGGCAGTGTACTCCGCTTTAACTGACTTTGGTCTGTAGCAAGATAAAACACCTCCGAGATGTTTTAGTTTGCTACCTAACAAAGTGCAACAGAGCATGGGGCACTGGAAGCTGGCATGTTCAGGGCTTGGTGAGCCCCACACAGCCCAGGGGATGTGGGGCCCGGCAACAGCCTGTGCAGGCAGACTCCACTGACAAAAAAAAAATAAAAGCGGAGAGCCTCATTTATTTTTTTCTCCCTGAAGCCTGGCCTGCCTGAGCTGTGTGCTTCCCTCCACAGCTTTCCTCCACAGTCCAGTACTTCCTTCCACAGCTGCTGGGAGGCAGGTGCTTCTCTCTGTGGCTGTGGTGCCCCCCAGGACTGCCCGGGGTGGGTGCCGCCTAGGGGGCCCCATGCAGCTCGGGGACTGCTCGGCCCACTGGTATCTTGCCCCCCTCCTCCCCCGCTGCTAAGGCGGCAGGTAAGGGTAGGGCCCCCACTCTTATATACGTGCCACAGGGGTTTAGTTTCCTTTTCAAGAACCCCTGAGAAGGGAAGATAAAAGAGTAGGTGATAACTGGCAACACTGTGAGTGTGTAATATTGTTTTTGGAGATCATAGGTGCCATGTGTTTGTGAGATGGTATGTTCTGTTCCCATAAAGAAGCATTCGTGTCTCAAATGGCATTGGATCTAATAGTTTCATATTGGTCCTGGATGTAATTTGAAATTACTCCTGGACCTTCAGAACTGCAGCAACTGACAATCAGACATATTTTACCATAGAAGAGGTCATACATGTCCCCTGTAGTCACAGCTGTGCGGCTACCAGTGTGAGGGGAAGACTGCCTAGGAGCAGCGGAGGGCAGGAAGAAGAAAGCTGGCTTGTCTGACTGCCCTCTAGACCCCCTGGGTAATTCACTGCCAAAGAGCAAGTTTTACTTGGCTTCCACACAGGTTGACCTTTATTCTTGCTGATGTGGATCCAGCATTCACTACCTTCAAGCATCTACACATATTTCACGTGTGATCAAACTCAAAGGGTCAACAGAGGTTGGTGAATATGTAGATGCAGGGTGAAAGAGCAGGGAAATGAGTGGATACTTATAAGAAGGTGCCTTATTTCTGATAAGTTTTATTAGGCACAAGTCTGCAGTGTGCTTCTTCCTAACAGACTGGACAAACATTTATAGTAGATCTAACTGTAGTATATCCAGTGAGTACGCTGCAGGTTGCTTTAAATAGTCTAGCATGATTTGTAAGGGAATCTTTATTTTAATCCTAGCAATTTTTCTGGAAAATTGAGGGGAAAAATGACTAAGGTAAAAAAATAAGCTCTTATAGTAGTTACGAAAACCCAGCACTGTAACATGATTAACGTTAATAAGTAGTGATTTTAACAGAGACAAAATTGACTATGACATGGTGTGCTGCATTTTAGGAATTTTAAGGTGATAATTTGTGTATTAAGCTGTAAGAAATTGGTCTTCACCAGAAGGAAGCTGCAGGTTTGATAGCTAATGCACAAGGTAAAACAGGAAAGAAAATTATCTCCAAACCATAGTGTTTTAACATAATGACCAGGAGATGTGCATAAAAAATATTAGCCAAGATACCCATGGCAGACATGACTCCTTCAGAAAACTGCTGTTTTTTTGATGTCTCTGATGAATGTAGCATAAAAAAGAACAAAAGATAAAAGGGCATTTTAACTCATTTTAATCTCTTTTTAATTTAAACACAATTTTATGGTAGGCACTACTTCTTCAGCATAGTAATGATATTTAAAAAAGAATATGCACATTAACTTTTATAGTGTCATCATGACCTGCAAGTATTCAAATGTCTCAAATCAAGACAATGTCATTGCTTCCTATTTGTCTAAAGCCAAATAATGTAATAGTTTATGGATAGTAAAAAGCATCATGCTCTGTTTTGGAAAAAAAGTTTAATTGTCATTTCACAGGAGTCTCTTTATTGAATTTAATGTAAATATATGTTAAGTATCTGTGATGATTAAATGTAGTAAGTAACCAGGAACCACATGAAATTACACCTATGAATGAACTTCCTTTTTAAAAGAAAACTTTCACTTGTGAACTGGTGCAAACTTTATAATATAAATGTGTTTCTAATGATTTTAGGTTAAGCCATGCAGGCAGCATTCAATATACTCACATTAGGATTTTGATGACATAAAAGTTCAGAGTTCATTTTGCCTAAAGCATTCTTTCCCTATTGAGAATTCAGTGAAGTACAGTGGTATGTGACCAGAATAATCAAATAATAAACAATATTCTAGGTTATCACAAAGATAAAAAGGATTAAAATGACACTTTGAAATACAGATCTAAATGTGGAATGTAATGGAAAAAAACATTTTCAAAGAAAGAAAAGGTCTTATATATCACCTACAGATTAGTGAAAAGCTGTTGAAAAAGGTAGAAGGCTGATTCTAACTATCTTGTTGGTAAAATAAAACAACAGGAGAAAAACAAGAAGTCAAGAAGACTTTCATAATATGAAAAGATAGGATCCACGTATGGTTGTAATTTGCATAAATTAAGCATGTAGGTCAGCATGATATTTTAGAACATGGTGGGGGTAATGCATTATAAAAATTAGAAGCATTTTCTGTCCAAGAAACATTTTAAGGAAGATTACAGGTCCCCTACTCTCCTTCTCACACTGGGGTAACACAAGTTCTGTCCTATTGGAATCCACAAATAGGAAACTAAAACATTTAAAGAGAGGATATTACTCTTCTAAAAACTGTGGTGCTCAACAGCATTTTTCTGAATATCCTTCTGTAAGCACATAATGGAAACACAGAACACATTTTGAGAATAGATGAACCATTTGCAGTAGAGTAGGAGATCCCATTAGTGAGGTTATACTGAATGTGTCCTTCAGATGCAGGGGACTCAATTTGCAAAGAAGATATTTTAAGCATTTAACCAAGTGCCATTAATTGTGAAAATTGATATGCAAATAGTACCTATGTCTAATTAGGATATTTGCATACCAAGTTGTTCATTTGAGTGGTCAGTATGCGTACACATATAAGTTATTCAGTTCTCCACTTCCTCAGTGAGCATAGCTTACACTGACATCATAGGATCCTAGGCAGAAAGAGGAAGAAGAGAATAGTCCCATTAACACATTTCATCTGTGGTCAATGAAAATGAGAATGACTCTGAGAGTTTTCTGCTTTAAGTAAGTTCAATAAAACTGGTCTGATATGATACACTGCTCATTCCATGAGAAGTTATATTTTAAAAGTTCATGCGATACACCCCAGAACTAAAGGGATATGAACTTGGGACTCTCCATAACCCTGTGATTTTATTTCTGTTTCTAGGGTTAAGCAGTATTGAGAAGATGGAGGCAGCACTAAAACTGTGTTCACAGTGTTATCTTACCTGAGCGCAACACAGAGACAGTTTTCTATTCTAGTCCTCAATACTTAAATCTGGTCTTTTTTATAAATGTGGGGGCAGCATAGCAATTAAGGCAGAGATGCCATGACAGCACTTTCTGAGGGTAATTGCAAGGCTTTCATTTCTTGAAAATTAGTACTTCATTTGGTTCATCTGCATTGGTTCCCATTGATTCATCAGTAAGTTGGTTAGCTAATTTCCTTAACACACTAGAAAGCGTAACCCTATTGGTTAATATATATGTACATTTCCCAAGGATTCTTGTCCTTGCTTTATCATTTTAAATACTATTCATTACTTCTTAATACATATCAATTAGTTGTCTAGATTTGCTTTAGCAACAGTAGTCTTAAGTGCTTGGCCTCAACAGGTATATCATAGTTTATAGGGATCCCAAGGTAGTACAGAAATCTATCATCCAATGCATAGGATATCCTCTGCGCTGTAAAACTTGCCAGAGAGTAAAACCTCCCCTAAGTCATTCTAATAACTATAGATGTCCTTCAGACCATCAGCAGCTGGCATTATTTATACTCTGGAAGATGGATTAAGCATCCTGTGTGTATAAAATACATGATTTGTTTAATTTAGAATGTGAGCACTAGGGGCAAGAACATTTTTTTTTCTATTTTGTAGAGTGCCAAGCACATTGGCAGCACTCAAGAAAATAATACCTAGTAATAATAGAATACTAATAGTGTTTCTCCTTTTATCCTACTTAGCTAATATTTGGGACCTTGCTGTACTGTACACACAAGAAACAGAAATGGATAGTATGATGCAGATCTATTTTGGTGAACTCCTATATACTTCCAAAGAATGACCATAAAGCCATGTTTCCTTGCATGCTGTAGAAACAAACATCAAGCAGTTTCCTGCACACATTATCCAAGTGGGCCTATTTAGTGAGAGTCTTGTACCCCAAGGAATTCAGTCTCTCTGCTCCTTCTCAAGGCCATGCTTATTGTATCTCTGGCTATTCTTTTCACTTTCTCTACTTTTTACCTTTTGTTCCATATGCAATCACCTTCTCAAGGCAGGATCATCCCTGCCTAAACCATCTGAGTCTAGTATTCGTCTAAACTGCTCTTAAAAACTTCTAGGGATAGATATTCTACAACCTTTCTAAGGTACTCTGTTCCAAAGTTTACTTACACTCCTACTGAAAAAGATCTTCCAAACAGCCAACCTAAATTTCCCTCACTGCAAGTTAAGATTGTTACTCCTTGTCCAATCCCCACAAGCCAAGGAAAACTTTTATAACAACCCTTTGGGTATTTGGAGACAGTTATCAGATCGCTCTCAGTCTTCTTCTTTCCACACTAAATAATTCCAGTTCTTCCAACCTCATAAATCATGTTTACTGGATCTCTAATAATTTCTGTTGCTCTCTGAAGGACTTCTTCTTTTTGTCCATATCTTTTATGAAGTGCAGTGCCAAAAACTGAACACTGGATAGTGGGTGCTGAACAGAAGTATCACTTCCCTTGAATTGCAAAATATGTTGCTATTAATACAGCCCAGTATGCTATTGCCATGTTTTGCAACAATAGCACAATTTGTTCATGCCTAAAAAACTTTGTATTACAGACCAGATCCAAGTTGTCTAAATATGAAAGACCTACTTGATAGTACCCATGGCAGCATAATAATAATAGTAATAGAACCCGGGGGAGGGTACTAGGTAGAAAACTATTTCTGTGTAGAGTCATTAGCATTTTTAAATGAATTGGCTCAAGTGTGTTTGCTCAACTTTTAGGATTATTTTTTGTGAACATTATGATGAACAATTTTATGGTAGAATTGATCACAGAGAGCTGGATAAAGCCTTATGGCCCATTTAAGTCTCATTTAATCCCGTAAGATTTAAATGGTGCTAGAATTCTGTAAAGGAGTGAATTTTATCTACCAACAACTAATTCTAAGTGACCATTTACAACATATTTGCTGACAATGATTTTTAAAATTTAAAGCCATAAATTCTTACACCAGAAAATTAATTCTACCTGGTACCAATTGTGTCCAACAGGGAAAAAAGTGCAATGTGAGTATTATGTCCACTTCCAACAATGACAATTTTGAATTTTAATGATCAAATACATGCAGTGAATTGCTCGCAAGTGAGCTTTAGAGTATGGATTATTTGCCAAGTCATTTTGAAGAATGAGTAAATTCAGGGAAGTGATTATATGTTCATGGACATTTCATAAATACAAAATAAAAGGCAAAATTTGTCAGATAAATTATTCATTGCAAATCATTAGCCCAGCTCTACTGACATTCTATCCTTGTACAGTAGATCCTGTTTTCACCATATGGAGAAATAAAACGCATTTCTAATTTGTTTTCTAATAAGTACTAATTAGCTCAGGCCTTTGAGATCCATAAGGAAATAAAGTGTGTCCTTGTAGCCTTCCAAATAAAGCTCTAAAGCTGCAGCTGGTGAAGTCCCACACTGCTCTTCCTTTCCAGCCTGTAAGAAGAAATTGAAATCATCCTTCATTTAGATTTTAATATAAAAATTAGGTTAAAATATGAATGAGTAATCATTTTGTCACTGGGCAATGCATAGGGGCCCTGGCACTGGCTTAGTGTATGATCAGAAGGAAAATAACAGGGAAATAACTAAAATATTAGAATAATATAATAAGAAAAGGGGGAAAAAAGGAGGAGAAAGGGAAATGAAACAGTCTTTAAAACATTTTTCCTCAGAAGATATTGCTGAAAAGGGTCTTTCCCAGAAGAAAGCTTGTTCTACTATCACCATAACAGAAAAGCAGAACCAGCTCTGAGGGTGAGCTGTTCAGGGCATATCAAAGAATTAGAGTGACTGATGGAAATGACGTATTGGATCACTCAGTGTCTCCTCCTACATTGACTGCAACATTTTTCTTCACAGTGGGAGCATCCACACATGTGCTCTTGCAGCAGCTCAAATAGAAGCGGTGCAAGTTCGAGCCAGGATTTTTTGCCTCAGCACATGTGCCCCGATATGCACTTTGGTGCGGTGCAAGTTGTGCCACTTGGGGCAAAATAACCCTGCCTGCCTTCTGGATCTGTAACCAGGCAGAGCTAGAGCCCAGAGTAAGCACCTGTGCTGTCCCCAGCTGTACAAAAAGCTGCCCTGTCCTGGCCCCATCAGTACCAAAAGCTGCCCTGGCATGTAGCTCAGGGCTCCTTGCTCTCAGGAGCTTCTGGGGCCCAGCCAATTGGTACCTGGGGACACTACCCCTTGTGCCAGCTGGACTGCTGCAGCAGCCCTGAGTGTTCCTTGCACCTTTTACCCACTGCAGCAGTCTGGCAGCGGGGGCTGCTGCCTGGCTGTGACCTGTTGCCAACTGCCAGACCTGGATGGATACTGCTCAGCCAGTAGAGGCATCTGCCCCTTTGGGCCAGCTGCCCGTAGGCCGTTGCTGCAGAGTTGGCTTTTGTGCAGCACTACTGCCATGTGTGCCCCTGCCCGGCCATCTGGGCAGCTATTGTCTGGAAAATGTTCCCAGTGTGGTGGCCTGCTTTGAACTGTCAAAGCATGTCCTCCTGGCCCCAATTGCCCAGGAGGTCAGGTAGTTCCACCTGGCTAGCTGCTTCTCTGCATGGGTCCTGCCACTGGCCTCCCTAGCAGGAATTCTGGTGTTCCTTATTTGAAAACTCAAAAATCCCTGATAAAAAAAATCACAAAGTCACTCTCTAAAATACCCTGATATCCATGTTTCTCCACAATTAAAACAAAAGAGCACTATATATAGAGAGAGAGCAAGAGACAGAGAGACAGTGATCAGTTGGGCAATGTTTTACTGATATACCTACAGTGTTAAAGCAATTTGGAAGCCTACCTGTGTCTCTGTCATCATAGTAAAATGAGTTCTAAATACCTATATGTTTTGCTGTTTGCCGTTGGTTTTCTTATCATAGAGCAGTTAGAGCTCTCTGTGACCCCTTCACTAACCAGGGTGAGGGGACAGCTATCCCTGCAGTCACAGCTCCTGCCAGCAGGTCTCATCCTGTCTGGCACGCCAGATGTTTGCTGGGGGGGATGTGGGGTTGCCAGAGGGGATGGGAAGGGGGGTGGAGGGATGTGAGGGGCTGTGGAGGGATGTGGGGAGCCATGGGCTGTGTGGGTAGGTGTGGGTGGATCGGGATGGGACTGTGTAGGGGGGGTTGCTTAGGAGGGGTGGGTCCCCTGCTCCCTGCAGGACACAACTCCCCCCACATCTTATGGACTGCCCCTCCACAGGGCTACAGCTTCCTACAGGGGCCATGGCCCCCCACAGGGGATACAACCCCCTTGCAAGGCCCATGTGCCCCACCCCGGTTTGCTCCCCCAGCCCCCAAGGTTGCTGCCCCAAGAAGCCCCATCCCCATCAGCTCCTTTAGCCTCTCCCAGTGGCTGCCCCACCCACCCACTTATACCCCCAGACCACTGATGGCTGCCCCTCCTGGTCCCACCCTCTGCTTACACCCCCAGACTCCTTGATGACTGCCCCATCTGGCCTGACTCCTCGCTTGCACCCCCAGACCCCCCAATGGTGGCCCCACTTGGCCCCACCCATCACTTGCACCTACAGACTCCTGTTGCCTGCCCCACCTGGTCCCAACCCCCTTGTGCCTCCCTGAAACCCAATGGCTGCCTCACCGGGCCCCACCCCAACTTGAACTCCCAGACCCTCGATGGCTCCCCTTCCCAGCCCCACCTCCCACTTGCACCCCCAGATCCCCAGTGGCTGCCCTGCCTGGCCCCACCCCCTGCTATCACCCCCAGAAACCCAATGGCCATGGCCCCAGCCTCCCAACACTAAAAAAAAAAGCCCCGCATTAACTGGCAGTAGCAGAAGCCATTGGGGTCACTGTGGCCTCCTGGCCAGTAAGTAGGGAGTGAAGTGGGGTGGAGGAGTGGGGTGGGGACCATGGGGCAACTCCCGCCAGCCCCATCCCCCACTCACTCCCTGAGCACCCCCATCACTGCCCCACCCAACCCAGCATCCTGGCAAAAAAAAAAAAAGCCTGCACTCACCGGCAGTAGCAGCTGTTATTGGAGTTACTGGGGCCTCATGGCAGAGTCTTCCCACACAGCACGGGGCAGCTGGGACTGGTCCTGGCCACCTGGCACTTGCACTGCCACTGCTCCATCACACTGTTGGGCAGCTAGGGCTGCTGTGGCTATCAACTGGGGCCCAGCACTGCTCAGCCTGAGTAGCCCCAGCCACCCAATAGTGTGTGGAGCCATGCAGTGCTCTGCCGACCAGGGTGCACCTGAGCAATAGGGCAGTGGAAGTGCAGAAGCCAGGTGGCTGGAGCTGGTCCCCACTGCTCCCTGCTCCCCTGTGCTCTGTGGGGAAGGCTGTGCCATGAGGCCCCAGTGACCCTGATGGCAGCTGCTGCTGCCAGTGAGTGTGGGCAAGGCTTTTTTTTTATTGCCAGGATTCTGGGGCTGGGCGAGGCAGTGATGGGGAGGACTCAGGTGGCAGGTGGCGGATGGGGCCAGCGGGGCAGTGATAGGGGAGCTCAGGGGGCACACAGGAGATGGGGCAGGGCAGGGCATCTGGGGGCAGTGATCTGGGGGGTCAGGGAGTGGGCAGGGGATGGGCTGTTGGGGGTCTGCACATGGTCTCCTGCCCCCTTCTCAAGCTCCCTTTACCTACCTACTTACCAGCATGGAGACCAGGTCCAGCTCTCTGCGACTGGGACGCTGTGTGCCCAGTACAGGCAGACAATGTGCTTCCTCACTGGTGCAAAGGCCAACCATAGAGATGCTCTGGCTGGCTACCAGAGTGTCTCTCTGGAGGACCTGAGCCTCTGGTTGCCTCAGGGCATGGGACTGTGCCCTGTGCCACGTTTTTCCCCAGGGCATTTTTTGAACCCTGCATATCCAGGGGTCTAATTTCCCCCCCCCACTGCAGATTTGTAGTGCAGGGAATGTTTTTTTGTTCCCACATGTGCTTCTTACAGCATCTCAAAGGGCTTTGAGACTCTGCAAGAGGCACATGTCCACTCGTCTGGATGTGCCCCGTGGGTGCATCTGCTTGTGTTATTAAGATGAAGCAATAAACTCTGGCACATGTCATGCTTGGGCACTCCGGCACATGCTTATTGCTCCTGGAGGCCATGTTTGAACGTGTACCCAGGACTGCAGCATGTTAAGCTGGGTCAGATCAGCCCTGGCTGGCAGGGGACCCAGGGGACCAGCCTGCCAGCCCAGGGCTCCTCTGACCCAGCTCAACATGCTGTGGAGGGGCCTGCTGGGGCATGAGGGTACTTCAGCGCAGGGCTAGGTGGCAGGCAGCTTTTGCACTGAAACACCCTCCTGCCCCAGCCAGCCCCATCAATGTCTACATATGTGTTGCTGTGGAATAAAAAACTGTAACAGAATAGTACTTGTGCTAACCTAGGGTGGAGTTAATTAGCTTACTCCATCCTAATAGCACTGCACGTGTAGATGCTGAGATGTTTACGGTGGAGCTAATTAGGCAATTGTAGCAAAAGTCTCACCTACTGTATTCTTCATATTTTATCTCTAAAAATTTACTACTCTACTGGATTTTCTCTTTAAGCACAGGGTCAAACAATAAGAAAATCAAGAGCTATTTGGTTACCTTGTCCATTCCTCTTTTTCCCATTTAGGATTGTTCGCTACAGTATAGTCTGGTGCACTATCCAGAGACCTATGAGTAGGGACCTATGAAATTTGTGATTTTGTAGATTTCGTGGATTCTGTGAAATTCTGCCTTGACTATGAAATGCCTGCAAACTCTCAGTCAATCACTGGTGAGGGGTGGGGCCACATGACAGGCAGCCCCCCACAGCTAATCAGCGGCAAAGGGCAGGGCCACTGGGGTCCCATTGGCCAATCAGAGGCATGGGGAAACCTGCTGCACTTTGCCCATGAAATGGCTGTCTGGGCCTGTGTTCTGCCTGCAAAATCAGGGGGCTGCCCCTGCAAATTAAGTAGATCTCTAGCTACAAGTCAGGTGTATCTAAATATCATAGTACCCACTAACAGCAAATGCACTTCTTTTTACCATATAATGCTTGAACAGAACAATACAAAAAAAATCCTAATTCATCCTATTTTCTGTAGTCTACTCAGCCTTGTTTCATGTGTCTACACAATTCCTTTTTACCCACTCCTGACTATAGTTTTTTCCGCTGCCCCCCATATTGGAGAAAAACTTCACTCCCAAACATTCTTCCTCTCCTCCTTCAAATGACTCCTAAAATCTTCATTCTTCTGGAGGACTAAAGGGAACAAATGTCCGCTTACATCTCCCCTGATCACTATGTGCAGTAACTGAACAACTGGGTGGAAAAACGTAATTCTGCTTTGTGGAGGATTTTGATGTTTTGACATGTACTTATATTCTATTATGGAATGAAAAGCAAACTTTCAAGATTTCAAGATTCTCCACAAAAGGAAATAATGTGCAGAATAGATATATTTATTAAGAATTTTTGAGAGAAGTATATCACTGCAAAGTTGCTATCACATCTTAACCACATTTTGCCATAGCAACTGGCAGATGCAAATATGCTGATAATACTAATTAATAGGCGGTATTAAGAGTAAAGAACTTATCTCTATGTACCTTAGTATTTCCTCATCCTGCAAATGTTAAAATGGGTGTAGCATATAGATTCATAGATATTAGGGTCAGAAGGTACCTCAGCAGATCATTGAGTCTGACCCTCTGCCCTGGGCAGCAAAGAGCACTGGGGTCAGATGACTCCAGCCAGGTGCTTGTCCAGTCTCCTCTTAAAGACCCCTAAGGTAGGGGAGAGCACCACCTCCTTTGGTGAGCCCATTCCAGATTCTGGCAACCCTTACCTTAAAGAAGTTTTTCCTGATGTCTAACCTGAATCTACTCTCTGTCAGTTTGTGGCCATTATTTCTAGTTACTCCAAGGGGTACCCTGTAAACAGAGCATTGTCCTTTGCTGTCCTCCCTGATGAATTAGTAGATGGCCACAAGATCCCTCCTCAGCCTTCTCTTGCAGAGGCTGAAAAGATTCAGGTCCCTCAATTTCTCCCCGTAGGGCCTTACCTGCAGGCCCCTAACCATACGAGTGGCTCTCTTCTAGACCCTCTCAAGGTTATCCAAATCACTCCGGAAATGCGGCGCCCAAAACTAGACACAGTACTGCAGCTGCCACCTCACCAGTGCCGCATAAAGGGGAAGTATCACCTCTCTGGACCTGTTTGTGATGCACCTGCTAATGCATGACAAAGTGTTGTTAGCTTTACTGATCACTTCATCACATTGACGACTCATGTTCATCTTGGAGTCACCTACAAGCCCCCTGAGCACTACCGGGTGTAACGAGGAATAACAGCCATAAATTGACAGAGAGTAGATTCAGGCTAGACATCAGGAGGCACTACAGAGTCAGAGCAGCTAGGATTTGGAACCAACTTCCAAGGGAAGTGGTGCTTGTTCTTACCCTGGGGGGTCTTCAAAAGGAGGCCTGATAATCACCAGCCGGGGTCGTTTGACCCCAGCATTCTTTCCTGCCATGGCGGGGGGTTGGACTTGATGATCTGCTCAAGTCCCTTCTGACCCTACATCTATGAAACTATGAAATTATGACTCTGAGATCCCTTTCTGCTACAGTGCTGCTGAGAGGATCATCCCCTAGCCTGTAAGTGTGTTGGTTATTCCTTCTCCCTTGCAGCACTTTGCATTTGTCCTTGTTGATTGCATCCTATTCTGCTCTGCCCATTTCTCCAACCCATCCAGATACACCTGGATTCATTCCCTGCTTACTAGTGTGTGTACTTTACCCCATAATTTGTTGTCATCTGAAAATTAGGACAGAGTGCTCTCCACGCCCTCACCCAAGCCACTGGTGAAGACATTGAACAGCTCTGGTTCAAGGACCAAAACTTGGGGAACTCCACTGCTCACATCTTTCCAGATCGATGTCGATCTGTCCACCACCACTCTCTGGGTGCGACACCTAAGCCAATTTGCCATTTACTTGACTGTGTAATCATCTGTCACAGCCACTCAGTTTATCTATGAGAATAGGATGAGATACCATATTGAAGGTCTTCTTAAAATCCAGGTAGATAACATCTACCTCATCCCCCTACATCTAAGCATTTTGTGACCTGGTCATAAAAAGAAACAAGGTTAGTCAGGAAGGATCTACCTGCTATGAACTCATGCTGGGTGCCCTTCAGCATTATTTTTCCTTCCAGACCCCCACAGATGTGATCCTTAGTAATTTTTTCAAAGGTTTTTCCAAGGATAGAGGTGAGGCTAACTGGTCTATAATTACCTGGATTCTCCTTTCTCCCCTTATTTTGCTTCCTAAACAGCAATATGCTAAACTGGTATAAGCATTTTTATACCACTATAACTGCAATCACATCAGGGGTTTCTTTTACTGATATAGTTAAAATGACAAAACTTTCTAGTGCAAAGAATCCCTTAGGCCAGGTGTATCAAAGATAGAGCCATGGGCTGGATTTAGCTTGTGGCACCCTATTATGCACCTTGTGGTGCTTCCTCTGGGTCTTGCATTGGACCCACATACTGCATTCAGCATGTGCTAGAACAGCCCAATATGCTGTATGTGGTGTGCTTGTCCAGTCTGGGATGCAGTGCACAGTGTGCAGAAACCAGTTTAGGGTATGTGCTGCATGCGGTGCCCACACCAGATCAGCCCCACATGCTGCATCCAACCCAGTGCCAGTCATGAATGACATGTGTCCCTGGAGGCTGAGGGGGCACGGCAACCACCCACAGATGGTCGTGGTGGCACGGTGGCAGTGGGTGAGGGAGCTCCCTCAGCCTGGTGTAGCAGTGTCAGTAGCGAGGACAGGCTAAGTGGGGAGCTCCCACAGGAGGCTGCGGTGGTGTCAGCAGTGGGCGGGAGGGTGACGAGTAGTGACCGGTGGTTGGCGGTGGCCAGCGGTGATCAGGGACTGACCATAGATGCCAGTGGTCGTGTTGGCAGTGAAGGGTGGAGGTGGCAACTGGCGACTGCCTGCAGGCACTGCTGGAAGCATCGGTAGCTGTGTTTAAAGAGGATGCACTGCCAATCTCAAATGGTGCATGTGCACCCCCTACGCATCGCCAATGGTGCCACTCATCTAGTCCATGGACCACTCATCTGGCCTGCAGGGCCTAACGACCTTGATACTCTTGCCTTGGGCATTGTTTCAACAAGAGATGGAGAGTACCCTACCCAGAATAACAAATGATCTGATGGTTATGGCACTCTTTTGCTTGATGGAAGGTATGGGTTTTATCCCCCTCAAATTGAGGAGGAAAGTGAACCTGAGTCAGCCTCTTCCTGTTCTAGGCACTAGACTGTCCTAAAATGGTGGCACTGCTACTGCCACTTTTATGGTGGCGGCAGTGGCCCCAGACAATTTGGAGGTAGCCCAATCCTGTTGGTATATATTAGGGGTGCTCTGAAACTAGTTGCTGGATTGAGTTCCTCAGAGGATTTAGTCCCAGTTTCCAGATATGATCTGGCTGGGTTTGACCTGGCATGGAGCTGCTCAGTCATGTCAAATCTGGGAAGGTTCTGGGCATGCACGGAGGCATTACTCTAAGAGCAATTTAAGATAAAAGAGTGAGGAAGTGCAAAACCTCCAGGATTAGGCATCGCCACACAAGAGTTTTCAGAATTTTAATTCTTGACTTTGTTGCCTAAATGCCACCTAAATCACATTTATGTGCCTAAATCCTATTTTGGATCTAGCCTCCAGTTATAATCTTGGTGCTATAACTTTATAAACATTTTAGGCCATCTCCTTTTTCCTACATAGAATTTTAAAGGAAGTGTGCTATGATGTGAGCTCTTCAAAGCTGATTGTAGTCTGCTAGCGCATTATTTTTGTTTGCACCTGCTTGGCTGTTTTTAGCTTGTGTGTTACTTTTCTTGCTCATTTCCACAAATAAAACGTTCTTTCTCTGCCATGTTGCTGTTTCCCTTGATTATTTCCCACTGTGGCCTCTGTGTAATAGTGTTTCTTCTTTTACCTAAAACAGCATGCAATTGCATTTTGAGTTAAGTTAATAGAGAATGGAAGGGAGGTAGCCAAGTCGCTACAGGACTCCCTGAATCTCCACAAAATCTTTCTATAGGTCTGTCTCAGATTCTCCACTGATTTCTGTTGGCTTTGTTTATTACCCACCAAGGCAGAATATTTTGTATGTCACTTGGTATTTAATGAAATAGCCTACAGTAAGTTGCATTTCTAATGCTAGCTTCCAGGGAACCAGTAAGAGTCCAGTTATTTTTACTGCCAGTAGAGCCATGTTGGTTCTTTGCTATCATTAAAAAGAATAAAGTATTACATCTGCGACCCTTGCATTACAAAGCAGCTACATCAAGCTCAATGTGAGCTTTATTATCTGTTGGACTTCCCATAATGTCTTGCACACAATACAGTGCACCTACTTAGCAGCAAGACTCCTTCTGTGATTGAACCTTCTCTTAGAAATAGAAAGGATTTTCAGGCTGTGAACCTGCAGGTAGTAATTTTAATAGCCACTAATGTGAATTAATAATTCTAATAGCCTCATTTTTGATGCATTATCAGAATACTGGAGAGTGGGTTGCCATGGCTTCTATATTTTATCACTCACAGCTGTGTAAACTCTTTTAGACCCGCATTAAAAAAAAGAGCTCGTGCATGACTTCTCTCTGAGTCTGTTCTTTTAGTCCTATTCTGCATGGACTTAAAGAAGTCATAGGAAAGTTTCTTCCCTCTGAGAGAATAAGCCATATTATTAGCAGCTTAGAAAAGTCCCACTATCCAGGGAAACATTCAGGCTAAGCAACAGTTATCATCACCTTGGCATACTTATTATTATAAATGTACTCTCTGCATGGTATTCTTCAGGAAATTCAACAGTCCAACGCAATCCCTAGTGAAACAGTAATATAAATATATTTGTAGGATGCATCAAGTGTCTTTAAAATATGGCACATTGCTTTTTCTTTATGCCTGTCTGAGATTTGACTTGAATGCACATTTCATGTCAGTAAAATTGTTACTATATAACTGCAAATGTCATTGGGCTGAATCTCCTATTTATTCAGCGTTAAGGTAAAACTTTAGGCATGTGAATAATTTGTTTTTTATTCAGAAAAGCATTTAAACACATGTTAAGCACCTGTGAAGTCAAAGGACTCAAGTACATGTTTAAAGTTAATCTATCAATTGTTTTTCTGAACTGGGTACCAATATTATGACAATTAAGTAATATCTGAGTAAAAGCTTCAGAAGCTGGGTAGCTTGTAAGCATATATTTTTTAAAATTCTTACTGTATTTGTCAAAATAAGAATAGTATCCATCCCACTTGGACTAGGGACAGAAATTACATATAAATCAGTATAAGTGATTAGAAACCAGTTCAGATCTGTAGCACAACAGAAGTTCATGAGCATGAACCACTTTCAAAATAGCTGAAACCAGTTTAAGATAAACCTGGACTGATGTAGTATCAGACTTAACTGATTTAAGTTAGATTGGTTTATTGAACTTGTCCCAGATTCCCTCCAGATTTAAAGTTACTCACAGTCCCCCAGCATCCCAGGATGCTTTGCATCTCTCCCCCACAAACCTTTTGCAGGGGGGGTGGGCTAGCTTTGGCCAGAGCTGTCTGCTTTGGAGAGCAGGGAAGTGTGCTCTAGCACTCCCTGGCTTCTGGCCTGGGCCACTGCAGGCATATGGCTGCATTTCCAGAATCAAAAGTGAATGTCTATTCACTTGTTCATCATTTCAATCTACACAGCTTAGACCAGTGGTCTCCAACCTTTTTATGGTGAAGATCATTTTTTGGAAGTAAAGGGTCCCCCAGGATCTACCGCAGCCCCCCTGCCCCGCTCCCTGCTTCATATGCCCTTGGACCGCAGAGTATCCTAGACCCAGCTGGGCCAGGGTGGGCTGGGCCAGGGCCCAATCTCACTTCAGTGTCGCTGCTGCAATGAGCCATTCTGCTCAACAGCCAGATGAACATAGCATTGGGCCCCTTCCTGGCCAGGTCTGGGCCTCTGTGGTCCTGGGGCATGTGTGTGTGTGTGTGTGTGTGTGTGTGTGTGTGTGTGTGTTTGGGGGGGGGGGTCCTGCCACTGGGCACAGCCTGGAGCAGGTTCCTGAGGCCCGTGTCCCCCCCACCTGTGCTCTGGAGGCCCTGGGAGCTTGAGCTCCCCCCACCTGTGCTCGGGGGGCCTGTGGTCCTTCACCTGTGCTTTGGAGACCCCAGTGGTCTATACCCCCCACCTGTACTCCAGAGGCCCCAGGGATCTGTGCTCCTCCCATATGTGCACTGGGCACAGCGGGGAGGCAGCAGCCACCACCACATCCTGAGCATAAGTGGGGGAGAACATGGGACCCCAGGGCTTCTGCTAGGCTCTGCCCAGTGGCAGGAGTCCCTCCCACATGACTCTGGTCCATGGAGAGTCCCAGACCCAGCCATGCTGGGGCCTGATCCTCTGGCTGCTGGGTAGGCATGGTTTAGTGTAGTGATGGCACAGAAGTGGGGTCAGAACCTGGCCTGGCTGGATCTGGGAACAACTGGTTATCCAGGGGCACATGTGGGGGGTGGCTCTGCCACTGGGCGCAGTCTAGCAGAGGCCATGGGGACTCGTGCCCCCCCACCTGTGTTCAGGATTAGGTGGTTAAAACTGTGAGCTGCCCACTTTGCCCTGACTACAGATGGTGGGGCACAGGTCTTGGGGACAATACAGTGGTTATCAATGAACAAGAGGACATTTTCAATAGTTTCTGCTCTTCTGACTGCTTCCTGCTAATATTGCTAGTTCTCCTTTATTTACTACTTTGCTGCTAGTCGTGTTGACAAAACACATTTCAAGGGAACCCTACTAGAGCCTTACATGAGAGTCATAATTCATTGTTTAGCTTATTCATGCCTGAACTTCAGAGTGCAAGCTTAGATCAGATAAAAACACAAACTTTAAGTTCCTTATCTGACCTGTATGCAAATCTCGTAAGTCAGCAAAATAGCTAAGAATCTCACAATAACAGCCATTCTTTTGATAATAACAGTATTTCCCAGTTGTGGTAAAGCCAAATCCTACACAAATGTTTTCTTTCCTCACAGTATTTCTTTCCTTCAATACTGATATTTAAAGCTCTGGGCAGAGATCAGAATCAAAGGAAATGACTCAACATTATTTAAGCAGTTTGCTTCAGGTTGTAAAGCTCTACCATTGGGCCAAAATGGGAAAATGGGTCCCTGCCCTGTGCCCACCAAACTTGTCCCTACTTTAGCTGCAGGTTCACAAGTGAAGTCCTGCTGGCAAATGGTTCTCATGTACTTAACTAGTAGCTAAGGATGCATGTATTTGCAAAAAGAATTTCGTTCCAACATGACAGCTTAGGAGGGCATACCTGAAATGGGCAATAAGAGCCTGGTCTGCAGCAGTGCCCTTTAATACTTAGAGCAGAACATGGTGTTCTTCAATGAATACTGAAAAATGGTTATTAACATTCTCCAGACTTTTAGACCACCCAATTTCACCTGATGTCTAGTTTACTTTCAAGTCGTTTAGAGCTTCTTCTTTTGTACCCATAGACAATATATGTTATATTTCCTCATACCCGCCAAAAATTTTGTTTAGTGAATATGTGACTGCAATCTTGACAGGTGACAGACATTAGTTTCATGGAAAAATTTTTTATTCTGAAAATATCACTGCAGTCAGAAAAAAAAAATCACTTCCTTTTAGATATCCCATGTGATGTCCTTTGTTATGATGGATCACATGGCTGGCTTCAGTCCAACTCAGTGGATAATATTACATAAGTCAAGTAACATGGCATTAAAATTCATCCTGCAGTGATGCACCACAGCAACAGTGTCTCCTTCTATGTGAGTATGATAGCTATTTATGTGATAAGGAGTCACACACACAGATAAATTAATTTCAAGTCCAAATTATCTAAGAAAGCAAATATTATTTTTCATAATAAAAAGCACTCACATTATTCCATATGCTTCAGCCTCATTCTGCTTGTTAAAGAAGTGGTTACCCAAATATTTCTATATTATAAAAAATAGACAATGTTATGGAATATATAGATATGCATATACATAGATACTCACTGTTCAGATACAAGTACATAAATGGATTAAAAAATATTTCAGATTGGACAACTCTAATTTAATTACTCTTAACTTTTACTGGCCTCTGTGGATCAATCTTTCTTTGAACTTCATAGTCCATCAGCGTAAGTAAAATAAAGACAAAAATCTCACTTTAAAATGCCGTTTTAAAATATTACGAAAAGCCTACAGTTGGTTGGATTCTCTTGCCACTTAATCTTCCACATCATATATTAACGTTAGCTTAAGAAAACACATCTATTTTTTCACGTACACTTTTCTCCATGGTACAGAAACTGTGCAGAGAAGATTCTCATGCACTCTGTTTTTCTTTTGCACACATCATTTAC
Organism: Caiman crocodilus; assembly: GCA_030014935.1. Classification (NCBI taxonomy): domain Eukaryota; kingdom Metazoa; phylum Chordata; order Crocodylia; family Alligatoridae; genus Caiman; species Caiman crocodilus. The sequence goes on from JAGPOW010000261.1 coordinate 239,118,839, forward strand.
CAGGTCTCTAAGCAAGGAATTTAAATGTATGCTGAAGCCTTTATCATTTTGACAGCTTAAGGATAAAAGTTCTGTCCAATCTGAGGAACAAAAGACTTCTCTCTTTAATTGTATAAAGTAGAGACATTTTCTTTACATTTCTTAGGAAATGTAATGTTATACATTATTTTGCATAACATTTGGGAACTCTTTTACAAGAATATATTTCTTTGAGGTCCTATTCTGATCTTTTGCATTCACTTAAATATAACTGTAATCTGATCATGCACCTCGTAACTTGCCATATTCATAGAGATGGCCTACTCTGCCAAATATTCTGACATTTTGATGTCAATGATGGGCCTCCATGATAGGCAGTTTAATGGAGCTGGAGAAAGGAATGATTGTTTACCTCTGTGTGTGCTGTGCAATATGCTTAAACATAGTTTAAATGTAACTTTCACTTGGAGACTGAAACTGCCTGACAGTATTAAAATTAGTTTTGTTTTTAGGAAGTAGCTTTAATTACACTAATATTGAATGGTACTAGATGGAACCATACACATTGGGCATGTTGGTCTCTTCTAACCACATATAATCTTTGTATCAAATTTGACATAGGGGTAAACAAAGGAAATCTCAGTTAACAACATGAAATTAAGTTTTTTTCAAGACTATATTTAAAACATCAGTGTTGGTGCAATGTTACAGGTATTCCTGGAAAAAGAAGCTTGATCCAGCCTGTGCAAAGTATCATTTATGATGACACTATCCTGATCCTAGGAGACAGGAATCCTGAGCATTCACTGTCTCTAAAGTGTATAAGCATTCATTTTGTCATATTTAGGAATGCATAAAGTATGTCAGGGACAGCTAGAAAATAAAATTAAACCAATTGTTGAAATGTTTAAACTCTTGGAAGAACAAAACCATTTCTCTGGTGTAAATCAAAGAGAATCTGTCGCTAATCTTTTCCCCTGCCAAAATGGCAACAGTTGTTTGCAGTGCTAGACAATAGTCACTAAAGAGCAAATCCATGACAATTCATAATTTTACCTCAATAATCACTTAGATTTTCCATCCCCCAATTTTTTTGTTTGCTACAAGTATAAGATATCTTGTCCCAAAATAAACTTATGAGCATTCACAAAATGAAAATCAGTAAACATTTCAATTTCCTATCATAGTAGTTTTGCTTTTATTTCCATAAAGCATCCCAGAGACATATAATTTCTAAAAGGAAGATAGGGAAAATAAGGATTAGATCATTTCCCCTATCTCTCCTGTTACTCTCACTCTATTTCTGTCACTTTAAACTCTGCTCCCCAATCACCATTCTCAGTCATTTTTGCTATTGGACACAGAATTTTTCCTCCTCTTTTCCTTCCTTCATTCTTGTAAAGCAATTGAAAACATCTTTGCTTCTTGCCCTAAGGGAATTCATCCATTTATAACATAAAATTACAGAAGAATTCTCCAGATGGAATACATGAGACATTTTCTAAGATGTCAAGTGAATGCTTTCCATGCATGGTGAACTGAGGAAATAGCCAGGTCCTGATCAGCTCCAAAACTCATCCAACTACAATATGATCGATGCTTTGTATATGTAACCCAACTAACATGCTTTCCCACCCATGTACTACTTCTCATTCCTCTCTCTTCCTTATCTCACTTAAATAATCAGTAGCAGTGGTGAAATCTAATTACACACACCATCCCCTTGGCATTCACATAATGAATAATGAGGGACTATACCTTATGAATCCATTGCTCTTCCTAATTCCAAGCAATCTAAACATGGTCAACTACAAAAAGAATTTCCTAGCAAAGGCCATAATGATTATTAAATTAACCCCTATGTAGACTGCTCAGTGCAAACAGACACTTCAGTACACTTAAATGCTTTTACAGTATTTTTTAAGTGCTTCTTGCATATCCCTGCTAAGATACCATATATCAGCTCCCAGAATGCCACCCAATCTCCCTTGTTTCAGGGATCCAATTTGTAAAGTATTTTCTATAAAATAATTGTAAATATATAAAGGGCCAAGTGGGAAAAAATCTTCTATAAAACCTCCATTAGTAAATGAAAGTGGATGTCACAATCACATGAGAAGTTCAAGGAGGCAATCTTGTTAAACAGCAATTTTGTACAGAGAGATATTATATGTCAATAGACATTTTTAAACAACTTTTATTTTTTCCAGCACAATTTATTAATGCTGTTCTTGGAAGAAGAAAACATCAATGCACTAGAAAAGGAAGTTAGTTTAGCAGTGGGCAATTGGTCATGGTGCAGGCTACTCCATATTCATTGCAATGTACTTCCATCTAACTCTGGAGGGATTTCCTTCTACTGAAGTCCTCCATGACACCCTTTGCTTTTGTTTCATTTGTGAGTTGTTTGAAAACAGCCTCACAATCAGGTTGATGCCATATTCAAACACAATGAGGCAAATCTTATCACATATTTCAAACCACTCAAAAGGTAAGCTGTCAAGCTTGAGAATCACAAAATTTAACATATCTGAAAATGGTCTGTTTTTATGTGTATTGCATTTCTGATCCTTTTTACTCTGTTCTTAGCTCCCACCTGACCAGCATTTTGAGGTTAAGAGTAGTACTTTGAGCTATGAACTCCCTAACGGCCTAACCAAAAAATGCCTTTAAAGAGAAAGGACAATAAGTCAAAAGTTTTCTTCTGCTTTCTGAGTCAATCATCTCCCAGAAGAATGAGTACAGAATATTTTTGCTAAAAATGAAGTGTGGTACAGTGACAGATGGGTATTAATCTGTCAGTAATTTATATCTGATAAAGAGCTGAGTAAAGCAAAGAGGGAACTTAAGAAAACATGAGTCCTATCTTTTTAAAGGCAAAATAAACTGGATTAAAACTGCCACCTCCAGCCACAACAATTAAGGAGCAAATTCATGTATTTTCAAGTTGCAACAAAGAGCAGATGGCAATAAGATGTGGAAGAGGGGCTTGGAAACAACTATTATGCTTATGGAACACCAGAAGGACTCTGTCAATGATACAGGAAAAATAGTTGTTCATTCAAGGCACTGAATACAAGCCTGAATGGTCTGGGGATATAGGCAACAGATGTTGCATTCTTCTCAAAGAGTACATCTGTGTATTTACCATTGAGCAGAGAGTAACAGGGGGAAGTAACATGAAAAGTATAACTGGGGGCCCCAAGAGAACATGTGGGGAGGGGAAAACTGACATGAAGTAACACCAGATAACAGAGGCTTGGTTTTGGACATGGTACATGGCCAGGAGGTTACAAGAAAAAGGATAAGGATAAAATGGATTATCTGGAGAAATGTAAGAAATTCTTTATTCCTTTGGATGATACCTATACAGATTCATTTTTGCAAAAATATGACTAACCGTGTGATAAGAAACTTTTATTTTAATCTGCTTTTTCTCTGTTTAATAGCAGTAAACTTTGTTTTACTACAGTTGAAGTTTGAAAATGTTATAGAAATGTTATAGTTTGGAAATGTTATAGATTATGTCACCAAGATAAGGAACATAGGAAGGGGTCTCCTAAGCTACCAAGTTTAGTCCTCTCCATTTGCAAGCAATTGTTACCCAAGCACTTTCACAAATCACCACTTCAAACCCTCATATGCATTTACAAGGCAAAATACCTGAAAGACCAAGAACAGGCCATAACGTGGCAGAGATAAAAGCCATGGAGACAAGGAGACTACCAATGCCCTGTACCTACAAGAATTAAGTAACTGGTAAATTGATGAATATATGCTCAAGAGATCTTGGGAAAAGGAACATGCAGCATGTTACAGAGTAAAGAAAAACCCACACAGCCCATACCAATTTTATCTAGGGGAAAATTTCCTTCCTAACTCCAACCGTGGTGATTAGTATTATCCAAACAGAGGAACAAGACACTCTAACTCTGGGTTTTCTAAATATTGGCTACTGCTTCTTTGTTTCAGAGGAGGGTGAAAAGACACCATAGAGACTATTAACATTGTTGGTGGGGGAGAAAGGGAAACACTGGAACGGGTTACCCAGAGGTGGTGGGAGCTCCATCCTTGAAGGTTTTCAAGACCTGGCTAGACAAAGCTTTGGCTAGGATGATCTAGTTGGGGATGGTCCTGCTTCGAGCAGGGGGTTGGACTAGATGACCTCCTGAGGACCCTTCCAACACTAACTTTCTATGATACTATGCTTCTTGGTCCCATCTGGTGACTAGCAAAAGCCCTGAAGCATGGGATTACCAGGCACTTTCCCCAGTACAAGCTTCCAATGCTCCGCTTGGGATTCTTGGCTAAAAGAGCTTGGACTAAAAGCTCTATCTGATGACAAGTAATTTGCATTCAGACCTGACTATGCCCTAAGTGCCAGAACAACAAGCTTCTGACCACATAGGAGGACTGATCTCAGGAAATATGCCTCTAATGTTTGTGTTTGCATACATAAATAACTGTTTAGGCACAGTTACCCTGCAGGAGCAGTTCCGAATGGGGGTGCTGTGCTACCCTGCAGTGCCTTTAAGTCCCTTCTAGGTACCACTGGTGCCTGGCTCCCGTGAAAGCAGGTAAATGATGGCTCCTCCACGCACTTAGTATCCTGTGCCCACCTCAGCATCCTGGCACCCCTCCCTATGAACTCCTCCACCAGCTCCAGGAGCATAGGAGGACGGAGGAGGAATGAGCTGTGCTGAAAAACACTGCCCCTCTCCCTCAGCATCCTGTATGCCTACCATTCCTGAACTCCGAGCAGCATGCTCTGATATAGGTAGGCAAATGCAGCTCCATGTTTTCAGGCCAGCTTGTTCCCCTGCTCCTCTCATGCTCTTGGAGCTGGTGGGATGGGCTGTGGAGAATAGTGACTCTAGTCACCAGCATTCAAGTTCCTGGAGAGGCAGTTGCAGTGGCAGGGGCTGCACTTACCCCCTTAGGTACAGATTGAGGGGCAGGGAGGGGATAGACTATGGAAAGAGTAGGGTACAGTGGGGTTCTGCCCCTGCCACCCTCATTTGGCACAAGACTCTACACCAGCAGCCATTGTCATTCCCTTTTGCAAAGACAACTGCCTCCTTCAGGGGTCAAATGACCCACCCCTAAGCTCCCCAATCTGCCCTGCCACCTTGTGAGATCCTCTAAGCCTTAGAGTTTTTTTAAAGAGTTTACCCTCTTGCACCCCATGGCACCCTTTAGAGTTTAAGGGGTGCAAGAAGGTAAGCTCTTTAAGAAATAAATAAAATGGGGTGCCACTATATTTTAGAAAGTTATGGAGGGATGCCTCAAGTCTAAAAAGGTTAAGAACCACTGCCCTACAAGTGTGTGTAAAGGTGAGGTCTTTTAAATGCAAACATACCTCTCTTCATATATAGCTAAAACACTTCTAACTTTTTTTAGAAACACACAGGACTCGAATATAATTATGAATTCAAATCATATAGGAACAGATGCCCCATAGCAACACATATTTTGTATTACTATGAGGATTAATTTGTAAAAGTATCCAGGGATTAGCTTCTCAGTGATTGAGATGCTTGCAGTGCTTACTGTGGCTAGCATTTCAGATGCCTTCAATGTGGGATCTCTGGAGCTGATTTTCAGTGGTCTTTAAATCCCTTCAACAGCTTTTTTGACCTTATCTGAAGTGCTGGCTGTTGAGTATTTCCAAGAATTGGACTATATGTTCTTTGTGTGTCAAAATGAGGGTAGCACCAAGTGAAAAGCAGTGGTTACTGTGATAATTGATCCTATAATAAGAAACTCAAAGCTGCTCTGTAACTGTAGGGACCTTATATTATATGCTGCTCTACCTGTCTGAGCAGTCTAGGCATGTTCTACCATTCCCACACTATCCTCGTGTATTTGCTAGTTGGTTACATATTTATCTACAGTTAGAAAATGCAAGACATGTCCACCTGAGCATTTCAGGTGAATATTTTAAAATATTTTAAATATTGAAATATACAGAAGCTTCAAATTCCATAGATTCATAGATGTTAGGGTCGGATGGGACCTCAGTAGATCATTGAGTCTGATCCCCTGCATAGGCAGGAAAGGGTGCCGAGTCTAGATGACCCCAGCTAGATGCTTATCTAACCCCCTCTTGAAGACCCCCAGGGTAGGGAGAGCACCACCTCCCTTGGGAGCCCATTCAAGACCTTGGCAACTCTAACTGTGAAGAAATTCTTCCTAATGTCTAGTTTAAATCTGCTGTCTCCTAGCTTGTGGCCATTATTTCTTGTAACCCCCAGGGGCGCCTTGGTGAATAAAAGAAATTCCCTTCTGCGCTCCTGTGATGAACTTATAGGCAGCAACAAGGTTGCCTCTCAAACTTCTCTTGCGGAGGCTAAAAAGGTCCAGGTGTATTCCCTGGTGCTGTGATGATGCATCATGGGAACAAATCTAAATTCCCCTTGCTTTATGCCTCACTCCTAATATTTGCTTCTTTTAGTAAAAGATTAAGGCAATATGAGGACTTGGCATACCTCACATGGCCAACTCTCCACATATGGACTTTCTCCACCCACAACAGTGCTTGCAAAATGGTATTTGCCTCACGAAGTAAGGGAAACCAACCTGTAGGATGCCAAGGGAAATGGCCAGCCTATAAGTCCAAGTAGCTGTGACCTGGAGAGGGGAAGGCAACAGGAAGCTGATGAAGAACATAAAATTGAAGCTACTTGGTTATTCAAGTGGAAAGTCTGGAACAGGACCCGTGTCTCCTCAGTCCTGCTCCCCTGCTCTAACCTCTAGAATGGCATTTCTTTCATTAACAATAATTATTATTAAATTGCATTGAAGTAGTTTTACTTGGAACCATCCAACAGATTAAAAAGACATTCTTTCTTCAGGAGTAGATGGCTTGGATGTGCTCTACTTACTGGTAAGAAAGAGGGTCAGAGTTTCCACCTTGGCCTCTACTGGAGGTCCTCAGAGATGTGCCTTGTAATCTGCTCAAAGAATGGTGTAGACAGACAGAGCTGGAACAAACAGATCACTGACTGATGTGTGTAATGTATGCCTGCAATCCAAGAGCCATTGACCGTACATTTTATGTCATGCTAGTAGAATTTTTCTCAAGTGACTTGTTCCATTGGTTAAAAAAAAAGAAAGAAAAAAAAGAAGGGGACTACTCACATGAGGAATGATTGCAGGACTGAGACATTTAACATAGCTAGTGCATTTAATTTCAGGGTTGCTAGGCTGAACAATGTCCCTTTAACTGAGCCAGAACCGTCAAACTCATTTTGCTGTGGGCCTCATACCATCATATGATCTCAATTACTGAGCTATTTCTAGTGAAGACTGATTTGTCACTGTAAGTTATTCTGTGTAACTTTTTAACTGTGCCAACAAATATTTGTAGGGCAAGAAGCACATAAACATTCCTGACAAATAAATGGAGATGCCCAACTGCTCCTTCTTTCTGACCTTCATCTAGCTGCAATGTGAGTTCCTGAAATTTTATTTGGTGGGTGAGCGTTTAGACCAAAAAGAAAGTAACTATTTCCTTTGGGCTTTACAGAAAGTCAGTTAAAAGGTGGCCTAGTTTTTTAAAGCCATTCTACTTCTCTTAAGACTGAAGGTATAGTACAGCTACCTTTCAGATGTGAGAAATACAATATTTACACTACAGACATAGCTGTGGACATAGAACTGTCACACATTTCTGGGACACCTTGACCATTGTGGATCTTTATTTCACTGAGTAGGACCCTGGCAAGGGAAGGGCGACAGTATGTAAAGACTTTTTCTTTTAATACCTGCAAGATCCAGGGGTACTTGAGACCTAAGCCTAAAGTTTTTTTCTACCTACATGAAGAATAGCTGAAATCTTAAGAATGGCTTACATCAACAACACTTTGCAGTTATGTAGCACCTTTCAACACCGGTCCTTCACACAGTGCCCAAAGCAGTGGTTCTCAATCTTTTTAGCCTCAAAGTATCCCTTGACAGATTCAAGACATCCTTCAGATTGAAGGCACATCTCAGAAATGCTAGCTCTTAGCTTTTACTCTTTTTTTTTTGATTATGGAAAAATAATGGAGCAATTCTTCTGTTGCAAAGAACTCAAAAAGACCACAACAGGTCCAAATGTTTTTAACACTCTGGATTCTGATATGAAATTTCTGCATTTATCTTGTGACTCATGTTTGCATGCCTATTAGTACTAATATTGCATAGCACCTCATGGCAACCTTGAAAGGAAGTCAAGGTACCCCAGGATGTCATAGTACCCTAGCTGAGAGTCATGTGGCCTAAAGGGTGTATGGATGAATTTAAGAACAAAATATGGCTAACATTAACTGACATCACCTCCATATGATGTAGGTAAACATTGTTATATTCATTTTACAGTATGCAAACTGTGGGATAGAGAAACTAAATGATTTGCCCAGATAAAATAAGAGACTAAGACAGTAGCAGTATTAGAATTATAATTCAAGAATGTTGATTACCAGTTCCTATAATAAACCTTAAATCAGTCTGCAAGTATCAATCTTTATCATGCAAAAATGTCACGATGATGCCTCATTCAAAGTAGTCCTTACTTATATAAGCAACCCTATTGGAATGAATAGGACTTTTCACACAGGTGTGAGTTAGGAGTTGAAGTCGAGACCTATTTATTTTTGTACTAATGGCCAACCATGTGGAAGCGAAGGAGTTGATTCCCAAACTACTAGGCGCATTACTTGAAACAGAATGCTGACTTTATTATGTTGATATGAGCACTTACACCTCAAATCAAGAATCTAAAAACAGGCTGGAACTTTCTTTCAGAGAAAACTGAGCAAGGAGCCCAACCCTGCTGACTTTCAGGGCTCATTGATAACTGATTCCCTTAAAGTTCCTTTGCAAATTCCAGCCCTAATTGACAGGTTTTGGCAACTTATTGATAAGACATTAGAAAAGAACTGATTCTAATTAACGATGCTATTAAGAGAATTTTAATTCAGTTTTTGAGGACTGCAGCATCTTGTCATTGAAGAGTAGTTGCTGAATGATAGGAGCCAAGAGTTCTATATAACTAGTCAGCAGATTCTCTGGTAAGTATTCCCTTTGGAATCAATTAAAAAACATCTTCTACAAATCATTTTTTCTTTATCTTCATTTAAAAGGCTTCTATAAACAGAATATTGAAGCAAAGCAAAAGTCTTTTTTTTATTAATTTTATCAAATTAGCTAAAGATTCTATAATAAATTGTTACGTTTGACATATTATGAACTTACTAACCTGAAAGCTTGTTGTGATTTGTTTAAATTATTCACTTTTATGCTTTGAAAATTGTTTGACTAGATGTATTGGTAGATGATCATTTTACATTGGTCTCTCTTCAGTGATAAATTACTTTATAAGCCTCTTTTCCTGAATTAGTTGTCCTCTTGATATCTACAAGAAATTAGCCAGTTGAAGACCTAATCCTGCACACACCTGAGCACTTAAATCACTTTACTCATGCAATTAACTGAACTAAACAGATCTTCTAGGGCACAGCTTTATTTTTTGTGCGGGTAGCTAGTGCGCTGTATACTGTGGCTGTTATTAGGCATAAACAACAACTAATTAATAGGAAAATGAACAACCCTTTTGCTTTGAGATACATAATGGATTTCTTTCACAAAATGAAATTGACTCCTGGTGAGAAAAGTCAGCAGAGTATTTAAGTTCTTTGCAGGGGCTGTAGTGTACACCTACAGGTGTATATGGGACCCAGTTAGTCTTGACTACTGAGAGCAGGGGATGGGCTGGAGGTTCCTAATACATATAGGTCCCTAACTGGCCATATCCAGACGAGCATGGCCATGCGGTATGTAGCACCACAGACACATCTGCAGTGCCACATACCACACGTTCAGTTATTCTCCACACTGCAAGGAATCAGTGTAGAGGGGTATACAGGGATATACAGGGGTAAAAAAAAGCTGCAGAAAAAAAGAAGCAGAGTGGTGCGTGCAGTGGCAGTGTGTACTGCCTGAAGCCAGACCCTGGCTGGCTGGAGCTGCAATCTGCTGTTAGTCAGGTTCTGCTCCACCTCGGGAGGTCCCCAGACCCTCAAGTAAGGCTGGTGCTACCCTTAGCCCCCAGCCTCCCCTAGCCCACCTGTGGCAACCTGCAGCACCCCAGAGGGCACATGGCACAGGCGTTCCCCAGGGACAATGAGCAGCAGCACAAGGTATGCTACTGCTCGTTGTCCCCCCCAGGGAACCAAGCATTCACACATGTCTGGACACAGCCACTATGAGCATAGAGGGACTGTGCCTACTGGCAGCTGCTAGGAGGGCACAAGGCAGCTTAATGTACTGGAACTCAGCTTATGGTGATGGATTTTCTTTTCCAAGTTCAACTATAGTCTACATTAACATAGAACTTTTTTCTTGTATTCATATTGCTGGAGTGGATTTCATTGAGGGTGAAATCCTAGCCTCCCCCAAAACCCAGTGGCTTAGGGATATTGTGAAATCTTCTTCAGTGGAAGTTTTCAAGAAAAGCCTGGATTAAACATGTATCAGGGGTTGTTTAGGAATGGTGAGGAATTTATTCAGGGAATTAAAGGAATTCTTGAGGTCCCTCCCAAGCATAGAATTCTATGGAAAAATTATCAGTGATTTCAGGAGGTTCAAAATTTCTTCCTGTGGTGGGGGCAGGAGAAATGCCAAGCCACCAGGACCCTGAGGCAATGCCGAGAGCCCCTCCCTGCGGCCGAAGATGCTGGTTGCTCCACTAGACACCAAGCCGTGGGGTCACAGTGGCGGTGGCAGAATCGCTGCTGGAAAGACCAACACCCCCACAGCATGCCGAGGCATGGTGAAATGATAGTGGGGGCGGGAAAGCTGTGCCAGCAATCCCACAGCCCCTGAGAGTAAGGGATTGGGACAGGGGTGGTGAAGCCACTGCACGGCCAAACTTAGCAACAAGCCAACGGCATCCCATGCCACAACCAGCTGGGACCTGGGGATGGGATGAAGAAGAAAACCCAGCACCAACTTGGAGACACTTTGTAAGTACTTGCTGGTGCTGATTCATTGCCTGGGGCAGTGAGATCCAGATAAAAGCTCTGGGTTCCGGTCCAATGCCAGGACAGGAAGGAAGTCTTCAACAGCCTAGAGCAGGCTGTGGGACAAGCTGGAATGAAGCAGAAGACAACAGGTGGTGATGCCTCCCTTGTGGGGAGTTACTGTTCCCCATTGAGACAAGACAGTTTCCCTAGACGTCAAATGGGGGGAACGTGGGAGCTCTCCTAGGGGAGAGGGCCAGGAAGAACGGTGGTAAGACTAAGGAGGAAGATCATGAACAGTGGTTGACATTAATGCTGGGTCCAAGGAACATCGACGCAACAACAGGTTGGTGCTAGGTGAGGTGTAGGGAAGGTGGAGCCCCCAAATCCTCGCACTATCAAAAGACCATAACTGAGCCAGATATAACATCAGTCCCTGAGACAAAGGTTTCCATCAAAGACATGGCAGGAAAGATGCTTCAGTGGGTCAGGTAGCTGGTGCCGGGAAAAGCTGCTGGCCCACAAACCTGTGGTTGGCCCAGGGCAACCAGAAAAGCCCAGGCAGGAAGTGCCGGATAGGCACAGCTGGTTATACTTCCTTTGTGTATAATCAAGCTGTGGGCTAACTGTTGTCTGACTCACATTCATGTTTTCCTACCTCTCACTGGAACTATTCACTTGCATAAGGTATTCAAGATTTATCCCTAAGCCTTTTGTTATGAGCATTCTGTTAATAGGATAAAAAATCATGGTATAATAGGTGTGTAGTATAGGAAATGATAGATTACCAGTGGTGTGGAAATAATGATGTATTTGCCTTACCCTCTAATGCAAATTATTTATGCTTATATTGTGCAGAGTTGTGGACAAATCAAGACATTTTCATGACAAAATGCTTTCACTGTGAACTAAGACTTAAGTGATAAATTCTGATTATGTATTAAATTGGGACCTTAAGACTAACCTTGATGTTTGAAAGCATTCTGGGATTAGAAAAAATGATTAAAAACAAAAGCCACGAAAAAAATTTGTTTCAATAATAATCATCAATCTTTTTAATGGCCCAGCTAATGTTCTCGTATTCTCTTTGTTTTCTTGGAGCATAGTAGTCTTCCCTTTCTCCTCTCCCTTCTGTTTCTCAAGGGTCTGTTGAGGCATTCCTCACTGTCTATTCTAAGAATCAAGAAAATGACCCAGGACAGTTTGACACAGGAGAATCTCTCTGGGGGCAAAGTGCCAGAAGACTCCCTAAAGATTTTCTAAGCAGGTTGAAGTTGAAAGTTGTACACAACAATATATCAGTCAATTTTGTAAAGTTTGGATAATCTATGCTCCTGGGAACATTTCCAGTGCTACTTGCCTGCCCACTGATTAGGCCATATGACAGAGGAACTGTGATCTGCGTTTCCATGCCTCAGCACTTGAACACACTTGAATTTCTATTTCACTTAATTGGGATTTACACATTTCAATGAACAGTTTTAGAAGGTTAAGACTTGCTTTCTGAAGTATATGGTTAATGCAAAGGCTGTGTCAGGAGATTCCCAATGAGTATGTACAAGTGGTATTTTTAGACCGACCTAACCAAGGTTAGATTGATTTAAATGCCCAAGCATGCAGGCATTTAAAGGGCTGAAATCCTTCCAAAAATGGTGTGCCCAATCTAAGTTAGTTCACCTCAGGAGGTGAACTAATTTAAGATTTATAGGACCTAATCTTATATAAAGTGAGTTAACTTGGTCTAATAAACACCTGCATGCAGTCACAGCACAGTCCTAGGGCTAGGTAAGACTAGCTGTTTGCCCCAAGCCTGGGACTGTGCTGTTCCTCCCATCCCCTCCCACCCTGATTCTGATGGGGTTATTTTTAGCCCCCCAATCACTCCCCGCAGATTTGGCAACCCCTCTGCAGACCCATAAGCCCGCCTTCCCGCAGCATGCCCATCAGCCCCTGCACCCCACCAGCCCCTCTCCCACCCTGCCAACCCTTCCCTTACTCAAGTTACTTATTTTGGGCTGCCTGCACTGCTTCCAGCAGCAGCGAATGCCTGCATGTGCTGTCCCCTTAAAGTAAACTGCCTTAGCTGGATCCTGTGAACACTTGTTCTCACCCTGTAAAAGGAGCAAACTGTTAAGTGAGTTCATTAACATCACAGAGAATGTGTGGAGTTAGTGGAAGAAGCACTCCAGAACCTGGGTACTATTGCCAGGCCTATTGCTGCCAATTGGATTGACCCCGAGAAAGTCACTTTACCTCCCTAAATGCATCATCTTTTCTGTCTGCAACAGAGGAATAATGATACCGACACACTCTACAAAGTGCTTTGAGATCTATGTAGGAGCCAAGAACTAGGCATTATAGCTATCAAAAACAGACAGTGATCTGATACTTACAAACAGCAAATGACAGTAAATATTATTCTCACTTAAAATATCCATTATATTCCAGTTACCTCACCATCCAAATACCTGTGAAATATTGAAAGAAAGATAAATTCTGTGCTGTTACTTTCATACCACTCAGATTGCATGGGTGGATATCAAATCTGAGATTGGTAATCAAACTATTTCTTGTTTACATTTTTCTTACCAGTTTTGCTCCTATTAATTGATTTGCTGTAATGCTTTGACAAGAAGGGAACTACATACACATGCTACATACACACATACTACATACACACACACTGAAGTCAGTAACGTTACAATGACCAGACAGGATTGGTAAAGTTACAATGACCAGGCAGGATTGGTCAGCTCAGTGGTTTTTGTTGTTTGTGTGTTTGATGCAGAGAGACTATATTAAACATACTTTCGATAATAACATCTTAGGCAAATATTTGTACTTCCTGATTAGAAAATATTTCCATTTATTATCAACAATAGTTTTTGTATAAAATGACAATTAACAGAATGTGATACGATCCAGCTTGCAGATATCATTTTTAGCATCCAGTTTTGGAGTCTAATTTATATACTAGGCACATAAACAGTACTTTGTAGAACTTGGGTACCTGAATCACAAAAACTCATTCTAGAGTGACCCTGCTCCAGAGGCGATAAAATGGATTGGGTATCCACATTAATTTGGTGCTAATTTTTGGACTTCAAAGATCTCTAAGTGCCATATGGGTGTGGAACTTAGAGGCTTCCACAGATACATGTCTTATCCTGAGCTCCCACCTAAACTTTGTTGCCACGACTTGGCTTCCTGCGGGGGCATCCAGACGAATGCATGTGTGTGGTATGCAGCATCACTGACCTGTCTGCAGCGTTGCATACTGCAGGTGCTGCACATGCAGCTGTTCCTCACGCTGCTAATTTGCAGCACAGGGGAGGGGTTTTGGCACCGGCAGATTGCAGCGTCCAAAAAGTCCGTACCTAAAAAAAGCGGGGTGACACATGTGGTGGCAGTGTATGCTGCCTGAAACTGGAGCATTGCAAACTGGAGCCACACTGGCTACTGACCAGGCTCCCTGCTGTTGGTCTGCCATGGCTGTAGTCCATGAAGGTCCCCAGGACCCCAGGTAAGACTGCTGGGGCCAGCCCAGGTGCTCACCTCAGGCTTCCCTACTGTACCCAGGGCAACTTGCTGTGCACCTCAGTAGACATGCATGGGCATTCCCTGGGGACAAGTAGCAGTGGCAAAAATGTGAGCCTCTGCAATTTGTCCCCAGGAAAATGCATGTGCACATTTGTCTGGAGGTGCCCTATGTGTGCAAACAATCTCAATACAGTCAGTGTGCTCTGCTTATACCTAACGCATGCTGACAGTGCTGAGGTCAGTACACAGAACAACTGCCATGGTTACTTTCATTCAAAACTAGCACTAGAGGAAAAGTGGCTGATGTTGCCCATCTTTGAATAAAAGCCTGCTGGTTACAGCACTCACTTAGGAAATGGAAAATCTGAATTATAGCCCTTTGAAAAGCAGAAGTGATTCATATCTGCATTGCCGACTTCTCAGAAGTGGGACCAAGAATAGCCAGTGGACCTTCCTGTTCAGGCTGGACCATTGTGAAGCCAAGAATGCAAGGGTCAGACCCAGGAGAGCAATGGAAGGCTAATTTCTCAGCTGTATGGAACAGGGAAGGAGACTTGGGTTTGGGTCCCTGCTCATAGGACTGCTTATTCACTTTACATTAGAGAAATAAACCTGAAAGGAAATGAACCAGAACCCATGTCCCTCCCTTGTGAATTCCATCCCCTAACCACTAGGTGACAGAGACATGTTCCCTCTTACTTGCTGCCCTCCCGGCATGCACAGTATCCTAGCTCCAATAGGAAGGTGGAAGGTGCCTCATCAGACTATTTGGTAGCATGGTGGCTAAGGCACTAATCTGGGATGTGGGAGAGGTATGCTTGAATCCCATCAAGCTGAGGAGAGCCAGAGATCCAAGTCTCCCTTCCTGGGCCAGTGCTCTACTCTGGAGATTTGGGCTGTCCAACATCAAAGTGGCTGCGGGCTGCAAGCCACACAGGTCATGAGCCTCAGGTTGCACATCTTTCAAGCTGCATGCCTTAGGGGCTGCATGGGCTCCCCAGGGCCCTGCTATTTGAATCCCCCTCAATGTGTAAGCAGTGCAATTCCCCCTCACTGCCACTGACATGCAAGCCTCTCCCACTGCCAGCACTTCGTGGATAATTCACCCCCCTCCCCACAACCTGCAAGGTGAGCAATATGAGCCCCTGCCTTCTCCCCACCCTGGCCTCTGCCACCACTATGTGAACAATTCTCCCTTTTAATACTCCTGCTGCCATGTGAGCAGTAAACTCACCAAGCCTTCTGTCTATGCTGTCCTGATGTAGAGACTGTGGCTGCTGCTGCTACTGCAGCAAATAGAGCAGTAGGACCAATGGCACCTGGGCAGAAGCTTGGGAGCTGCATGTTAATCCTATGTGAGCTGATGTGCTGCCAGCTGGAGACAACCCTGCTGTAGGCTATTATATAAAACCAGTGGTACCATGAATGGTACCACTGCTATCATGTCAGTCCTGCTCAGTTAGATACCTATACTCAGATGAGGTCATCAGCTCTGGATCTTGAATGGATGGAGGTACCTAAATTTACCAACACACTAGTGTTCAGACAAACTCTGTATTTCTTGTTTGCTAGCTCTAGACAACTTCTTGCTAAGCATTTCAGTTCTCTGAATTGCTGCAACCTAAATTGTAGCTATGTAACGGTACATGGCTCAGGGGCTGGAGTCCAGCTGCAGGGGGTTAATGGATAATAGGCTGCCTGCTAAGGGGCATTGGGCCAGCTGACACGAATGATTGGTTGGCCCAGAGGAAGTTAAAAGCTCCCAGGGAGGGGAGCTGAAGGAGAGGAAGATAGGAGGCTGGTATGCTAAAGGAAAAAACAGGGAGCCTAGGATCTCCGTCTCCGTCTCCGTCTCCGTCTCCGTCTCCGTCTCCGTCTCCGTCTCCGTCTCCGTCTCCGTCTCCGTCTCCGTCTCCTAAACAGAGTCTGCACTCTGTGTTGTTCCACATTTGCTTGTTTTGCTGCTTACTTTGTTTGCTCTGATGACAAATTTCCACGTGTACAACAAATGGACTGAAAATTGGACCTAAAAGCTGACTGACCATTATGAAGATGCTGGCTCCTGGGTCTACCTCAGTGAATGGCAACCCACTACAAGGTATCTAAGAATTTCGATCTTGTCTGGATTTTGATCTTGGACTTCTTAATATAATCACTGGAAAAAGAGAGAGCCCAATTCAAGAAATGGATTTGTGAAAGAGCTGAGTTCCATTTAAGAAGTTCTAGCTGTAGGATTAGGCTCATAGGTGATGTTCCATTTTCCAAAGTCCATGCTGAACCCAAACACTTCTAATTATCTAATGACAAAATACATTTGACATGTGTGTGTCTTGTTACTGTTTACTTTAACTAGGAGTAATTGGTAAATATGAATATTTGTGTGAAATCAAGATACTTTTCATTTTGAAAAAGTCTTTAGTAGGATTCCCAAGCATCTCTTAGTGAACATCTAAAAATGAGAGCTCCCAACAGCTCTTTAATAGTGTCTGTCATATATTTCTGTTGTGAGATGAAGCCAATATAAATTAAACTTCCCTAACTATGTATCTAAATAAGTGCATGGTATGTTCATATTATACCAATTGTTTTAATGATAAATTTCCCTCACAAGGTGGAAGGGTTTGTTGACAGACAGAAACACAAGCTAACAATGGACTACTTTGACTTGCAAATGAAGGAGCATTTAATTATTCCAAAATAGCATTCCCCAGTTAGGGTATGATCATTAAATCCATCATCCTTCAGTTTCTTTGCATGAAACATTTATCATGTCTTCCACAAACAGGAGTCAGTCATCTAAATATAGATTTTGGACCATCCATTTCATCACAGCATTTCATCGAAAGCCTAGAATTTCATTTATTTTCAGTTACAGAGATAAAGTGTTTGTAAACGATGTGATAAGACCATAAAGAAAAGTGAAGTGAAATTCAGCTCCATCCAAAGATGATAAATACAACACCTACTTTGAACACCGGGATTATTGCAGGAGAAAAATGAGATATCGGAAGTCAGCAGCTATGCTTAAGATAAGAACTTTTTTTTTTCCTGTGGATTTTTCATTAAATTCATGGCCCAATAAAGAGTTATCTGAATGATTCTATTTTTTAAAAAATAACTGTTAGAGACATTAAGACAAAAACATATGGAAAACAACCAAAACTAATGGAGAGTCAAAATCATTTGAACTCTAGCTCTTCTGTTGTGGGATTGTTAAGGGTTGATTCTCAATTACTGAAAGCATGGCAGCATTTCACATGAATTAAAAAAGAGAAGTGTAATCTTCAAACAGTGATTCAAGATATCCAAACTAGAATTCTTTTAGCAAAATTCTCTGATCTTGCCTTATAGGGTCTTTTTGAGGGGGTCCTGAAAAATCATTTTAAAACCTTCCTAGGGCCAGTCCACTGTTGCATACTATTACGGGCATTCCAGCAAGATATAGTATCACTATTTAATTCTAGCCTCATCTTTTCATGAGTTCAGTCTGGCACGATTCATTTTCTCTCTTACGTGCACCTATTATGTCTTATAGGCAAAGTGGCTGCTTCTCTCCAGGCCACTGCATTCGTCCCAATTTTAATTATTGTTCTTACTTTTGTGAGGCAAATCTAAATTATGAGTAATATAATGAGAATGTGCTTGTTTAACTCCTACAGGAACTGTTATGTGCATAGGCATAGAAAGGGATATTTTCTTTTTATGTACCAGGATAATAAATTTTGCTCATTTTTACATTTTTTTCCTAATACAGCAACCTTGCAGATGAACTTTTATTTCTGTTTCCATTTATTTATCTGGATAAACAAAACCTAAGAAAGACAACTATATAAATAATGTATGTACAGTATGTCCTTGGCTTCTACTTATGCCTACAGGTGTCCTTTCATCACATTAATTTGGCTGGCAAAATGGAAAAGTGTTTATAACCTAAGGGTTAGCTTGTATAACAAAAGAGGTTAAAAAATAAAGCATGGAAAAGGAGGAAAACACTAGGTTCTGTGTGAAGTTTCTCTAAATGGCTGTTCTTCGGGGCACAAGAGACCATATATCTTAACTGCATATATGTATCACAGACAAAAACTAAGTTAGGAGAATGTTGTTACCAAGTCAATACCTCAAAAGTTAGGAAAAAAAAACAGATTTAAGCTTGCCTGCACAACCTTTGTATGACCCCTTGTGGGTTTGCTTACTAGTACATTCTTCGCACACAATAATGAATGTATCTTTATAACTTGCATTGTAAGAAGAATTGATATCATCCCCATTTTAGAGATGAGAAACTGAAACACAGATAAATTAAGGCCAAAAGTGTAAAAAGCAGTCACGCTAATATTGGTCGCCCAGCTTGAGACAGCTAGGGCCTGGATTTGCCAAAATAGTTTGCATTTTTATAGCACTTTTTATGTTTTAAAGCACAGCCCCTGTTGACTTGAATTGCAGTTGTGAATACTCAGCACTTCTTCAAATCTGGCCCCTGGAGTCTCAAGTTAAGCACCCAGAAAATGAAGAACATACCATTAGTATCCAAATGTGAAAAGCTTTGTTTAAATGACTTGCCCATCATCTCAGTAGTACTGTCTGGCAGAGAGAGAATCCAATTCTCCAGGCTAGCATTCAACTGCTTCAACCATGAGGCCATCCTTTCACTTCCTGCCTCATTCACTCTACACCTGCCAACTGCTGCAACAAATGAAGCTGGGGGTCCTACAGACAACCATCCCCTTTGCTGATTAGTTTACATAACATGGTCCATCTTGTGCCATGTATGTGGGAGGAAAAAACATTGTATCATGCAATTAAAGATAATACCAATATCAATATATACAAGGGGACTCAACAGAGATTAGAGAGGCAACTTTAATCTTGGCATTTGGAAGCATTTCAGCATTTCACTACCTTGTGTTCTTTTAATATAGGATTCTGGGATGTAGGCGTCCATTTTATTTTTAAACATACTACATAAAATCAGGAATTACACCAGGAAGAAACATAACCCTCACATGAATCATCAGCAAAATTTGGACCTTGAGATGCACAGATTAGATCTCTACTGCATGTGTTTATGGGAATAGAAAAGAGACATTTCACTGATGTGGGTCCTTTACAGATAGGGGATAAGATATGTTATTTCAGTGTGTGGTACAGTGAAATGCAGATAGCAGACAAATGTGGAAATTTAGGAATCTTGGATTGTATTCCAGGTCCTGGAAGGAGTTCTGCTTTATTACTTATCAACGCTACTGTCCATCTCCTTGGCTTCTGACCTGCCCCATCCATCTACCCACACCTGGCTTTGCCCTCTCCTCTGCTCCTTTTCCCACCTTTCATCCCACACTTCCATTAACTCCTGCTCTGCTCATGCTTTCCTCTCCAGATGTGTCACCCCTCCTTTTTCCCTCTCCTTGCTTCTCACCGCTCTACACTCCAATCAGCCTTCTCCGGCAGCACAGAGTTTGAATACCAGCGTGCAGCACAGAGAGCACTCGAGGGACTGTTTCCCTGATCCTAATTCTTGTTCCACAGTGCTCTTCAGCTTCGGGGAAGAATAATTGCAGGGGAAGTCCAGCTTAGCCACTACCTCCCTAGCAGGCTCAGTCAGTGCTGGGGGGAGGAGGGGCACATATATGTTATGTAGAAGCTGTGTGGGAAGGGAGAATGCTTGGGACAGACATAATACTTGGATAATTTCTTGCTACTTTCTACTGAGCACAGGAGACCTCTGATTATTAGAGGATTATAACTGAACCAGATTTGGGCAGATTTTAAAAAAAGATGATAAAAGACAGATCCCTGGTGTAACAGATATTAATCATTTTCCAAATTTCAATTGCCTGCTTCAAAACTCAAAGTGCTAGAGCTTCTCAACAAAATGGGTGATTTTTTTTTAAGGAGTGTCACTTCATCTGAAACTTTCTCTACAACATTTGACCAGAGACAACTGATTAGCATAAAAAATAAGCTTGAACATTTAATGATTGGCCAAACATAAAGCATTTGAGCACAGATTCTTATAAAGAAATATTACGTCACCTTTATTACAGGTGTTGCTCTTCCTATCACACACACACATTACAACTATACATTAACTTCCCCTGACACTCATATCCACCCTAGTGAGTTATTAATGTGGCTGGCAATCAGAAAGGCAAAGCTTTATGTGAGATAGGATCTTGTACTTTTTAATGTAAGCTCCTGAGAGGTTAGTTTTGAACTGCCTATACTTCTACATTTCTCACATAAATTTAGAGTTCATGAAAAATCTCAGTCTGCCCCTCATTAAGAATGAAGTCTTTTGTTTATGCACAGAACAGGGGCAGCATAGATAAGAACAGAGCAAGCTTCCTAGCACTGCCCTGATCAGATGTCTCATCCCTGACCTGAAGGGGTGGGGTGAAAGGTTAGCTCATTCTTCATGCTCATTCAGTCCTTGGCTTCTCTGTTAAGATAGCCAAAAAGTGTAGCAGTTACTGCTAGTTACGTGTTGCTTCTTGTGATGCAGCATCTTGCCTGTTCAGACTTGGACAGAGGCCATAAATTCATTTCAAATAGGCCATTATACAGTCATCTGGTGGTAGTGATTCTCCATCACTTTCAGCCTATGCTACATTTGAAACAGGTACCAACATGTAAAATTCTATCTACTCTATTATCTACATCATCTGATCTCCCAAAACTTCATTTCTAGTTGGTGGAGTAAAGTAAGAGTAGGAACTCTCATTCCACACAAAACCCACCAAGACAATACAAATTTATTTAGAATGAAAGAATTCTTTCTTTACAACTGGGATGCCTGACAAATGTATGCTTTTCTATTTGTGTCTTTTTGCCTTACTGCAAAAGGGCACATACCATCACTCAGAGCAAATTGCTCCAGCCAGACAGTGTGCACACATTCTTAATAAACCATCCAAATGTCTAACTTCTGGGGCACTGGAACAAAGAAACAGGCTGGGCTGGTGCTGGAATAACAGTATCTGAGCAGCAAATAAACACAACACCAGAAAACTTTTATTTTAAAAAATAATGTAGAGGAAAGATATCAGATCCCCTGGGTAATTTCCCTTGGAAGCATTACCATTCTGTAATATTTGATATTTTCAGATAGTCACATGGCAGCTATGGACCAATGCCATCTATAAGTTAATTAGTTTTGTACATGCATATCCCAGAAAATATTTCAAACACGCTGCCACCAATATCAATACTGTTTGGTCTGTATCCACTGCAATTTTTGCCAAAACCTTGGACTGTATTTATAGAGTAAGGCTTTAGCTAAACAAAAAAGTTGCTCTGGATTCACTGAAGTCAAATTTTAAACAGATCTAGTTAAAGCAGAACAAATGATTTTCACAGATGCTCTTACTTTAGCATACAACAGACTTATTTTGGTTTATTTTGTGTTGCTCAGGAATAGATATAAGCTAAACTAAAATAAGAGTAAACCCTCTTAATCTAAGGTAAATGTGTTCACAAAACCTTTACACCATTTAAACTAAGCCAATTTAAAATTGAATTAAGTTAAATGTATCTAAAGTCTGCTTATACAAAAAAGCTCTGGGCCTCATGATTCAGGCACTTACAGAGAAATTTTTCACAGTCATTCCTCTGACTTGTACATGTTCTTTCTTTCAGCCTCATCTTTCTTGCATCCCTTCTTGGTTCAGTAGCAGGCAAATCACTGTCAGCATTTGGGCACTATCTCCCTTGTATCAGGCAATTAGCATTAGGCTTTGGCTTCTGTACCAAGAACAAGAGGGAACCGTGACGCAGAATTCTGAAGGAAGCGGTTGCTTCTGCCCAAACACAGGTCTTCTTGACATTGCTAGACCTCAGGGACCTGCCAATGACACACTCCTACACTCAAAGTCCAATTTGTCATTAATCCATAACATGGCATGCCCACCAAATGGAGTCTAGGTCTGTCAATCAGAGAGTGCTGCAAGCCCCAGATCTAAATTCTTTTGAAATCTTGAGGCTGTTCAGATCTGGGCTCTTGGCTTGGCCTAATCTCTTCAAAAATGGAAATGAAGTTGACAGACATCTTTTAGGCAGGTGCTCTGAAAAACAAAATATCATTACAAAAAAGACACTAAAATATAAGAGGTGGTTGTATCTTCTCCAGCGTCCAGGAATGTGATAAGAAACCTGCCAGCATGTTAGTAAACTGGGCCTTTAGCACATAGTTGATGAACCAGGCTGAGTGGGGAATGAACCAAATCCCATTGAAGTCAATGGCAAAACTCCTGTTGATCTTAATCAGGGGTTCCCAAAGAATCTTCGAAGGGCCATTTCAACGGGGCAATCCTGGGTGGTGGGCTGCATCAAACTGTCTTGCAAGCTGCTTTGGCCTCAGAACTACACCTTGGAAACCCCTGACTCAAGTGCTCCAGCATCAAAACCTTACAGTATAGGCAACATGTAATCATACATCTCTGGTCAGGGAAGGGCTAAGGCACCTATATACATTTAAGCACTTTACTGTGCCTGTGTAGACAAATTTTGCTAGCGTTCCCAATGTATTTAACACTCTATATATTTTAGTAAAATCATGTGATTGTTTTATGTTTGATTGATAGCTTTATTAATAGGAAGGATATGAAATATAAATAGATACATTTTGAGCTCATTTCAGCTTTATGAGCCTTATTCTCCTCTTAATGTAGAATAACTCTCAACGTGCATGAATAAATGTAGCTTTTAACCACTTTAAAAATAGAGGGGGAGCTGCTGGGAGCATGCATCAACTGTTACAACTTAATTGCAATATCGTCATGCTCCTGTCATGATATAAGTTAGCTAAACTGCCCTAACTTTGATCGTGAGGCTGCAAACAGATGTTGACTTTGTGATGTTGACTGTAAACATTTTTATGGCAGCAGAAAAGCCAAGAGAACAGAAGTCACAGCACTTTGTTGCACAACAGGTGCTTAAATGTTGTGGGCCAACAAAGGTAGTAATGATTTGTGCCACCCTTTCTGTGGCTGATATCTCTTCATTTATGGTTTTCCCACATGCAGACATGGGTCCCAACTTGAGGCAGGGTACACAGGACCCTTTTCTCCCAGGATTAGGCCCCTTCTAGCTGTCCCACCGGCAGATCGGGGCAGGTGGCTTGGACCTGCCTCCCCCCGCAGCTCTTTCCAAGCCCTGTATCCCTGGTCAGAAGCTCCCTATCCCAGCATCATTGTCTCTGCCCCAGAAGCAGATCCCAGTCGACAGCTTCCCCACTGGTGAGAGGGGTGCATTGTAGGGATCAAATCTGTTCCCTAATCCCTGCATTTGTAGACACCTACTCAAAAACCCTTATTGCCAGTAGCTCAGAGTACAATAAATCTAAACTGGAGTAAAAGTATGTGTAGAGGCACCCTTATATCACTACAAAATCATGCCGATAGAGCAGTTACATCAGAATGGTTTATATCAGTATCCTTTGATAGTGATACCAGTGTTAATCTGTCTATATCCAATAACATCAATAGCTCTGCTCTGAATTGTAATGATGTGAATGAATGCATTTATCCAGTAAAGACAAATGTTTCTAGCCTGGAGCAAACATTTGGGGAACATCCAGACTAGCCTTTATTAATGTGGTAACTACCTGGAGGTAACTGGCAAACAGTTGAAAGAGTCTGATGTAGACATAGCAGTAGGTGCAAAGACTTTGTTCAATGAGGCTATGACGTCTGCCTGATTCTACAGACAACTTGAATCTATAGCTTTCAGAGAAAAGTGAGAATTATCCCATTCAAAAAACCTCCAAGTGTTATCTTTGTTATGCCTCAGGGATAACCTACATGCAAACATTATCAGTGATTTTATTGCTGATCAAAGCATGCAGGAAAGTAGCAATTCATTCTGTGGCTGAGTGGCTAGAGTTTGTGGGTTATGGGCAGAGTGTAACAGTGCTCATTTTCCCCCCAGTCTAGTTGTAGATCATTCTATTTTTATTTATCCTTATTTTTAAAAATGTGTTTTGTCTTATGTCCAGTGGTTTTTCTTTGGAATTAAAAAATTGTATGTCGCTTCCTCCAAAGATTCACATGTATCCAATGAGCATGAACAGGCATTCATTCCTAGCAGTAAAAATATCTAGATTTTTAGAAATCTTTCTGGGAGAGGGAGCAGTACATTGGTTCAGCTTGTAGCTGCCCCCTTTCCGCTTCTCTCTACACCTTCCCCAGATTGGAGTGGCACTGCCCTCCTACCCTGCCCATTCTCCAGACCAGAGGGCTGGGGAGCATTGCCCCACTGATTGCTCACCTCCTGAAACAGATTAGGAAGGAAGTGGAGCAGCATACAAGCAATTCATTCTTGTGAGAGAAGCTCTCTTGCAGGGGAGATCTTCCGTGGGTCAACCTGGAAGATCTTTCTTCCAACAGAGGCATGCTTTCCTCAGGAGAGACTGAATGCATGCTTGTATACTCCTGTAGTTTCTACAAGGAAAGTCGTGATTCAGCTGGTAAAAACATAATGCCTGTATGTGGCCAATGTAATCCAGATTTCCCGTTAGCAAACCCCTTTAGATTTATCTATGCCAATATTCCATTTAACTTCAACTAAGTCCTAATATTCCTTTGCTATTTTAGTACCTTGGGCCCCAGACTTCCAAAGGTATTTAGGAATCTAGCTCCTTTGAGGACCTTGGCTTTTCTGTCTTGTACAAATGGTATAATTCCCAAATGTGCTAACATAGCAATGGTAAATGAATGGCTAATAGTGCTACTGTATTTACATAAACTATTATAAATTAGAACTGTTGTGTATAGAGTGTGATTATTAATAACCCCATTCAGCTCTATGTTACATGTGATTAAACAAGGAACACAGAGCTCTCTTTGTAATTACTTACTTGCCCTAACATGAATTTTAAAAGAAACATATGAATGACTGCTTTCTGTTATCAGGTGTATTAAGCAGACTCTTCTATTGAATGATAAAGAGAAGAACATTTTTAGATCAGTGTTTTTCAGCCTGTGGTCTGAGGACCCCTGGGGGTCTGCAGACTACATCTAAAGGGTCCGTGAAAGATGACTATGAAAGAATCGAAAATATATGAATACCCACACTTACAATTCAAAGGGGCCTGCACCTAAATTTGAAATTTTTTAGGGGTATGCAAATGAAAAAAGGTTGAAAACCACTGGTTTAGATGCTTTTATATGTGGTAAATTTGCTTAAATTTCTCTCATACAGTAGTTTATATATGGATAATCTGTATATATATGTGCAGCAATTAACATATATACTACAGTAAGATGCAGGGGTGGATCCAAGATTTGGGAAAGGCGGGTGCAGGAGCAGCAATTTACCAGCTTCTAGCTACCTCTCCCACAACCCACCAATGGGGAAAACCCAGGCTACAGGAACCTCTGGAGATTTTTTAATATTCCCTTTCCACACCAGGCTCAAGGTACATCCTCTCCCCTGCCCTCTCTTTCCATCCCCTCCTTCTCCAGTTGCTGCTGCTTTCTCTGCTGTCCTGGGTGCAGTGGAAGATTCAGAGTTGCCCACTTGAGCCAGGCTGACGGGGGCAGGGAGGCTGGGCTTAGCTGGGAACAGTGGCAACAGTAATGGGGAGGGGATAGGTTCCCCCACATTTCTCCGTCTCCCCAGGAACATGTGCAGGAGCCCAGCCCTAGGGCAGCTCACCTGGAACAGGCAGGATCAGCTCTACAGATTCCCCTGTCCACAATCCTCCTGAAGCAGGGGGCTTAAAACTGCATGCAGTATTCCAGCTATGCCTCACTAAGGCTGTGTAGAGGATGATGTCTCTGGTCTTGGTTGAGATGCATCAGTGGATGCATGTCAGAGTTGCTATGCTTTGCTAGTCATGGCATCACATTGGTGCCTCATGTTCATCTTGTGGTCAATCAAGACCCCCAAGTCTCTTTCAGTCATGGTGCTAGTGGCGTAGGACTGCCGACCCTATAAGTATGAAGCTGGTTTCTCTTCCCAAGGTAGAGAACCCTGTATTTGTCTGCATTAAATGCCATCAGGTTTTGGTTCACCCACCTTGTGAGCCTGTCCAGGTTGACCTGTATCTCCAACCTGTTCGCCATTGTGGCCATCTTCCCCCATAGTTTAGTGTCATCCGTGAACTTTGCTACTCTGCATATGACATCTGAACCAAGATCATTAATGAAAATATTGAAGAGTACTGGCCCAAATACTGAGCCCTGAGGGACACCACTAGTCACCTCATGCAATGTTGATTTGCTCCCATCAACCAGTACTCTTTGCGTCTGATCCTGGAGCCAGTTCCCCAGCCATTGGACTGTGAGATGGTTGAGGCTTCAGTTTTCCAGCTTATCCATGAGGACATCATGGGAGACCAAGTCAAAGGCCTTCTTGAAATCCAGATATATGACATTAATTGCATCTCCCTGGTGCAGGCAGTGCATCACCTGGTCATAGAAGGAGATGAGGTTGGTCATGCAAGACCTTCCAGCAACAAAGCCATGTTGGTTGGCACTCAGAAAGTTGCCTTCTGTTATCCTGCTGCTGATGGAACCCTTGATAATTTTCTCCAGGATCTTTCCAGAGATGGATGTCAGACTGATTGGTCTGTAATTCCCTGGATCTTCCTTCCTTCCTTTCTTGAAGATTGAAAACACATTTGCTCTTTTCCAATCCTCTGGTACCTCTCCTGAGCACCATGAGTTCTCCGAGATCTTCACCATATTGAGAACATGTTGCCTTTATTCTTCCTCTGACTTCCCACAAAGCTGCAGAAGGACTTCCCTATCTGAAGTTCCCTATCCTCAGCCCACTGACTGCACTTCCTTCTGGATGGGATGGACTTTCCTTGTGCTTTGAGGATTAAGTTCTTAAGGAACAACCATTCTTCATGGGATTTGTGTTGTCCTGAGACACTTGCCCACCCTGAGTTGGACAGAGAAAGTGATCAGTTCATAGTCACTGTAACCAAGCTTCCCCTCGACTCTGAGATCATTCTCCAGATCACCCCCTTTGGCCAGAACCACATCCAGCAGTGCCTCTCCCTTAGTCAGCCCATAGACCTCTTGCATTAGGAAGGGGCCATTAATGCATGCAAGGAAGCTATGTGGTCAGATTTGGCTGTGTGCTCTTCTCACAAGATGCTGGGGAGCTTGAAGTCCCCCATGACAATCACACATCTGGAACTTGCAGCCTCAGCCAGTTTCCTATTGAATTCTTAGTCCAGCTCTTTGTCTTGGTTGGGAGGTCTGCAATAGACTCTTAGTTATGTCCCTTTCCCCATGCTCCCTTCATATTTTAACCCAGAGGGTCTTGAGATGCCCCCCTTGGTTCTAAACTGGATTTGAAGGGAAGTGTATTGCTCTTTCATGTAGAGAGCTACACCCCCACCCCTCTTTCTACAAGGTATAGCCTTCTATACCTACAGACATGTTGCAGGTGGAGTCCCACAAGGTCTCCATTATTCCTACAAGATCATAATTATTGTCATTCAGGAGTAGGGCCAGTTCCTCTTGCTTGTTCCCCAAACTCCTGGGATTTGTATACAGGCAGCTGATCCTCCCAAGGGAAACCCTGTGTTTCCCTGTGTGTTGGCACATGACTTTTTCTTGGGCTGTGTTTGTAGTGGGTTCCCTTGGGCTACTTGGTCTGTTACTACTGTGGCTGTCATGATCCGGACTAGAACTGTTAATTGATCTCTCACCCTCCAGCAATCCTAGTTTAAAGCCCTGTCAAGTAGGTCAGCCATCCTGGCTGAGAAGAGCTTCTTCCCTTCTTCTCATTTAAGCATAAGCCTCAGAGGACAGTCTATTAGCATCTTTTTTTATGACCCTGCTTTAGGTATTTGAACACTTTTATTAAATCCCACCATGGTCTTCTCTTCTCCAGACTAAAAAAATCAGTTCTTCCAACCTTTTCTCATAAGTCATGTTTCCTAGACCTCTGATCTTATTTTCTGCTCTTCACTGGACTCAGTGCAATCTGCTTCTTCCTTTTTAGAAGTGTGGTGCCTAAACTAGGACACAGAATTTTAGGTGAGGCCTCACCAATGCCAGACAGACAGAGAAAAAGAAACAGTTGTTTTTACTTTCAACTGTCTGGATTATTGGGCTCAGAGGGTAGTAATCAATGGCTTGATGTCTAGTTGGCAGTTGGTATCAAGAGGAGAGCCCCAGGGGGTGGTCCTGGGGCCAGCTGTATTCAATATGTTCATCAGCGACCTGGAAGATGGGATGGAGTGCACCCTCAGCAAGTCTGCTGATGACACCAAGCTGAGGGGATAGAAGATACAGTGGAGGGTAGGGCTAGGATTCAGAGAGACCTAGACAAATTGAAGAGTTGGAAAAGAAATCTCACGAGGTTCAACAAGGATAAATGCAAAGTCTTGCACTTAGGTCTGAACAATCCCATGCACTGGCACAGGCTGGGGACCAACTGGCTAAGCAGCAGCTCTGCAGAAAAGGACCTGGTGGTTACAGTAGACAATAAGCTGAATATGAGCCAACAGTGTGTCATTCTTGGAAGAAGGCTAACAGCATACTGGGATGCATTAGGAGAAGTGTTGCCAGCAGGTTGAGAGAAGTGATTATTTCCCTCTATTCAGTACTGGTGAGGCCACATTTGGAGTACTGTGCCCATTTGGGTGCACATCTACACATGCACTCACTAAAGTCCATTAACATGGTGTGCAGACTGACTTGAGGCTAAAGTTAGTCCTAAATCAGTTGACCTACACAGTGTTAATGCACCTCAGTGCATCTACACATGCATTAAGGTGCTTTAGCTATTTGTGCCTAAATTTGATACCTGCTTTTGTCATAGACATTTTTAAGACACATCAAGGGTGCACATATGTAGACCCATGCCCTAATGTGTCTTAAAAATGGCTAATGCACCTTAAATTGTCATGTGTAGACATATCCTGAGAGAACGTATTTTAAAAGGCACCAGGAGTTTCAGGTTTCCTCTAACAGTTATTTGTATAATAGCCACCTCTTCCTTTATCCAGCAAACCCAAATGCCAAAATAATTTGTTATAATAGCTAACTGTATCTTCCTTCCTAAATTACACAAAATTTAGAATTGTCACAGTTTGAATGAAAGTTTATTATATATACATTTCTGTAGTAGGGCTAATAGAAATCAGGGGAGAAATGTTAATTTTAATTTGAACACTAATGTAGCATCATGTTTTCTCAAAAGCCGGGACCTCCTGTATGTTTATAGGCTGAATGAGCTGTCCCGCAAAGCAGCAAATAACCAAAAAACTTTGTTATTTGATGTTTAACAATCTGATTACACAAATAAACCACTGCATCTGAAAGAGAACATGGACTTTTGCCTTTGTAGAGAAATGTGGAACTATTCCCCATCCTAGCAAGAGCAACTGAGAAACTCTGATATTAATTGTTGTGTCAAGGGATGGAGTAGATGCAGTTATGCAAGCTACTCCATCAGGTCAGGCTTGAGAAGATTCCTGCCCCCAGTGCAGCATCCCCACTGTGTGGGCCAGTGTTGATGAGGATCAGGGACAAGGAGTTTGCCTGCCTCCCCAGATAAAGAGCCCTGGTGTAGCTCTAAGTGATGAGGGAAATGTCTTGTATGCTCAAGTCTTTTATGCCTAAGCACTGATTTCTTACTATCTGGCTTAGATTTTCTCTCTGCAAAATGTGGTCCTAACTTTAAAATGACTTGAGCAAATCAAGGAAGTCAAAAGTCCTTTAATTCTAAAAATTCTCCTTAGAGGTGGGAAAATTGAATAGTAACTGAATTTTTCCCCCAGTCATTCAGCTGGCTGTAGTGAGCACAGCAGAACTGTGTAAGCAGGAACAAGAAGCAAGGAATAAACATGACAGATAAAAAGATGAGGCTCTAATTTGAAAATACTGGAACAGAGTAAAATGAGATGCCATGTGGCCTTGGGTTTCAAAGGAGAAATTGCTTAGAAGAAAGGAGAGTTTTGGACGGGAAAGAGACCTAGGACAAAAATAGAACCTAACAACTGAAGAGAGGGCTTTTACAAAAATAGGAAGAAATGAAAAGAGAGAAGGGGAGAGATGAACATCTGAAAACAGAGGCTGAGTTGGTACCATCATTGATGCAGCAAAGGATGAAGCAGAGAGGATGGATCTGGCAGAAGACATGCAGTGAAGTGTATTTAAAAAGGCTGCTCTAAATGCAGAAAGATCATCTATGTGTGAAGGGGAATCTAGCATGGAAAATCCAAAGAGGATCACCGAGGCAGGGGTGGCCAACCTGTGGCACAAGTACCCTGGACAGGGTCTGTGTGTGGCACATGAGAAGATCAGGGAAGGGCAAGCTGCACAGTGGCAGATAAGACATGGGGCAGAAAGTAGAACAGTAGATAGGGTAGGTGAAGGGGATTGGAGTGACACCATGGAGGGAACAAGGCTTAAATTGTGGCATGCCTGCCGGAAGGTTGGCCCCCACTGCACTAGGAGATGAGATCCTGGAAAGCTTTCTGCCAGGCTAAGGAGGTCATGAACCTGTATTTTTCTCTGGCAGATGACTGGGCTGGAGAACCATGACTTTCAAAGTTTTCAGACCCTTTCCCTGAAATGAATGCATCCCAATATTGTAATGAAAAAGATTTCAGAAAACTGAAACCTGGAAACTTCTCTAGTTCCCACCCTTAAGTCAGCTTTTCATTCATGTGTGCTTCTTGTCATCTTTAAAAAATATGTGTGCTGTCAGAAGTTTTCAAAGAAATGAAGCTCACTGCCCTCTGTTTAGTCACCAGTGAACAGAAGTTCACATAAAATGTGTAATTCAGAATGACTGGCAAGACCACTCTAAAAAGGGTAGAAGAACCAGAGTAGCTGAGGCATTGAGCTCACCTCACCCGTCCAGAGGACACTGCCCAGAGATCTATACGATGATCATTAGTACAGCATCTCCTATAAGGTTGCTTGCACTGCAATAGCCAAGCCAAGATAAATATAGTTTTCCGTAATCTAAATGAAAAGAGGTAATAAAACGTCAGTTCCCACTGCCCTAGAAAAGTACACAAATAGATTCTCTTATTACTGAACTACTTGATTTTTATGGTTTTCTAGTCATTAGCTGTTATGCATGAAAAAACATGCACATGTTAAAAAAGGAAAAAAAAAAACCCCTTATCATCTGCTTCAATGGCCTGTGGCCAAATGTATTTAAAACACCAACAATAATAATGCATTAATGTCCCTTTTTTTTTTGCCCTGGAAGATAATTTCAAACTCCATCCCCAAACTATTTTAGATAATTTTGCCTTAAGAAAAAGTAATGCTCATTGACTACTGTTGGCTAAGCCTTTTAGAAACTTGCATATGTGGAAATGCTGCAATTTCATTTCACTGTAGCTGAGATAATACAACTTCACACATCTTTGGTTTCATCAGCTTGACAAAAGGTTTTGATATTTCTTATGAATTTTCGATTCTGCATCTCAATCATCCAGTAGTAGCTCATGAGTTAGAAGTTTGAGACATTCTTAATATTACTCACCATGACTAATTTTTTAAAAAAGTTTTATGCCATATATGACTGACTTCTTATCTACAGTGAACAGCAAAAAGGTTTTTTATGGAAATAAACATGGTGATCTATTAAATTATGAATAAGGAATATAGCCGTTTTATGCTTAATTATAAAAATGAGTAAAACATCAAAGAAAGTTTGTTTTTGAATTCTAATGAAGTTTGCCCCTCTCCATCCTTTCCCCATTACTTACACAACAAGTTATAATATTTCAGAAGACTAAGTATAAGAAAAGCCAAAGGTTGGCTGATGCCAAACAGCCAATCAGGTTAGAGATTAAGGCACAGTGGGCACTCTTCCATGTGCTCTGGAGGTAGGGGAGGGGGGGCCCTCTAAGAGCCGCTCTAATTAAAGTGCTGCTGTGTCTCCTATATCATGTCCCCACACTTCAAAATAGTGGCAAAGGTGCTTGAATGAAAGCTCATTCAATGAGCTTTAGTTCAAGTGCCTCTGCTGCCACTTTGAAGTGCGAGGATACTGATACACGAGATGCAGGAGGGTGCTGATGTGCGGCAATTGTGACAATCCGGCAGACTTGATTAATTCAGCATGGAGCAGCCTCCACGCTCATGTATAGGCACCCACCAGGTGCTATAACAGAGGGCAACAAGGCAATTATATTGCTAATTTAAAAGCCTATGTGATGAAGCAGCCATTTATAACTGGCCTCATTTGGAGCAGTTTCTTTAACTGATTTAACTCCTTGTTCTCGTAAAGGCTGAAAGAGCAGACTGCAAAGACTGGTTACATCCAAAATTCACCTTCACTTTTTATGCCAAAATTTGAATCAAAAGTAGGTTGAGGTGCAGCAAATTGGACTGGTGCCTGAAATTCAGCCAGCGTGTAATAACTCTGTGTAAAGTGTGCTCATAAAAGAGGAAGACTCTTCTGAAAATTTACTTCTGCTGCAGTGGTAAGTGATGAACAGTATATCAGCTATTTTACAATAAACATAAACTTTAAAATCTATTCTGTCAGCTTTGCTCTATTCCAGCACAATGCATAGGTAAAAGACAGTTTAGCTTGTTTCCTGAGGATTATATTGGTGAAAAATTTTGTTATTCAAGCTCCCACTACAAAGTCATACAGGATAGAGAGAGTTCAGTTTGTAATCTTGGAACTTTTCCCTGCAATTCAATTTAATCTGTAGTTAAATGTAGCTGCTATTTTTCTAAATTGCCTTTGGCATCTTAGTTTTGTAAGAGTGGCCATACATGATGGAACATCATGCCTAATTTTAAAGTTGGGGAACTGTAAGAAAAAAAAAATTGAAGCGGTTGGGAAGTCCTGCAGTCAGTAATATATAGCAGAGGATACCCAACTGTTTATCTCATTTTCTGCAGATACAGATAATTTCTCCACAAGGTGTCACAAAGCCTACAAGCAAACAACTTCTGAATAAAGAATAGCTGGCTCAAATTGTATGTACAGTAGCATAACTAGGGGTGGTGGGAGGGACACAAGCCTCAGGTGCGAACTTTGGCAGAGTACTGTAATCATCCCTCACACCTGCAGAATCTATGTCCTGACAGCAAGAGAAGCCCCACAGCATTGTTCCTGCAGTAGCAGCTGGTGCACAGACACTGAACTGCTGTAGCTTTAAGAGCAAGAGCCAGGGTGGGCAGAGCGCATAGTGGTGGTGGCAGCAGCAGCAGGCCGGGACTGTTTTGGGTAAGATTCCTGCGCCCACCCCCTGCTCTCCAAATTGCAGAGCCCACTCCCTGCCCAGCTCTCAGAACAGTGCGCTCTCCTCCCCAGGTCTCCTGCAGGGTTTGCCCAAGGCACATAACTTGCTTCTTATGCCACTGTGTATGCCAACAACTGAAATGTTGCTGTTTAAAAGGCTGAAATGGTTTCAGTGACTATCCAGAACAATGCCTACCAAAAATACCCACTTTGGGCTACTGAAAGGTCAAGTTCCTCATCAACTCATCAGTAGTCCCAAATGATCAGGTAGCCTCCAGGATTAAAATAAAAGCCTTCTTCCATCTCCTACTCTGCTTCTTTCATTCTGATGAATAGCTTGCCACCATAACCTATGCGTTTGTCAGCACCATAGTAAAGCTGTATGAATGCATATGGAAGCAATGCAGGAGCTTCAGATTGTTCAGAATGTGAATATCTGTTTCTTCATTGGGACAGGTCTTGAAGAGAGCATCAGCTCTGTTAATATGAAAGCTCTCCACTTTTTCCTCCTTCTGCTGTTCCTGACCCTGATCTTGAAAGCCACCAACAGGTCAGGGATGCATATAATCAAATGCATCTCTATTAACACTCTACTAAAACAGCTGGGACAATTCAGCCTTAGAGACATTATTCAAAGAATATATAGTGACTGCTCATAGTCTTGTTCATACTGTGCTGGATAGTTATGACTGGTCATATATTAATGCTTTTGTTCCTTGGCTGGATGAAAGCAAAACGACTTTCAGGCAAATACTTAAACGCTCATCTTTAAAATTCAATTCCCCAAGATACTTAAACATGTCATTTCAAATTTGCTTTGTATGAACATATATGCCAATAAATCTTGGTTGTTTGAATGTTCGTGGCAAGTGAATACATAAAGTAGCTTACATTAGTGTATTATGAATGTTTAGCCAACATTCATTTTAGTGTTTCCCCCAACTTTTCCTCATACTTCCATATCATCAGGGGCTCAGAGAGTTGATGTTGTCCAAAATACTGTATAAGGAAAAAGGCATCTTTTACAAGACTACTCATGATCTTCAGTCCTGTACAACTGTAGAGAAATGGGACATCAGTAAGAGCAACTGTAGGACATAACACTGTAGGAGTAGACAGACATAATGCTTGGAATGTTCTAAATGCACGTTAAACCCGAAGGCTCTAGACATACAGGGCACTTTAGATCAGTTTAAACTTCCTGGAATCATTTAAAAGCACACAAGGGCTGGGTGTGAGACACTGACTGCACAGTAGCCTGTGATGACTGTGCAGTAGTGTTGTGTGGCAGAAAGCATGATGTGACACTACTGCACAGTCATCTCAGGCTACTGTGCAGACAACATCATGAAAAAACCATTTGGCAATACTACTGTGCAATAACTCCAGTTACTGTGCAGTCATTTAGTACTTGTTTATACAGAAGTACTAAATGATGAACAGTCAGCATCACGTGTAGACATGGCCAAGCGCTATATTGTGCTGGCCCTCATTGAACCAATTCAACATTGCATGTGGACACAGAGCCTTCTGTTCCTAGTTTCTGGTCACCCCTACATGCATCTCAAATGGCATCACTTCTTGCCCCCCAAACCCATGCAAGGCAACAGGGCTGTTCTGGGATGCAACAAGGACTCTACTGCCAAAAGATCTAGTCTATTACCTACAGAGATCATAGTCCACAGGGATGGGGAAGCAAAAAGTCTCCACTGGTTTCACTTCCCTGCCTTTCTCCACACCCTGCCTCCCCTGCCAGACTGATTTAGGGTAGCCAGGTTGGGATGGGGGGAACTCTGTGGCCCTCCTGCTTGGGTGGGTGATTGTGCCTGTAACAGTAAACACCTGTCATTTGCTAGGTGATGGTGGTAGGGAAACAGAGCCATTGCACAATAGATACTTAATAGATCAGAATGGCTGTGAATTCTATGGTCAATGTGCAGTGAATTAGCTCACTACTTGCTAATAATTCCTTGAGCTCTGTGCTGTGCTCCTGCAACCAGCCATGCCCTGAGGGCTGCATCAGCCCACAAGTGTTGGAAAGTTTTTGGGGGATGGAAAGGCATGATAGTATGGGTATGCCACTCTGGTGGCATTCTGGCAGGACTGCAATCCCTAAAAGGTGAGGTTACTGTTTGGACTCCTTAACAGTATACCTGTGGACAGTTCTGTCAAGGGACATTTCTGAACCGGGTTCCAACCAGTGATATTCTTGGGAATGGCTAAATTGTTATGTTTTTCTGTACCCTAAAATGATCTTCAGTTGACCAAGGTTTTTGGTTAACTGGGGTATAATAATTGGGACTGCACTGTGCATTGACACAAGATCCAAGCAATATTTACAATAGAAAGTTTATTTTTTTCCTAGAATTGTTTTTGTTTTGTTGTTCCATTACTCTTATAAACACAATTTATCATCTATTTCTGTTCATTGTGATTGTTTAAAAGCCCTAAACAAAAGAACAGTAAGACAAATTATTCTACAGGAGTGTATGAATTGGCAGAGAGTAAGGAGTTATTATACTCTGTCAGATGACTACTTATTTAGGGACTTTTTAAACAACTGATAATTGACTTGCTGAATAAAAGAGCTTCTTTGGAACCGATGGAACCTATTGTTTAAATACTTACCACATTTGCTGTAAATATTAAAAATAAATGCTAGTGACCCTGGTTAAACTATTGCAGACATAAAGGAGCAGTTGAAGTGTGGTATGCAGCAGCATCACAGAAACACATTCCTGCTGGCCACGTAGATTCGGATGTGAACATTTAGAAAAAAATTGCTGGTGACAAATCTTGGTCCTTGTGCACAACCTGGTTATACTGGAAGCCAAGAAAACAAAATATTTCACCCCAAAATACTAAGACAGATTACCTCCATGAAAGCTGCTGCAGTGCTTTGATCCATGTGAGCAACATGCACATTCTACAGTTAGGCCATATAAATTTAATGGTCTCTGGCAGCTGAACTCTCAAGCACACCCTGCTGCTCCACATGGACTGCCTCCGCAGCTCGGAATAGTGTAGCCACGTTTGCCTGAGGCTTTGGGTGGGCTAATTAGCACTTCCGAATGAAAGTGCCAAGTAGGCCACCCCCAAGCTAATTAGCCCACCCTCCTGGACATGGCTACTCTGCTTTCAGCTTAGGAGGTATTCCAAGTGGAGCTGCATGCCATATTCAACAGCACTAATGCTAAGTTTACCATTTAGATGTACCTTAGACCTCCTCCCACTCCACAGAATTGTGCTGGTTATTTAGCTACATGTGACTCAAACTGCTGTAGTTTACGTGGGTTTAGATCAGGCTCCAGGAAGCCCAAAATCCGGAAGAAGTGAGGGGGCATACAATCAGCTTAATCACTTCTCTTCTCAAGCTAGCTGCAGCTTGGACACAGCCAGGGACTGGAGCCTGGGAGCCTATTCAAGGAGGATTTTGTTTCTTCATGTAAATAGGTGGCAGGAAAAATCCAAATATCTGGAACAGAATCCAGGGACACTGAAGTTTTTGGGAGAGAGATGAAGGATGAAAAAGATAAGGAAACCCATAATAGGAGAGAGGGAAAGACAAAAATGGGGTGCGTTGGGGTAGGAGGAAGAGAAAGACATGCGCAGGAGGAAAAGAACAGAGAATATGGGGAAATATAAAGGTAAGGTTTGTAATTGGGTCAGAAAATAAAGAATGAGAGCAGGATAGTAGAACATGGGAAGAGGAAAGAAAGACCAAGACCTCAGACATGGCAGTGACTGTGATCAATGTAGACATACTTGAGCTATTTTTAAGTTAGCTGGGTGGGGTGCTATTGCCAGTACAGCTGCAGCATGCAGAGCTCCAAAAGCACTCAGGATGTGGGTAAATATTTAGTGATTATTTCATGGCGTACTCTATGTGGCTGCAGCTCCACTGCTAGCAGTGCAGGCAATCCCCCAGTGTGGGAATGACAGTGAATGATATGAAGGAAGATGTTACTTTTCAATAGGCCTGTGCAAAGCAGCAAGTATTCGCTTCAGATTTGGATTTGGCCAATTCAGGAGACAGTGACTCAATTCAGTGATTCAAATCACTGTCCCAAATTGATTCAGCTGAATCTGATTTGGAGATTTGGCTACTGCCAAATTGTCTGAATCTCTGAATTGACCGGCCCCATGTCCTGCCCGCTCTCCCAGCACCATCTATGGCTGCCCAACCTGCCCAGCTCCTGATTCTTTAAAAAAAAAAAGAAGAGCCTTGCTAGGCAAGGGTGGGGGTGAGCCCCACTGCCCCCCACTTCTCCATGCTGCACGGGGAGCTCTGTCATGAGCCCCCATCCCCCGCACACTCTCCCAGCCCCAGCTCCTGGCTCTTTAAAAAAAAACCTGAAAAAAAAAGGCCCATACTCACTGGTTACTTGCACGAGCCCCCAGAGACCCCGACAGCCACTTTGGCAGCCAGTGAGTGGGGGCATTTTTTTTTTTAAAGATCCAGGAGCTAGGGCTGGGTGAGGCAGCCATGGCAGAGTGGGCACGGGTTGGGGGGCACTCAGGGGGTTGGGGAGGAAGACAGGATGAGGCCTGGCAGGGTCCCTTCCCCCCTCCTCCAGCCCCCACTCCCTCACCCCCTACTTGCCAGTATGGAGTCCAGGTCCAGCTCCCTGCAGCGGTGAGTGAGTGCCCAAATTGCTGAAGCTCTCCAAATCTTTTCCAAATTGATTCAGAGAGCTTTGAAACAATTCAGAAACTTTTATTAGTGTCCTGATTTGATTCGGATTCGGAGATTTGGCCGCCGAATTGCCTCCGGATCAAATCAGCACCTGAAACTTCACACAGCCCTACTTTTCAATGGAAAAAAAAGGATTAGCACACTGAGACATGCAGGTACCAAGCTGCAGATTGGTGTAATGGAACTTTCAACAGTACCTACACAGGTTAGGCACTGCTTGTTTCCACAGGACTGGAAAAACTGAAAAGACATAATAAGAGGCAGATGCCAGAGAGAAAACAAGAGACAAAAACAAGGGAAAAATATGGTATGGACACAGAATGGAGGAAGAATTGTCACTCAAAAGCTATTACAGGCTGTCAGAGATATAGTATATTACTGTACTATACTAATATGCTACTATACCCTTCTGCTAAAACCTGCATTAAAAATATGACATATGGTGTTCACATACTTAATAGAGTGATGTAGACATTGGCGTTCTGGAATAATCCTGTACTATCTGTAAGCACATCAAGCAGGTTCTTTACACATTGGCAGGAAATACAAAAATGCATCTGCAGAATTTATTGGATGAGAATTATTATGTGATGGTAGAAGTGCCTACAATGGATTTGGGATATAGTCACAGCCTAAGATGACAAAAACAGATGAAAGGTGGAAGGAGAAAAGCACCGAGTCAGATGACCAGACTGGCACATCTAAAAGTTCCAGGAGGAGCATGGCCACACAATGCTGCACGTATGTGATCACTGCCTTGAAGAGCTTCCACTCTAATTCATTTTTGAATGCTGTGAAGTTAGATAAGTTAATGAAAAGTATACAAAAGGAATAGGAGTATGGAAGTAAATAAAAGGTACAGTATATAGTTTATCTGCCTAAAGTTTTCGTTTGGCCTTCATTGCTATAGTAAGTGACCAGTTCTTAAACTTTAATGTACTTCTTTGCATAACATTCAGACATGCAGTGATTATTTCTATTTTCAAATCGAGGGCTGAGGCACAGAGAAATTAAGAGCCAGATCAAAAAGGGATTAAGGAACTTGGCCAACCTGAAAACTAGCTTCATGCAGCAAGGATTCTTCAGCAGAGAAATAGACCATATCTCTGAAAGAGCCAACCAAGCACCCCATAGTAACCTAGTACAAGAGAAAAAGAAAATCCCCACTGATCACACGTCCCTGTTTGTCACATACATCTCATATTGGAATGGATAAGAAAGCTCATTGAACTGTTATATCTTATACTTGAAAAGGATCAGACTCTGAGAAAACTATTTCCAATATCCCCCAGCTCCTGGCTTTCAAATAACCCTCTACCTTGTCCAACTTGTCACAAGAAGCAAACTCCCTGCTGATTACACCAGGGGGAAAACAGCTGCACCAATGTTAACATCCTCTCACAAGCAAACACCATGAGCACTGAGGCAATGATTATCTGACATCAACTTTGTTGGGCCAGCCATGTCATCCAGCTATCTGACTCCAGATTCCTGAAATAAGTTGTATTGTTTCAGCTTAGTCAAGGTGTATGCTCAAGAGGAATAAAGAGAAAGCACTTCAAGGATGTCCTCAAGGCCAATTTGAAAAAGTGCAACATCAACATTAATTCATGGGAGACTATCACCCAGGACTAATCCAAATGGAGGAAGAGTCTAATGCGAGGACCTTAGTATCTTGAAACCTTATGAAGACAACAGGAGATGGAAAAGTGGGAGTGGTAAAAACTGCATGTTGTGGACTAAATTAAGAACCCAGAGCTGCCCACCCAGAAATATGTGCCCAAGTTGTAACAGAGTCTGTTGATCCTGGATAGGCCTCATTAGCCATCTTTGGACCTATAGATAAGACAATCATAGAAGACAATCATCCTCGATTGAAAGGGACAGATGATGACACCTAATGGGACACAACCTTGTCTTAACAAGGCAAAACCTGCCAACTCACCTCCAGTGCTACCAAAATAAACACTGCCCTCAATAAAATCATCAGAATCCATAGATCCCAAATATCTGTCCCAGGATGTGATATATTTCATCCAGCACAACAAGTGTCCTCATGGAAACAATGTGTGTGAAACTAGACAAAACCCATGCTCCAGAATGAATGGACACAGGAAAAAGATAAAGGGCAGACACAAATCAGGGCAGGAGAATATTTTTCACAGAACAACCAGTCTCTGATCTGACAATCCTTGTGCTCAAGGGAAATTTACAAAGTACCTTCAAAAGATGAGGAACAGAAATTCATAACTCTACTGGATACAAAAAGCCAAGGATTAAAAACACAGACATTGACTTTTTGGTTCATAATCTACCTGCTAATCTCTGTGCTCCAGGACTCTCCTCCCCTTTATTGTCTTGTCTTTCCACCTATTATGTATCTTTCTTACTAGATTTCTCATCTTTCAGCTTAACCTAATAATATCTTTCTGCTCTTTTTAAACCCCTGCTCCATTCCTTTTAGCAGACTGTGTTTTATTAATATATGGCGTATTTCACAGGTTATTGTTCCATCCTTACTTAGTTCAAGCTGCATATGCTTGCTTTTCAGACCTGAGAAAGAGCATTTTGTGCTTGAATGCTTAGTTGGCCTAATCAAGGATATTACACAGCCCCTGTATTTATAAACCTAAATTAAAAACTGTAAGTCACAAAACCTGCTCTCACCTAGCTTTGGAAGTGTCTAAACCCCATGGGTTCTCAACATTAAAGTTCCCCAGGCACTTATAATTCTGCTTGTGGATATGCTGAGAAGCACCTCAGACTTGACAGCTAAGGCTGTCTTGACTGACTTGACAGGGCTGGGCAACTCACGCCTAAGCTCCATCAGCATCTATAGATATGGGGTTCCTCTACGTACTGCACTTCTTGCACTTGAGGAGTGTGATCTGGTATGTGTCCTCAGAGTACACCTACCCGATCAGGTCTTGTACCCAGTGCAGTGGTGGCTACTACTTTCCTTTACAATACTGGAAAAGTAAGCGAGCAGTCCCATAACCACAGTCCCCAAACTTCCAGGGAAGCGCCCTATGTAGCAGGCTAGATGCTATTCTGGACACATGCCTTTTGTTGCATTTGTTCCACATTCTTTGGCAAAGTTAACAATTCAGTGGGCCAGAGTGTGAGAAGAGAGCAAGAGTGTGATTTTTTGGCCTAGTTGTTGGGGCGTTCACTTGGGAGAGGGGAAAGTCTTGGCTGTAAGGATCATTTCTGTATTTTCTATTAAATAATCATTGAATAAAATACCTGGAGTGGGGAATGGAACCACAACCCTCATTTTCATGGGCAAATACCCCAAGCACTAGGCTAAAGGCTTACGCTCACACTTACCCTTTTTTTTTCTTTCTGACCCAAAATATCCTGAAGGTTTCCAGGAGCAGTGAACAGCTTCAAGGAGGGAGAGTGAGAGGGTGAATTCCTGCTACAGCTAACTTGTCAGAGCACTCTCCAAGGAGGTAGAATACGGGGGGTTGAGGAGACGGTTGAATTGCAGGGTATGTCTACCCCATGGCAGCAATGTGTCCATTCCTGAGCATGCTGAGGAATGCTCCAATTTGGCTCAGAGTCACACAGTAAGTCTGTCATAAAGCAAAATCTTGATTGAATCTCTTTCAAATCCTAGACACAAAGGCACTGACTCATCCTGCTTCTCCAGCAAAACATATATAAAAACATTATCTATATCTATATCTATATCTAGATAGATAGATAGAAAGATACCTACGTATCTATATCTACCAGTGTAGAATGTGATAGAGTCTACTCAAATGTTACTCTCCTCCTGACTCAACTGAAATGATCAACGTTTAACATGATACTTCTAAATATATCTAAAAAGATACATCTAAATATTGTGTCATTTGCAAAACCCATATTTGCACCTTCTTACATCTAGCAGGGAATGTACACAGAGAAAAATGTAGGTGTTGAAAGTTACAACAACAGCATGCTGTCAGGTGTTAAAAAAACAGGTCAACATATCTAGTTCACGTGGAAAACATGATAATTGAAATGGGAATTACACAGCTGTGAAATCTGAATGTGTCTTTGTTGTACAAGTGTAAATCCACGTAGAGTACGTTTTTGTGAAATCTATTGACTCACTCCAGATTCCCACTGACGTAAGAGCAGAATTCATATTAGGTATTTAGTAAACTGCATAAAACAAAAGAGTGCCCATCTCCATACTTTGGATGCCCTTCACAGTCTCTTAAATTCTACTTCATAAAACAGACAGACTCCAGCAATTACTTCCAGCTCACAATGCTCCAGCAGCAACATAAATATAACAAAAACTTAATTAACCCCACCAACAAAACCACTATTTTTGTTGCTCACTAAACGTGAAATAGCTTTGTTCAATGCTATGGGTTAAGTCAGTCCCAGATTCGTGATGTTATGAAGTAATATTTGTGAAAGAGGCCATTTATCACATAAAGACAATAAAGGCCGGGACTATATTCATTGGCAATCTGAGACTGATAAAATGGTACTGTTATTATGAACATCTAGT
The DNA here is from genome assembly GCA_030014935.1 of Caiman crocodilus. Lineage (NCBI taxonomy): Eukaryota > Metazoa > Chordata > Crocodylia > Alligatoridae > Caiman > Caiman crocodilus. Next base: position 239,161,755 of record JAGPOW010000261.1, read on the forward strand.
GCAGATCTATTGTGCTGACATTACTGATGTATTTACCTACATGGATGTAAATATACGTCTGTATCTAAGGCAGTGAAAGTAAAATGAAAATATATGGTATTAAGCTACAAGCACTATTAGGCTCAGTTTCTCTTCTTCACTAGAAGGCCTCTTCGTGTCTGATTCATATACAGTAAAAGCTTTGTTATCTGGCTCCCAGGGGGAATGGAGGGTGCCGGATAACAAAATATGCTGAATAACTGAGCGGCCCAAACAGGCGTCTGCCCACCCCAACTCGCTGCACTGTGAAAAAAAAGCCCTGACTCACTGGGTGCTGCAATCCCTGCTAGCTCCCACTGCCCCATGCTGTATGGGGGGCTCTGCATGAGTCCCCCGACTCCCCCGCAACTGTCCCAGCCCCACCCACGGCTGCCCCACTTGCTTCAGCTCTGGTGCTTTAAAGAACCTCCCCCCCGACTAACCAGTTCCTGCCTGGCAGGGGGTGATCCCTGCTGCCCCCTACTGCTCTGCACTACATGGGGGGCTCTACATAAGCCCCCCAAAGTCCTGAGGCTGCTGTAGGAGCTGGTGAGTCCCGGGGCTTTTTTGGGGGGGGGGTTCTTAATGGGCCGGGGCTAGGGTGGGGCAGCTGTGGGGGTGCTCAGAGAGTGAGGAGGGAGTTGGGGGGCTCATGCAGAGCCTGCCACACAGCATGGGGTATTGGGGGGCAGTGGGGATCACCCCCCAGCCTGGCAGCATGCAGCCCGGCTCTCAGGGGTCCCCCTATGGTCCTCTCCCCCCACCTCCAGCCGAATCAGGCCGAATCTCCTCAAAACTGAATCAGCACCTGAAGCTTCACACAACCCTACGATATATGTCTCCTTTGTACTGTCACAGGATTCATAGCCCACATCTTTAATCACAGCTCTTTCTGGATGTCTGTATGTGAACCTTTATTGCCAACCTAGATTCCAAAATGTTTTTTAGCCTTTGTGCACAATTGGCACTAGACAAGAACACTTGGACTGTGATGAGGTAAAGCTCTCACAGCAGATCCATGGCTGCTATATGCCAATATGAACTCATTACACTGGGCAAGCAGTGTGCTCAGTGGCATAGTTTTATAGTTTCATAGTTGGTAGGGTTGGAAGGGATCTAAGCGGATCATCAAGTCCAACCCCCTGCCATGGGCAGGAAAGGATGCTGGGATAAAATGACCCCAGCTAGGTGATTGTCTAGACTCCTTCTGAAGACCCCCAGGGCAGAGGCAAGCACCACCTTCCTTGGAAGTTGGTTCCAGATCCTAGCTGCCCTGACCATGAAGTATTGCCTCTTGATGTCTACCCTGAATCTACTCTCAGTCAGCTTATGGCCAGGGCTGGGAGAGCAGGCATGGGATGGGCCTGTGTGTTTTGGAGATTCAGCTGAATAGATTCAGGACAGTGATTTGAATCACCAAATTGAATCATTGCCCCCTGAATCAGCTGAATCCAAAGCGAATTAGTAGCTGCTACGCACAGGCCTAATGTATAGTACATTTGATACAAGATCATAGAACCATAAGAATTGGAGGGGACCTCAAGGGCTAAAGACAGAAGCTACACATAAACTGATTTAAGTTATCAGAAACTGGTTTTAGATAAACCTGGTTGAATATAGTATCAGACTTAACTGATTTGGGTCAAACCAGTTTATGAAATTTCTGTCCCAGACTCCTTCCTGGTTCAAGTTAAATCACAGTCCCCCAGCAACCCAGCATGCTTTTCCATCCTGTGTTGTGCTGTGCTCTCTGCTTCAGCGGAGAGGGGTAGAGTGGGGTGAAGTGGGTTGGGGAGAGTGAGGCAGGGACTACCTTCCCACCCTGAGGCAAACCCTGGCTGGAGACTGGGACCAGGGAGCGGGATTAAACACCCCTTCCCCTGCTCAAACATACTGCTGGCTGTAATTGTAGACTACGAATCCCAGAAGAACCTGGAAGTAGCCACTGCCTGTCCCTGGAAGTAGGAAGAGTCCTGCTGCTGTAATTGTGGACTGCAAATCCCAGAGACCTTGGGGCACCAGGAGGAGGAAGTGAACCACAGCCCATGATGGCTATGTGCCAGACAGCTGTACTCTAGTGCCCCTCAGCTTTTGGCCTGAGCCACTGCAGGCATGTGGCTGCATTTCCTGAATCAAAAGTAAATTTATTTCCAGTTGTGTCTCAGTTTAATTTTTGCAGTTTAGACTAACCTGCAAAGACTGAAATGATTCAGCCTCAGGCTTGTTAACTATCTGTACTTAGCCCATGAGGCCACCTTGTCTGGCAGAAGCATTCTTGACTAAACCATCCAAGCTAAGCCTTTGTCTAACCTACTCTTGAAAATTTCCAAGGAGAGAAATTCCATAAAGTCTCTAGGTAGTCTGTTCCAATGTTCAATGATCATCATAGTCAGAAAGTCAGAAACAGTATCCAACCTAAATTTTCCTTGCTGCAGCTTGAGGCCATTATAGGTTTCATAGACATTAGGGCTGGAAGAGACCTCGGAAGATCATTGAGTTCAGCCTCCTGCCCCAGGGGCAGGAACTCAGCTGGGGTCATAGGATCCCAACAAGAAAAACATCCAGTTTTCTCTTGAAGACATTCAAAATAGGTGCTTAAACCACGTCTGGTAGCAGGCTTGGGGGCTCAGACCTTGGGGGCTCAGACAATAAAGAAGTTCTTTCTTATGTCCAGCCTGAAAGGTCTTGCAGGAGTGTATAATTGTTTGACCTTGTCATCCCTTGGGGTGCTCTGGTGAACAATCATTTCCCCAGATCCTGGTGAACACCCCTTATAAACTTATAGGTAGACATTAGATTGCCTCGGAGCCTGCACTTTTCCAGGATGAAGAGTCCTATAGCTCTCAGCCTCTTGTCATAAGGTCTGTTTTCCTGACCTCTGATCGTACGTGTGGCACTTCTCTTGACTCTCTCAAGCTTCTCCACATCCTTTTTGAATTGTGGAGCACAAAACTGGATGCAGTACTCCAGTTGCAGCCTCAAGGCCTAGTACAACGGGAGAAAGATGTCCTGGGATTTGCTTGAGAAGCATCTATGGATGCAAGTCAGGGTTTTGCTCACTTTACTAGCTGCAGCATCATACTGAAGGCTCATATTCATCTTGTGGTCAATCCTGACCCCCAAGTCCCTCTCATCTGTACTGCTAGCCAGCGCAGCACTGCTGAGCCTATAAGCATGCTGCAGGTTTTTCCTCCCAAGGTGGAGAACCTTGCATTTTTTGGTGTTGAACACCATCAGGTTCTCGTCCGTTCATTTTCTGAGCCTGTCAAGGTCAGCCTGAATTGCCTGCCTGTCCTTAGGTGTGGATGCTTTACCCCAAAGTTTGGTATCATCAGTGAACTTGGCCAGTCCGCTTCTGACTCCATCATTAAGGAAGATGTTGAACAATATAGGTCCAAGGACAGAGCCTTGAGGAACCCCACTGGTCACAGGGCACCATGTTGAATTACTTACATCAACCATCACCTGCTGGGTCTGACCATGGAGCCAATTCCCCAGCCAGCAGATCATGATGGACCTGAGGCCACAGTTGAAATTGCTATCAAATTCTGCCTCAGTTGTTTATTCTGCAGACTAAGCCTAGTTTTTTCATTGTTTCCCCTTACTTCTTGCTTCTCAGACCCCCTAATAATTTTTGTTGCTCTGCACCTAATTTTGCCAATCTGTCCACATCCTTCATGAAGCGTGAGGCCCAAAACTTGATACAGTACTCCAAGTGAACGCTGAATAGAGCAAAAGAATCACTTCCCTTGATTTGCAAGTGACACTCCCTTTGATATGACTCAGAATGCTGTTGGCTTTTTTTTGCTAACAAAAGAGCACACTATTGGCTCATGTTCAGATTATAGTCTACAATAACCCCCAGATCCTATTCTGCAGGTCTGTAGCCTAGCCTATCATTTCTAAATCAGTGTTTGTGCATGCAGTTATTCCATCTCAAGTGCAGGACTTTGCATTGTCCTTGTTGAATTTCATCTGATAGATTGCAGAACATTTTTCCAGTGTATCCAAGTTGTTCTGGATCCTAGCCCTACCCTCTAGGTGTCTGCAACTCAACCCAGCTTGGTGTCACCTACAAATTTGCTAAATGTGCACTCAATCCCATTGTCCAACTCAGAAATAAAGATATTAAACAATACTTGACTGTGGACAGATGCCCAGACAACCCCACTTGATACTTCCTCCCAACTGGACATTGCGCAATTGAGCAGAATGATCCAACCAGTTATATATTAATCTTACAGTCTCTCCATCTAGTCTGTATTTCCTTAGCTTGTCAATGAGAATATTGTAGAGACAGTGTCAAATGTCTTGTTAAAATCAAGGTATATCTCATCCACTGCTTGCCCCCCATTCACAGATCCTGTCACCTTATCATTGAAGGAAATCAGGTTGGTTAGGCAAGACTTACTCTTGATGAATCCATGCTAGCTGTTCCTGATCATCTTGTTGTCTTGTACGTGTTTCACAATAGATTTCTTGAGGACCTGTTCCATGACCTTTCCAGATGTTGAGGTCAGTCTAACTGGTTTGTAATTCCTCAAATCTTCTTTCTTCCCATTCCTAAATATGAGCACTCTATTTACCCTTTTTCAATCCCTTGGGACTTTACCCAACCTCCACAAGTAATTAAATAGGATAGCTAATGGCACTGGAATTACCTCAGCTAATTCTTTCAGTACCTTAGGGTGCATCCCATCCAGCCCTGCCAACTTGCAAGCATCTAATTTCTCTAGAAAACCATAATCTGTTTTTCTACTATCTAAACTATTTATCTCCATCCTTATTTTTGCTTCGTACTGTACTTATTATTTGGTAACTGCACCTGTTTGTGAAGACTGAAGTAAAAAATGCATTAAGTAGTTCAGCCTTCTCTGTGTCATCCATAATTAGATTGCCTTCTGCATTTCATAAGGGACCTATGGATTCTTTGGTCGTCTTCTTACTTCTGATATACCTACAGAATCCGTTTTTATTGCCTTTTATGTCCCCAGCCAGCTTTTCACTTTCTATAGGATTCTGTTTTGAGTTTCAATTCACTGAAGAGTTTGCTGTCCAGCCAGTCAGGTCTCCTGTTGCATTTCCCATTATTCTGTTGCATGGTTCCTGAACCCATAAAAAGGTCTCCTTAAATTTCCTCCAGTTCTTCTGGACTCCTTTTCCCTTCAGACTTGCCTCCCAGAGGATCCTGCCCACCAGTTTCTTGAGAGGCAATTGCCCACCTAACCACAGCTATAGACTGGCAGTTCTGGGCCAGGAGAACCAGCACAGAGTGGAGAGACTACCTTGTTTTGTGGACAGGGAACAACCAGTGATAGTTCCAGAAATCCTATATGACAAGACAGATCTTTACAGAACTATATGGTGACCTGATATCAGAAGATGATTTGAGGAAGTCCATGACGATAAGGAATGTTGGCACAATCTGGAAGGTGACTACACCTGACTGTAACAGGTGGCTAACTAGATTAGTATTGATAAATTTCCTTTTAGGCCAGTGACAGTGGAGATTTGTGGTGCCACAGTGTGGCTGCTCTAGTCATATGTGGTTAGCATTAGGGATATGACTGAAATAATAGCTGGCTCTTGGACAGTGGGATTTCCATTTTGTAGTGGGACCACCAATGGCATATGTGCTTATAACTTGTCTTCTTGAAGCAAATATCTTCATTGCATACTGCCTCCTTGTTCAGCAGGGCCTGATGGACTAGCAAAGAAGTTTCTCACACATTGCTATTGGCAGCAAAGGCCAGGTGCATGACACCAGGTTCCTAAGAAGATTGGGCAGTTACATACATGGGCTACATTGGGCCTTAGTCTCTCCCTACGTCATGGTCAGCAGTGGGGTACAGGTGCATACCTGCATTCTGAGGGATTACACCTTACCTTCTGCTGCCATGGCTTGTGACTTACGAAGCCATAACTACACATTTGTTGGGCTGCACCAAACATTTAAGTTCATTGTTAGTAGTTGCAACATGGTAGTCCAGTTTGCATTTGGAAGGCTATAGGATGCCGTTGATGGAAATGATGTGCATATTATTGTGGATAACCCTGTATGAAGTCCAAAGGTGAGTTGTTCTGTGTTGAATATGGGTCAGGAACTTGCTAGACTCTGTAACTAGGTTCCGCAGGTGGAAAATATCCCTATAGTATTTTTGGCTTAAGATATAGGGGCAAGAAAAATGCAGGGAAATTTGGGGAGGGAGGGAAGCAGGGAAATGCAGGGAAAATATTTGAGGCCTACAGATTCTTCCTAGTTTTTGTAATCTCCTTCTCAGATATTTTGATAGCTTCTGTGTAAATTTGTGTGGGATTCCTTGTTTCCATTGCAGTAGATGGCTAAACAAATACATGGGTGTGTTTAAAAAAGTGACATTCGGTACAGTTGTCCCCCTTTGGCCTCTGATGTTATTTTGAGGATCTTAGCAGTCAAGGACAATGTATTTAGGTTGAAGGAACATATCCAGCCTGGCAGAAGTCATGACAGTAGTGGGCAGGTGTAACTTCTTGTTCTAAAGATTTGCATAGTGGATATATTTGGGCTATTTGGCCCTAGTCGTTCTTTTGTAACATTCATCTATAAGTGCCAAGCTCAAAAGGCAGCCTCTGAATTAGCAGTGGAGAGTACTACAAGAGATGAACAGGTACATAGATAAGTGTGCAAGTCTGGGGCTGGCAATCAGTCAAATTTGCCCCCAGTCACCATGAACAGTTTCCAAAAGGCTTCCTGGTCCCTTTGCGTGACCCCCTTCTCCCAGCAGAGGTGCTCCCACTCACTGGGCTTGCCTCTTTCCCTCCTGCCGTGAGTGCTGCCACACAAGGCCACACTATACAACTATAATCATAGCTGGAGTGCCATATCTACTCATTTAGCAACCAGTCACATTTTGACTTTCAGTAGCAAGTGAGAGGGGACAAGGGGGGGAAGGTCTTTGGGATCCTGTTTGACTAAATAAGGATCCAAGGATCTCTGTCTTTCAGACTAAACAACACATTAAGGAGGCGCTAGAATATAAAACGGAGACATTCTTTTAGATCAGAAGCAGGAAAGCCTCAGCCTGGAGTTGTTCAGAAGCCCTCACTGCTACACAGGCACATCTAGGAATGTGTCAGTTGCTGAGGTGGTCCAGCATGGTTTCCTTGCCTGCTAACCTAATGAACCAGCTAAAATTCATGCTGCATGAAAAATTTGCAGTTATCACCTCCCAGGAGTGGGTCAGGATTAAGAACAGCATGGATAAGCTGCTTAAATGACAACTTGCCTTGTTACTGCCAGTGTGATACCCAAAGTCGGAAGGGGCAGGGTTGCAAGGCCTGCTTGGACAAGTCTGCTCACTGCCAGTGCAAGAAACACCTCAAAAGCAACTGTGCTCCATACAAGGGTCTTCGGTCAAAGATCTCTGCCACTCTCTCAGCGGCAAAGAAGGACTCCTAACATTAGTCTGTTATTGGGCAGATGTATCACAAGCCAACCATTGATTTTGTCGTGTTGAAACTGGCTCAGTGAGTACAGGGGTAACTGCAAGTTGGGAGGGGGTGGGAAGAAGGGAGGGTAGGAGCTGAACATGGGAAAATGACAGGAAAGAGCCAAGCCTTGTGAACATTTTGATGGTGCTTTCCCAAAAAATGTGGAGCCAGGTAGCTGGCATCTAAAAACTGTCATGGCAATGTTACAGAAGTGACAGCAGTCCTTTGTTTTTTTTACATTTCCCTCTTCAGTGGGCATGGGGGCAGGGGAGACAGGTGGACCCAATGTGCAAATCTCAGAAGTGGCCTGCAAATAAAATGAAGCCAACTACACCCTGGGGATGCCAATATTCACCTTGCCTTTACTGGCCATCCACCAGGAAATCCTCCCCCTTCTTCCCCGCATAGTCTCATAAAATGGTATGTGGCACTTACTGTGCTGAGGATCCAGGGTCCTTTCTGCTGTGGCACTGTCCTCACTGCAGCTCTTCACAATATTCTCCAAGGACAGTAGCAGGGATGTGGGGGTTGCTTCAGGGTCAAAGCACTTGCAGGAGCTGTTCCAATGGCTGCTTTCTCCACTCTCCTACCCCTCTTCTACTGGGCCGATCACAGCTGCTAGTTCACTGCTAGTGTTGTACCTCATGCTGGGCTCTACTCAGGGAGCATTACCGAGCACCTTCCCACATTCCTCACAGCAGATCCTAAAAGGAAAATGGATCAGCATTTAAACACCACAGGGGGATTAAATAGGACTGCCCAGCTCCTGGCCACTAGAGAGGGATGGGGCAGCACAGAAAGGCCGGACTGGGAATGTGGAATTACTGCCGGAAGACTTTCCGTGAACTCTCCCTGCCGCTCACAAGTCCATTCTGGCTGCTGACAGATGTTACATTTTTTGCATGTTAGAGGTGAGTATCAGGTGACATTATAACACACCTGAAGTTAAACCAGTTTATCTTTGGACAAAAGTGGTAGATCAGCCACAAATAAGTTGCTTGTTGGAATAGCAACTTCTTTGTTGTGCAGAAATTTCTGTTAGCAGTTATGATTTGTCATGTGAAACTTGCCTATGATGCCCAGCAAATAACATCTACCTGGACCTCTGACTTACCATGGGACATGCAGGAGCCAAAGGAAGGGGGCAGCAGTGTACACAGGCTCTGAACACTGGGGGAATTTATAGATGTTGGTGAAAGTGCTGTTGGAGTACAAGCTCAGGGATTTACAACAAAGATGGTTAGCACACTGAGGCATGTGCTTTAACAATTGGCACAGACCTGTTTTGGATCCCTGACAGCATAGTCCCAGAAGACAGATGCTCTCACCTTGCCCAATGTGGACGTCAACAGGCCATGTAAACAGAATGCAGCTTCAATCTGTCCTCTATTTCTTTCACCAAGCTCCATGAAGTGGATAAGAGGTCAATGCACATTCCTCTGTCACTGGTGCCAACAGCCTGTTTGCCATCCTCGGGTGCAGATTCCTGGAGTGCTCCTTCCAGGTGGGAGAAGGAAAGCCATGTGCCCTGCACATGTGGTTCTCAGTGGGATGTGCTGGCTGAGGCTCAGTCAGGACTGCTATAATGAGCTTTGCTTTCTTCAGACTTTTATTTGCTTTATTTACTACTCTTGCAATTAATTGCGGGTGCCAACATATTCTGGTTCTGTAATTGTTACAACTCTATAAACAAAAATTAAGAAGAAGAATTTGAAATAAGGAGAGAGAATGAGGGGAAGAGAAAAATGGAAGGATATAATAAAGTAAGAAAAGAAAAGGACAGACAAACAACTCTTAAGGTTAGTACATTTTATTTCATGTATTAATATCTTTGAATTTTTTTGTATTTTCTTGGAAGGAGAGGGTCATTTAAAGGAGAGCTTTGTAAAGGCCTGGGAAAAATATTGAAAATCCATCATCACCCAGTAACATACCAGACATGTCTAAGTTCATTTTGAGCCATAAATGGGTTGATTTGGAACTAAGTAATGCATGTTCTTTATAGAGCCATCATCAGCTTGACCGGAATTCATTTGGAAATAAAATGTTCACCAGAACATCGTACAATGTTTATAGATAACATTACCTTCTCTCTCTCTCTTCTCTTTCTCTCTTTTTAAAATTTTTTGGTAAAATGTAATCTTCATCTACTATTTTCTCAGATGAACCTGACTGCTAGTATCAAATCTTACTGTACATTTGCAGGGCAATTGCATGTAAATTTATTTAAATGTGTATGCAAATTAAGTATAACCCTCAGACTCCCAGCAAGTTGCAAATGCAGCACTTTACTCCACAAAGACAAGGCACCCCTGGTATGAATAAATTTTATATGGATGTATTTTAAAGGCACATTGACATTATCTTTAAATGTTGTGGCATTATAATGCAGCTTAAGTTGGCACATGATTATTTTATTTTGTAATTATTAGGGATGTGCTTGGAAAAATCATAAGTGGAAAAGTGTAAACTTCAGTCCAAAGACAAACTTTTATAATATCTGATAAGCATCCCTCTTCAAGTTCTTGTTACACAGTTGCCTTATTCTCAATTGCCCAATCACTTTCTTTGATATTCTAGCTATCTGTTGCACAGTCTCAGAAGGGGAAAAGAAATCTGTCTTGGACTGGTTGCAGCCTTTCAAGGTCAAATGCAAAAAACAGTTTTGAACAAAAGATAAGAAAACACCAAAGCACAGGCTTCGCAATCCCATGTCAAGATCTCATGGCTGATTTGGTGGGAGATCAGCAAACATAGGAATCTATGTTGGGGTTTGCTAGAGAGAGGTAGTTGCATTAGTCTGAGTCAGGCAGAAGCTTATTCATCTTTGATTCAGTTAGCCTATAATGTACAACTCTACCTTGTTTTTGCCTAGGATTTCTTAGGAGGAGAATGAGGCTAAAGATGAAAGCAAAGCCTCAGAGAAAGCTAGGAGGGAGCTGCAATGAATCTCAAATGAATCAGCCAAAATGTTGATTAAAATTTAGATTATGCTAGCTGCATCCTGTTGTAAGGTGAAAGATCAGGATCAGAGATCTATGAGATAGTGGAAAATGGATTACAATTTTAGGGGACAGTAGAGGCTCTCACCAGATAGGGAGATAGAAAGAGAAGATAGAAGCAATACAGAAGTGGAAAAGAAACCATAAAAGGTACTGGATATTTTCAGATACCCATAGGAGTTCTCAAAAGCAAATCTCTCAACCTTTTGAGGTTTACCATCATTAAAAATAATAGAAGTATTTTATACCTTTATCACTTAAAAAGGAAAAAGTCTGTCTCTCTGTAGACCCTAATTAAAAAGCAGTATGTTATTTGCTTCCTGCTAAATATTGTCAGAGATATAAGAATCTATTAATCAAAAAACCCATTATATCTGCTAGTTACATTAATTACAGTTTTATCACACGTGAATTATTGGGCTGTAAATTATATATAAAACTATAAAAAACTTGAATGTGTAGGTGGGATGAGGTGAGTGGAAAACACTGGTACAGAAATTAGGAATGGGTAGCTACTGAATGCTAACATTTTGTAATATTCAGAATTGGCCTCTATAGCTGTGATAAGGACATGGTTGTGGAAGAGCTCTTGTTGTGACTCTTTGCTAAAGCAATTCCTAGAAACATTTTTTCCTCCCAAGAGCATTGTAGGAACTGTTGGGAGGTGCTCCCTTACTGGCTGATACATTACAAGAACATATTGTGCTGCTAAGCTTACTGATCTGGCATGAAACATCAAAAGAACGCTGCTCCCACCACCCTGTGTGGTCTTACAAGTGGAAAGCACATGAGCTTTGATGTTGTGGTGGGGGGACAGGGATGGAGACAAGCCCTGGCTGCCCCACAACCTCTGCTGCCTCCTAGAGGGCTACCTGTGGCTGTGGTACATGTCCCAGCCCCTCCACAGCCAAGGAGGCTTTGATGTGTTCCCCATGATGTGAGAGGCCCATGTCCACCTATCTGCAGGGGCATGGGCTGCTCAGAAAAGTTTCCTACCTCCTTTTGTGATGTTGGGGGAAACCCAGGGGCCAGGGGAGTGTGGCTGGGCCAAGTGGAGATGGGGAGCAGAGGCAAGTGCCAGGGCTGGCAGGGCCCTTTCCCTCCCTCTACCCAGTGCAGGGCTTACCACATGGCTGGAGGTGGCATGGCTGGTGGCTCTGGTCAGTCCCAGCTGGCAGCAATGGTATGCGGCTCTGGGCAGAGTCTTTGGATGGTGGGGCTCAGCATGTTGGTGCCCAGGAAGGGCCCCTCCTCCAGGGAGGAGCTGATGCTACTGGTGGCTACAGTGAAATGGCTGGTTGCGGCTCATGGCTGGGGTTAAGGCTGTGGAGCTGTCAGGGCAGGCACTGGCCCAGGTTCCCTAAGTAGCTGGTGGAGGTTGTGGCTGAGGAGCTCAGTGGGATGGGCTGCTGGCACCCCAAGGAGCCCTCCGCTGGTGACACATCCCTGTGGGTGCCAGGCAAGGGTGGGGGCTTGGGCAGGCCACCCAGGCTACTGTACACAGTATGGCTGAAGCCTGCATCCCGGGGCACAAGGAACTCTGTCAGTTACTGCATAAAGGGCATGGTCTTGTGGGCACACCCGAACCAATGATTGTGGTTGAAGATGGAAATCCACTGTGCCTGAAAGACCTTGACCTTAATGCAGCACTGCCGTGCCGATCGGTCATGCCCACATTCCCACATCCAGCCTCACAGTGCCTCATACAAGTGGGTGTTGGAGAGTCCATTCCACACAAGTTACCATTGCACCTCCACCTCACCCCACAGTGCCATAGGGTTACCAGTCTCCTCCTGAGACCAGTTCAGGCCCCAGGTTGTAGGCACTGCTGTGAGGAATGACAAGGTCACTGGGGCTCCTGCACTGGCTGTCCCAGCCTCCATATGGCTTTCCCTGTGCTTCTGGGCCAGCACAGGGGCATGGTGTGGGATTGGCAGCTGCATGGTGAGGCTATGTCCCATTGCTTTTGCAGGCTCCAGATAGGCTGCTGGGGGTGAGCTGTGGGCAGCTGGAGCTGGCTCCAGTGGCCAGAAGGTGCCTGCAGTTGGGCCTAAGTGGAGTAGCCTACAAGCCTGGACAGCATGGGCCTGGTAGCTTCATGGCACTGAGGTGCCAGGCAGTGGTGCCATGTTGAAGGCAGGCTATTGTAGCTAGCTTGTAGTCTGTGCAGAAGGACACAGGGGCCTGGAGTGGCTTTAGGTTCCTGCACGTGCCCCAGGGCTCAAAATGCCTGCAGGCTTTTAAGGGACTAAGGCTGGGGCAGGCATGGACCTGGCCCAGCCCTGAGCCAGGAGAAGCTCCCAGCCCAGAGCCCTAGAGCTAGTTTCAGGCTGGGCCCTTAGTGGCAGGGCTGACTGGAAGCAAATTTGCTCCCAGTTGATGTCTACACATGTGATACTGTGCAGTAACTACTCACAAGTAAATTTGCAACTTGCATTTGCAGGTAGCAAATTTATTCATGAGTAGTGTCATTTACTGAGCAGTAAGTTTGTGCATTTGTAGACATGTATGAGTATTGTGCAGTAAACTACACTATTGTGCCATAAGGCATCTCATGTGGTACAGATGGGGCTTAATCAGGTCCCATATCTTGCACACTGGTACTGATGGTGTGTGCTGTTGAATATACCTGTTTCATTTAATTCCAAGGATAGCTGAATTTCAAAGGGGCCAAAAGAGATCACACAGAGTTGCATACTTTGTACTTCTGTATAGTTCCCTGGGGGTTGTGAAGGTGCTAGGTTAATAAATAAATATCTAACTAAATATCTCATCTACCTAGCAAACGGTCAACCATTCTATTTAAAATTATTATTAAAATTAGGGAAACATCTACCCAAGTGACCACTGCTGGCTGTCATCACTTTTACATTTGCATAATCACTTTGAAGTCAAAGAGTGTAAAACTAGACTGATGCTTCATTTCTTGATGAAAGAGCATCTATATGTCCCAGGATGTTGGTATATATATTTTTGACAAAGGCCAATCAGGCCTTTGTCAAAGAAGTACAGTAAAGCAAAGAGAAGCAGTAACCAATCAAGCAACTGTTCAGGGAAGTAACATTTTATGAATAGGAAAGAAGATATTAGGGAACAGCAATCCTTAGAACAATATTCTTTTAGATGGAACTTTAAGGACATCAGTGAGGAGCACAAAAGTGTTACTGAAGATGGGCATAAAAGTGATGTCATAACCATGATTATGTGACTGTCTTCCTACATCTGAGTAGTAGCAATTATAACATGCCTGAAGTTCCAGTGTTGAATTTGAATGATTTATTATTATTAGTTTTCAACTATTACACTCATGGACTATCTTGGCAGTATCATTACAACACGCTATGTACAGCTACACCACACGCTAATTGCGTACTAGCCTAATAACATGGCTCAGCTGTGTGCAGGGCAAAACTGTGCTAATACGCTAGTGTGCAGTAGTATTAGGATTCTGTGCAGTTAGCATCACTAAAAATCCATGTGCCCCCCACTGCTCTGCAGTAGCACCAGTTACTGAGAATTGATTTGGTACTTGGTTATGCCAGTACCAAAAGTAATGCGCAGTAGCTACAGTGCGCTAATGAACATATAAATGCACCCACCATGATTTATTTTATAGCTAGATGCTTCTGACAATTCCTAGTAAAAGATTGTCAATTAATAAATAATAACTTTTTAGTGGAAAAGAGCTTCGACAAACTCGGGGAAAGAGTTTTGCAGAGATGGTGCAACGCTGTCTGTTTTTCAAATAACGAATGGAAAATCCTCCCATATATGCCGGTTATTTTACTCACGGGTAATTTTTACCATCCTATTGTCTACAATAGATATGATTTACTTTTATTTCTTAATTCCTCAAGCAATGGCATATTTTCATCCCTGTAAACATTAAAGTTCAATTCAACCTCATTTTTTAATGAAAAGAAATGTAAAATGTTACATCACAGATCTAAATTTGTTGACTGATATCCACTGACAAATTAGGCAACTCAGGCTGAAACCTAGTTAAAATAATAAAGTGGTCTTTATCTTCTGATCTCAGCTGAGATAATAGCAGGCAGTCATTGTTTACTATTTTAAAGCAGCCACTCCATTTGAGAAAGCACACTTTGTACCAAAATGAATGCCATGCTTGAGGGATTCGACTCCTTACAAAGGAGCCAAGAGTCTCATTCTTGTTTCATTTGAAGAATTAGCTGCCCCTGCTTGAAGGTCCAGGAACTGATATTATAAAATGGTTCTCCAGACATGCTTATTGAAGCTCAGAAGTCATTTAATATGAGGAATGATATTTTAATAGGCCAACAATTTTCACATTCAAAGTTTACTGGTGACAATGGAAGTCAAGCTGAGGCAACAATGACAGAAGCAAGGAAGAGACAGCATCCTCTTTTCGCCACTGCCACCCCTGCTTGCTCTCTGGACTCCTTTAGTGATGTGTGCTGCAGAAACTGTAGACCCATATATTTTCATTAGGGAAAGAAACTGCAACTGCTCAGTGTGATGTCAGTGAAACTGACAGGAGACTGTGCTCAAACAGCACAATGTCCACAGTCACAATGCAAACCACCATGATTACTACCAACATTTTGGACAAAAAGTTAAAACAAAATGACATCTAAAACACACAATAACTCTTGGAGGCAACAAACTCCCATATGGTCAGTTTAAAAACCATTGCTGCAACAGCTAGGGCCTTTCTCCTGCCGTGCAAACCAGGACAATTGTACCCTGGAACACCTAGACCTAGTTTTCAAATAATGGAGTGTAGAGTATTTCACTTCAAGTACACAGCATGTCAGAGCTCTTTAGAAAGGGTATGATTCATATGAGTCGTGTAAGAAACATAAGGTCCAAACTTCTCTAATCAATCCAAAGCATGCTGAAAACTACAGAAACCAAAGTACTGGCTTCTAGTATGTTATCAAAGAAATCTATTTTCCTTCCCACCCACAGCATCAACAATCTGCTTTGAAAATCCAGGTGACTAATATTTGTATATTTCAACATTTGTCATTCAAGAGAATGGTGGTGTACATAATAAATTAGAGATGGATAAGGGTCTGATAATTTTTACTTATAAATTAAGTATACGTACATAAGGGGTGTGCAACAGGATCTGGGGGAATACCTGTTCACCAGAGCACCCCAAGGTCCAATGGTCACAAATTCCTGCAAGACCATTTTAGGCTGGGCATAAGAAAAAACTTCTTGCTGGGATCCTTTGACCCTAGCTGACTTCCTGCCCTTTGGGCAGGGGGCTGAACCCCATGATCTTATGAAGTCCCTTCCAGCCCTAATGTCTATGAAATCTATGAAATCAGTGAGTACCATCTGTAGGCCTAAGAGTATGTCTGTACAGTGCAAGGCAATGCCATGCTCAGACACTCGGGGACTGCTCCACATGCAGTAGCGCCCAAATTGGGAACAGAGTTACCACAGTAACGTGGTACTGTGTACAGTCTGGTAAGTTCTGCCTCCCAGCTGTCTTTTTGGATGTGTGTACAGTGCCCCAGTAACATAGCTATTCTCCTGGTTAGCGTGGGTTTTTCCTGCTGCACTAATGCACAGTAGAATTTGTCTACTGTGCTTAAAGCATCGCATGTAGATGTGCCCACTGTGCATAAGAGTGAATGTCTCAGTGTTGCAGTGGTTTGTCTCATTATGGTACTGCCTGGTGTCATAAAGATATACCTCAAGAGAAAATGGTTTGAGGAGCTCCCACTGGGATCATGTATCTGTATACTGCCCTTGATACTAGGTTTGACTCTTGTAGAATTAAGGAAAAAACTGTACAGGAACAATATAATATTATACTGATAGCACTGTTGTAATTAGGGATGGTCCAACCAGACCCTTTACTCCAAAGAGGAACCAAACCCACACCAAAATATTACTGAAGCTTAATTCCAAAATGAATTGAATTAAATCAACATATTCATTTTCATATACCTCTGCAACTGTAAGTGGGAATACCAAAATGTTAGAAGCGAAGCTTGCTTTTTCAGACTTTCTAGCTTGTTTGAGATTGAATAATGAAAAGAAACTTGTAAGAATTAAGCACTGATGGGGCATGGAAGTAAGGGAGGAGCAGATTAAATATGTACATGGTAACAGGTTGCCATAAAGAGAGAGAACAACTGTTCTCGTTTGCTACAGAGGGCAGGATCTAAAGCAATGGATTTAGATTGCAGAAAAGCAGATTTAGATTAGATCTCAGAAAAAAAATTCTTACAGGCAGTGGAATAGATATGTCCAGTGAAACTGTGGAATCTCTTCAGTGGTGGTTTTCTAGAGGAGGCTGGATAAGCATTGTCATGGGCAACTCCTGCTGCCTTAGTTGGGGGGGCATGTGCCCCCCATGACCAGTCCCACTGACAGGGAGCAGGTTCCCCCATGACTAATCTCGGTGCCCTGGGGGGTGTCCCTCACGGCCGATCTCGCTGCCCACCTGCGTCTGCTGTCCATTGCCTAAGCAGTGAGCATGGCCCACCAGAGGGTCCACCAGCACTCTCAGGGCACCCTTTCGTGCACTCAGGGCCCATCAGGCTCATCAGGACCCATCATGGTTCATCAGGGGGTCCACCAGCACTCTCAGGGCACTCTGTCATGTGCACTCCCATGCACCCTCTATGTGTCAACCCTGAGCGCTGGTCAGGAACAATTTAGGAATAGTATCCCTACATTTGTGCAGGGGGGTTGAACCTGATGGGCCTCTAGCTCTCCTCCAACCCTTAGATTCTGTGAAAAATCAAACTGTTGAGATTTTTAAGTCTGTATTTAGGATAACGTTTGAGAAGTTATAAATTAATGTCTGAACTTTGGGATATTTATCCAACCCTGCATTCCACTTTTACACTTTGCTTATCTTTGGAGTTTTGTTCTATTGCAAATAGTGAATATGCTATTAGATTTCTTTATGCATTTTCTCAGTCCTGAATTATTTTTTTGACAGTTTGTTATCATTTAAGACACACATTGCATACTTAGCTAACATTTAGGTTTTTATCATTTTTGAGATTGTGTGGTTGTCTGTTTATGGCTCTATGACTCTTATAACTGATACATGGCAGTTATGCACAGCAGTTATGCACTTTTTGTGCCTTGTGATAATGGTGATAATGATACTGAGCTGCTTTTTAAAATACTCTGAGATCCAATGTTGAAAAAGTACTCTGAGATCCAATGTTGAAAAAAACCTACATCAAAGATAGGCATTATTGTTGTTATTAGTTCATAAAGCTGAATCCAAAATAATGATTGATACAAAAAGATCCTGACTTATTACTCTGCCAACCTTGATATCCCTCTATTGGCTTCCAGTTAAATCCTGTATTAATGTTAAAAGTTTTCCTGATAACTTAGAAATCCAGGCACTTTCTCAAACCTTCATATGTTTCAGAACTACTGGAGCGATATACTCCATTTCTCCCTCTCTGATCTGCTGACTCATTCATTTCCTCTTACCAGTGAAGATAAGAGGAAGACTGCTGGGCTAGAGCTTTTACTCTTCTTGCCCTATGCATCTGGTATTCCTTTCTTTAGAGATTAGATCATTTCCAGCTGGGGACCTTTTAAAGTAATGAATTAAAGCCTTTTTTGCTTACTAAAGCAGTTGATTTCTGAAACATAAGAATTAGGTAGAGCCTTATAATTATCATAAGAGATTCTTTTTCCCTACATACATTGTCTTTTTCCCCCCACCCTTGGGTGAATACAGAATCATTCTCCTGGACACATATAATGCCAAATACTTTGATCTTCTTTACTCTGCTGCTGAATTTTGGCTTCAAAATTATAGGCTGTTGAGGCAGTTGTTCCCTTGCCCAGGTTTTAAGCTTACATCAGCGATGGATCTTTCAGCCATGTAGTTTTTCACATCATTTTTAACCTTGCCTGAAGATTAATAAGTGTTCACAGTATACTTTTTAAAGCCTTTTAACTGTAAAGCACTTTGCAGGGCTTTGCTAACATGTCTGAGGGAGTGGGCTATCCACAAGGGGAACACATATTTGTACAAATGATGGAGGATTGTACACACCTTGGAGTGGGGACAGGCTGGCAGATGTGACTGTGACATGCTGTGACGGTGAATGAGTGGAACAGCAAGGAAACAAAGTATGCAGATAGCATTAACCTACCAACCTTAGAAAAGGTAGGAGTAGGCTGGAAAGGTAGTTACAGCCTTTTTTCATCTATGAACTTCTAAAGGAAGCTGCTAAAAATGCGGAGTCTGGAATGAGAAGGAATTGTGTTGGGAAGGGGGTCCTGCCTGGTTGTTTTATTGTTCTATTGACTGAAGATCTTTCCTACTCATGAATGAAGACCCATATCCATCCTGATAATATCAGATCTTTTAGTGATCTTTGATATTCTTGATTATGTGATGCTTTTGACTTGCCTACAGAACTGAGAAGGAGTGGGGGAGGCAATTTTCAAGCAGCTTTATTTCTTACCTCTGAAGAAATCCCAGAGTGTAGTTTTGGGAAATAGCTCTTGTTCTTTAAGGGTTCTCTTACATGGAATAATGTGATATTCTGATTTTTTCACCTACTTTCACATGTAAAGGAAGAAGTTAGCATGCTAGTAAGAAGGCATGGGCTATTGTGCTTTTAGTGTACAGATCTCACTTAAAGTTTCTCCCTCCTCTGACTCAGGTGGTGAAATATAGTGCTTTTCCCAGTATCTTGTTGGGATTGACACATGATATAACAGTTGACTGAGACTCAAGCCTGATAAAATCAGAGGAAACAGAGGTCATGGTAAGGAATTTGTTTGTCCCTTTTATTGGGGGTGTTTGTCAGTCATTTACCACTTATTGGGTGAGATTACCATCTTTTACTGGACAATCAAGTATTAGGAATAGTCAAGATTGCTTTCTTACTTCTAAGTGTGAATGGGAGGCAGACAGCAGTTACCTTGATTTATATCTACAGTATGCTCTAATTTGGGCTACTTCTTAAATCTACTGAGATAATAAAACTGGTGCAGTGTAGCAACCCAAGTGTTAGGTGGAATCTGTATTCCAGTGCTACGAGTGCTTTGTGATCTGTCCTGACTACCTGTGGAAATGAAAGCATTGGGTTATAATGGACTAAACCTAACAAACTGCTTCTTTTCTCGTGGAATACTGCTACGGTTGAAACCTGGGGAAATGCTCAAACTGGAGATCCCTAGTTATAATTAGGGGTATACCCAACTCAAGGAGGTGGCTGACTAATTTTATGGGGAGATTGCGGGGCTGGCCACCATCTTTGTGAACGGATTGTGGCAGAGCCCCCGTTACCCCCCACAGCAGTGATTGGTTGCGTGGGGTATCTGTCATGTGGTCCCACCTCAGCGTTGACTGGTAGAGGTGGGTGGGGGCAGCACGACAGGCAACACTCTCAGCCAATCAACAGTGAGGGTGGGAGTGGCAGCGGCAGTCATCTTGGGCTCCCCTTCATGTTGGCAGTCCCCGCTTCCCCTTTCTCCCCTGGAGGCCTGGCTGGTTGCCCTGCAGTGCACTGAAAACTGCTGGCTCCCTCTGGGGAGCCAGCGTGTTATTTTCAGTAATTTATTTTCCCTCATGGATTTTGCTGGCATTGCCCAATTTCACAGGCAATGTCAGATTTTGCAATTTTGTGAAATCCACAAAATTACAATTTTGGTAGTTCCCTAGTTAAACCTGCGAGAGAGAACAGGTGGTGGATCATAGTGATGTCCCCCTGCCTTTACAACTTGTTCTCTTGTTGAAATCAGAGAGCATGACTCTCTTGAACTTGTTAGTGTCATTTTGTGGGGCTGTTTAAAAAGATTTTATTGCTTGAGTAACATTACGGGAATTCAGTTTTGTGTGTCTTGGGAAGATGAATCTGTTTGGATTCAACCCTATGGTTCCAGGATGTCTGAGCATTTCAAATCCTAAGCTTAGCCTAATCTCAGCAAACAGGTCAATAAAATAAAATGGATTCATTTACTTAGATGTTGAGATAAAAAGAAGCTCAAATTATCAGCAAAGATAGTGAAAATTAGAAGATAGTTATTATTTGAATAAATGTGTCATAAATCAAGGACACAAGCTGCTAACAAACATCTGCAATCATGAACAACAAAAAGGTGAGGAGGGCATCCAAAGAAATAGGTCTGTTAGTGAGATAAAATAGTTAACACTATTTCATTTGACATTTTCAATTTCCCCTTTGAAATGGCAGCTAGACATTTTATTTCATACATATTCAGCTTTCAGTCTTTCTCTAATTCTCATTAAGAATATAAACAAGCCATGTGTGCTATGTGCATACATATATAGATATACATGTGTGCATGAATAGTAGTGAGTATGTATGTATATGTAAACCTGAAAATGAGTATAGATGAAATGCCGTTCCAGCTACCATCTTGACATAAAATCTGAAAACAAATACAATTGTATTTGCTACTAGGTCTGGATAAAAGGTGGGTATATAAAATAAAATAAAATAAAACAAAGGAAAAGAGTGTAATATTGAAAGCATTAGGAACTCACTGCCTTTGGGGTCAGAACATGGCCATTGTTCCAACCCTTCTTCATTGCTCTGCTGGTACAAAAAGATGGCAAAGCAATCCTAATCAGGCAATTACAGATTATCTTGACACACAGGTGTCAGAGACCTTGCTAGTAGGGCTGTGTTAAACGGCAGTGTTCTGTTTTGACCAGTGTTTTGATGGTTCAGCAGAATAGCGTTCTGTTTCAAATTTTGTTTCTAGTCGAAACAGATGGTCTGTTCCATTCTGTCGTAATGTTTCACCACTTTGACCCTGTTTCGACGTTTCACCCATAGGATATAATGGGGAAGATTGAAACAGTGTATAGCTTTGTCATTTGTAGCTTGATTTCAATTAAACATGCAGGAATGGTAGCCCCTTTTGGGTTGAACTGAAATGGAGGCATCAGGGGATGAGGAACAGGCTGGGGTGGGGGGTACCTCTCCACTTTTACTAGTTACATCCCCCTTTCCCTCACCCCCGCTTCAGCCTGCCCCTCACCCCCTGACACCGCTATTTCCATTTACACTTACTTGCTTTCTTGCCTCCATTGCATACCAGCCTCTGGCTTCTTTACTATTCCAGCACACACCCCAACTGCAGGTGCTTCCTCAGCTTGATGAAGGGTTTTTCAACCCAAAACCATGATAAGATATATTTCTCTAACTATTCAGTTGGTCTCCTAAAAGATGGTGGATTGACACGAAGAAGCTTGTTTGCCAGTGCCATATTCTTAGACCAACGTCCCTAGCACCTGTCCTCGGTCAGCTGGCCGGAAGGACACAGAGCCCTGGGCACATCTAAGCCTCAGGGCTGGGGCTGGCAGGCAGGGTTCTCTGGCAGAAGCTGGAGAAGAAGCTCCTGCAGCAGAGGAAAGAAAAGCTCTGTCACAGTTTGGCTGCCTGAGATGCTAGTGCTACTGTGCTGCAGTGCTTACCTGTTGTTGTTTAAAGTAGTGGACCAGACTGAGGCTGTAAGGGAAGAGGAGACCTCATTGGAGCACATTACTGTGTTGTGTAGAGGCCCCAGTGAGGGTGCACCTTAACACACATACAAAGTCACATGTCACAAGTTTTGCTTGTTCACAGCTTGAGGTGCAGTTTCCCAGAAACCCCTGCACTTAACTCCCTGAAACTTGGCAGGCTTCATGGCCTCAGCAGAGGCTACCATATCGCTGTTTTCACCCGCCTGTGCCATCACACTTACAAGTGACAGGAGTTTTGCTCTCATGACTTGAGGTGCAGTTTCTACAGAAACCCCTGTACCTATCACCTTGAAACTTGACAGGCTGTACATACATATCTCCTAATCTTGTGTAAAAATCTGTTTGGTAATGTTTTCTCCATGACATCTCTCTTCATATGCTACAAATAGCCAGTTTGATTTTGTAAAGGGCTTAATTGTATCCAGGTATTCTCTTTGTATTATGAGTAGGGTGATGAATTTCATCTGGTGGTTCTGTAGAACAACATGGGGAGGGAAATGCATCATGATACAAGAAAATCTGTGGGTGCGTCTGGACAAGACATTTACTGCAGAGTAGACTAATTAGTTTCACAGTAAACATCTTGGGTGTTAATACACATGATCCAGGACATGGGGAGGGGAGGTCTGAAGCATAATGTGGATCACAGCCCTCACGCTGAAAGGTGGTGGTGAGGGTGCTTTAACTAAAGCTTGTCAAATGAGCTTTAGTTAAAGTGTCCCAGCCACCATTTTTCAGTGCCAGGACACTGATACCTGTGATGCTGGAGTCTGCTGGAGCTCGGTATTTACCATGCTCCAGCAGCCTCAATTAATTAAGTCTGCTCCACTGCACTGTAATTATAGTGCATCAGAGCAGCCTCAGTTCACGTGTATAGGCGCCTACATATACAGCCCTATTAGGCCTCAGGAAACTAATTAACTGCAACAGGGTAGTACTTGTAAATACAAGTACTATCCTGTTACAGAGTTTTTTATTCTGTAGTACCACGTGTAGATGCTGATGTGGCTGGCTAGGGCACGAAGGTGCTTCAATGTGGGGGATGCCTGCTAGCACATTAAGCCAGGTCAGAGCAGCCCCGGGTTGGCAGGCTGAACCCTCAGGTTCTCTGTTACCTGGGCCTGCTCTGACATGGCTCAACATGCTGCAGTCCCCACCACCTGTGTAAATGCAGTATCTGGGAGTGATACATTCCAGCGCAACAAGTGCTGGAGTTTATTGTTGCACCTTAATAGCATGTATAGATGTGCCAAGTAACTACTTAGGTGTGAAGCTGGGTTGGGACCTCAGCATGGTAACTTTGTCCTTGTAGTCTATTGCATAAGGGTGGAGTATAGTTGTAGTCTATAGTATAAGGGTGAGCAATAAGCTCTTCACGTCTACAGTAGATTTATTTTTTTATCAGGAAGGAGATTTTGATAAGTATATATTTGAAAGGAGCTTAACTTATAAGAAATGCCTATCACATTTGCTAGAACAAAGTGAAGGTAATGATTCCACAAGTCCAAACGTACTTTTATCCCTATCTCCAGGAGTCTGGAGACTATAGGGTAGAGATTATGGATTTGTCATAACATGATTTTTTTTGGTATTCTGCTTACTTTTTAGATTCTGTGTGGTGAACACAGCCATTGTTTACTCAGTGAAGACCAGCTCAGCCTATTTTTGTTTTTCTTTCTATTCCTCATTTGGTTGCTCTGGTCTAATACCCATCAAGTGTTCTGTCATGGCTTCTTGGCTTTGTGCAGTGTTATCCATCTGCAACACTATTTAAAGCTATTCACTAGCTTGCTTCAACATGGCCTGTCCTAGCACTTTTGTCCTATGGCAGAGAAGTTCAGCAGGGGAGATGGTCTCAGATTATTCAGAAAACCCACTGAAGATTACGCTTTAGGCACCAAAAAATCGGATAAGCCTGAACCCTCACTGGAAGGACGGGCTGAACAGAATGGATACTGAGGCTAGGGACAGACATTCAAAAAGCCTGAGACTGAATTGATTCAATCTTTGCAGGTTAACCTAACCTGCCTAGGCTGAATCAGTTTGTAATTGCACAGATATTCCCCTCTGGACTGAAAAAATGCCAGCAAGTGCCTGCAGTGGCTCAGGTTAGAAGCTGGGGGGGGGGAGGTGGGGAGGGCTATAGCGTCCCTCCCTCCCCTTCAGAGTGCTGAGCTGAGGGCAGTGTGGTCAGGCCCAGCCAGGATGCTGTGATTAGGCAAGGGTTCCCCTCGCCCTCACTGGTCAGCAAGGGAGCCAGCAGGGATTTAGTTACACAGTTACACAGCACATTACCAGCTACCTGTTGATTAGCTCAAAAAGCCCTAAGCGGCACTGTCTTGTCTGCCTTGCCTCCCACAGAATGGACCATAGTCAGCACATGGTCTGCTAGCTAATGTCGAGAGGTGTCTGTATAAGGAAGAGGGGAGGGAAAATCCCTGCTTCAGAAGGGAGTGGTGATGGGGGGAGCAGGACGAAGCCAGGCAGATGCCCTGTGCCTGCAGTTTCTGCCACAGCCGCAGCCAGGGAGTAGACGGGAGGGGCCAGCCAGTCTGGGTTGGAGCAGGGAGCAGAGCCCCGCTCAGACTTGCAAAACACCTGGGATGCTGGGGGACTCTGGTTTAACTTAAACCAGGAGGGGGTCTGGGACAGACATTGCATAAACCGGTTTGACCCAAATCAGTTACGTCTGATACTACATTCTACCAGGTTTATCTCAAACTATTTTCAGCCATTTTAAAACTGGTTCATGTACACTGAACATCTGTTCTGTTACAGGTTTAAACCAGTTTCTGATCACTTAAACTGGTTTATGTGTAATGTCTGTACCTAGCCTGAGTTACTGTGTGGGTCCTATCCAGATACAGTGGGCACCAAATGGGAGCATAGATCTAGATTTGACTGCAAACCAGGAGGCACGTCTCTTGCAGAGCTGGTGATTGATGTGGTCCCAGTGAAGGGTCAAAGGCCATGAGGATGAGGAAATGCTAGTCACACAACACCATAGTATACTACTCTATATTAGTTATAAAAAGTATTAAGCTACATTAAAGAAAAATCTAGCGTAAGGGCATGAAGGCGATTTCCACATACCTTTTCTGCCAGCGAAGGAACCATAGTAGTTGAAGTGTTAGGTGCACTCCACATGACTGTCAAAATGATATATTCTGCTATTGTAACTATATGTGTGAAAAATTTGCACCTTATCGCAGATATAACGATGTCTGCTAAACCCCCAGTGTGAATGCAGCCCTGCTGGTAGAAGGTTGGTGACAAAAAATAGTCCTTCTGTCAACACAGCTGTATCTGCACCAGAGGCCCCAGCCACTTAGATATTGCAGCTGTAGCTAAAATGGCAGCAGCACTGTAGGGTAGAGGACTTAATAAAGAGTACAGCAATGGCATCACCCATGCACAACATCTCTCATGCACACTGCGATTGACATGACTTTTCAAGATTGCCCTGAAGCTCAAATCCAAGAGCTCCACATCCCACAAGTAGGAAGGCACAGAGGCCCCCAAAGAAGAGCAGGTAATTTTAAAAGAAAGTCATACTGACCCTTAGCTGCAGTGGTGCTGCCACACAGCTTGCTATAAATGAAGAGTGACAAATTGTCTTAGCTGGATATAGGCTTTCAATTTACTTCACTCTATTGCAAGCTCTAGGAATGAAACACACATTTTGCAGCTGTTATGAATGGGCCTGTCCAAGGTAGGTGTGGATCCAGCTGGAGAAAGTTGAGAAATGGGGACTGTGGAATTTACCATTCTCTCAGTGGCAATGGGAGTCTTGTGCATTCCTTTTCTCACCCCGGGGAAAGGCCAGGTAAGAAAGCTGGGAAGCAGAGGAGGAGAAACTCTTCTTTACAGCAGAGAGCACTGGGATATTATACTTAGTATGAGATCTGCTGCCAAACATTCAAATTCTAGGAAGTGAGCCCCTCTAGGCACACTTGGAAAAGTTTGCAAACTCTTTGCTACTTTCCTGTTAGGTTCAGGGGAAAAAGCAAGTCTGTAAGCTGCCAACATTTCTTTATTAGAATCAGCTGTTTTAGCTGAGCTTCAGTCAGGCCATACAGACAAAGAGAAAAAAAGGAGACAGACCTCCTAAAAGCAGAACAAAAACGGCCTATTTGAGAGCTCCTCCTTACTCCCCTTACCTTGATTGGATTTTAATTAGACTCTCTCTAGGCTTGTGAGCATGCATAATTTTTATCTTGGGGGGAAGAGAAAGGAAAGACGGATATTTTATGGTAGGTGGGAATTTGTTTTACAATTTATATTTGCCAAGATAATCTCAGAAGAGGCAACACCTTATTTTCACAAAGTTCCCAAGAGACAGCAGGTGCTTTCTTATGTGCTTTCACAGAACCATATTTGTATCTGGCAAGTTAAAATAGCCAAAATAGCCCAAACAATACTTATCCCTAAATCAAATAACCAAGATCCTTTACAGTCTTTTTTCATGCTTCTGATCTTTAAAGGCCTAATCTAAAGTCCAGGCAAACAAGGAATAGTGACTGGCATTGATCAGGACTGCTGAGAGCTTGTTTGTACTCAGTTTTTGCACTTTAAAGTAATGAGGTACATAAATTGGTGCAGCTTCCAAGGGTGGACCCTGCTATACCTAAAACCAGGGTGTTTATATTGGTATAGCTTGTTTTGGTTACTGAAATAAGCTATATTACTATAAACACCCATATAAATAGATGTATATAACTACATCCACATTGTGGAAGAAGCAACTTAACTAAATCAGGGCATAGACCCAAACAATATTTACAATGGTTTAAATGTGGTTTAAACCTGAAGGCTAGGCACAGACACTACACATAAAACAGTTTAAGTGATCAAAAACTGGTTTAAACCTGTAACAGAACAGATGTTCAGTGCACATAAACCAGTTTGAAAATGGCTAAAATCGATTTGAGATAAACCTGGTTGAATGTAATGTCAGACTTAACTGATTTGGATCAAAGCGGTTTATACAGTGTTTGTCCCAGACCCCTTGCTAGTTAAGATAAACCAGACTCCCCCAGCATCCTGCCATGCTCTGGCCTGGGGCTCTCTGGTCTACAGCAGAGCTGGCCCTTCCCTTCTGTTTCTTCACTGGAGCTCTGTCAGAGACTGCAGGCACAGCAGGGTTTGCCTGGCTTCCCCTCACTGCTCAGGAAGGAATCCCACCCCTCTTCCTTTTGCCACAGCATGGATCCCAGCCCCATGGAGTCTAGGCATGTGGTATGCTGGCTAATGCTGAGAGGTGTCTGTGTGTGTCTCTCCAATTTCACTGGGACAGGCAGACAGAACAATGACTGCTTAGGGCTTTCTGGAGCTGATCAACAGGTAAGCTGGTAAGCTGTTAAGAAGAATTTGAACTTAGTGGATGACACCAAGTTATGGGGCAACATGGTCACTCTTGAAGACAGGCTGCAGATACAGACAGAACTAGACAGGCTGGCAAGTTGGGTGGATCGGCACCAGATGAAGTTCAACATTGAGAAGTGTAAAGTGCTCTATCCTTAACATACTTACATGCTTGATGATGCCAAACTGACTAGCACCACAACTGAAAGGGACCTAAGAGTAATAATTGACCATAGTATGAACATGAGCCATCAGTGCAATGCTGTAGCCAGCAGGGCAAACAATACGCTGGCATGTATCAATTGATGCATCTCCAGCAAAACCAAAGAAGTGATTCTTCTGCTTTACTCAGCATTGATGAGACTGCAGCTGAGATACTGTGTCCAGTTCTGGGTGCTGCACTTAAAAAAGGACATGGAAAAGCTTGAGAGGGTTCACAGAAGAGCCACCCATCTGATCAGAGACTTGCAAGGCAAGCCATATGAGGAAAGGCTGACGGACTTGGGTCTCTTCAGCCTAAAAAAGAGAAGACTAACCTCCTAAAACCTCTTGCAAAGTTCCTGTCAGAGGGTGGGCGGGCTAGCTTTGGCCAAGTTGTCTTCTCCAGTCAAGCAGGGAGGCATGCACTAGCACCTCCTGGCTTGTGGCTTGGGCCACTGCAGACATGTGGCTGCATTTCCAGAATTAGAAGTGAATTTGCTTATCAGTTCAATCCATAGAGTTTAGACTCATGGGTGACTGGTGCCTACTGATTCTGCGTGGGGCACCAGCCACTGATTGCTGACCGGGGGGTGGGTCCCACAGTGGCCAATTGCTGACCAGGGGGTGCCCCACTTCCAGTTTTGCCATCTGTACTTCTCTCAGTGCAAGGGGAGCATGCTGGTACTTCTCTTGCCATGGGGGGAGGGAATGGATAGACAGCATGCCAGCACTTTTCCCAGTGCCCCAACTCCTGGGGTCTAATTTCAGGGGGGGGCATATGTCCCCCTTACACCTCCCTACACATCACCAATGCTTAGACCAACGTGCAAAGATTTAATTGATTTATCCTCAGGCTTTTTGACTGTCTGTCCTTAGCCTAAGTGTTCTGTTACATGTAGCTGATCAGTCCTCCAGATATGCCACAATACATATGCCTCACCCTTCCTATACACTGCTGCAACTGGCTAATCTGGTATTTAGCCAAAACTCTACTGACCCCTTTTTCCCCCTCACTGTTGGCACTTTTTAATCAATAATCTCCCTTTCCATTACTCGCTCAATAAAAGCTATCTACTAACAACCAGCTGTGTCCACACTCTCTTCTGGACCACAGTCCCTCATCATGTTCTC
This sequence comes from Caiman crocodilus, assembly GCA_030014935.1. Taxonomy (NCBI): domain Eukaryota; kingdom Metazoa; phylum Chordata; order Crocodylia; family Alligatoridae; genus Caiman; species Caiman crocodilus. The sequence goes on from JAGPOW010000261.1 coordinate 239,190,429, forward strand.
CCATTCCCTGAAAACAAAAATGTGTGGGTCCAAGCACTCCCCTCCCGCCACCAAGTCAGGCAGGCACACAGAAGACTTCTCTCACTTGAAGGCTATTGCAATTTATTGAACTCATGCATAGGTGACTGGCACCTCCTGAGACTGGGGAGGGGGCACAGTTTGTGGGTGATGGGGTGGTAAGTGATGACTGCCTGCAGAAGCCAGCAGCAGCATCAGCAGCGGGGGGTGGGAGCGGGAGGGCTGTGACAAGCAACAAGAGTGGGAACCATCCATAGAAATCAGTGATGGCATCAGCGGGGGAGGCAGAGGGAAGGGAGGGAGGGAGTGGTGCGTAGTGACTGCCCACAGAAGCTGGTGGGAGCAACATCGACGGCAGCATCAGGGTGGTGAGTGGCGATTGCCTGCAGAAGCCAGTGGCGGCAGTGAGGGGGGTGGCGAGTGACAAAACTGGTGGTGGCATTGGCAGCAGGGCAGGGGGTGGGGAGTGACAACTGCCTGCAGAAGCCAACAGCCGTGGCAGCAGCAGAGGGGTGGGAGTGGGGAGTGGAAACTACCTGCAGAAGCTGGTGGAGGTGGCAAGTGGCAACTGTCCACAGAAGCTGGCAGCGGCGGCCAATCTCAGGGGAGGCAGGTGTCCCCCCGTCCCCTTCCACCAGTCGCCTATGAACTCATGTTTAGGAATCAAGGACAAGCAGGAAGATGATACGAAAGCCACATTAGCCAAACAAAAGCATTGGTGTAAGCTCTTTTCCCCCTCAACCTTGCCACTTGCCTACTGCAAGGCATGCTGGGATAGTGCTTACTTCTACCCCCTAGTGTTGGAGTCACAGTACTTCACACAACAGTGAATGGGTTCCAAATCAGTGACATTTTAAAAAGGTTCAGTTTTTATTTGTGTACACATCCTCAGAGTTGCTCATGATTTAGTTAAGTCAGTACAAAAATAAGTGTAGACAGGGCTATCAACCCCATCAGGCCAGATGAGTGGCACAGGGCCAGTATGCAAGCTGGATGAGTAGCACACAGCTCCTCTGTGGGCTGAAACCAGTACACCGGGTCAGTTTGGGATGGGCACCACATACAGTTTGTGCTCTGTACTGACTCAGTATGCTGCATTCAGTACGTGTGCCAGCCCAAGTCCTACTTCCAGCATGCATATAGCATGTACTCTGGCCCAGGCCCTGAGGGCCCCATACTATAAATATGGTATGTGGAATCCAGGTCCAGTCTGAGCCCCATGGACAGCATCGTAGGGCAAAGGCAGGTTGGATCTGGCCTGTGGATTGTATTTCTGACGCTCCTGGTGTAGACAGTCTAGCTACTTTATATGAAGGCTCATGTTCACAGAGCTTCTACAGGGAGTAGAAGTCATTATGATATATAGTCTGCTCTCCTGCATAACACAGGCCGCAGAACCTCACCCAGTATTTTCTGCATCGAGTCCCATAACTTGTGAGTGATGTAGAGCAATGGTTCTCAACCTTTTTTGTACCAGAACTCATATGTAGACATCAATGGCCAGTCTCGACCCAGTACCCCTCACTCCTGACCCACTGACCCCAGGCCCCCAGTGTATGGGACAGGGTCATGTATGTGGGGCAGGAGGTGAGTGTGTGTGGGGCATGGGGATCCCAAACAGCCTCTTGCAGGCTGGAACTCTGCTAGCACGCAAAGGAAAAGCCAAAGTTTCCTACATTTTTATCCTCTAAAGGAAAATCCATTTAAAAAGTTTTTTTGCACCCCTTTCCTGCAACCCACTTTTGGGTTGTGAGCCAGGGGTTGAGAAACGCTGATGTAGAGCATATCATCTAGAGCTATGTCTCATTATAACATAAAGATCCCAAGTGACAGAGAAGTTAGAGAACTTATTTCTTCCCTTGAGGCTTGGTCTGCACACACTCTATAGATTGCTATAACTACTTTGATAATAAGTATGATTTTTTACCAAAATATTTATATTGGTACAACTCCTAGCCTGGAAGGGATGATATCCTTCTCTTACAGAATATCTTACTGATATTAACACTGAGCTTAGCACTTTTTATTGATATGACTTTGTCCATACTGGGGGTGTTCTTATCCACTACAGGCAAAGTTAAACCCATACAACTTGTATAGAGATGAGACCTTGAGATAAGCTATACTACTTGTTAATTACTTCCAGTGTTAAAAAAAATGTAATTGTCATTTGAATATTGTAAACTCCAGTTTCTAGGCACTGAATCTTGCTATTCCTTTGCTAGCTTAAATAGATTAATATCAGAAACTTTCTGTATACCCAGACTTTCAACCAATAGTAGTCCTATGGGAAAAGGCACTAATGTCTTGCCATTAGAGAAAGCAGGATGGATTTGCACCTTAAAGAGACTAACTAAGCACCCAGACCCTCATTAAGGAAATTGTGTAGGTTAGGGCACTCTCCTTTGTGCAGCAATTAAAGCCCTGAGGTCACTTTGTATTGCAAAGCTGCAAACAGAGACTGAAGCTCACCTTTGAAGACCAAGTGATCCCAGCAGCTTTTAGCTGTAGGGGTTTTACTAGGAGTAATGCAGGAACAAAACACTGCTCGTTAAGACTGTAGATTGGTATGAAAACTTAAAGCAGCCACTTCTTGAGACAGAGCAGTAGTATGTACCCTGAGGTTTGTGTACAAGGGAAACTTGGCCTCTGTGCAATTTGTTACCACTTCCTCTCAAGCAAAGAGGACTGGTATCCATTTTGTAAGTAAACTAACTAAAACAAGAAATGCCTAATTTCCTGTCACCAATTTTTGTTCCCAACAGAAAATTGATTTACAAGGCCCTACATTTGCTATTATTTGGCAGGGTACTTATCCATTTTTAAAACAGCAACCAACATTTTTCCATGTCATGAATTACATGATACCCAAACTTCATAATTTTGAAGGTTCACCTCTAAAAACCAACTGGAAGTTTTGGGCTTATGACTGCTTACAACATTTATCCAAACCGGTTGTCATAGACTCTCAAGAGATTTATATAACTGTCAATATGTGTTGGGTTGAAGTACATTATGGAGAAAGAACTACTTGGATAATACATTAAGTGACTACTGCCATAGAGACACGTGAACACTGCAGATAAAATAATTCAACAATTAATAATTAAGAGACAGACGTGAAAAAAGAAAAACAGACTGGAGCAGCATACTTTCCATGTGGCTTAGTAGAAATTTGCCTGTATCATCATCTGTTTGATTTACTAATATGATCAAGCTCTGTATAATGTGTTCTATTCTAAGTTTATCCTTTTGATGTTTTTTATTTTGTTCGCCTTTCATATAATTTATTTAAACAGGCCAATAAAAGACAGTTTTCTTTTTTTCTTTTAAAAGGAACGAATATTATATATGAGGCCAATTGCCCCATGTAGAGAGCTGAAGCTTCAACACTACTTCTCAATCTGTAGAGTAGGGCAATACAAATAGGATTAGCTACACAGTCAGAAATAAAATGCCCTAAATAAAAGATTCTTACAATAGTTCTGTATGCACAGAGATTTCTGGTACACATCCTCTGAGAGGGCATGCCACTGATAAAGCTTTGCCAATGAGAATGTCCTGGCTCTAGGCCAACCCACTTTGAACCTCTGGATGATGAAAAAAGGTGACTCACGCCTCTTCCATACTTCTAAATCTTACCAAGGAGAACTACCGCAATCAGGATGTGATTTGTATACTAAAATAGTTATACTGTCCTAAGAGGATGGCAGTTTATTGGTGCGAAGGCTACTTGTGCTGGTATATTTATTCTCTTCTAAGAATAGTAATAACTACACTAATATACAGCACGTGCACACTGCTATAACTAGGTTCACACTACAGGAGTTGTATAACTTCAATTATAAAGTATAAAGTGGGATAAATTTCTGTGGGTGCATCTATACATGACACTACGTCATGGTACTGATGTCTACATGTGTCTACATGTGACCAGCAGCTACTTCACTACAGCAGTGTGCTCCCCTGTCATAGTGCACCACTATGCTGAAGTAGCTGCTAAAAATAACCATGCATCATGTGCATGGTGCAGAGGGGTGGTTAGTAAGAACTAAAGCAAGTACAGTAACAATGTTGCTGTATGGCAATGTGTAGACACACCCAAGGCGAGAAGTGAACAAGATGTGGACAAGAAGTCAGCTGATCTCAGTAACCTTGCTAGGACAGGCCAAAATATGATGTATGTACTGCAATTTCAGGTTGCTGAGAGCTTTATAAAGACCAGGTATTGAAACAGCAAAGAAAACCGAACATTTCCTAATTTGAAAATCTGAATTTGAGTTTTGGAAAATGATATGGAATATGGAGAGTGGGTTTTGTTTTATACACAGTTGTAGTAAGTTGTAATCAAAAATATTTGTTTTCATAGAACCAAAGGATTGGAAGGGACCTCAAGGGATATCTGGTCCAACCCCCTGCAGGAATGTAGGAGAATGTATCCCTGGCCAAGGCTTATCGAACTTCTCAACAATCTCCAATGATGGAGAGTCCACAACTTCCCTAGACAGTCTCGCCCACTGCCCTATTGTTCTAACAGTACGGAAGCTTTTCCTGATGTCTAATCTAATTTGCTATAATTTAAAGTCATTGCTTCATATCTTATCTTCTGCAGCAAAGGAGTAAAGATATCTTCCCTCTTCCTTATAACTGCCTTTCATATATTTGAAAACTGTCATCATGTTCCTCCCCTTCCCTCTCCCCCTGTGTTTTCTGCATGCCTAGAACATGCCTAGTTCTTTCAAACTTTCTCAAACCAGAACTGCACACAGTACTTTCACAGAGATGTAATCAGGGCCAAGTAGACTGACAATATCACCTCCTAATACTTACTCATTTTATTTTTTTTCAGAAGTAGACAGGATAGTCTCCTGTAGAATATAATTCTTGGCTCCATGAACAAGAATGAGGAAGTATTGAAAAAAACCTCTTTCCTATGACATTCTGCTTTGTCTGTGAGATTCCTCTCTGCAGGAAATAATGACCTTAATTATGAAGATTCCTGTGATGGTGCAGTGCATAATCTCTCATTTACTCTCTCCACTTAAAAAAAAGAAGAAAATTTAGAGGTAATTAAAGATGTTAGACTGACTTCCTCAGAAACTAAACTCTTTTGCATAGTCTCAGGATAGATATTATAGCATGCACCATTTCTGGAATCAACCTGCAGATGGGCTTCTGTCCTATAGAGGAAACAGCCACAGGAGTGAAAGCATTGCTCAGTTTCCAGACTCATTGATTCCTCATGTTCACTGCCAGTTAGCAATGGCTGGTTTTGTAATGTTGATGCATGTCCACTGGGAGCTAAGCAAATGTCTCATAGGTCACTATATGGAGCCATCAGATAAGCTGGATGTGAAACAGTGACATAGAGAAAAGTGTTGTTTTCCTGTATCAAACCCTGGAACCATCTAAGCAGAGCTTTATAATGTGTGTGTTTTATATATCTTCCTTGCTTTTTTTGACAGTAGTGACACTTGTGGTCTTATTCAAGGTCAGGGCTGTGACAGGTTCACTGGATAGTGGACCGATTTGTTGCTTTTGGGTTGAAAGCTCAGTCTTCCATGAAAATGAAATATTCCATTTAGAGTGGTAGATTTAAAGCCTTGGCATGTTTTTGCTATCCTAACTGCTGGCATAGTGTACTTACAATATCTTTAGAGAACGTCTGGAATTTGGATTGTTTTATGTGGTGTTTAATATAGTAAATGTAGATGTGAAACACTATGGCACACTGTAATTTTCCATATGGAGTATTAGTCCATAATGGTTTCAAACCACTCTGGTTTGATCACCATAGCTCTGAAATAACATTTAACATGTTTAATGGAATCAGATGCTTTAGCAGTCTTTTCTGCCCAAGTGCAGGGGGGCTGGACTCAATGATCTTGTAAGGCCCCTTCCAACCCCTGACATCTATGAATCACTTGTTGAGGGCAGAGTTGGATGGCATTTCATGTTTTGACACGATGTCAAAGGAAATCATGCTCTGTTTAAATCCTGTAAAAACTGTTAGAATGTAAAGGTTTGTTATCCTAGTGAAGCTGGCATTAATCCATGAAGTCAATGTTATCCAGTCCAAGTTGTGGGACTGCATTGTGAACAGCAGTGCCAGTGCAGACATACAGCCCTTATGTGAAAATACAAACCACTTCTTTTTCATTACATTATGGTTTCCGGATTGGGGTTCTCTCTCTGCTTTGGAAGTGCCATATTTCTAAATTAAAAGTTGACATTTGCCAATTGATTTTGTGGTAGTTGGGAAGGAAACATTTTATAGAGGTTGCACAACTATACAGTATGAATATTCATCTACAATTTATTAAAGACATAGTTCTTAGATATAATTGGGTTCTTTCCCCCTCTAAATGTAATAATGTTCAGTTAATTCAGTTACTTAATAAGGAGACTCCTTTTTCTGTGATACTTACTTGGCACTCAAGTCAACTCCTGTTCACTTCAGTGGAAGAGGGGTCAACTCCTATACTTTTATGTTTAGAAAAGAAGTCTTTTTCTGGTTAAAGAATATGGATCAAAACCATTCCTTCAAAAGGCTATTGAAGAAAGACTCGGTGCAGAGAAAGTAATATGGACAGCGAGTACTTTTTCCATTCATTATATACAGTAGGCAACTGCTTCCCCATTCTTATCTTACAGTGGGAGAGTTCCCAGAAGGTAGAAACCAATTAACTCTTTATTTTGACAGTGATCATTTTAGGTGTTCTTTAATGGGCATTATTCTTGCTAAATTATAGATGAGTTTAAAGTAAGACAAATGCTATTATCCGATTTATTTATTCATGGGATGTCATCTGTAACATACCCACATTGGTTTTTCTCAAAGTTTAGTATTGATCATTTGCTTTAATCAGATGTATCAGGGGATGCTAAAAGAACCAACAATTGCAGCTTTGAATATCAGCATCTCTCTCTGGGTCTCTGCCAGGCCATAAGTGAGTGCTGAGGCCATGTTGCGCATTAGGTAGCAGTAGCAGTAAGTGGGGGTTTACTTTCCCTGCATTAAGATAAGTGGCTATGGGTCCCCCAAACTCTGTCATGAATGATGATTAATCAGTCTGATCTGGCATGCCATTACTGTTCTTTTTCCAGCTGATTCCAAGTTTCTAACAGGACCTTCAGCAGAACTCTTGTGAGATGATACCCAGTAGGATTGCTAGTAGTATGAGAAGGATGCTACTCACTGTAATGGTATCGACTAGTATCCACTATGTCTCTCCAGGTAAAACCTTGTGAGTTGAAAGTAAACATTCCCTATTCCATAGTAGTTGTGCAGCTCAAAATTAAGTCTAAAATCAGAACTCTGTCTGAACACAATTTAAAATGGTTCAGTTTTGTTTCTACAATTATTTATACTGTGTAGCAAAGATCCAAATGAAAAACATGTAATATTACAATCTATCATAGCATAGTGAATGTCTCTGAGGGTTCTACATTAGAAAGAAAAATGTCTAATTTTCACACTTCACCTAAGTTCTTATGCAAATAGCAAGAAATCTGTCCTTTTGTCTCTCACTTGGCTGTTGGAGTGGGTATAATTTAAACTGTAATATGCTGGAATACATTCACAGGCAATGGCTGCACATCTCTGATTTTACTAGAAGGCAGGAGTGAATTCAGCTTCTGAGGAAATACAAAATCAACCTCAAACCTTACAACACATTCCTATACTATGGCTTTGGTATCACAAAGTAAACCAATATATGAAAAGTATGCACCAAATCCTTAGGAACTGATTGTGTTCCAGGGATGTCCTGGTACCACTTTGAGGATGATTTTGTTTTCATTTGTACTAATGTAAATCTAGAAAAACTCCATGGAATTCAGTGAAGCTACACTGGCACAAAATGAGTGTGAGCTCTGGCTCAGGACTGTTGACTTCAAGGGTGCAGGACCTGCATCTCATTTTTCCCTCCATTCTTATATTGGCAAAGTCTCTTCAGACTTAGAAAAGCTGAGTGAAAAACTTCAGACTGAGGTTTAATTGAAGAACTGATTTATAAAACATATCCCTTCACAACCAGTGGTTCCCTCTTTCACAACCAGTAATGTTCGTGCAGTTTTGTGCAATTGTGTAAAATGTGAAACAGGAAGTGTATTAGTTTCTATGCAATCACAAGGCATATTTTTAAAGATAAATATCCCTATAAAATGATATATAAGATCTTTTTATTGATCCTCTAAAAGAGTCAACAAAATCATCTTTATCACAATAATTGTGTTTTAAGAAGGCCTGAGTTCTCCTCTTTTTGATAGAAGCTGTAGCAAAAGATAAAACGTGCCTCTTTTATTTAAAGCAAGATACACAGTTCGCCTAACAATCTGCACCCATCCATGTTGTAACACAGAGGCCCCATCACTTTACGCAGTCCCATCTGCTCCTATTTTGAGGCAAGTATTCTCTGGGCTCTGGAGTACTGGATAGCATTTCTGTTAAAGTCTGTCAGTGTCTGTAGTTAGTCAGCTGGAGAAGCTGCTGCTGCTATCTCTGCAGCTTTCACAGCCATGACAGCCTGGGGAACAAGAGTATTGGAAAAGAACCTGCTTCTTCCACATGCTAGTGGAGAGCTCATCACCCACCTTTGGTCCTGAGGTTTCTCCTTTTGTACATCTTATGCTGTTGCAAACAGTGATGTAAATACATACACACAGGACCGATTAGACTAAGCACAGAGAACGGGACACCATCAGCAGCCACATTTCCAAGGACATAGGATAACATTTTCAAAAGTGAGCCTACGTCTGTTCCCCTCAGGTAACATGTAGGAACAAGGCTAATTCATTTTTCAGTTTGGTAGTTGCACCAAAAAATGTCTGGGGAAAAAAAAGTTTGGCTTACATGCCAAACCCACATGCTTCAGGTTTTCCAGTGAATCAGAATGGCTTTTGATTGAAAGTCTAGTCTCCCATGCCCTCACAGAGTGCTTTAGCAGCTGGATGTGAGGATGGATGCATCACCTCCTCCACTTTGTGAGCGGTCCTGAAGGGCCAGATTTCATAGGCACCTGCATCCAAAAACTGGAACACCTACGACTTAGGCATCTTGCCTAGGAAAGCCGTTCGTTTTGATTGGGTTAAAATGGCTAGAAATGCTAAATTGTCAATGAGGAAACTTAGGTATCTCCAAAAATTAAATCATGGTTATGTGTTAGGTGCCCTACACAGAAAATGAGAAGAAGGCACCTCCAAATGGTGATACGGAAAGGTAATAGGTGACTAGTACCAGCCAATAGGAAATGCTCAGCAAAAGAATGCATCTGAACCCAGGCCACCCTGAAGAGCACATGTGCTTGAATTACACCGCATAATAGGTGCCTTCAATTACTGGTGATTTACAGCACTTAAGTCTTGCTCCTGAGGACAAGTGGTGATGCCACTGCCCACATTTTGTCTACAGCCTAGTGACTGGAGCATTCATCTAGGAAGTGGGAGAATTGGGTTTAGGCCCTCCTCACCCTGAGGGGACTTAAACTCATGTCTTCTTTCACCCAGGAGTGTGTTGTAATCATGAGGGTCTAAGCTAAACCTTCTAACCTTCCTGTTGAAGATCAGCCAACGGACAGCCAAGAAGGCAAGGGTCATGGAGCTAAAAATGAGGAAAAACACAAATGAGCATGCTGCCATAGCCTGGCGGTTGCGGCACTCAGTTCCATTTAGTTACCTGTGGAACCAATTCCAGTCTGACCATAAGTCTCTTTTGTGAATCTGTTCCCCAATTCAAAACATTTCTCTTAGGAATTACCAAAAGAGATCATTTTTATATTTCCAATTTTTTTCACCCATGTTTTGTTGTTCTAAAACTATTTGCTGAATTTATCTTATATTTGTGAATAGTTCGAAGTTGCATATGTTGCAGAAGAAATGAATCCATCCCATTCCCAACCTCATAGGAGTCTAGTCCCACTGACTTTTTGTGAAGTTTATGGTCCTATGTTCTAAACTTCATTTGTGACTTTTGGAACCTAAGTCATGAAAATGATATGCCAAAAACATGCTTACAAGGCAAAATGAAGCTGTACAAAGATCCTGGAGCTAGCTCTCAATGAGCCTGCCAGTGATGCCAAGAACCCCATGCATCTAAATCATAGCACCTCATTTACCTTACATGTGCAAGTCACTTTTAAAAATGGGAGTTAGGGTCTTAAGTCACTTTTCAACACTTTACTCACATTCTTAATTGTGTCATTTTAAAACCCCTTTTCTCCTCAACATAAGCAGACCCCATTTTCAAAACGGAATAGTGTTAGGCACAGAGAGGACCAGAAGAAAAGAGATCTCTTTCAGTGCCTGGGGCGTGTGGGGGCAGCAGGGGATTACTGACCACTAGAGAGTGGTGGAAGAGAAGTGTCTTACCTGATGGGGCTCTCCATGAGCAGGAACTATTACTGTTGTGGTTGCTTCTGAAGTGATGTGGGTCTGGGCTGCTGCCACTGAAAAATAGGCAGCCGCACGAGCTCCCTGGGGTCCCCTTCCTAGTTTCCCAGTGCTCCCTCCCGCGGCACTGGGTTGTGCCTCCCATGACAAAGGCTCCCCAGTGGGTGCCATTCTACCCCCAGATATGGGTGTGAGACCTGGGTGTGAGGTCTGCACCTGCCCCTCTCCTACAGCTGGGCAGACAGAGCTGCATGTGCTTTGGCAAGGACTTCTGGAGTAAAAGGGCTATACTGGAGCCCCCACTAAGTTGGCACCCTGGGCTGGTGCCCTGCTCTTCTCTCTCAGCCCTTGCCCCCTCCCCCCTGCCTCCCCCTACTGTGCTGCTGAACCTTTTTCTAGATGTCAATATTAATTTTTATTTACTTGTTCCAGGGTAGAAAATTTGTTTTTATACTGTCTCTTAGGTTTTGTTAGTGATGAGAATAATTTCCTTGTGCAGGGAAGATTGTACTTGGTAGGTCTCATATTTGACAGTGGTTTCTTGCTGTTAAAAATGCATTGAAATTTCTCTCTCTCTCTCGTTAGATATAATCTGTACCTTCTACAGTAGCTGTTTAACTTTTCATTGTAGTCTATGTACAATATCCCTTGCCTTTCCCCATATGCTAATCTATGTTCGCATACAATCTGTTTTTAGTGCTCTGCATGCCATTTGCACCTTAACCTAAATGATCTGCAGAAAGGAGGTTTCTCTCTCAAAGACTAATTTTCTATTCAATGTTTGGAAAATCCAAAGTGCTATGCAATTGCCAAGTATTATTTATTTATGATTACTAGGGCAAATCCATGTTTCATGTTCCTTCGTTTTTGCAAAAACCGTTCTCAATCAAACTTTAATTGAAATTAAGGTTCTAGCCCATCTTTATTATTAGGAATTGCACTTGAACATTCAAATGATAAATTAAGACTAAAGGGACTCTCTTTTCTTGTTTTACAAAAATTTAGGAAGTGCTGGAAGAAATAATGGAGATGGGAGTTTTTAAAAAATTGCAGAATTAAAATGATTGCTGAACATGAAACTCCAGCTAAAGCACATTAAGGAGAAAATTGTTATGATGTACAGGGATTTATGCAGGGATCTCTCACCAGTACTAATGGGAGTTCCACCAATAAATCCCCCTGGATGGATATGAAACTATACCCCAGGATGTGTTTGAGCAGATCTTATCTTCAGCAATCATTTTATTTCTACACTTTACTGTTCCCATTCTATAATGCAGCTCTCTATAATTTTTCTAAAAGATTTTTATCAGTCTTGATCAAGTGGGTTAGTTGATAAATGGTTGAGAGGTGCAGACTACAAGGAAAGATGCAATGAGTCATGCTGTTTCCTAGAAACCAGACAGCAAATAGCTTTCAACAACTATTTCAGACTTCCCAAGTACCCTCTCAAGATATAATACACACTGCAGCAATACCTGTACTTTCATCTGTACAAAAATTTGTGAGGTAAGAATAAGAAACTGAAGTTTAAATAGGGTTGTTTGCTGAACCAAGAAGCTGCTAATCAGTGACAGGGGATGAGGGGTTAACATTATTAGTTTAACTAAGATGATCATTTTAGTATGAACAGGTACATTTTATTATACTTAAACACGTTATGCTTTGAGGAGGCCATGTCCCAGATTGCAGGCATTACCTTAGGAATAGTTTAAGGAGACAGTCACTTGTGGAGCGTCCTGTGTTGAGGATTATAAACAATAGGATTTTACAGGATGATATCGCTCATTTTCTTCTCTTTATCCTGGCGGAACCTGGTTAATGATGAGTGAGGGTAGCTATGACTGACTCTTTACTGTAGTTTGTATCCTCAGTATGATGATTGCAATGCATGGCTTGGCCTTTGTAAAGAGGATACACTCCATAAAAAGGGCTGGGCACAATTTGGCCATAAATATGCAGTAGAAATGTTTACAACTCATGTCATATGAAACCCATAGTGTGCCCACATCTGGAATATGGTGTGCAGTTTGAGAAACCCATCTCCAGAAGGATATAATGGAAATAGAGACGGTACAGAGAAGGGTAATAAAGATGATCAGGGATACGGAAAAGCTTCCATGCCACAAGAAGCTCAAAAGACCATAGATTCATAGAAGTAGGGTCGGAAGGGACTTTGTAGATCATCAGGTCTGACCCCCTGGGCAGGAGAGAAAATGAGGTAGACATCAAGCCTCCTCTTAAAGACCCCCAGGGTAGGAGCCATAACCACTTCCCTTGGAAGTTGGTTCCAGATCCTAGGTGCCTTGACTGTGAAGTAGTGCCTTCGGATGTCTAGTCTAAACCTACTCTCTAGCAATTTGCGGCCGTTATTCCTTGTTACCCTGGGGGGTGCTAGGGGGAACAGGGTCTCTCCCGAATCCTGCTGGTCCCCCCTGGTGAGTTTACAGACTCCCACCAGGTCCCTCCTCAGCCTTCTCTTGCAAAGGCTGAACAGGTTAAGGTCCCATAGCCTCTTTTCGTAGGGTCTGCCCTGCTGTCCCTGGATCATGTGTCCCTCCTCTGGACCCTCTCAACAGGTGCTGTCCACATCCTGAAGTGTGACGCCCAGAACTGGATGCAGTACTCCAGCTGCAGCCTGACCAGTGTTGCATAGAGGGGGAGGATCACCTCCCTGGCCCTGTTTGAGATACATCTGTGGATGCACGACAAGGCACGGTTAGCCCATTGACTGTGTTCTCGCATTGTCAGCCCATGTTCATCTTGAAGTCAGTAATGACTTCAAGATCTTTTTCTGCCACCATGCTCTCAAGAAGGGAGTTTCCCAGCTTATAAGTGTGCTGCTGGTTCCTACTACCCAAGTGCAGCACCCTGCACTTGTCAGTAGTGAAACCCATCCAATTTTTGTTAGCCCATCCCTGTAACCTGTCCAGGTCCTGCTGTAATGTGTCCTTTCCCACTAGCTTGCTCGCCTCACCCCAAATCTTGGTATCATCAGCAAATTTAAACAGACTGCTCTTCACCCCATCATCCAAGTCACTAATAAAGAAATTGAATAGTGTGGGCCCAAGGACCAAGCCCTGGGGAACCCCATTGCCCACTTCCTTCCGGGTCAAAAAAGACCTGTCCACCACTACCCTCTGAGTACAATCCCTCAGCCAATTTGCAATCCATTGGACTGTGTAGACATCAATGCCACAGTCACCTAGTTTTTTGATGAGAATGGGGTAGGAGACAGTGTCAAAGGCCTTGCTGAAGTCCAGAAAGACTATGTCCACCGCGACACCTGAGTCCAATGCTTTTGTGACCTGCCTGTAGAAGGCAATCAGGTTGGTCTGACAGGACCTGCCCCTAATGAAACTGTGCTGGTTGTCCTTGAGCATCATCCCTGCTGCTGGCCCATCACAGATAGGCTCTTTGATGATCTTCGCAAAGAGTTTCCCCAGGACTGAAGTAAATCTAATGGGCCTATATTTGCCCAGGTCCTCCCTCTTCCCTTTTTTGAAGATGGAGACCATGTCAGCTTTCTTCCAGTCATCTGGCACCTGGCCAGACTACCATAAGTGCTCATAAAGCCATGCCAGGGGCCCCTCAATAACCCCTGCCAATTCCCTCAACATCCTGGGGTGGAAAGCATCTGGACCTACTGATTTGAACATATCCAGCCCCTCCAGAAGCTCTCTAACCCGGTCCTCCCGACCTTAGGCCTGGCAGTGTTTCTCCTGAGTCTGTCTGGAATCCTGGTCAGGGAATCCCGGTCCCTGTGCAGGGAAATGGAGGTGAAGAATTTGTTAAAGAGGTCTGCTTTCTCCTTGGGCAACCACCAGATTGCCAAGCATATGCTGCAGGGGCCTCACATTACCTGGTGCCTTCTTCATTCTCCCAATATATTTACAAAAGGACTTCTTATTATCTTTGATCCTTGACACTAGCCCTAGCTCCATATCTACCTTAGTTTCTCTAACACCCCCCCTACAGACCCAAGCAGTGGAGGTATTCTCCTCTTTGGTGATAGCCCCTCCCTTCCACCAGGTGTATGCCTCCTTTTTGGCAATCAGGAACTCACGAATGCCCTGGGTGAGCCAAGAGGCCTTTTGGGCACTCTTTCCCCTATTGCTTCTTTTTGGGATTGTCATCCCTTGGGCTCTGAGTATCGTCTCCTTAAGGAACGACCACTCATCTTGGAGTTCACCTAAACTCAAGGACCACAACTCCTCTCTCACTAATCTCAACTCACTGAAGCTGGCCCTCTTAAAGTCTAGGGCTACTGCCTTGCTGCAGGCCCTTGGCACCCTGCATTGGATGGTGAATTCCAGCAAGCAATGATCACTATCGCCAAGGTGGTTGAGGACCTGGAGCCCTCTTACCAGGTTGTCACCTGTGGCCAGGACCAGGTCCAGCAGGGCATTCCCCCTGGTAGGATTGTGCACCTCCTGGGTTAAGTGGAGGTCCTGTATCTTGGCCTGGAACCTCCATGAGTGGTCCGACCTGGCTGACTGCTCCTCCCAGCAGATGTCCGGGTAATTTAGATCATCCGTGACAACTACATCCCTTGCCTTATGTGCCTTTGCAAACTGACCCAAGAATTCATGATCCAGCTCTTCACCTTGGTTGGGAGGTCTGTAGTAGACCCCCACCATTAAGTCACTTTCCCCACAACCCCACTGTATCCTGACCCAGAGCACTTCAGCCTGCCCCTCCTCTGACCCCATCCTGCTGATGGAGAATGTGTATTGCTCTTTGATGTAGAGCACCACACCCCCGCCTTTCCTTCCTGTTCTATCTTGCCTGTAAAGCCTGTAGTCCCTAATGTTAACTGCCCAGTCATGGGTTCTCACCAGGTTTCTGTGAACCCTACTATGTCTGGGTTTGAACAGGCTATTTAGAGGGTGAGTTCCTCCTGCTTATTTCTTGCACTATGAGCATTTGTATAGAGGCATTTAAGGCCTTGCATTGCTGCGTATGCCACCACCCAATTTTCAAGACTATCTGGACCCCTGTTATTTACCTGGGTACTCTTTGCATATGTCACTTGTCTTGGTGTCCTTAAGTCTTCCTGTGGCCCTATCCCCTAGCCAAGCTAGTTTAAAGCTCACCGCACGAGATCAGCCAACCTGAAATAGAAGACATGCTTGCCTTTAGGAGAGAGGTGTAGCCCATCACGCTCAAGCAAGTCCCCTGCACAAAAGCATGGGTTGTTATCCAGGAACTCGAAGCTGCCTGTTGGCACTAACTCTGTAACCACTGGTTTACCTCACTGATGCAGGCCTTGTGTTGCCATCCATGCCTACTCACTAGAGAACAGAGAATACCACCTGTGCCCCCATCTCCTTAAGCTTGTCCCCCAGAGCCTCAAGGTCCTTCGTGATGAGGTCTGGGTTGCCCCTAGCCACGTCATTTGTTCCTACATGGATGAGAACCATGGGGTATTGGTCTGCAGGTTGGGTGTAGGCTGGGATCTTCTGCATGATGTCCCAAACCTGAGCCCCAGGTATGAAGCAGACCTCTTGTGCCATGGGGTTGAACAGAACTCTCTGTCCCACGGCAGATGGGATTCTCCAATTCTCGTAGGATGGAGTTCCCAATGATGAGGACCCAGTGTTTCTTCCTGCTGCTGTTCATTCTCTGTGCCATCTGTGTCATGTGGGGAGTGGCATCGTCCCTGCTGGAGGCATCCCCTTTGTCATTCTCCATCATGGCTGTCAGGGCCTTATACCTGTTCCTCAGTTGTACCTGGGGAGCCTCCACCACTGTAGCCTGAGCATCTCTGGATCTGTTGGACACCTTTTGCCACTCCTTTGTTGGACACATCTCCTGGGGGGGCTGTACAATGGACGACTGGGCCTGCAGTGAACAGAAATAGGAGTTGATCTCATCCTCTGCAGCCCTGATCCCCCTCAGTCTGCTCACCTCAGCTTGGAGCTCCCTCATCTGTCCCTCCAGAGCCCTAAGTCAGGCACAGGAGTGACAGGCAAGGGAACTACCAGGCCCCCCTCTCCCCTACCCAACCAGGACCTGTCAGTTTGGAAATAGATGATTGAAAGGAGATATGAAAGAGATCTATGAAATCATGTATGGTGTGCAAATATTCATTGTGCATCATAACACAAGAACTAGGGGAACCCCATGAAATTTTCAGGCAACAGGATGAAAACTAACAAAAGAAAGTATTTTTTGCCTAACCAGTTTGTGAAACACATTGGCATAGAATGCTGTCAAACTCCACAGAATAACCAGGATAAAAATAGATTATACAAATGGAGGATTTGTCCATCAGAGCCTATTAAACACAACACTACAGGCTCAGGATATCCCTACAGCTGTGACTGGTAAGTGGGAGGATATGGCAGAGGATGGATCACTCTACACATGCCCTGTTTCTTATAAAGCTACTGCTACTTGTCACTGTTAGAAATAGGATGCTGAACTAGAGGGGCCCTTAATCTCAGTAAGGAAGTGTATATGGTTTTATGTTCACTGGTGTAGTCTTTTTCAAAGTTCCCTACAAACACAATCAATGGGTGCATCCAGACCTTTTGAGACACTGCAAGAGCCACATGCAGGAATGAAAAAATGTTGCAGTGTGGGGGCAAAATTGGACCCCTGGATATCCAGGGGTCAAAAAAACCCTCAGAGAAAAAAATTGGGGCAGGGCACAGTCCCGGACCATGCCCTGAGGCAACCAGCGGCTGGGTTCTCCACAGAGATGCTCTGGTAGCAGCCAGAGCATCTCTATGGTTGGCTCTTGCCCCAGTGCTGTACCATGCTGCCTACTCATGCAGGGCAGGCAACGTACGAGCTGCAGGGAGCTGGACCTGGGCTCCTGCTGGTAAGTAGGAAGTAGGGAGGGCTAGATGAGGGGGAGGGGACCATGGGGTACCCCTGCTGGCCCTGCCTGTTCCCCTGGCCCCCCAATGGCTGTCCCATCCATCCCCATCCCCTGCTTCCTCCCCGAACTCTCCAATCCCTGCCCTGCCTGGCCTCATCCCCTGCCTGCCCTCGAGCCCCCCCAATCCCTGCCCTTCCTGGCCCCATCCCCCACCTGCCTCCTGAGCCCCACCCAAACCCTGCCCTGCCCAACCCCAGTATCCCCAAAATTAAAAACATAAAATAAAAAAAAAGCTCGCACTCACCAAGTTGGCACTCACTATAGTAGCAGCTGCTATCGCTCCCCAGCAGCACAGGGCTGGCTGACAGCTGGAGCTGCACAATACCCTGCCGACCAAAGCCACTACAGCCTCTGGTGCTGCCAGTGAATATGAGGCTTTTTTTTTTTTAAGTGCCGGTAGCCTGGGTGGAGTAGCCATTGGGGGCTGGGAATGCAAGCAAGGGGTAGGGCCCTGCAGAGAGGGTTGTATTCCCTGTGGGGGGCCATGGCCCCTGTGGGAGGCTGTAGCCCTGTGGAGGGGTAATCCATAAGCTGGGGGGGGAGGGGGGCTGTGTCCTGCAGAGGGCAGGGGATCCACCCCTCCTGAGCAGCACCCCCTGCACAATCCTGCTATGATCCACCCACACCTACCTACACACCCCATGGTCCACCACATCCCTCCACAGCCCCCCACACCCTTTCCCATTCCCCTCCAGTGAACCCCACTTCTCCTCAGCACACACCTGGCATGCCCAGCTGCCAGACAGGATGAGACCTGCTGGCAGGAGCTGTGGCTGCAGGGGCAGCTGTCCCCGCATCCCAGTCAGTGAAGGAATCAAAGGGAGCTCTAACTGCTCTATGGTAACAAAACCAAAGGCAAACAGCAAAACATATAGGTATTTAGAGTTCATTTTCTTATGATGACAGAGACAAAGGTAGGCTGCCAAATTGCTTCAACATTGTAGATATATCGTAAAAATTTCCCCACCAATCACTGTCTCTCATTCTCTCTCTCTACATATATAGTGGTCTTTTGCTTTAATTGTGGAGAAACATGGATTTTGGGGTATTTTACAGAGTGACTTTGACATTTTTTTATCAGGGACTTTTCAGTTTTCAAATAGGGAACACCAGAATTCCTGCTAGGGAGGTAAGTGGCAGTACCCACACAGAGAAATGTGCTTGGGGTTAACACTTTGGACTCAGCTGGAGGTGGCTGACTTCCTGGGCAGCTGGGGCCAGGAGGACATGCTTTGACAGTTCAAAGCAGGCCACCACACTGGGAACATCTTCTGGGTGATAGCTGTCCAGATGGCCGGGCAGGGGGCACACATGGCAGTAGTGCTGCACAAAGGCCAACTCTGCAGCCACAGTCCACTGGCAGCTGGCCCAGAGGGGCAGATGCCTCTACTGGCTGTGCAGTCCTCATCTGAGTCTGGCAGGTGGCAGCAGGTCACAGCCAGGCAGCAGCCCCCACTGCCAGACTGCTGCAGTAGGTAGAGGGTGCAGGGAACTCTCAAGGCTGCTGCAGCAGTCCAGCTGGCACAAGGGGTAGTGTCCTCAAATACCAATTGGCTGGGCCCCAGAAGCTCCTGAGAGTGAGTAGCCCTGAGCTACTCACCAGGGCAGCTTTTTGTACTGATGGGGCCAGGACAGGGCAGTTTTTTATATTGCTGGGGATAGCACAGGTGCTGGTGCCAGGCTCTAGCTCCCCCTGGCTGCAGATCCAGAAGGAGCAGGGTTATTATGTCTCAAGTGGCATAACTTGCACCACATCAAAGTGCATGATGGGGCACGTGCGCTGAGGCAAAAAGCCCCAGCTCAAATTTGCACTGCTTCTATTTGAGCTGCTGCAAGCGCACATGCTTGCATGGGTGGACATGCCCAATGTGTCCCCACAGCATTCTGAAGTGGAAAACATCCCCATTTAACAGACAGCACAACTACGGCTGAGAATATAAGTGCCTTGACCAAAATAACAGAGCAAGTCTTCAGCTCTAAGCACAGAAGTCAAAGTCTGTGATTCCCTCATCAGTGCCCAGACCACCAGACCATGTCTTTCTCTTGCCCATAGTCCTAGTTACTATGGTGATGACCTACAAGGAAAAGTAACATTTGCATATGTATTTGCTGGCCTTTATGCATTTCCTTTAATTTCTGTTTTACTAGGTTAGAAACAAAGGATATAATTCCTGAAGCCTCTGAGTGGGCATACTGGGTATAGGGACGAAAGACAGTAACAAGAAAACTTCCTTCTCCCCAGCCATGCACCTGTTCAGGCATCAGCACATTTCTGAACAAATGGTCCTGTGAGCCCTAGGCTGTAGCTGGAAGCTTGTCAAATCAGCTGGTGTGTGGGTGTGGTAAGAGTGCTACCCTCTCTGCGTACCCATCATCTTCAAGAGTACATTACCCCTTTCTGAAGCAGGTGTAAGGAGCATTGTATAGTATACTCTTGCCAGTGATCCATAGGATCCCTAAGGCTTTTGTTTTCATTTGCCCTGCACAGCCAGTACTAACTGAACATCCTTTCCCAGCTGTCCCAGCTAATTCCACACCCCTGCCAGTGATCCCCATACATGAAAGACCAAAATCAACAAAATGTTATTATATTTGTATTTAAATAGGAATATATTAAAGTGGTCCAGGAACTGGCGTTTCTCTGTATTGGTGTTTTCTCCTCCCAGTCAGATGGATTTTTGAAAAAACTTGCATTTTTATATTGTTTGGAATGTGGTGTAACTTGCAGCGATCAGTGTCAATAACAAAAAGATTAAAATGTTATGTTTTAACTAAGGGACTTATTTTTAAAAGTTAATGTTGCTTTCCAGCTTTGTCATCCTTTTTCTATTTGAAGTGACTATTCAGTGGGTTTTCTACCCTGTGAATTAGGTTACTATGACATAACAGTCCGGAATCTGATCTCAGTTTCATCAGATGTAAGTAAAACCAATCTCAAAAAATTTGTAAGGATGATCTATTCATCCTCAGCAAAGATGGATTTTTATCTCTGAGAACCAATCTCTTCTTTCTATTTGTTCCTCCTTTGAGGTCGTAATCCTGTGTTTGTGATACCACAAGTATTCCCACAGCAACAGATTATGATGTCATGAACAAAGATTTATGAAGCATGAGTACAGTGGAGCAGGAAGAAGAGCTTTGTTGTGAGATGGCCCTGTCTGAAAACACTGTTTTCAGTAATTATACAAGCTGGAGGAAACTGGTCTCCCAGAGGTTATATTTTAACCATCCAAGCGACTTGTTGCTAACTGTGATTGAACATGGGTATTCATCTGTGGGCTTTCTGCCGGCAAAAGCCATTCATAAATCCAGACAGAAGGATTCTGATGAATCCTTTCAGATGATTTCATAAGTGACAAAAGACAATGTATCAACATGGACAACAACTGTCATCCCTCTCCTTAAAAAAAGGCCAAATGATTTCCTGAAGGTACAGACCAGTTTAGTGAACAGTGATTGCATCTACATGAGATGCTTACTGCACAGTAGCTCATTAGTACTGTGCAGTAGCGCTGCAGGGCACTAACCGTGATGCGACACTACTGCACAGTAGTAATGAGCTACTGTGCAGTCAGCATCACCAGAAAGCCATGCAGGGACACTACTGTGCAGTCATATAGTACTTGGGTATGCAAGTGCTATCTGACTGCACAGTAACAACTGCGCAGTCACTGTCTCATGTACGCACGGTCAGCGAAACACAGCAAGATATTGTACCTCAGAAGTCATAATCTCTTCCCCAGATCCCTGGCCCACACATTTCCCCACCCACATTTTAGTGGGTCTAGAATTAATTTCTGAGTTTCACCCTCAGTGGCTTAAGCTTGGGCTGGATTCAAAACCAGAGGGAACTGTTTTACAGAGCTAAATCAGGCATGGTGCACGATAGCAAAAACTCTGTAAGAACAGCTGTGATGTGAAACTGTGATTCTCTCACATGATAACTCATTTGTGTGAAATTTCTACCAGGCCTGCAAAACCTGCAAGTTCTCCTAACCTAAAAAAAACAGAAATGTAAAAAGAAGCTAATTTTTCCTTTTTTTATTTTTTAAAAGAACAAATTAGCAATCTTATTCCTTGTGAATAGAACTTTGAAACTTGTAAATTGATGTCCACTGACTCTCTTTGATAGCCTACAGCTGACTTTAACTCGTGTTCACAAACAGTTTGTGGAAACTGAAAAAAGAATTACAATATCTTGCAGCAGAGATAAAAGCTATACCTGTAACACCATTAAAAATAATCTGTTTACTGTGACACACAAGCTGCAGCAGACTTACTCATGAATCTGCACATTGTTTTTACTGTGTAAGTTGTTGTTTCTACAGGATAAAACTGTTGGAAATTTCAGTTGCTCTAGAATGTTTTACAGGCCTATCCAAACTGCTAAGGCTTGAGCTACATAAAACTCTGGTTTCACTCTCAAACTTGCATTCCTAATCTTGATCCAAAGTGAGTTTGAAGGTGGAACCATATATCCATTTGTTACATATGAAGGATAAAACCACATGATTCTTTTAGGCCCGGTACAAACATTACACTTCTACCAGTATAAGTGATTGGAAACCGGTCTACACCCATAACAGAACAGAAGTTTGGCACACATAGGCTGGTTTAAAAATAGCAGAACCCAGTCTAAAATTTGTCCTCCCCCCACAAAGGGCATATTCTGTTCACTACCAATCTAAACGCGCCACTTACACAAGACCGTATAACTTAGATTGATTCTGCCTCAGGCTTTTTAAATGTTTGTACCTAGCCTTAAGGTTTTGGTAGCTCTAGTTAGACTTTCTCAAAAACTCTGCTCATGATATTTCATAGTAGGTAGGGTCGGAGGGGACCTGAGCAGATCATCAAGTCTGACTCCCTGCCATGGCAGGAAAGAGTACTGGGGTCAAACCACCCTGGCTAGGTGATTATCCAGCCTCCTTTTGAAGACCCCCAGGGTAGAAGCGAGCACCACTTCCCTTGGAAGTTGGTTCCAGATCCTAGCCGCCCTGACAGTGAAGTAGTGCCTCCTGACGTCTAGCCTGAACCTACTCTCAATCAACTTGTGGCCGCTATTCCTAGTTACTTCTGGTAGTGCTCAGGGGAACTGGGACTCTCCCATTCCTCAGTGGTCCCCCCTGGTAAGTTTATAGATGGCCACTAGATCCCCTCTTAGCCTTCTCTTGTTGAGGCTGAACAGGTTCAGGTCCCATAGCCTCTCCTCATAGGGTCTGCCCTGCTGCCCCCTGACCATGCGAGTGGCCCTTCTCTGGACCCTCTAGGTGTTGTCCTCATCCCTCCTGAAGTGTGGTGCTCAGAACTGGACGCAGTACTCCAGCTGTGGCCTGACCAATGTTGCATAGAGGGGGAGGATCACCTCCTTGGACCTACTTGTGATGCATCTGTCGATGCATGACAAGGTGCAGTTAGCCTTTCAGACTGCATCCTCACATTGTCGGCTCATGTTCATCTTGGAATCAATAATGACTCCAAGATCCTTTTCTGCCTCTGCACGGATGAGAAGGGAGTTCTCCTGCCTGTAGGTATACTTCTGGTTCTTCCTCTCTAGGTGCAGTACCTTGCACTTGTCAGTATTGAATCTCATCCTATTCTCATCTGCCCACCCCTGTAACCTGTGCAGATCTAGTTGTAGCCTGTCTCTCCCTTCTAGTGTGCCCACCTCTCTCCACATGTTAGTGTTGACTGCAAATTTCAACAAGCTGCTTTTCACCCCCTCATCCAAGTTGCTGATAAAGAAGTTGAATAGTACAGGCCCAAGGACCAAGCCCTGGGGGACTCCACTGCCCACGCTCCTCCAGGTTGAAAATGACCCATCCACCACCACTCTCTGGGTGCAGCCCTCCAGCCAATTTGCGATCCATCTCACTGTGTAGGCATCAATGCCACAGTTGTCTATTTTTAAAATGAGAACTGGTTGAGAGACAGTGCCAAATGCCTTCCTAAAGTCCAGAAAGACTACATCCACTGTGACAGCTGTGTCCAAGGATTTTGTGACCTAATCATAAAAGGCAACCAGGCTGGTCTGACAGGACCTGCCCCCAACAAACCCATGTTGGTTGCTCCTGAGCATAATCTCTCCTGCTGGTCCCTCGCGGATGTGTTCCTGGATAGTTTTCTCAAAGAGCTTCCCCAGGACTGAGGTAAGACTAATGGGCCTATAGTTACCTGGGTCCTTCTTCCTCCTTTATTTGAAAATGGGGACCACATTAGCCTTTTTCCAGTCCTCTGGCACCTGGCCAGAGCACCATGAGTGCTTGTACAGCTGTGTCAGGGGTCCTGCAATGACCCCTGCCAATTCCCTCAGCACCCTGGGGTGGAGATCATCTGGACCTGCTGATTTAAACATGTGCAGCACCACCAGAAGTTCCCTAACTAGGTCCTCCCTGACCCTACGCCTGGTGGTGCTTCTCCTGAGTCCATCTGGAATCCCAGTGGGGTTGATGCTCAGAAAAATGGAGGCAAAGAATTTGTTAAAGAGGTCAGTTTTATCATCTGGTGCAACCACCAGATTGCCAAGCGTGTCCTGCAGGTGCCCATGTTACCCAGTGCCTTCTTTTCATTCCCTGTTTTTAAAAAAGGACTTGTTATCTTTGATCCTGGTCGCTAATCCTAGTTCCATCTCCATCTTAGCCTTCCTAACAGCCCCCCAGCCCCCAGTCTCAACCAATGGAGGTATAATCCTCCTTGGTGATAGCCGCTGCCTTCCACCAGATGTATGCCTCCTTTTTAGCTTTCAGACATATTTAATTTATTACTTCTGGCTAAAATGCTATAGACATTCTGATTATGAATTAACTCTATATAGCTTTAACACTGAGGCCACTTCTACATGGTACATATATTTTACAATTAACTGGTTAATTGCATAATTAATTTAGACTGGCTACAAATGCAAAATAGCTATCATGCCATAAAAGGATCCATTCAGGTATAAAGTTAGAACTTGAAAAGGTGTCACAACTTCATAGCTGGTTTCTATCCAACTTTAATTTGAATGTGTAATGGGGACATTGCGTGAAAGCTATGCCCCCCCATCAGCAGACAGGGTTTCCAGCCATGGGGGTGTACTATGCACTGTCCTGGCTGGGAATCTCATGGCTGGCAGGACTCCCAGCCATGGCAGTGCCCCACTTGTGGGGCTCGCAGCCCCACTCACTGCGGTGGCTAAGAGTCCTGTCAGCTGTGAAACTGGCAACTGTGGGAGCTTGCTACTTGCCATGCAGGGAAACCCTGGGATCATGATCCCCAGGTCCCCCTGAGCCAGCAATAAGGCATGATTGGGTCTGAGACCGAATGCGTGTGGCATGGCAGGAGGCCATTGTGTGGATCAAGTATCATATCCTATCTTTTATCTGAATGCGTAGAGGGGCCCTAACATGTATGGGCTGAGGCAACAGAGACAACCAGTACTTGCTGTTTGATGTAACTCCCTGCTTGATGTTACTGTTAATATATTGTAGCATCATTTATTTTAGGAAAAAACACTACTTTAAAACAAAACCAACTGAGTACATGGTGCAGAGACAATTTTACTGTAGCACCTACATTGAGGTTTTTTTTTGGAGCTCATTAACTCTGAATTGCTGACAAATAAGGTGACATACGTTTTAAATACACAATCCAGGACAGCCTGCATACCTAAAAAAACAAGCTGTTTTAAGTGATGTCAATTCATGATAAAATATTCATGATCCGTATTTTTTTATTTGTAAATTTAGGGAAATAGCACTTGCCTAACTGTCATGAAGAGAGAGACCTGTGGTTCTCCAACTTTTTAGATGTAAGACACTTTTGCATAACTTGTCTGAATTTATTGATCCCCCAGTTAGGAACCACTGCTGTACTACATTAGCTTATGGCCTGTGGGTGCTGCTACTACCACTGCTGCAGATGGGTGAATGTGTGCCTCTCTCCGAGTGAGGAAAGCACAACCTGATGGAGAAGGGCAGCAACAAGAAAGGGTGCTGCAGCCTGCATTAGGTTTATCTTCTGGGGTGCTGCAAGATCGTTTCAAGGGTGCTGCAGTACTAACACCACCACAACTGGGTGAAACTGCCTGCATGCCTTGTGCAGAGGATTCCACCAGGCAGTGGTACAGCAGCCTGGAAAGCACAGGAGGCACAGATAAATCTCCAGGTTGCCAAGCCACCATCAGGTGGACCTGTCCTGAATGCTTCCACTTCCAGGAGGAATATGCCAGGCAGGATTTGAAAGGGCTGCAGCAGAAGTGGGAGCTCTTGTCCTGGTCAAGCTCTGCACAAAGTAGGCAGTTTCACCCAGTTGTGGTGATGCTAGCACCAATACCTCAGTGCCTTTGAAAGGATCTGGTGATATCCCTATGGAGAACTACTGAGTTGAATGCGCAAACACAGGACAGACACACGCAAGTTCTAAAAACCATCCAAAATATTTTGAGCACCAGGTAGAACCTGCATAATGAAACAAAGGCTATATGTTTTATGAGTGAGCCTTGTATTAAATTTACTCCCACACTTTCCTTAAATAACTATTAAGCTAGAATTCTAGCTATTTACTTTCCACACCTGTCAGCCCACACTAATAATCATTTATATTTGTAAAGGCCTGCCATATGAAAAAAAATGTACACATGAATTAATAGATACATGTCATTATCTCTAATTACACATGAAGAAACTGAGTCACAGAAAGGTTAAATAACTTGCCTAAAAGACAGGAAGGAAGTCCATGATAGAGGTGGAAACAAAAGTCCAGAGATCCTGACTCCCAGCTGCTAGGCACAAAACCACCCTTCCCCTGTGTATATGGTAGACACAGCAAACCATAAAAGGCCCACTTCTGGAAAGGGAAAGTATGGATGTGAAGGTCACCCATCTATTTCTCCTTGCAGTAATGGAAACCAGCTTTGCCATAATGTACATGATGAAGGACTTTGTTTACTCTAACAAAGTCTGCCTTATGGGCTAAGTACAGACAGTCAAAAGCTGAACCAATTTAATCTTCACATGTAGTCTAAACTGCTAGATTGAACTGATAAGCAAGTGAACAGACTTTCATTTTTTATTCCAGAAATGCAGCCACATGCCTGCAGTGGCCCAAGCCAGAAGCTGGAGGGAGCTAGAGCACACATCTTTGCTTGGCTGGAGTAGGCAGCTTGGGCCAAGGCTAGCCCACCGGCCCTGCAAAGCGGGTTTTGTGGGGGAGGTGCAAAGCATCCTGAGATGCTTTAGGTCGGTGAAATAACTTGAATCTGGAGGGGATCTGGGGCAGAAGTTCAATAAACCAATTTAAACTTAATTAGTTAAGTCTGATACTATGTCCATCCAGGTTAATCTTAAACTGATTCTGGCCATTTTGAAAGTGGTTCATGTGCACTAAAATTCTGTTGTATTACAGATTTAAACAAGTTTCCAGTCACTTATACCAGTTTATGTGTAATTCCTGTCCCTAGCCATGGTGAATATAGAGAGGACCAGAACCTTGGTTTTGCCTTGCATTACACAGGTGACATGGAGCAAAACATGCACCAGCAGACAAGAACCCTTATCAGGTAGAGTACACAACTCTTGCTTTCCTCCCTGCTGCTGCAGCATAGTCATATGTTAGAGATGGGGGAGGATGTGTCATGACATGGAGATCAGTCAGAGCTTAGACTATCTTGGCAGCTCTCAGCTGATTATGATCCCTCAAGGACTGACTTCTGCAGTGTGCAGCAATATTTAGGCTCCCCTAATGCCTAATGCTGAACAGAGAATTCAGGAGCTGTAAGTAACTCCTTTATATGACTCCAGTGATAAATAAGCTCTTTTATATCACCAACAAAATAAGCTCCACCTGCTTGTGAGATGCTGTTCACAATAGTTTTTGAAGATGGTCCAGACATGGCTTGCATGTTGTTTGAGTTCCTCAAGCTCAGCTGCCCTAAAGTGAGGTCAGTATATCTCTGCTGGATTCTTTGGTTATGACTTCTTGTGTTTGGCAATCCCAAGCCATGAAAGAGAATGTGCTTTATCAAAATAGTCAGATGCTGGTATTTAATGTAATATCTTTTGGCTTTGGAATAAACATCCATCAAAATAAATCAAGTAGGTCATACCTCATAAAAGCATAGGTCTTGAATGTAGGTGCTTAACCTCTGTCCTGTGAGGAAATTTGGCAACAGGGGAGCAGTGGCAATTAAAACTGCCACTCCTTCCCTACTGCCAAATTCCCAAGCATCGTGCAGCTGGGCTGGGGCCAGGACATGCCCCACACAGCCAGGTTGGGGCCAAGATGTCCTCTGCTTTCCTCTGCATGGCTGGATCAGGCCTGCTATGTCTGCCCTGTGTACCGGATTGAGTCCACTGGCCAGACCTGGCCCATGGACAGACCAGGTGCTGCCCACTGGCCTGCGAGGCAAACAAGTTGGTCTAAAAGTTCTTCTGGATCATCATATTCAGTCCCTTCCTATCAGAGGCCACAACATTAAGAAACCCTTTCATAAACAAAGCAAATTCCACTAACTTGGGCTTTTTGCCACTGGTACCCATACTAGAAAGAGGTTCTAGTACCTCTAGTTTTCAGCCTATATTTATTCATGATCAGTTTATATCATTTTAGTACAAATATTGTCATCTCACTTATATATGTGTTCTCTCTCTCTGCTGTTTACCTCCAAAATGTATTTCTAAAGAGCAATCATATCCCTACTCAGCATTTGGGTATGTCTAACTACAGTCATAATTCTATGAGCTAGAATATAGAGAGAACCAGAGTTATTGTGTGTGCAGGCCTGGGAACCAGAGGGAATCTAGCTGTAGTAGCATGATGTTCTGCATGGGTTGCTCAGCATATAGACAAACCTTTGTCTGGCCAAGCTAAATGAACCAAGCACTTTTAGTCTCCTCTCTTCATATATGAAAGTATTCTGCTTATCACTGAAGCAGGGCTCATCCTAAGTGCCCTTCTTGACTCCTGCTCATCTTAGGAACTGTTCCAGTTTTTATTAATCTTTCTGAACATGGGTGACCAGAACTGGATACAGTACTCCAGCTGAGTTCAGATCAGAGCTTGCTGTTTAATTTCTGCATATGTAGGTAAACATCATTGCATCAGTTACATGCAGTTCACACTTTCAAAGCTGCCTTAGCCATGTCAGCTAGAGGCTTAGCTCTCATTTAAATATAAAAATGGCAAACTGCAGAACAAGACGTCAACATGCTGGAAGTGCTAGCATGCTGTACAATCCTTTCTAACCTAGGCTGAGCTCTGCACAGGAGAAGCTGTATGCTGCACAGAACGTAGTCCAAATTCAAGAGCATAGGAAATAGCGGGAATATGCCTTTTGTACAATACAACAGAATTGATTTTAATGACTTTTCAGTAAGAAAATAAACATCTGTTGCTGTGCAAAACACACAGAAACTACTGCATGGTCTCCTGCTACCTGAGGGTACTACAATAAACTGGTTAATTTGCCCATGGGATACCTGCCATTATGATTTAATTTGAAATTATTCTGATTTTCCACCAGTATCTATCCCCCATTAGCAACTCTTGATAATTGATCACTGCTAGACTTCACCATTCTTGGCACTGGAGTGGTAAATAAACCAGTTTGCTGTACTGGGACAGTTTCTAGAATGTTACATCCCAAACCAATGAAGCACGTGATCTTGAAGTATCTCACCAGGGCTTTTAATTCTTTGATCACAAAAACTCCTGGCATTGCATTCTTCCCAAGTAACTGACTCTGTTTTACAGTTAATGAATTCTCTGTCTCATCTATCACTTTTCATTTATGTAACGCAGTCATGAAGCTTAACTACCAATGGGAAAGAAGGCAGATGGGAAAGCTAGGGTGCCATCCAAATGTTTTTATAGTTAGTTAGGCAATGACTAGGATAAACTTATATTTGAGCCATTTATTATAAATGTAAGAAGTATATAAAAATGGAAGGCAACATATTCCTATATTCCAGAGTGACTGTCATCTAGCACAGTCATTCTCAAACAGGGTGCCAGGGCACCCTGAGGTTCCCTGAGATCGTAGTAAGTGTGCTGGGAGGTGTGAGGAGATTAAGTGCAAGCTCACGCTTGTTCCTGCCTGGTTGCTGCTCTTCCCCCACTACCCAGACTCTCTGAAAGGAGGTAAGCACTGTAATAAATAAATCTGTTTCTGAAATGGGGAGCTGCTGAATTCACAACATTTACAGAGGGGTGCCTTGAGTCTAAAAAAACCCTAGGAACTACTGCTCTAACATTTAAAGTCAGAATGATTATCTAAGTTAGAATAAAAATATAAATTGATAACCTTCTGGGGTCTCTTTTTCCACTGGCATGGGACAATAATTCTGATGGTATGTATGTTTCACCTGCACTGAGGAAAGCCTAGAGACCTACAGGTTTGAATGATCAATTCACTTTGAATATGGACCCTGAAGCTGGTGGGTTATCTGCACCTCTGTGTGGTTCTCCCTTCTCCTTTCTTGGTCTCTTTCTATTCTGTTTGTTTTCTTTCAGTGCAAAAAGATCCTTTAAGATCTTGGGCTGATTTCACCTCATTTTGAAGAGACTCAGCCATGGCAAGCTTAAAAGTTTAAGTCACCCATCACTGACTTGGTGTTCTACTATGGAGAGTTCATGAAAAAGGTGCAAGAGAGAAACATTTCTAACTGAAAAAAGGGTGGAGCAAAGAGACTGCAGAATTATAAACAATTGCAGAGATTCAAAAAAGGATGAGAAAGGAATACGGATCTACTATTTTAGTAATAGAAAAACAAATACATTAAATATATCCCATATGGCACAGATTAGGGCAGCCGTGCATTTCATGGCAGTCTCCGGTAAGTAATACGTAACACTGGCTCTTGTTTTTTATTAGTTACAGTGCTATCCTATACCCTTATGCCTGTTTAATTTGAATAATGTATTTTTTCTTGTTTAAAAAATTGAAGCGTGCTAGTTTTGTGAACTCCACAACCCTCCAAAAATGGTCCAAGGAGTTGACAGAAACCTCTCCCTTACTGAGGTTTGCCAATTCCTATTCTGGCTTCTAGCTGCCATCAAAACACTTTATTCAAACCTTTGACAATAGTCTACTGGGCAGGATCTCTGGCGTGCAATGCTCTGCGCTGGACTCTGGCCAGCTGCTGTATTCAAATCTCACAGACTCTGCCAGATCTACTGAGAACATGCAATGACATTTTTGGAAGGGCAGAAAGCCTGAGTTCAGGGAGTTCAGACAATAGATGCATGTTTGTATTTTGTTTTCTGTGGGTGTAGCCCAAGCAGTTTGTAATCTGGGCTAAAGTACAGATTAGCTGTGGTCTCCACTGTGCCCATCCCTGGAGTATGGTACACACCCTATTAGCATTTACCATATTCTCACAATAATATGCACAGTTATACAGCTGCTTGTTAAAAATTAAAAGCTAACGCAGTTCATACTCCTGGATAATGCAGTATCGAAGGAACCTCCACAACCTTTTGAACTGTACACAAATACCCTTGAAATGGGGTTAGCCTTGGGGTGGATGAACTGGGTGGCTGCCCAGCCTGCCTTGAAGCGGGATGCACCACTGAAATTCTAAGTTAATGTTTATCCCCAATCAATTAGTTGGAAAGGTATGACATTTTAGCTTGCCCCAGGCACTTTTTGACTTAAGGCCAGCCAGACCTGAAGGTCTCAAAAAGTTGCAGATCTTGGCTCTGTGGGAGGCCAGACTACTGAGTAGAAAACAAGCTCTCTTCCCATGGCCCACAATGCTCAATTCAAAAGAATTTCCATCCTCTACCTGCGGCCACAAATGAGGCTTGACAGACGGGCTGTTGTAATGGGCTACTGTGCAAATATCATGCATTTAACAGAAATGCTAAAGATGTGTCTTTACTGAAAACTTACATTGTAGATTAGAAAAGAAGGGCTTCAGAAGAGCCGTCACTGGTCTGCTGTATTAACTCTATATAGAGGAAAGATTTTTTTTTGTTAACAGCTGTTATAAAGCAAATGCAGCAATTCAAAGGAGTAGGGAAAAGAACACCTTGAAATAACCTTCACTATAGATCTGAAGTCACAGTATCAAACTTATCCTCTAAAATCACACCCTGGATATTTCATTTATATACCTATAAGGGGGCTCTCTCTTATCTCCTCTTCTCCCTCCCCAACCCCTTCCCAGTTTCTGCCACAGATAAACATATACAGAGAAAGAAAAATTAGGAATGGAGCAGGGCAGGGCAGAAGCAGCTGGGAGGGTCTGGATGGTTAGGTGAATATTGATCAGATGGAAGGCAAAGAGAAGCAATAAGGGGTGGAATGCCAAAGGACAGGTTGTGGGGAATTAGTAGGAAACAGAGAATTGGAGAGAGCAAGGGAAAGGAGTGCTGATAAGTCTGTAATAGCAAAAGGTCTAGTTGCAGACTTGGCTTTCTCTGAAAGGCAGAGGTAATGGGGATAGGCCAGAAAAAGGACAGCTGGTACAAATGTAAATATAGGGAGGAAGTGCCATGTTGCAAATGGAAGACATATAAAAGGGTTACAGGGATCATTTAGAAGGGTAGGGAAAGAGGCAAACAGGAGGTGAGCTCCCTGTACAGGCAAAGGGAGCTGCTTAGCAGCTGGGTGGGCAGGTGAACCCAACTGGCAGTTGCAGATGGCTGGCAGTAGCTGCAGCAGTGCTCCAGCTGGCAGGGCAGGAACTTTGGCGGTGTAATGCGAGCCAGTAGGATGAAGCAGCAGGATGGTTTACACATTCAGGAACTCCCAAAATGCTGGTATGTAAAAGAAGATCAGCCCTTAGTTAGAAAGGCAAGTGAAAAGAGAGGGTCTGTGCAAACATTTTTCCATTTGATACTTCCTTCCAAGGGCTTCACCCCCATCAGCACTGTCCTGAAGCTGGTGCACTGAGGGCTGTGTGAAATGGAGTCCAATCTCTGATACCGTATCATAGAGGTATAACTGCATGGAATACTAGTGGTAAAAGGCACCTTGGCTTTTCTTTGAACCATGCAACCAGTCTACATCACAGCTTTTAACTCAAGATAATTAACTGAGGCCAACAGAGCAATATAATTTAAGGTTTATGTCAGTCGCATTGTATTTGGCAATGAAATATATATTTCAGTCTCAGAACTATGAAAAAATGCTGGCTAGAACCCCAGAGCCCATGCCAAATCCAGGTAGGTTCAGTCTTTAGCCAAAGCCACCAACCAGCCCAGGTTCACAAACATTTCCAGACTTTGATTGATGGTGTTTGCACAGCCTTAGCCTGGCCCTCTAGCAAATTATCAAAGTACTTGTTTATGCCCCTCTCCCACTGTCTGTGAACACTGGTAGCAGGGACAGTACTTCTCTTGTTGCTCTGAAGGCAAGTTGGGGGCAATGATTTTGCCATGTAGCACCCTGATGATGTGTGTGCAACTGCCTAATGCTCCCTTTAGACTTGGGAAAGGAAACAGTCTCAGGCCTGGTCCAGACTCCATGGTTTTGACAGCAGAACATATATACATCTCCCCTGTAGCAGCAGAACCCCTATATTTTTGCCAGCAGAGTAACTAACACCAGCTACAGCAGGTTTCTGCCACTACCCAGCAGCCAACAGAAGCACGTAGATGCCCCAGAACTTTCTGTTGGCTGCTGTTGCCTCCTTGGCTAGGGACAGACATTCAGAAAGCCTGAGCCTGAATTGTTTCAATCTTTGCAAGTCAGTCTAACCTGGCAATGCTAAACCAGTTTGTAACCACACAGACATCCACCTCTGGACTGAAGAAATGCAGGCACATCCCTGCAGTGGCTCAGGCTAGAAGTCAGTGAGCTCTAGAGCAGCCTATCCTTCCCTTACACAATGCTGAGCTGAAGGGGGTCATGGCTAGGTCCCAGCAGGATGCTCCGATTAGGGAGCGGTCCCGTTCACTCCCCTCCCCTGCTGTTGATAACAGAGCATTTAGTTACACAGGGAGCTGATAGCATTTATCAGCCCATCAAACAAAACAAAAGCTTCTCTCATTAGTTCAAGCTCTTCTTAAACAACTTTTTCCAAGGAAGAAATGGAGGGACATTGCCAGCTACCTGTTAACTCTAGAAAGCCCTAAGCTGACACTGTCTTGTCTTCCTTTGTTCTGTCTCCCACAGAAGAGGCTGTAGCCAGCATGTGGTCTGCTAGCTAATGCTGATAGGTGTCTGTGTAAGGCAGAGAGTAGGGGGAAACCCGTGCTTGAGCAGGGAGTGGGGCTGGGGGAGGTGAGTAGGAATTAGTCAGGCAGATGACACTGTACCTGCAATCTCTGTCAGAACTGCAGCCATGGAACAGAGAGGCAAGGCCAGCCCTGCTGGGTTAAAAGCAGAGCCCTGGGCAGGGTTGCAAAGCCTCTAGGATGCTGGGGGACTCTGGTTTAACTTAAACCAGGATGGGAGTCTGAGCTAGACAGCGCATAAACTGGTTTGACCCAAATCTGTTAAGTGTAAGGCATTCAATCAGGTTTATCTCAAACAGATTTCAGCAATTTTCAAACTGGTTTATATGCACTGAACATCTGTTCTGTTACAGGTTTAAATCAGTTTCTGATCACTTAAACTGGTTTATGGATAATGTCCATCCCTAGTCCTTAAGAGCTGATGTTTTGCAGGATGCACTGCACCCCCTGCTGACAGCTGCTGTAATGCTTCTGGAAGGGTGTGTCTACATGCTGATAGCTTCCCTGTGGGGCTGTTGTCTGCTGGCAATCCTTCTGTTTACAGAAACCTTGGAATACACACCAGTCCTTTTCTCATCAACAAAAAGAGCTACAGTTAGCAGGGCTCAGGTTGGAATCCGGATATCCAGGTCCTAAAAAAGAAGTCGGAGTGTGAGAGGTCAGCTTTGCTTGTTGTCTCAGGACATCTTCCAGGAAGCTAGGACTTCGGATCTGTTGCAATTCCCACATGAAAGAACAGTGTATCCTTTAAAAATAACTGTAGTTTGCTATAATTTACTGAGCAATTTGTCCTTCCCAAACACACAAAATGAAGAGCAGTCAGCTTTGTTGGGTCTTTTTTATTTCCTGAAGTCAGGCAATTGTTAATAATCATGTTGTCATTTTTTAAAAAGAGCTGGCACCGAAACTTTATTCATTCATTCGCTTTATTCATTCCATTTAGAAATAACCGCCACCAACTTATTACAAAAACTGGCATTATCTCACAAAGTCACAGTCTTGACATCTCTTAAGTAAAGGTTTATTTTACACTTCAAAAGTCAATCTGCACAGCTGACTAACCTCCTTCAGAATGGTACAGCCTGTTCCTGTCAAATATTTGGGAGAATAAAAGTTGGTTTAAGAAAAATATTTGCTTTAGTTAAAAAAAAGTCCTTTTGTATATACAGGGAAATGCAATTCTTGCTTCTTAAAAAAGAAAAAAGAAGAAGAAAACTCTTTCTATTTCTGATATCAGTCAATTTTTATCAGTACGAGAAAATGACAGCTGAGAGGATAATCAGTTTCCTGCATGTTTCTTTTCAAGTTATATGTATCTTATTTTCTAGCTATCCTGTCCCTGAAGGTTGATGGGGGTCACCTAAACCTCTGGATAGTTTGTAAAGAAAATTCTAGAGACAGGTTTGTGATACATGCTACGTGTGGCCAAGCATGTGCCTCACAATTCTGGCTTGTCTCTCAAAGCAGCACTTTAACTTCCTTAACCCTAACCCAGGTGCAAGAATATAATCTTAATAATTATAGGCCTTGGAGACAGAGGTCAGAAAGAAACCACAAAATTGGTGGATGACCTTTGAGGTCATCAGCTGCTGTCCTATCTTTTCCCTTTCTTTTTCAGCCTCTATAACTGTAAGTGTTAGGGTTCCCTGTCCTTATTACACAAATTTACACATATTTACAAACAGTTGCATAAGGACTAACGCAGAGAGGGCTCACTTTTTTTAAACTTCTGAGTAGGTTTCTGCGATTTGATGGCCGTTCTAATTCTTACCCTGTTGCTAGCACTGATGAAACTGATGAATGGATGCAAAAAACTTCCAGTGCAGACTAAAACTGATTGTGAATTTTTTACTAAATGAAATTCCAATGGAAAAGAGTCTCCAGATAGTAAAAATTGTCCATGATAGTTTCAATTTTACCCAAATATTGGATTTTCCATGGGAAAAAGATAAACAAACTATTTTGCATTGGGTCCTTTTAAACCAATTGGAATATTTTGGTTTGTTGAACTGACCAGCTATCATATTTATCTTTAATTTCCTTTTTCACCAACTAAATATACCTGATTCTCTCAACCTTCCCTCATACAGTTTATGTCCAACCCCTGTATCATCTTTGATGAGCACAGGCTTTTGTTTATCCCATTCTGAGGTTCCTAAATTTCACATGCATTGTTTAGGAAGCCTAGTTGCCTAGCTTGGATTTAATGAACTCTGAGGCATCTAGATACTTAAAAGTTGGTTGCTAAAACACTTAGTATTGCAACATCTAAACTTTCATATTAGGCTATGAAAGTGTCATTAGTTGTTAATGAGACCTGAAGAAAGGTATTTGGCAACTGAAACTCATCTAAGTCTCTCCCAACCATGTATTTTGCCCAATAAAAGATACCACCTACAAAAATCCTCACCTTTGCATTAACCATTAACTATGTTCTGCCACTGGCATCTAATCTAAAATTCTGCCATCTAATCTAATCTAATCTAATCTAAAATTCTGCTCTTCTAATGTTCTGTCATGGGCATTTAATCTAAAGATTACCCATCCCCAAACCTATCCAATCCATGAATTTTTAACCATTTTGCTTGCATTGCATTTTATTACATTATTGTCTATTGCAGTTCAGCACTGGAATATTGATTGCTAGTTCTGTTGCATTTATGAGGTTTTAGGGGTAAACCAACTATAAATGACAGGAAGTTTCTCTTTCTACTGATACAAGGTTATTGTTGTGATATGGGCTTTTGAGAAATCATTAAGTGGTTTGAGTTTAACACGTGCTTTTATTTACTGGGCTGTTAGCATATTGTATTTAATATATTTTTTAATAAATACAGTCTTATCAAGTAGGCTATAGATCAGTGCATTGTTATCACTGGGGAAGATTGATTTTATGGAAGCCCAAGGTTTAACGGTAGTTACCTGCTTACATTGCTCTATGGTGAATGAACTGTGTTTACTTTTATAAAGGTTTTGTTTTGCTTACTCAAGACATTAGCTTTAATCAGCCAGACTTCTACGTATTCTAAGTCAATGGTTGTTTTCCAGCCCATAATGATAGCCTGAGCTAGGGTTAATTTAAATTTAAATTTAAATTAGCTTAATACAAAATGACACAGAGAATTTCCATTGGGAAAAATTTACCTTTTTTTAGAATCTGAAAGGATAATTTCTTCTGTGGTGATTTCATATGGATTATCATAACCTCCAAAACAGAGAAATACAATTAAAGTCAATAAGCATGAGTTTTGGCTAACTACTAGATCTCAAACTACAAATAAGGAAACATCACTGAGTAGGTGCATTTCTAGCAGAGTTCTGAAGGAAACTGGTTCTTGACCCTATATTGAAATCATTACTGATAAAATCTGCAACTAAGGACTGGCAGTGACAAATAATGAAGATGACATGGCACTTCCCAGAGTAATCTAGATTACTTGATAAATTGAGCACAAGCAAACAATGTGCGTGTCAATACCAAATCCATTGTCATACATCTAGAAAATAAGAAAATTGACTGTACT
Organism: Caiman crocodilus; assembly: GCA_030014935.1. NCBI lineage: Eukaryota > Metazoa > Chordata > Crocodylia > Alligatoridae > Caiman > Caiman crocodilus. The sequence continues at coordinate 239,227,410 of JAGPOW010000261.1, forward strand.
CATGGGAAAGGGAATTCTCTCCTGGGAAGCAGTGACTCTAAAAAAACACTAGACGGTCATGATGAATACCGTTTATTTGCATACTAAGACATAATACAATGGATGAAAGTTGAAGCTAGCCAGTAACTCAGATGATGTGCCTGTATGCTATGAATCACAGAATCATGAGAAAGTATGCTGCAAGGAACCTCAGGAAGCCATCTAGTCTAGCCCCTTACTCATATGCTTGTCTTACCTGCTGCTAACATCTTCCAACGATGGAGACTCTACAGCCCCTCTAGGTAATCTGTTCAAATGTTTAACCAAGCTCCTAGTAAGAAAGTTCTTCCAAAAAGCCTACCTATATTTCACTTGGTGCAATTTAAGACTGTTACTCCTTTTCCTGCCTCCTGCAGCCACAGAGAATAATCTATCGTCATTCTCTTTAAGAAAGCTTTTTAGGTATCAAGTACTCCATCAATCTTCTTGTTACCAGTTCATCCACCCTTTCTTTGTGAAACAAAGAATTAGAGAACCAGTGAAAAGAAGGGCTGTGAGGGACCTTCAAAAGTCATCTAGTCCAGAGACAAGACCATCCCCATTCAAACCATCCCATTTAACCTATTAGTAAAACTATGCAGTCAACTCTAATCACAAGGCGTAACTCCCTAACTTGCCAAAAGTAAGGCCAATGTCTTATTGCTACAAGGGTTGTTAAAATATGCTCAAGAGATCCGAGGAAGAGGGTCATGGCGTCACTACACAGGAAGGCAAAAACCCCACAAAGCCCATACCAATCTGACCATAGGGTAAAATTCCCTCCTGGACACAAATATGGTGATTTGTCTAACCCAGAGTGGAGGGCAATACTCTCTGGCCAGGAATCTCTAGGCTTATATCTCAGCAGGAGCAAGGGCATACGCCACTCAAAATCTCTAGCCCTGGTTGTGGCCAACACCCAATGCTTCCAAGGAAGGTGAGAAAGAAAACCTGACACATATGGCAACAGGAAAAAAAATCCTTCCTGGTCTCATGTGGCAATAAGCAAAGCCCAGAAGCATAGGAATACTCATAATAGAGCATAGGCATAGCTATTCCTAGATCATCCCTGGCCAATACCTAACCAACCAATACCATGCCCTCTGACATGGATCCGTTTATGATTAACCTTTGCTTGTGGCTATCAGAACAGTTGTCTATCCATATTATAGTAGTTTTCCTAGATCGCTGATCATTTTTATGACTCTCTGGTTTCAGTTTGTCCAAATTTGCCTTCATGTGTGGGACTCCAAACTTGACACAGTACACCACAACAGTGCAAAAAGTCACTTCCCTTGACTTGCAAGTGCCACTCCTATTAATAAGAGCAAACAGTTTGGCTCATGCTCCGTTTATGGTTCACTATAACTCCCAGTCATTGTTGCCAAACCAGTTCATTCACAGTCTGTGTTTATGCATGCAGTTGTTTCATTGTAAGTGCATAACTTCGCATTTGCCCTTATTGAATTTTTTTTCAATTAATTTTGGATGATTTCTTCAGTTTATCAAGGTCATTTCAAACTGTAATTGTATTCCCATGGTGCTTGCAACTCCACCCAGATTGGCTTTGTGCTGTGAGCTGTCATAAACCTTAACATTCAAACTTTCATTAGTAGTTCAAAATGAAACACAGTACGTGACTGCAGCACATGTGATTATCATGTCATAGTACTCATGCATATTTTTTAGAATAAATAGCTTATGTTACAAATTCATCTTCCAAGTTTGAAAATATTGCTTGATCCAACTATTGCATCACTGACCAATGGGGATTTAATGCCCTCCTTGTAGATTCCCATCTCAATGACACAACTATACTACCTTAGTCTATGATCTTATCACAGCTTTCACAAGCTGCACTTGGCCTGAGCAGTGCTTAAATGGCAAGATGCCCAAGTATATCTAAAGCTGTGCCAAATGATACTGATGAATAAGGAGATTACGTTTGTCTGTTGGCAATGAACCAGTGGCCCAGGATACTATTAAACACCTAGCTCCAGAGGGACTCCAGGGCTGTGAATCGTGATTGGAGGTAGGTGCTTTACTGAATTCAGAGGACATCCCAGACATCCACTGTCTGGTGTTTTTCACTGGATAGCTTATCCATGCTCAGGGTGATGGCATTAGTGGATCTCATTCTTAAGTGTTGCCTATTCAGTGAGATGAAAAACACATATGGTTATTTGTAAGCCTAAATAGCTCTTTTGAGATCATCTTTGGATAATTCTTGGCCTCCTGGCTATCTTCTGTTTTATCACACTGCTTTTTTCCTCTATGTCCTGCCTTCCACTTCAGTCTTTTATATAATATTTCTTCACATTTTGTCCTAAATGACATATGATTAACCTCACTGTTACAGCCTGTTACCGAGGCAAAGAATTCAGTATAATTAGAAAAAAAATTGATACTTATGTGGATTATAAGAATGTCTGCGGTTACTTCAGGACATGATCTACATTCTTCTGGATATAAATCATACACTAAATATCTGGGGTTAGGAAGAAACCTTCCTTACCAACATGCTGCTGCATAATTGCCTATTATGAGAATTTAACATCTTCCTCTGAAGCATCTGGTCCTGGTACCATTAGTCTGATCTGGTATGGCAATTCCTGTGTTCCTATGTGGAGCATTCCTTTGACAGTTGAACATCTGCTGTATTCCATCTCAGAAAAGGCGGCCAGATGTCCTACTGTCTAAGGGTTGTCCCACTTTTTAGCTTCCTAATTTACTTTTTTTGCTTGCCTTAAGATCAGAGAGCAAAACTTACATTTTTACTTGGCCATCCTGTCTTACACAGCCTATCTTGGGAAAGTAAGGCATACCAATGTAATTGCTAAAGACAGGAATCAACCACCATCATGAATTGGTCTAGGGATCTAGTACTCATATACACATGCAGAACAAAGATACTTCTCCTTCCCCCTGACTAATTTTGTATCCTAACTATATGTCTTTTTATTGCAAGGAAAGATATGTGTATATTACAAAGGCAGCAGTTTTCATTCTAGTTAATGTTTTATAATGCTTTTCATTCCACCCCTTTGTTTTCAGTAGTTTTCAAAGCCTTCCCTTGACAAGTTTATTTTGAATACCAGAGGGAAATGAAAAAAAGTGCACTTTTCCTGTTATTAAACATTTTAGGACTCTTTTAAGAACATCTCTGCCACGTAACTAGCTGAGAGTAAATAGCTGAAATCTGGCGTGCCTCAAGCATTCCGGTGAAAGAGTTTGTTTGTTCAAGTCTGAAGATTTTGCAGGCAATTTCTTGTTAAGTTTGCAATATGTGCAGCAAAGTCACACGTGCTACTTGAAAGGCCCAACTAACTTAACTGTCCACAGAAGAGACACACATATATAAAAATGGCTTTAGAAAGGTTATCTGGGAAGACTGTACCCTGTGGAATGAAATGCTTCTAGAATTAAATGAGTGAACTGCCACTACCTGAGCTCAAGGACCAGATCTCACAGTTAGAAATCAGGAGAAGATTGATAATTATTTTTTTTTATGGACTTCTATTAAAAAGGTTGTGACACACTGTCCGATTCAATTCCTTCTACCCCTGTCTAACAGTACGTGACTTAATTGTGCTTGCCTGGATTTCAGCCCAAACTTACACACACACACACACACACACACACACACACACACACACACACACCCCTTCCACATACTCACCAGAACTAGCTTAAATGACTGATAGTATAAGTTAGAGCCCGGGTTTTGTTTTCATGCAGGTGGAAATCTGCCCAGTTAGAGTGAGGATGCTGGTGAAGTATCTCAGGAGCTGATAGGTTTCCAGTGCCCTTGCCTCATTTCTCTCCAGTTGATGGAGATTTCTTGCACAGTTGACAAAAATATCTGATACAGATTTCTAGAGACTCTTAGGGTGTAGACAGAAGTGACAATTTTCGCCTGACCTGGCCACAGTAAGCAGTTTATAGCCATGACCAAAAACAAATGTACGGCTCCAGACAGCTTTAAAAATGGCCAATCAGGTGAATGAGGGGTCAGAGGAAGATACTTCAAAACAGAACGTCTTCTGTAACTTCTGCCTGCACTGCCTGCCAGTCTTGAGCTATTTTCAGAATGGGAGTGAGGAAGGGGAGCACAGGGGGTCCAATACACTCATTCCACCCTCCAGAACTCGATGGGAAACCCCTAGGATGATCTCCCTCTGCTTCAGCAGCTAGACTCCCCTCCCCACTGGAACCAACAGTGAACTTCTGTTGTCCCAAGGAATTGTTGTAACTCAAAATGCTTCCTGTAAAGCATCCTCAGTTACAGCTGGGAGCTTCACTTCTGTCTGCATCCTCAGTGCAACGAAATGTGGGACATACCTGCAGGTGTCCATGGTTGAGCATAGAAACCACGAGATTGGTAGGGCTTTGCAGTGGAAAGTCCACATACTAGTTTGGGTATTTATATGTGTGAGAGGAGAGACAAGAGGCCCCCCAGCAGGCCCAGACACCTAACCAAAGCACTGTGGCACTCACCATAGGAGCCGAGATGGGCGGCAGCAGGGGGGAGACTGTAACACTGCTGGCACAGATGCAGGCTCAGTGGTTTCACAGGTTCCTGAGCTTGTGTATTGGGGAGAGTTGGGGGCGTGGCCTCTGAACAGTACGGGCTGCTCAAAAGGTGATTGGAGAAACAGCTGGGAAGGAGCGGGGGAGAGAGAGATGGAGCGTCAGCTGGGAGACACTGGCTCAGGAGCTGAGATGCTCCAGCTCTAGCCCCAGCTTCCTGGAGAAGGAGGCAGCTGGCCACCAGGAGACTGGTGAGGCAAGAGGCAGGCTTGGGGGTTGGCAGGAGCCAAGGAGCCCTGCTGGAGAGCAGCGATCAGGTGGGACACCGCTGGGGAACTGCAAGGCTCCAACTAGGAGCCCTGGAACTGGGATTCAGGGCAGACCCTCAAGTCCACAATTATCCTTGGACAGCTCTGAAGGGGGCAGAGCATGGGGAACCATGAGCCCTGGAAAAGGGGAGAAGAGTGACGCTGGCAAGAGTTACCAAGATGACAGGACCCCAGGTCAGCCGGGCTCCAGGGTGGGGACGCTGGAGGAACTGGTAGGAACAGGGCACAGGGGAGGTCCCAGTACCCCGCCTGCTAAAGGGGGAGGAGACAGGCAAGGCCCTAGGAGGGGGAGAGAAAGGAGCCCTGAGAGAGAGAGAGAGAGAGAGAGAGAGAGAGAGAGGGGCAGGCTCAGGAGCTCTACCAGCAGATGCTGGCATTTTTCTGTTGAATTGTGGATGACCCCAATAGGGGCAATTTTATTTTCCTTGAAGAGGGGGAAACCAGCCTGAAAACCAGGGGTGGCCCCCTTAAGATTCACATCCCATAAGACCCAGCCCTGGCAGTCAGGTAGTGTGGGGAAGATCTGCAGGGAGCAACATCAACCCAGGCTGAAGGTGTGGTAAGGGTGGGGTAGAGGGGAGGTTTGGAGCCCGATGAAGACAAGACACCTAGGGTCAAGACACCTCCGGGCTCCAACTGGGAACTACCTCCCCAACTGATAAGAACAAAGACATGGCAGGTGAAAAAAAGGCACAGTGCCCAGACCATCTAGGTGGCACCAGAATAGGATTTCACCCTGATGTCGCTGGGAGGCAGTGCACCCATGGAGAGGTCCCCAAAGCCTTAGACTACCTACCAGTGAAAATATGCTACTAAAATGTAACATGCATAATCTTTTTGTTCAACCTTACTCCATTTGCCCTTTTTCTTTCCTTCCTCCTCCACTCCTGTGTTCTCATTACACTCTTCCCATTAATATCCTTTCTTTCTCCCTTGTCTTTTTGTCCAGATAATCAAACTAGTTGCTAAACCACTCTTGCTAAACCACAGCAAAGGTTTTCAATAAACCACCCTCACAAAAAATGTTAAATACTCACATAACTATACATGTGTGTTATATCCTTTTCTCCCTTTTTCTTTATTGTCAATTTAGATTGTACATAGGAAAAGTCTTATTTTTGATGTTTGAATACTTCTTATGTTTGCTATGCTTGATGCTGTATAGCAGCAGTCTCTAGAGAGACAGTCTTGAATATAAAAGTCTTCTTATCTTGGTTTCAGACAAGATAGAGTGGATGAATGGATGTATGAAACCAAAAAAAGGACAACAGCAGATGGGAAGAACTTAGCAATTATACAGTTGAGTACCATACCATAAATGTGTGGGAGACTCAGAATGAATAGTCAGAGTATGTCGATGAGTTATGATGAGGAACTGCTTATAAATAATCAATTCTATTTACAGAATGCTTCATTATTAAATATGTTAATTAAGAATTTAATAAAGTAAAAAGTTGGTAGATCAATTGGGGAAGGCTCCGAGACAAAAAGGCACTGTAAGTAACTATTATCACTTCCAGGAATGACATTATAGCATCAACTATGATCATTCAGCAATTTTGATCCTGCAGTATCATTCCGAGAAATACTGCATTCTGGGGGAAATAAATTGTGCAAATGATTAAAAAACAATGATGTCAGATTGAAAGATCTTTAATTAGATGAATGCTTATGAATTTTATGTAATCTGTTCCAGTTTATATGTAATGTCAAAGGGAGTTTTAAATGAACAGGGATGAAGGAATGTACATATATGCTTATAGCTATGTGCATTTCTACTTGCATAAATATTCATTATTCATCTTCATATACATCCATATATTTTTATCATACATCGAAAACATGTACCTATGTGAACATGTGAGCATGAATATACACTAGGCCTGTGCGAAGTGACTAGTATTTACTTTGGATTCGGATCTGGCCAATTTGAGGGACAGTGATTCAACTCGGTGATTTGAATCACTGTCCCAAATTGATTCTGCCGGATCTGACTCAGAGATTTGGCTGTTGCCGAATCAGACAAATCTCTGAATCACACAACCCCATCCCTTACCCACTCTTGTAACCCCAACAATGGCTGCCCTGCCCACCCCAGCTCTTTGACCAAAAAAAGCTCCAACTCACTGGGTGCTACCAGGCAGAGAGGGCAATCTCCGCTGCCCCCCACTGCCCCACACTACATGGGGGGCTGTGCCATGAGCACCCTGACCCCCACCAACTGTCCCAAACCTGTCATGGCTGCCCTGCTCGCCCCAGCTCCCAGCTCTTAAAAAACCCAAAACCTGACTCACCGGCTCCTACCCGGTAGGGGGCAATCCCACTGCCCCACGCTGCATGGGGAGGTTCTGCCATGAGACCCCCCAAAACCCGGAGGCTACTGCAGAAGCTGATGACTCTGGGGGGGTTCTTAAAGGGCTGGGAGCGGGGCTGGGTGGGCAGCCATGGTGGGCTGGGAGGGGGAGGGTGGCTCATGGAAGAGCCCCCCATGTAGTGTGGGACAGTGGGGGGCAGCAGGGATTGTCCCCCCTTCTGGCAGCACCCAATGAGTGGGGGCTTTTTTTTAAAGGACCAGGAGCTGGGGTGAGCAGGGCAGCCATGGGGGTGGCTGGGGGAGCAGGCATGGGATGAGGCGTAGCAGAGGTCCCCCCATGATTCCCTCCCCACCTCCAGCCACACCTCCCCCGCCCCGTACTTACCAGCTCGGATCCCAGGTCCAGCTCCCTGCTGCAGCGGGCAGGAATTACCTAAATCATCGAAGCTCTCCGAATCTTTTCCGAATCAATTTGGAGAGCTTTTAATCAATTCAGACCTTTTAATTGGTCCCCTGATTTGATTTGGATTTGGAGATTTGGCCACCAAATTGGGCCAAATATCCTCCTAATCAAATCAGTACCCGTGGCTTCACACAGCCCTAATATATATTAAGAAATCTAATAATCTATTTATCCTCTTATTTTTTATTTTCTCTCCACTTTCTCCAACACTTAATTTAGATTCTGCCTCCTACTTATTTTGTGAGCTTAAAAATGTAGTAGTTTTGTAAGTATTGTAGTAATTACTGTTCAGGCTAATTAAGGGAAAAACAAAACCTTACCAAATCATTCTATAAAATGTAATCCCTCCCCCCACAATGTCAAAATAAAATGTGTGAGAAACTTAATGGAGAAAGAAAACGGTACACAAATTTTATTCTCTGATCAGCACTTCTGCCATTCAGGACTTCCTGAGTGGTAAAATAGTTCAGCCACCCATGCAGTCAAGTCAGAGGGCAGAAAATTTTTATATTACTCAGATTTCCTCAAGGGAATGACCACAGCATGACCTCTTTGCATTCTGCAAAACACTGTGACTCAGAGATGTTATGATATTGCCATTTTAAAAAGTTTGTGCAGAGAACATTCAGGCTTTCCTTTGTGACACTGAGCAAAGACTTTTCCCCTCCAGGTGTGTGAGAGCATCTTCAGCAATCAAAGATCAGTCTTGCACCCCACACCTTAACATTTGATTACTTAAAAACAGCATCACCTTAGGGTTCTAGCTGGCAAAGGCGTACACATCTATTTTAAGTTCATTGCCTTTGGACACTGAGGCTAATGAGTCACTTTCACTTGCTGGAGTTATCCTTTCTGTTTGTAGCAACATTTTTGTGAGTCTTTTAAATTAGTCTGGAACACATTCCTATGAGTTTTGCAAAGTAGTAACATTTTCTTGTTTAGAAAACTGGAGGGCATAGACATATTAAAGAAAGAAAACAAACAAGAAGTTGTGTGGATAAACATTTAGAATTACTTACTTGAGTAAATGTATTTACATAGGGTATATCTACATGTGCATTTAAATGCACCTAAATTTAATGTGCATTAGCTTAATGTGCATTAGCTTAAGTGGTTTAAGTGGGTTTAGGGAGGCATCTACATGTGCAGGCCTTAAGGTGCATTACTAAAGTTAGTCCCAAGTCAATTCACACATATAGCATTAATGTGCTTTAACGTGTCTGCATGTGCAAAGATTCATAGATTATAAAGCCGGAAGGGACCTTGGAAGATCATCAAGTCCAGCCCCCTGCACCAAGCAGGAAAGATAACTGGGAGTCAGGTGACCCCACATTGTTAATGTGCTTTAACTATATGCACCTAAATCTGATACCTACATTTGATACCTATCCTAACTGACCTTGGATGAAACAAAGATAAAACCGAAGTCATTTTGTGACACTTGAATCACTACAGAATCATGCAGATGTGACAGTGACAGTGTAACAGCTTATATTAGAATCCTTTAATAGCAACACAATTGTTATGCCTTTCTATGCCCTTAGTATTAAAAAGTATGCTCTCTTAAGCAGAGCTAAAGAGATGGAATGTCTTAAATTTCATTGTGACAGAAACCAGGAACTGTGAAATAAAATAAATGTTTAACACCATCCCAGTGAACTCCATTCTACTTCTATCTATTCTTAATATTTTGTTAGCTATAAGTATCAAGGAAAACATGCAGAAATATACAGGAGAAGCCTTTTCTTTTAAAATATAACATACAAGCAACATCTAAGTTAAGGAATTTTTCTCAAGCTGTAAGAAACAGGACAGTTAATATAGCTTTTCCAGACTGATACCTTAGAAGAAGTTTGAGTAACTGGTCACGCTGACAATAAAATTATGAATAAAGACCAGCTAGAGTTTACTTAACCTGAAGGAAGAAAAAAATTATCATACCATCAATCTATGGCTGTTTTCATGAGGATTTTGATGCAAAGAATTTGGGGGGAGAAAGAAAAACAGGAACTTCACATTATGACAAAGCAAGTTGTTGGGCATACCTACATGAGCTAACTGTGCAGTAGCCTAATTCTACTACGCAGTAGCACGCAGGGCAGAAACCTTGCTAATACACTACTGCACAGTTGTATTAAGCTACTGCACAATTAACATCACTAAAAGGCCATGTGCCAGTGCTACTGCGGAGTTGCATCAGTTACTGCACATCGATTTAGTTTGTGGTTATGCAAATACTAAACAATGCACAGTATCTAAGGTGCAGTGATGAACATGTAGACATGCATGAAGAGGGGTGATGGCTGAGAGGACCCTTATGCTACACTGGCTATTAGTACTGGTCAGATGTGAGATGGAACTATGCCCTCAAAAGTACAAAGCATAAAGGGAATGTGGGTGGAGTTGTGCATTCAACCACAGTTTTGTCCCTGAACTCCCATGCCGTTTCTACTGTTTAACTCAGTTCCTTCTCAAGAATGGAGGGGCAACATGAGAGACAAAACTTCCCTGCTTTCCAAAGTTTTCCCCTTGAGACACTGTCATTTTGGTAAGTAGGACTAGCTCTTTTCCAACTAATGTAAAGATTAAGACAAAGCAAGAAGATTCACTATGCTGTGCCACTGAAACTGGGTGGCCTTTTCATAGGTACCCTGAGCTACTTACCACAGCTTCCCTCAAGACCACATCTTAGATGTAAATACAACCCAAAAACTTCCCCTAGAAGTTCCTCTAGAATCGGGGTGGGCAAAATATGGCCCATGGGCTGAATCCAGCCCACCAGGCCATTATATCCTCGTAAAAAATTTAGAAAATTATTATCATCTGCCCCTGGCTGCCTGTCAAAGATGACAAGTGGCAGAAGGACCCAGAGGGAGCCAGTGAAAGGACTCAGTAGCTGCAGCAGTAAGGCCCACCTGGCCCCACCCCCAGTCCCCAATCAGAAGCCACTACCTAGAAGAGGCCTCTGGCCTGGCACCCTGTGGCTGTTCTCCACCTCCGTCCAGGAAACTCAGCTAAGAATGTCAGGGCAGAGAGGAAGGCAAGGGAGAAGCACAGGTGATCATCCCAGTCCTCAGGACTGGGCCAGGCCAGCTTCTGCTGAGTTCTGAGGTCTGACACTACAGCCAGGAACCACGTGGTACTGGAGCAGCCGAGTGGGGGGCTGGGGGAGAAGCTGCAGTGATGGGCAGGAACGTGGGGAAATGGTAGCAGCAAGCGGCAGGGTGAGTGGCAATAAGCAGGTGGGCAGGCATAAGTGTGGCAACAGCTAGGCAGAAGTGTGGGGCCCACACTGGTGCCCCAGGGCCAGGGCCAGGGCTGGTAGGGAACCGGAGCAGAGCAGCAGGAGCATGGAACCTAGGCTGGCAAGGGCTCTATGGAGCCAGGCCAGCTCCCCACTCTCCCTGCTGGTGCAGCAGAAGCCCCTGCCAGTCTGGGCCCTGTGCTCCTACCACCCCACTCTGGGTCCTCACCAACACTGGCCCCAGAACACTAGTGCAGGCCTCATGCTCCTTCCTAGCTCTTACCATGCTCATGCCTGCCTACACACTTGTTGCCATGGCCCCCGTACCTGTAGCCACTATTTCCCCACTTCCCTGCTTGCCGTCCCTGCTTCTCCCTGCGCACTCATCCACTGGCCACTCCACATGGTTCCTGGCTCCATCGACGGACCACAGGATTCAGCAGGAGCAGGCCCAGCCCCTGCAATTCTTGGCTGGCTCCATGTTGTGCTGCCCAGGCCAAGCCACCTCCTGCTGTGTTCTGCAGTAAAAGCTGTGCAGCTAGGACATGGTGCTGGAGCAGCAAGCAGGGGAGTGAGGGGAACAAAGAAGCCAGGAGCAAGATGTGTGTGTGTGTGTGTGTGTGTGTGCATGCACATGCGTGTGTGTATGTGTGCGCAATGAGGGAGGGATGGAGAGAAAGAGAGAAAGAACGCTCATAGGGTAAGTCCCACATGCACACCCCGCCATACACACCCACCCACATGCCCCCTTGCACTACCATACACAGACCCCCATACACACAACCCCTCACACACCCCAGCCATCCTTCCCCTCCACATACACCATAACCCTCCCCAACCCCTCTTCCCCCCACATTCATACCCCCCACAAACCTCATACCCACCACACCCCACATATCCACACCCACACTCACATGCTCCCTCACCCTACATCAGGGGCGGGCAATTATTTTAGGAGGAGGGCTGCTTACTGAGTTTTGGCAAGCCATCAAGGGCTGCATGACAAGCAGCGAGGGGCACATAAATATCAATTTATAAATCTTTTAGGGGCACCACAGGCCAGATAGAATGGCTTGGTGGGCCGCATCTGGCCCGCGGGATGCATTTTACCCACCTGTACCCTACATACACACCCACACCCATCCGCTCCCCCTAAACCCCTCTACACACCCACACCCTACCCCACACTCCATATATCCACACACCCACAGCTCCCCACAAACATATACCGTCCCATCCATACCCCCCACAGCAATATACAAGAGTAAGACTTCATTTTAAGCTATTGTGCAAACACCTCTCTATACATAGATACATGTAAATCAGGACAAAAATATTTTTTGAAATCAAATTAATGAATGTTGTAAATGTTTGATTTTTAGAATATAATTTAGTATTTTTCTGGTTCCAAGATGGCAAACCTCCTTGCTGAAAGGAGTATTTCCAGGGGCAAAGGGAGGGACTTCTGGTGGCAAAGATCAGGGCTTAGGAGGCAGGACTTCTAATCCCAAAATGGTGACTTGGGCACCTGTAAAGAAGCAGGGCTACCCATGTGGCCTTGAACAACTTGCCAGAAGTTGGTAAGCAGCCCTCCAGCCGAAATAATTGCCCTCTCCTGCCCTAGAAGTTTATGGGTTATGTTTTTTAAAGATATCTTAGAAAACAAGAAATATTACAAAACACTGCATAAAATGACTTTTAATATCTACCTAAAACCCAGAGAAGAGACAAGAGTCAAGTGTAAACATTAAGCACCATATGCTGGGAATTGGCCATTAGAGATAAAATTCCTAAATATTTACCCCTCACTTAGCAATAAATCAACCCATGTAGCCTGGGATTATAGCATGTATTCTATACCATGGGATATTATCTAGTAGTTTTACTGCAGAAGGAGAAGTCAAGACTTCTAGATTCTGTCCGTGGTTCTGTCATAGGGTGCCTGAGCCTAAGAACAGTGAAGTTAGTAAATGTTTAGGATACTACTCAGCACCTCTTGCAGTTGTCAGTGATTTGCACTTGGGTTAAATCTTAGTTCTCCTTCCATACCTAAGTGCCACTTACATTGCCACATAACTGCAATTATGGGTATGTATGCACAGGTTAGTTTCTATATAACTGTGCTCACTCTGCCCCAGTGAAGCAGCTGTTTATCCATTTTATCCAATGAATATTAAAAGCAAGGTGCATAAAAGCCACTGATACAGGAACAGGGCAGCTGTACCTCATTGAGCCAGCCTCTTTTGGTCATGCTTGTCTCCTCCTGGCCCCATGTATCTTTCCTTCCTGAGTTCATGAGGCCAGCTTCAAAAGGAGGCATAGAGATTGCTCTGGGTAGTACCTAGCCCATGGCTAAAGAATTGTACTGGAATGCAGGAGATAAGGGCTCAAATATTCTTCAGGTGATGGGTGCCTAAAACAGATCTCTTGCTCCCTGTTCACATGTCCTAGCTGCTATGCAGTTAGGTTAAAAGATGGAAGCATTAGTGTCCTCAGTCATTTTACTTCCATCCAATAAATGCATGCCTAGGTGATCCTAAAAACGGGAAAAGAATCCTAACTGTGCATAAATGTCAAAAAATGCAATTACACAGTTAGTTACCTGGCACTTAGGGACATCAAAATGAAGTAGGATTTAGGAGCTTCTGCCTGTTAGGACATCAGTCCTCCACTCCAAGTGCAGTTAAATCTAGGTTTCTAAAGTTAGGTAATGAAATGTGTAATTCAGATACCTCGATATACTGCTTTGATTTTCATCAGAATCTAAACAGAATGAATTTGTGCTTCACTTCCTCTATCAATTTAGACAAAAGATGCGTGTGGTTTCAAAGCCACATTGTAAGGACTAATGTTCATAAAATTAGAAGTGCAGCTATACTAGCAAAGTGGCTGTCAAGAATGACAGGAGGGCAGCAGGGACAGAGTGCACCCACTCATCACCCCACACAGCTGCCACTTTGCATCCAGCCATGCGCAACTCCCCTCCCCCACTCTGTGTCCAGCCCTGGGCGACCCACCCCCTGCACCTCAGACCCCCACCCAGGCACACACCACACCCACCCAGATACACACACACCCAGCCATGTGCCACATGCCACACGCCCAGTCAGCTACATACCACACCCACCCATCCAGCCACATCCACTCCCGCCCACCCACCCACTCATCTGCACCCATATACCCACTATGGTGGCCAGAACCAGAGGGGTTACTATCATGAGCAATAAATATATGCAATTGGAGACATCCAGGCAATTGTCTAGCAGTTAAGATTAGCTAAAGCAAAGCTTGCAAGTTTGCAACCCGCAAGTGAATTTGGGTGTCACAATTTAACCAAAGTGTTGAATTTAACTGTTTGCACTGATCATGGGCCCCCAAAATAAGCAAACTACAAGATTATCTGATCAAACAGTTTTTTTGAAGGTCAGCCATAACAGGATCTAACCACCTAATATAATTAGCACATTCCAAGGAATCTAAGAAATAAAAAATCCAGGCGTTGAGCTTTGGGCAGGTAATACTAATTTCAAACCTCAAAGTAATGTGGTGTAATTTGCTTATTGAGTGAACCCAAGTTTGGGCAGTAACTTTTCATGATAATTTCTAACTCCTTTTGATCCTATATGGTAACAGCTATAGGGAAAGAATGTGAGTGGCTCTAAACCGATTAGCATAAGATAGGGCATAAAGGAACGTGCATGTCAAGTGACCAGTTGGAAGGACGGGACAGAAGGGACATCATCGTGCTAAGCCTGGACCCCGGACTCCCAGTGGGAGTGAGGACTGGATCCTGCCCAAGGGACCTCCCAGTGACCCCTAGGACAGCATTGTCCGGGGACACCTGACTTTGCTATAACAACTTGGCACACACTTGGCAAAGTGGCATACAGGGACTGCCATAAGTTGCCAACCCCATGTGGGAACTCTTCTTCATTTTGTCTATCTGTTGTTATTATTTACTATTAGCTCTTTATTACTGTGCTATGTGTTTGTTGCATTAATCTTGCTGTTAACTAAGGCTAAGGCTTAGACTTTATACCTTAACTTAGCCTTAGGCTAAGTTGAGGCTATAGGCTTATAGTTAGGTCCATGGTCTGAGGCAGCCCCAAGGGGAGCAGGAAGGGAAGCATGGGCAGCACCCTCCTGCAACATGTGGCTGCAGAGCAGGGTATACCCCTCACCCCTGCTCCCCATGCAGCATGCTGTGCCTGCATGCCATGCCTGTCCCATGTTTTGGTGTTCCCAGTGTGTGGCGGGGTGGGGGCATTGCATAGGAGAGCATGGCCACAGGGTGCCATGCAGGGAACAGTCAGGGGGACACGCTCTGCCCTGTGGCTGCGTGCTGCTTTCAGCAGGTGCTACCCGCACCCTCCCTACCCACTCCTTTCACAGTACCCTGCAGTGAGCACCATGCCCTCCCTCTCCGTCACAAGCCACATTCCCATAGGAGCAAGCCACGTCCCTGTATGGCTGGTCCCCTCAGCGAGCTCACCCCCTCAACCCCTACATCTGCCACTGCCTATCTGTCTGTCTGTCCTAAGGCTCCAGGCCAGGCATGTGCAGTTGACCCAGAGCATTATGGACAGATAGACAAAAGTGGTAAGGCTTTTATTATATTAAAATATTTAATATAGCATTTTTGATACAAACTGAAGTCAGAAGAAAAAAAATATATTCCTTTTCTAGCTAGCATTGTAATGCAAAGATGAAATTAGATGTCCAGAAACTACTATTTTACACTTCCTGAGAAAAGATTCTACTGCATTCTGTTGAATCTATGACCACTTGAACCATTCATTGCAAATAGTATTTATTGCTAATTATTTGGCCTTTTTTGCTATTCATGAATCATTCTGGAAACAATCCTGATTTCTCCAAAAACATTTATTATTTGTAATTATTCGCTGACTAGTTTTCTGTGAACAGATTTCAGTCTATTTGTTTTTCTCAAATTGTTAGTGTCATCTATGCACTGTTTGAAGTGTCTCACTGGTCAACCAAATCGTATAGTATTGTTTCTGCTTCCTGATTGGATGAATGAAACTCATAAACACAAGGGTGATAAATAGCAAATGATGAATAGCAAAAAGCATATAACAAATGTGGAATCCTCTGGAATTTCAGACAGGAAATACATAATTCATACTACTTCTAGAACTTAAATATTTTCCCAAGGATCTGGCAGCCTCGGGAACATCCAAAACCAAAAAAATAATACAAATAAACAGACGCCAACAAACAGTACTCCTCATTCTGGTTTCCCAAAATTGTTAAGAATCATTGGTTGCACTATTCAACAAACTGCATATTGATTATGTATTTATTTGAGTATGAGGGGTGATGTGATTAATATTACTCCAATTCTCCGAATGAGTTGTGTAAACTTATACATATATTAATGCACAATATTTTTTGTCACTGATAAACAAATAATTTAGGTAAGGACAGAGAATCTGCTTTCAAATGAGTTCTGAAGATCTGGAGTTGATTAGATTTAAGAAAACTGTTCTGGATTGCAGGAACTACATAGAAGTAAGCTCTTCCACTAAGAATCTATATTTCATTTGTACTTGGGTTTCTGTTTCTCTTCTTTTAGAAGGTTGCTGGATATTTCTTCTTTAGGTTGCCATGCATTTCTTTTGAAATATACAGTTATATATGCACCCCCTGACAGGTTAGGATTTAGTAAATAGTATTATTACTACTACCATCATTAGTGATTGTGTCCAGACAATGAAAGCTAGAGTTAAATAAAGCTTAGTGGCATTTAGACGGGGGAATGTTATCTAGTAGTAACAGTATGCATCCATGAGCTTCTAAAGCAACTATCTTTGATCACGGACGAGCTACTAATATGAGTATATTTGCTTAACTGCCTGATATGGAAAATGTGAGGCTTAATTAAAGGCCTTAAAGTGCTTTGAGATCATCTAAATGTAAAATGTTATTGTTACTATTTACAGGCTGTATCAACACAAGATACTAGTAAGCAGTAGCAATGAGGTACTGCACAGTAGCTCATTGCTACTGTACAATACCATTGGGGGGCACTAACCATGACGCAATGTTACTGCACAGTAGCTCATTGCTATTGTGCAGTAGTGTCAGAAAAAAATGTATAGGAATGCTGCTGTGCAGTAATGCCCGTTACTCTGCAGTCATTTAGTACTTGGTTATGCAAGGACTAAATGACTGCGCAGTAACAACTGCACAGTCTGCTGCTCATGTAGAAGCAATCACTGAGTAATCTGAGATCTTCAGCTGAAAGTCTTTTGTAATTGCAAGCTATTAATATTGTCTTCCCTTTCATCTCAGTAGGTAGCCAGTATTTAGGGACTTACTGGTTTGTTTCTATGAGAAGAAATTGCTGTATATTCTGTTATGCAATCCCATTTACAGAGAATGCCAACAAAATCTTGCTTATCTGATCTCATTAAAAGCAAACAGCAGCAGGCTCAGAGATCTCTAAGCTGTCCTTTCTACTCAGGTCAAGGCAAAAGGAACACACATGCTCTCTCTGTTTTTTTCTTGAGAGCCATGCTCATGACATCTCTGTCTGCTGGCTTTTTTCTCACTCTGTCTGCTCCAGCACCTACACACAGCTTGCCAAACTATTCTTCGGTCTTTATGTTTGTAACCAAGGAACCACTCAACTCACACGGCATAGCTTCTGATCAGGCTTAATTTACCATGTGGTCCACTATAGGGCTGTATGAAGATTCGGGTGGCGATTTGATTTGGCCTGATTCTGTGGCTGAGTCTCCAAATCTGAATCAAATCAAATCAAATCAAATCAGGGGACCAATTTAAAGCTCTGAATAGATTCAAAACTCTCTGAATCTTCAGAAAAGATTCAGATCGCTTTGGTGATTCAAGCAGTACCCAGTGACTGCAGCAGGGAGCTGCGACTGACTTTGAGCTGATAAGTACTACTGGTGGAGGAAGGAGGGGAGGGACCATAGGGGGATCCCTGCCAGCATCCCCAACCCCCTACTCCCCCTTGCCTGCGCCAGCTTGGTACTTAAAAAAAAGAGCCCTGGTGCTCACCGGGTGCTGCCGGGTAGGAGTGGTGATCCCTGCTGCCCCCCACTGCCGCACACTTCATGGGGGGCTCTGCCAGGAGGCCCCCAACCCCCCCACGCTCCCCTAGCACTCCCATGGGTGCCCCAGCTGGGCCACCTCCAGCCCTCTAAGAAAAAAAAGCTGAGTCAAGCCCTGGGACTCACCACTCCTGGTGCAGCTTTGGGGCTTTGGGGGGGCTCATGCAAAAAAACCCTCCACATGGTGTGGGGCAATGGGAGGCAGCAGGGATTGCCCCCCACCAGCAGGAGCGGTGAGTCTGCTTTTTTTGTGTGTCTTTTTTTTTCTCCAGGGCCAGAGCTGGCCCGGGCGAGGCACCCATGGGGGGGTGGGGGAGCAAGGGTAGCTGTGGGGGGCTCTTGGAGAGCCCCCCCATGCAGCATAAGGCACTGGGGGGCAGTGAGGATTGCCCCCCCACCTGGAAGCACCTGCTGAGGTGGGGCTTTTTTTCCCCGAAGAGCTGGGAGCTGGGGTAGGTGAGGCAGCCACTGTTGGGCTGGGAGAGCAGGTGGGGGATGGGCCTGGCCTGGCTGATTTGGAGGTTTGTCTGCTGCCAAATCTCCGAATCAGATTTGGCTGAATCGAATTGGGACAGTGATTCATATCACCAAATCGAATCGCTGTCCCCCGAATCGTCCAAAACTGAAGCGAATACTAACCGCTTCACACAGGCCTAGTCCACTGCCTTGGGCAATGGCCTCAGTTGTTTCCAGGTATCTCACTATAAGAAGTGGCTTAATTATTCCTTCCATTAAGCCTGGAAGATGGTTGCTTAGCACATCCGCTGGCTTTAACCAGATCTGTGATTATCTATAGATGAAATAGCTTAATAATGGCCATTAACATCTTCTAGCATGACAATATTATTATTCCCTGCCCTTGGCATATGGGCCAGCTACTAATGGGGCACACATCCAATTATCTCTAGTAAAGATTTAACTTAAAGCAATAAAGATAATGCAATTTAGTGCACTTTGGAGCCATGTTTATCACTCGTGAAATACTGAATTATAATTATTAAATCAGTGTTAAACACAGAGCAAGTGGTGCAGCCATTTGTTGAAACTGTTCTTAGTCTGAGTGGCAGTTTTACCTTGGAGCCTTGATAGACCAATACCTTAGATTAACATAACCAAAATACTGTGGCCATTGCAATAGCTGTATCACTCCCATTTCATTCACATAACACAATTCCTTGGAATTCTTGCTTCTACTACAACAAAAGTTGTATTTGTTCTAGGCATACAATTATTACAATACAAAATTGGTCCCAGTTTTTCAAATAGATTGCACAGAATGCTGGATTCCTTTGAGGCTTCCCCTCTTTCTGAACAAGATTTTTTGAGGGCACTGATTTTCTAAGTGAACCAGCACACAAACACAAGGCAGGATTCATCAATACTTGCACTGCAACTTCAGGAATTAATCACATGGTATAAGCCCACTGGGGCAGATTTCAAAACTGAATTTCTTATCATTTCCTGAGGCTAGATCCAAATCCCCTGGACTCCTGACATCCAAAAAGGCACTGCACAAAATTCAGAAAGGACCTTTGATTAGCTTCAGAAGTTCAGTCTATTTTACTTACCAAATGGAAAACTAGAGCATTGACTTGACTGTGTTTTATAAAGATAAGCTACCCAGCATAGTTACCACGATCAAGCTATGAACCTGTTAACTCATATACTGGAGTCTGCGTGGTGCGAGGCAGCACCGTGCAAGTCTATCCAAGCCTCTGCATAGGGTAGCCTTGAACCAGTATTATAATGAACCTGCACCCAGTACAATCAAACCCAGTTTCCCAGCACAGCCGATTCACTGATGGCTAAGCTATCTTAGGCTGGTGTTCATTTACTGTGGGATAAGAGCATGCAGATGAGATGTTACTAAGGACCTGATATGCCATAAACACCCACCCTTCTTTACCTCGTGGTAACTTATCCATGCCTTAAAAGAAAATGAGCTATATTGATTCACGATGTAATTAGATTAAATGGAGTTACAATAAGGCTGAATTGGGCCCACTATACTTTACAGTTCATTTTAGATGTTTTTTTTCTATAGCATATTTTCCATGCCAACATCTGAAAGCCAGTAACAATGATGTTATTTGGCTGGAAAATAAAGACATGTCACTAGGTGCTATTGAAATGCATTGGATTCAATAAGCTTGTGGGAGGGACAGAATGGTGAATGGTCACATTGCTTTATAATTGGCACAAACTGTATGCTGCCATTGTTTGGTCATGAGACAGAAATTCTTGCACCACAGGTACCAGAGGGAAAGCCAATTTTTAAAAAAAATACAAATTCTGTCACGAATTCTAAAAGAATCTAAACATTTTTTCAATTCCACTCACTAAGGTACTTAGTGGCATTAAATTTGATCTAGAACTAGCTTGGGGATAATCTGATAAAGTAAAATTCACTCATCTCGTAAACATTTGCATGTTATTTATGTATATCGTTTACATGTGTTTGCCTTGATAACGTGCATGTATACAAAACAGCTGTCAACAGCTACCAAAATCTGCTTGTTCATTGTCTTTTGCTGGAAGCTGAATAAGCAACTGCCTAGACCCCCCAAAATAAGCTCAGTTCACTCATCCTAATTAGAAACTAAATTTAGGCTGGTGCCACTAACAAGAAACAATGCCCAATACAGTTAGAGAAATGGTATTAAAGGAAGAGAGCTACCAAATAAATATTGAGAGATTCCACAATTTGGAATTGGCTTCCCTCAGACAGATTCAAGAAAATATGGCTTATATTACATGTGTAGACAAGCTAGGCTTAGATCTCTAAGTTTGTAAGAAAGGGAGAGAAATATCCTATGAGTCAACTTTCCTGCTCTAGTCTTAGTTATCAAAACTTACAAGAACAGCCCTACATACATTATTTCAACATATGTGCTTTTGATCTTGGCCAGAAACTGGATGTGATAAAATACTTCAGACCTTAAATACCGTTTGATTCAAATGCGGATAAAGGTTTAAGGTGGATTCTTCCTTTCTGTAAATTGAACATAAGTATGCCATGGCATACAATAATCTGTACTTTCTTCAGTCTATGAAAAGATTTTCCTTTTAATAATATTTTCTTTTAATGGGTAACATGGTTTTTACACTTGTATGTCTTAATTCACTAAAACAAGGGGTGCTCAACCTTCAGCCCACTGGCCAAATGCAGCCTGCAGAGCCATGCATCTGACCTGTGGTGCTCCCCATGGGTCAGGAGACTTGGCAGTGGGGGAGTGGTGGCAATTTATAAGGCCACCCAAGTTTCCAACTCCCCAAATCCCAGGCAGTGGGCCAGAACTGGGCCACGCTCCCTTCTTTCCATAAGGCCAGGTTGGGACTGGGCCAAATCTTGTCCTCCCTGACAGCTTGATCTGTGTGGAGCCACACTCCTCCCCACTCATGGCTGGATCAGGGTTAGATCATGGCCTCTTCCCCCTGTGGGGCCAGGGTGGGGCCATGTCAAGGCTCTGCTCCCCTACCTCCATAGGGTTGGGTCAAGGCCTCTTCCCCTGCGGGGGCAGGTTGGAACTGGGCTGCCTCTTGCCCTCCTCTGTGCAGCTGGATGGGCCCCTGCTACACCCACCACATTGGGATCACCAGCTGCATCCAGCTGGATACTACCCATCTGGCCCATCAGACAAAAAGGTTGAGCACCACTGCACTAAAAAGACTGAAGTGGTTTTACTGCGATTTGGTCAAACATTTTAATCAAAACAGGCTTTTTGGAAAAAAATATTTCAGTATAACTTTTTTTTATTAAATCATTGGAAATATGACAAAATATCCCATGGATATTGGCAGACAAGGTTGTTTGGGTGAATCTGATATCTTTTATTAGACCAACTTAAACAGTTGGAAACATTTTTATAGTAAGTTTTTGGGTTTAAAAACCCTTTGTCAGGCTGAAGAAGTCTCTGCAAAGATGAAGGGTTTTTAAACCTGAACACTTGCTAAAATTTTTTTCCAACTATATAAGTTGGTCTAATAAAAGATATCAGGTTCACCCAAACAACCTTGTCTGCCTATGTCCTTAGACCAACATGGCTACAAACTACATGCCGATACCATGGATATTGATAATTTTTTAAAATTTCAATATGGAAAAATTGCATATTTTCCACAGAATTTAAAAACTTCATTTTGAACGTTATAGTTTTCATTTATATTTGTTTCACATTATTTTATGTATTATAGATTCATAGTTGGTAGGGTTGGAAGGGACCTGAACAGATCATCAAGTCCAACTCCCTGCTATAGTAGGAAATAGTACTGGGGTCAAATGACCTCAGCAAGGTGTTCATCTAAACTCCACTTAGAGGCCCCCAGGGTAGGAGCCAGCACCGCTTCCCTTGGAAGTTGGTTCCAGATCCTAGCCGCCTTGACTGTGAAGTAGCGCCTCCTGATGTCTAGCCTGAATCTACCTTCCGCCAGCTTGTGACCTTTATTTCTTGTCACTCCTGGTAGTGCTTGGGGGAACAGGGACTCTCCCAATGCCTGCTGGTCCCTTATGACTAGTTTGTAACAGGCCACTAGATCTTCCCTCAGCCTTCTTTTATGGAGGCTGAACAGGTTCAGGTCCTTTAGCCTCTCCTCATAGGGCCTGCCCTGCTGTCCCCGATCTTGTGAGCGGCCCTCCTCTGGACCCTCTCCAAGTTGTCCACATCCCTCCTGAAGTGCAGTGCCCAGAACTGGACACAGTACTCCAACTGTGGCCTGACCAACGCCACATAGAGGGGGAGGATCACCTCCTTGGACCTGCTTGAGATGCATTTGTGGATGCATGACAAGGTGCGGTTGGCCTTCCTGACTGTGTCCCCACACTGTCAGCTCATGTTCATTTTGACATCAATAATGACCCCAAGATCCTTTTCTGCCTCTGCACTGACAAGAAGGGAGTTCCCCAGCCTGTAGCTATGCTGCTGGTTCTTCCTCCCCAGTGCAGCACCTTGCACTTGTAAGTGTTGAAACCCATTCTGTTCTCATCCGCTCACCCCTGTAACCTGTCTAGGTCCAATTGCAACCTATTCCTCCTTTCTAGTGTGCCCACATCCCCCCACATCTTAGTGTTGTCAGCATATTTGAAAGGATGCTTTTTACCCCTTTGTCCAAGTCACTGATGAAGATGGTGAACAGTGCGGGTCTGAGGACCAAGCCCTGGGGGACCCCCACTGCCCACATCCCTTCAGGTCAAAAATGACTCATCCCCACCACTCTCTGGGTCTGGCCCTCCAGCCAGTTAGTGACCCATTTGACTGTGTAAGTGTCGACGCCACAGTCCCCTAGTTTTTAAATGAGAATGGGGTGAGAGACAATGTCAAAGGCCTTCCTAAAGTCCAGAAAGACTATATCCACTGCTACTCCTGTGACTAAGGCTTTTGTGACCTGGTCATAGGAGGTCACCAGGTAGATCTGACAGGATCTGCCACTAATGAACCCATGTTGGCTGCCCCTAAGCATAATTTCCCCTGCTGGCCCCTCATGGACATGCACCAGGATAATTCTCTCAAAAAGCTTACCCAGGATTGAGGTAAGACTAACTGGCCTATAGTTTCCTGGGTCTTCCTTCCTCCCTTTTTTAAAAATGGGAACCACATTGGCCCTTTTCCAGTCCTTTGGCACCACACCAGAGCACCATGAGTGCTCATAAAGCTGTGCCAGGGGTCCTGCAATGACCTCTGCTAATTCCCTCAGCACTCTGGGGTGGAACATCAGGACCTGCTGATTTAAATACATCCAGCCCCTTCAGAAGTTCCCTGATTAGGTCCTCACTGCCCCTAGGCATGGGTGCACCCCCCCTGGAGCCTGAGGGGGTCCCACTGGGCGGGCTGATCCAGTCCCTGCTCACGAAAATGGAGGCAAAGAAAGTAGTAGTAGTAGTGTATCATTATGATGTGACATGTAATTATTAAAATATTTTATTTTATTTAAAAAAAATCATACACAGCTGCTCTTTGCTTCAATAGAAATATTTTTTTTTCTAGACCAAAGTGTTTCCTATATGTGTTTCAATTAAACAATTTGACATACTTTTGCTTTACTATATAACACGTGTACACTTTGACAAGAGACACTTTGATCAAGAAAATAAGACATATGATGTACAGGTTCTGTTGCTTTCAATTTTTCAAACAAAATTTTACAATTCCAAAACAAAGATTTTAGAAATTCCTTTTTTTCCCAGGAAAATAAAAGAATATTGTTCTTGTGACAATTTGGAATAAAAAAATAAATACCTGAAAAATGGTAAATTCAAGTTTAAGTCACCCCTGGTTATAGTAGCCACTGTTTCTATTGGCATCAGTGGTCATTAGTCAAAAGAATGCCACTAGATCAAACAGGAATACATCCCTACCATTCTTCATGTGAAATTAAATGGAACAAATTTGTAGAAGGCAAAAATATTTCACCACCAACTGATAAATAAAAGGAGACTGAAGTTTGATGACCAAGGGCAACATCACATGGGACATTTTGTATGTGTTAAATGCACATAAAATGCAAGCATCTGTATACTACACATTCAAGCAGTAAAACGTGCCGACTACACTCATATAGCAAACTTATGCCTGTTCAGGTAAGGAGTGTCTCCAGATAATATTAAATAATAAGTGTTCATGTACCACTGGTTCTGCTCCATGGAGAAAATATGTGCAATCTGTGGTCCTCCAGCATCCTTCTTGTGTTTTTGTCATAAACTAGATGTTTTTCCAGAACTGTGCACAAGTGATGGCTCTTTCTGTTGCTTCAGCAAGGTCCTCCTTTGTACAGGTGTCACCAAGGAGTTGGCAACTGAATAAGTGTGCCATAGTCTACACTTTACTGCACTTCCAAATCATCAGAGCCAGAAATCTCTTGATGAACACAGGGTGCCAAAACTCAATGTCCTGGTGCTGGAGGGGGGTGGGCAGCTCAGTGCAAAAGTCTATCAGTGTGCCACAGGACAAGCTAAAGTTTCACTGTGACTGCATGCCATCCCAGGCTCTGAGCACAGATTTCTCCCACCAGTCAGAGATCAGCATGGTGCCCAGTAGCACTAAAGTGGCATCCAATACTGAGTACACAATACCCTGGCTTGCACAGCATCATGTTGGATGGAAGTGGGATAGCGTGATGTTCATGGCAGCATCACGATTTTCACAGAATTGCCTCACCAGGGCCAGGCGTTCATGCTACCAAAGCAGAGCCTGTGGATTAGAGCAGGCAAGGATTTGCTTGGTTTCATCCTTAGTCGTTTTCAGGAAGCCCGTGGAGACTGGTCCTGGAATGGTCAGTCAAGGAGGGATTGGAAGGTGTGTCCTCACCTGACCACAGCCACACCTTTTGTCTCTGCCTACCTGTTTCTGGTCACTATCAGAAACATGGGAAAAGTTGGTCAAGCAGGGCATGCTGGGGAGACATGCTCACCAGTTCACTAGCAAAGAAATGTGAACCGTGCATTAAGGGTTCATAGTAAACATTACCATGTGAGTACTCAGAACACATGCTAACTTTAGTACCACATAGCATATATTAAATCTGCAGAACGTTAAGTGTCCCATGTGACAAGGCCTGAAGAGTTAAAAGTCTGTAATCTGACCTCCAATTTTTCGGTTTTGTTACTCCAACTAGCTGGTACGAATGTGGAACTTTTTACACCTCTTGTTACCTGACTCTGCTTGTAAAATGGAACCACTAGCTCCAGCAATTTGTTATGGGCACAAAATTGTCAGGAGAGTTCATTATAACTGTTGTAATTTTGCTTTAAAAAAAAAAAAAAAAGGACAGCTGCAGAAACAGATTCCCTTTCTGAAATATCAGGCTCTGTCTCTCAGTAATATATATATATATATATATATCAGTTGTCTTATCCTAAAAGCATGTGAGACCTATTGAGACTTAGAAATGAGAAAGTAAATATATATATCAATGAGAAAGTGTATGTGTGTGTATATATACATACATACATAAACACACACACACACATATATATATATATATATATATATATATAAAAATGAGAAAAAAATATATATTTACTTTCTCATTTCTAAGTCTCAATAGGCCTCACATGCTTTTAGGATAAGACAACTGAGAAACAATGCTAAATAGTTCTGCCACCCTAAGTATGCACGAGTATACCCATTTTATAAAATATTTAATAAAAAAGTTTGAATACATTGAAATATACTGTATTTAGGAAATGAGTACCTCATGCATCTGCCAGGGAAAAGAGCAGGTTGGTCCCTTCTGTTCAAATGACTTATGTGTTGTCTTTTTTTTTAGGTCATATAACTGTTCAAATGTAATATGTGTTTTTTAAAGTAATCTAGCTCACCACTGACACTGGAATTACCAAAAGCTTGAGTTAAATATTTTACTTATGCATGAGGTTTAGGTTGAAAATCTCATCACAAATAAACAGAATCAAAACATTTGGTATAACATCCTTGTCACATGAATGTGATATGTTCTGTTTACTAATTTATATATCTGATATTAAGATGATTAACAGCATGTCTCATTATTTGCTTGACCAATATGAAAAAAAAGGAAACACAGAGAAATAGAGGACATATCTGAACTACATCACCATTTCTGTGTTAGCTCAATTTATTCTCTCAGGGATGGTAATTAGCAATGTCTCCTATTAGCAGTATTATCAGCTCTCTCCCACGCTCCCTCAAGTATTGTCTCAGCCTCAAATCACAGTGCCCTAACTTGCAATGTTTTGTTCTTTTTAAACCACTGCTGACATAAAAACTGATATAAAAATACCCATTTTTTGTTTCCTGATTATGGTTATCAGATTCTTCAATAAGTTTAAATTTCTTGATGCCAGTACCTTCATTATCTACATCTTATTTTACACATCAAGATTACATCAGAAACCCATTTACTTGATTCAGAAGAAAGTGTAACACATACAGTTCAGAGTGCTCAGATATTATTGTTTTCTAAGTTCAATTTCAGATGCATTCTTACATGGCTGAGCATCATGTTCCAAGCCTGCGCTCATAAACTTATGATGACATTTTGCACTGAGATTTTTGTTAACTCTGCAGCTGTCAAACAATATTTAAGAGGAAACACATTGATCACATCCCATTTAGACAGAAAAGAGACAATGTTGAAAAATTAACAACAACAACAAAAATCAGGTAAAATAATTACAGCTACTTTGCTCCTAAACAGCACAAGCTGGATGTCAAGCAGTCAGTGCTTTATGGCTGCATGTGATTTTACTGCGATTTAATTTCTAAGAGCTCTCCCCATCAGTGTATGTTTTACAGATGTAAATCAGTGCTAGTGATTTAAGCTTTGCTCAGGGCATTGTGTACAATTATAATATGGCTATAAATGCAGAAAAAATAAACATGAAAAAATGTTCAACGTGGCATACATAGGATCTGGCGTATTAACTGATCAAATATAAATGAATGTGGATAAAAAACAGAACATACAAAAATTCAGTCATCTGAGAAAGTATGAAACTAGTGGCTTGGAATATCTTTATCATTATTGCTCTATTCCACTCCCCAAACAAAAGATACAGCTATAGCTGTTTTTTAAAAAAAACACTCTTAGTAAAGAATTACATAAAAGCAACTGTAACGTAGATGAGAAGGTTAATGCAACATACAAAGAAGAAAACATATGACCAAAGCAAAGCTCTTCTAAAGATAAGTAGCATGAAAAACCCCTTGCCAGGCTGCTATGTGTTTTTTCTTTTTGACCTCACCTTGTCCAGTTGGATGACTAAAAGCCTTACTTTGTTATTTACTGGCTTTTAAGTGTATGATTTTTGACAGTCTTCATTATTCTTTAATAAGTTTCTTTTGTAGTGGAACTCGCTCTTTAGGAAATTCAGTTAGGAAATTGAACTCAGTATTTCATCTAGAGTTGATTAATTTTGATTCACTTAAATGCGTAAAGACATTGTTTAAAAGAAAAAAATCACTTGAAAGCAAGGATCTCTATATAGGATCTCTGAATGAAAAATCAAATTTCTTTTCTTCCCAAAAGTTTCCTGTTTAAGTTTATAATATCTCAAAGCAGGAGGTGATTAAGGTTGCACATTGTAAGAGATGGGTCTTTACCAAATTCATTTACCAGTGGGAAAATCTACTTCTGTTTTTCTCAATGGTAAATACAAGGCCTGCTGTCCTTGTTGGTCGTGTGAGAGGACAGGAAGTGGGGTAGCCACAGGCACAGGCTCAGATCCCTGTCCTTGTACATACATGTGTGGGTGAGTGGGTGTGAGAAAAGACAGAGAGAGTGGAGAGAGGGGAAAGCTGAGGTCCATTTCCCCGTACTAGCAAATGACTAATTCCCATCTAATTTAATCCATTGGGTACGTCTATACAACACACTATTGCACAGTGGTTACTGCGCATTTATTTAGTTCTTGTATAATCAAGTACTACACAAATGTGCAGTAACCAAAGCTACTGCACAGTAGCACTGGCGAATGGCTCTTAAGTGATGCTACTGTGCAGTAGCCTAATAATACTGTGCAGTACCGTATTACTACTGCACAGTGTTGGTGCCGTGACTTGCTACTGAGAAGTATTATCCAGCTACTGCGCAGTCAATGTCTTATGTAGACATGCCCATTATATATATTTGTGGCAGGAGATCTGTGGGTTTTCCCTTCACTTTATCAGGGGTAAAGAACTTGAAAAACATATGAACCAATCTCTCAGAGTGAAACTGGATATGAGCCTTATAATTCAGAAGGATTTCTATTGCCCTGCACACTAAAATATGAGATTTTACAGTATGATACTGAGAGCACGCACAAGAGAAACACAGGATTTTAAGACTCCAAGTCTCATCTACACTCCCTCTGTGCCACAGCCACAAAATGCCTCTGTGAAATGTCCTGACAATTTAAGCCTGCTCTGCTCCTGCTCCAGCATCAAACTCTAGAACCTAAGCAATGTAGCTGCATTCAGTACCGGCCACTAAACAGTCAGGACAGAAAACCTAAGAGCTGTGCTGGGACATGTGCTCAGCATTGGTCTAAGCCAGCTACATTGCCTCATTTTGGGGATTCACCACATGTGAAGCCAGAGCAGGTGGCAGGGTATGACACTGAGGTTGTGTGAACAGGCTCCAAGGCTGAATAATCTTTAATGTTGACTGTCAGAAAATCAAATGAACTGCCAAAGGGTTAAAATTCCAGTCAAGGTGCATGTGAGATTATCCCTGTTTCCTAAGCAAAATTTAGTTGAGAAGAAGGGCTTAATTAAAATCAGCATTTTTGAGTATTTTGCTGGTGGTGGCCATCATAAAATAAGCTGCATAATTTGTGACATGAGCCGTATGGGACGTCAGCGTTAGACACTGTGAATTAGTTCCCAACCTGTCTCACATAGGGTTAAAAATCAGATAAGTTAGTTTCATGTCTGATCATTTGCAGGTCTATTCATCCATCCATACAAGTGAGGAAATCCCATTAGCATTAATCAGAATCCCAGCATGTGCAAAATGCTGAAACGTAGAACAGCCTAAAGCAATGGATGCCACCTCATCCTGGGAAGCTTTTTGATTCAGAGTTCTTCTTGGGGCTGGCTTTACTCTCTAGTTCCAGCTCATGGAGACATACCCAAAGATAGCTGTTTTGGGTGCTATTAGCAATGTACCAGTGGTCCCATGAAACTATGTGGTGAAGAAGCCAAGTACTTACTCAGTGTCTTGGATGAGTTTTTCAGCTCACAAAGGACTCTGTGCCACTCACTACATCTATTCTGCTGGCAGAAACTAAGCTAGCCACACAAACTTCAGGCACTGCTTTGACACCTGCCCAGAGATGCAAGCTAGGGTCATATAATTCATATTCTTTGTCCTTGCTCCATATGTTTAGTAGTTTACATCCTCCTGGAAGGAAGGGTCTTTTTGTTACACATCTATAAATGCCTATTTCAATAGGGCCTATAAAATATTAACAAGTAACTATTTGCCACCTGCAGATGAGATCACTTATTCTGGACAATGAAAAAGGGGGTGGAGACAAGGCTTCACTCATTTCCTTTTCCACATGTTCCAGAAAGAGTAAGCAGGAAACTCACCTTCTGTATCCAGCACTCATGGTCACAACATCTATGTGGTTGTCTCAGTTGTAAGAGTGTCCTCATTCCTATGTATGCATCTGAATCAGAATCAGGACTTAAGGGCTCTATTTTTGCAGCAATACTCTTTCATTAAATAGGAGTGCTTGATGTTAAAACCAACTCCAGAATCTCTTTCATACTCCTCTCACAGCACCCTGCAATTATATGACCTTCTACCTGAGTCTATATTGCTTCTATGATGCTCCTGAAAGTGTCACTGGGAAGCACTACTCCACCAACTCTGCATGTGGCAAACCTGGAACTGAGGGGATGAAGCTGCAGCCACTGCCACCACTCTTGTCTCCAGCATGTTCAGTCTATTTGAGAGCTGTTCAGGGTGTGGGCCAGCACCTTTCCCTCATTGCCAGACTTGGTGCAGACTAGTTGAATGGGGAAGTCTTTCTCAGTGGTGCTCTCCAGAATGCCTCAAAAGCAGTAGAGATATGTCCTTGCTGTCTTTATGCTCAGTTTTCCCTGTTTGGCTCTTACTACTTCATCTTTCCTCATTCCTTTATCAGCACCTTTTTCTTTATTACCCAACTCTCTAAGCAAATTGCTTAGGCAACTGTCAAACACTGGAGGCACTTTTTTCACCTTTTCCATACTTTTCTGTTTGGTCTGTCAGCAATTCTTGCACTTGCTATTCTAGGCTATAACTGTCCATGAATCTTTCATTTTGTTTTCCAACAAAGAGCTGACTTCTTGCATCAGAGAGACTCCATTGCAACAGTGTTTCCCATCACTCCAGGCCCAGAATCAAACAGAAGGGTTTGTTTACTTTAGTGGACACTGCAGATAGCATGGGGTGTCCTGTCTCCTGATGTTTATCTTCATAACAGTGTTATGACCCTTGGCTAATAAGAGGGAGGTGAGAAGGAAAAAACCCCCCATGCCCCTCTACCCTGTAAAACAGGATTTTCTTGGCTTTGACTCGCTGTCATGCTTGTAAGGTTGGAGATGCTATAGAAACATAAACTATATTGTAGATTTTACCATCTCTCATAGTAGAGTCCTATACTGCTAGCTTAAAAAATGAATACATTTGAAAGTAAGATGGCCATGAGCAGCAATAAGCTTAGAAATGCCACTTGTAATTAACCCCCCCACTTATTTTCAAATACATTCCACAGTTTAATTATCATAAGCACTTTTCATCAAGTGAACTTTCAGGTTGTTGCACTAAGCAACACAGCGCAGCATTCCTTTAAGGCTTAAGAATATACATTTTAATAGCTGATAACATTTCTTGTATTAGAAGAGCTTAAGTCCTTTTATAATACATACAAAGATCACATTTCATAAATTCAGTTTGCAATCCAAGCAAAGCCACACATCCTACTACCGTAATGCTTAACGAGTGAACTTCTGCCCCAGTAAGGCCTGAAAAAAAGGATAGATGAAGACTCTTAAAACAAAGGCAAACATTTACTTGAACATGTAAATGTAATTGTTCAGGCTGTAAATTAAATTCAATTAAGTTCAGAGAGTACTATCTTGAGCTTCTTACTAATTATGCTTGTGAGTTTCAACTCATTAAACTCAGATAATACTTTCAAGAAAAGCGAATCTGGCAGCAAACTACCCATTTTGTAGGCTGGTTATCTTGTTCCCACTAAAGAATCACAAAGACTTTGAGTGTGAAAGAATTTACTATCAAGATATTTCCTATAAAGGGGAAAAGAAAGGAGAGAGATTGAGGGTCATAGCAATACAGAACTGTCTTAAAACTATCCAAGCACACAGAAACATTTGCATTCTCAACTTAAATAACTGTCTGAAGAAACAGGCATTTCAGCATACAGTTACTTGATATGAACATGATGGGCACTATCCTGGCAGGGACCAAACCACAGATCACTGGACCAAGATACAGGAATCTTCACAGTTTGAACTGTGTAGTCAGATTCTGCAGCTGCAACCTGTAACCCACTCATGTCCTTTCAGTGTCAACCCAGAAAGAAATATGGAAAACATACTGACCAGTGGGTTACATACCTCCTGCATAGAGAGAGTTCATTCAAAGCACCTGAGGCCCACAGCAGTTTGAAGGACAATTACTGCCCACCTATGTGATGGTTGCTAGCTAGCTTGGACAACACATCAGGAATTGAACTGGGTACCACTTTACCACAAAATTTAGCCAAAAATATGCTGAACCTAATCATGGACCCAATCCTAGTGCCTTCAGAGACTAATAAGCTAGGTGCAGCCATTACACTTATTGCATATTGAAGTGTACAGAAAGAGCTTTATAGTTGTAATAGAACAGATGTTCACAGCACATAAATTGCTTTGAAAATGGCAGATCCCAATCTAAGTGAACCCTGGATGGATGTGGTATCAGACTAAAGTGCTTTAGCTTACAACACTTTATTGAACTTCTGTACCACATCGCATCCCAAGTCAAAGTAGGTCACATTCCCCTGTGCTCTGCTGTCCCCCCACTTCCCCTCCCCCGGTTTGCTGGATCTTTGGTGGGGGCGGGATGGGTCCATGTGGCAGGAGGGCTCCATCTCCCACCCCCTGTTCCTTGCATAGCCAAAAGCCAGGCTGGAAAGTCTAGTGCTGCAGCTGCTGGCTACAGCTATCAAGAAGCTGAGGTGGGAGGAAGGAGACTCCCTGCCATGAACCTGACCTGCCTGCTTCCCTCCAAGACCTAACCCTCCCACCTGGCCTTTCTGAATGTGTGTAATTAGCCGTTGTTTTTATTCAAGCCACAAGGAATTCTGTTCACAAGGAAAGCAAGATTGGAATCTGTACAAAAAACACAGAAATTCTTGCTAATATCACAGGTAGAAGTGTTGCCTCTTTAGTATGGATCCTTTACCTATATTTTTAAGTATTTCTGTCTCCATACTGCACTGTTGTGCAGAGGTACATGAGTTAACCTGGGTACTGGAAGCAGCGTAGGTGTAGCCCCACTAAGTAGCCTCCTCACCCTGAAGTATCCCGTGAACTTAGCAGACACCTCCCTTTTTAATATGAAAGTTTCCTAGACATCTGCAGATGTCTTTTGTGCACACCTAATGTTGTCTATCTGAGCACCATTTTGGATTGTTTTCTGACTTAGGCACCTAATTTTTGGATAAGTTCCTTTTAAATATCCTACAGACTGACAAAGGATCTGATGCAAATGACCAAACTCTATTTCACTTTAGGCACAGGACATGGCTGTTTCCCAGCTGCATAAGTAGCATTTTTGCCATTTATGCAAAGCCTGTCATTCTGTTACCTCTGCACTGTGTACATGCATGCATCCATATAGCTACTGGGCATCTGCAGTAGGCTACATAGTAGACAGGTGTGTAAGGCTGAGTGCAGATAGTTAAAAAGCCCAAGGCTGGGTTGATTCAGTCTTGGCAGGTTAGTCTAAGCAGCAGAATTAAATTGAAACAGAAGTAAGCAGACATTTACCTTTAATTCAGGAAATCCAGTCACATGCCTGCAGTGGCTCCAAAAGCTGGGGGGGAGGGGCAAGGGAAGAGGAGGGGGTGCTAGAGCATATCTTTCTGGCATATAGCCAGCATAGGCTGTGTGTTTGCTTCCTCTGCCTGCTGCCCCGAGGTCTCTGGGATTTGCAGTCCAAAATCACAGCAGCAGGCCTCTGCAAGGGTTGCTCATCACTTCTTTTTCCTGCTTTCAGGTGCCACTGGGATTTGTAGTCCACAGTCACAGTCAGTAGTAAGTTTGAGCAGGGGAAAGGGGTGTTTAACCCCCCTCCCTGGTCCCAGGCCCCAGCCAGGGTTTGCCTTGGGGGGCAGTCTCTCCCCTGCCCCCCCAAATGAGCTGCATCCCCAGTTGGGCTTGCCCCATCCCTGCCTTGTCAGCTAGCCTTCACTGCTCCAGCTAGGGAGCAAAGGGGTGAGGCCAGCCCTGCTCTTGGGAGCAGATATTATAGCCCAGTCCAGGGCTGCAAAACATGTTGGGATGCTGGAGGACTCTGATTTAGCTTGAATCAGGAATGGGTCTGGGACAGAGGTTCATAAACTGGTTTGACCCAAATCAGTTCTGATGCTACATTCAACAAAGGTGATCTTAAACAAGGTTCAGCCAGTTTGAAACTGGTTATAAGCACTGAGCTTCTGTTCTGTTACAGGTTTAAACCAGTTTCTGATTACTTAAACCAGTTTATGTGTAACTTCTGTCCCTACCTGATCTCACAAAATTCTACCAGCAATAAAACAATGACTAACTGGTGCTAGGCACTGGAGAAGAGAAGCATGAGTAACCTCCCATGTTTTAGCTCAGATAGTCGAGTAGTCAGGGCACTGCCCAGGGCTCACAACACATGTAGTTTTATGAATAGGTTATACAAGCACTTTTATGGACTAGTTTGGATAGGGGTGATCTTGCATTGAGCAAGAGGGTTGGACTAAATGAGTTTCTTCCAACCTTCCTTTTCTATGCTATGATTCAAGTCCTAGGTCCCCCTCATGCAGGGAAGGTTTAATGCTATATCTCTCTGACTTCACAGTACAGTGCCCACAGATTAGGCATTATCCAGTTTCCTCCTCTTGAAGCTGACCCCCTGGGCAGCCAAGAAGCAGAGACATGTATAGCAAAGGAAGGGAACAAGTGGGAGGGTCAGTGGCTAAATGAAATGTCTGCTACCCTGAAAGGGCATAGGCAGAAACTTCCCAGGGCTCTCTATTTTATCCAATAAATATTAAAAGCAAGGTGCAGTATCTCAGCTTCAAAAGGAATGCTGGAGAAAGAGGCTGGATAATGCCTGACCTTGAGCCTACTGGCTGGAGCGCTCAGAGAGATATCAAGTCCCATCCTAATAGTACCCGAATCCCTGAGCCATACTTGGCAGGTGTGTCTACATAAGCTGCCTGCTGTACAGTTGTTATGTGTAGTCATTTAGTACTTGCATAACAAAGTACTACATGGCTGCGCAGTAACTAGCATTACTGTGCAGTACCGTCCTGGCACAGTTGCCTAGTGACTGTTACTGTGCAATATCTTGTTACTTACTGCGACACAACTGCACAGTAGTAATGAGCTACTACGCCATAGTAACAAGCTGCCATATAATAAACGTCTCATGTAGACATGCCCTCTCTCCCTCACAGTCAGTGGCACTCAGGCTGCCATATACATAAGCACATGTCTAATTATCAGCATGTCAGAAATCCAACTTAAGCATGGACTTGGGACTTAAAATTAGGTGCTTGCTATCTTTTTTTGTGGAACCAGAGGTACAGGAACCTCTCCTTTGTCTTTTGCTCAGGGAACTGGTTGATGAAAACAGTTAACACCTTTCCACATAGCAATTCACTGATCTGATCCCAAGCTTGTCTCCCTCTGGAGAGATGGCATGGAAGATTTATCATGTAGAAAGAAAATAAAGAATAGTGGGGAAGAGTTGTGGGGAATAGGATGCACCAAATTTCTGTTATGTGGATATGAAAGTGAAGGGGGAAATAGAGAGCAGGGAGAAATGGGAGCCTGAACAGGAGAGATTGGACAGTCACCTCGCTGGGGTCACTTGACCCCAGTTGTCCTTTCCTGCTTAGTGCAGGAGGAGTGGACCAAGTGATCTACAAGGTCCCTTCCAGCTCCAAACAATCTATGACTCTATGAAGAAACAGTAGGGAACAGGGATAGTGGGGAGAAGAGAGGAGAGGATACAGTCTACACAGCATGGTGGGAAAACAAGAGACCTTAGTATGGGAAGCATGCAGAAACTGTAGTATGGGGAAAAGAATATGACTGTTGTAAAGGGCAAACATTTATATACTGTATTAACTTTGTATCATACTTAATGTTACAACACCAAAGAAAATAGTGAAGGAAGATTTTCTATCCCCATATCAGCTTTCCCGTCTCATACGGCTTACGTACAGGAAGAGAAATATTGTTCATGCAGCTCTTGTCACTATGCTGATTTAGGCAGGCTATTATTCTGTCCCTTCTCTTTAATCATCAACTAGTGACAGAGCAGTGATGGTTTTAGTGCCACCACTTGTTGGAGGTGGCATGCTAATTTATGGGGTGTTGGGCTAATTTATGTTTCTTTAAAAAATTAAAGCCACTTGTTGCTGGGCACTAGGTGCTATAAATTAATAAAATAAACACTAATACATGAAATAAGTAGAGATGTTAGGCTTAAGAAGCAGCATGCTCACTATCTATCATAACAATCAACTGAAGCAATGAATCCTGGCAAACCATTCCAAACCAAAAACCATACTCTCAGCTGGTACCCTTATTTGGCAGTCTCAGACAGACTGGACTGGAACCTGAACTACTCAGTCTTCACTGTGAGGTTTGTAGACTACTGGTGGGTTGAGATAGAGACATATGAGTGCTACTTCTTATGGTGCACCTTTTCTTTGTGTATACTCTCTTATCCAGAACACTCTACCTACCATGAGGAATAATATTAACTTAAATTCTGCCCTAATGGCCTATTTCCCTTCTCTTAAGTTCAATGTGTAGAATCAGTAATTGCAGGCTTCATCCAAAGGCTATAGTAATAAATTCGAGAAAGGGCAGGACCTACCATTATGAATGTGAAGATGGCTTTAATTTAAAAAAAAATCAATATATTATTTCCAATCATTAGAATCTTGTGCCAGTTGAAAAATCAATCCTTTTCTTATTAAAGTGCTTACAGTCACACTAAAATGCTATCTTACACAGAATACATATTATGAAAGAGCTAGGGTAGGCTCTCAGCAAGGCAGAAACTTGAATTGTAACAGCAAATTTTGCATAACAAATGGAAGTCTGTGTAACTACCTTTAGAATTCTGTTTTGGGGATAGCAACGCTTGACAAGGGTCACCTTTCAGGAAGACTGAGAATTTGAACATTTATGCACAAGGAAAACAGGATGAGCAATTACGATTTTCTAATACATAACAACATCAGTTAAAGGTACCTAAAGAAAGCATAATTATAATGAAGATAAAACGATTCTGCAGACTTTTATACATGGCACTTTCTCTGCCCACATCCACACTGATCAGATATCACCAGAGATGAAAAAGCATGGAAAAAATTAACTAAAATTCTGGGGTTTTGATTTGCTTTAGTGTTTTGGTCTGCTCCCACTTCTGTTTACTATGAGCAACCTACTTATTTCTGAATATTTACACAAGAAGTTGAATTGAAGTTTGTCAACTCCCCTTGTTTAAAGTGCAGCAGAGACACTGTATATTATGTAAAAGCATAAAAACATGTTTTTCAAGGAGGAACCCGCCCCCCGACAATGTAGAAAGCACATAAGTGGTGTTATGCCTACAAACCATTATCATAATATTGTTATGAAGAAATGTTGCTCTTCTGGAAACTGTTTATATCTATAAGGTTTTGATATCTCAAAAGTGTAGAGTGCTGCAGACACTGTAAAAATTAAAAACAAAACTAAGAAGTTGCCTTAAAATGCTGCTAATGGTCAAACATGCACAAGAAGAAAACAAATAAAAAATAAAGGACAACATTTTATTCCACATAAGGCTCAATTATCTTAATTGGTTGAACACAACTGAACAGAGCATTAAAAAGTACAGGGCGGTCAGCATGAGATGCTATGTCACCCAGCAGCTTGTCTCTACAACAATATAGTGTTGGCGAGCCTGAACTGTGCCACCAATGCTACTGCATAATATCAACAACCTCATTGCTATTGTGCAGTAGGGTCAGAAATGACCCATACACCACCGGGACTGTGCAATAGTAGCTGTTATTGTGCAGTCATTTAGTACAATCGTTTAGTAGCAACTGTGCAGTTAGATGCACCCACAGTAAAGCAAATACAGCACAAATCCACATTCATTTAGGGCCAGAAATTAGTATCCCAAGCAAAAAGTAAAATCTAGTAGGGAAAGGCTCCTAATGCAATATTTCTACCTAACATTTATATAGAACCATAGGGTTGGAAGGGTCCACAAGGGTCATCTAGGCCAACCCTTTCCCAAAATGCAGGATCCTTTACTACCTCAGACAACTGCCTATCCAGACATCTTGAAAAATGTCAATGAAGAAACTTCCATGGGCAGCTGGTCCAGTGTCCTACTGTTCTGACACAAAGGGACTTTTTTCTGATATTCAATCTACTCTGCATTGTTTGGCATAAACATAATGCTTCATGCCCTGCCCTTTGTGGCAAGGGTGAATAGTTCTTCTCCCTCTTCTCTGTGGCAGCCATTCAAGTACTTGAAAACTGTTATTATGTTATAACCCCCTTTAATCTCCTTTTTCCCAAACTAAACATATCTAGTTCTCTCAATCTTTCCTCATACAAGTTGCCTTCCAACCTGTTTATCATCTTTGTTGCTCACCTTTGGAACCTCTCCAGTTGCTCCACTTATTAAATTGTGGAGCCTAGAACTGCACTTGGTACTCTAGCTGAGGCCTAACCATTGCTGAGTAAAGTGGCAGTATCACCTCTCATACCTTACCCGTTATTGTCCTGTTAATGCAGACCCAGACTGAAACTGCTTTTTTTATGACTGCGTTGTGTTACTGAGTTCGTGATCCACCAAAACCCCCAGGACTCTTCTCAATGATGTTATTGCCTATCCAATCATCTCCTAGTCTGTATTTTTACATTTGGTGTCTCTTTCCTAGGTGTAGACCCTTTGTAGAATTTCATTATTTTGTCTAGTATCCGGTTATCCAGTCTATCAGGATCCTTTTGGATTTTACTTGAATTCTTCAAAGTGTGTGCAAGCCCTCCCAGTTTTGTCATCTGAAAATGTGATCAAGAAGCTCTCTATTTCCTGCATCCAAATTGTTAATAAAAATGTTAAACAACCCAGGACCCAAAACATGTGGATCTCACTTGATGGATCCTGCCGTTTTGACATTGATCCACTTACAGTTACTCTGCTTGTGGTTTTTCAGCCAATTATGTATCTACCCAACAGTAATTCTATCTGGCCCCACATTTCTCAAGTTTACTTCTGAGAATGCTATGTGGGACTGTATCAAAAGTCTTGTTATAGTCAAATAGATTTTGTCCATTGTATTCCCCTTGCCCAGTAAATTAGTTTTCCTGTCAAAGAAGGAAATTGAGTTTTTTGGTATTGCTTGGAATCCCTCTCCATGCTGGCTGGTAATGATCACCCCTTCCTTCTCCAGGT
Source organism: Caiman crocodilus (assembly GCA_030014935.1). Taxonomy (NCBI): domain Eukaryota; kingdom Metazoa; phylum Chordata; order Crocodylia; family Alligatoridae; genus Caiman; species Caiman crocodilus. The sequence continues at coordinate 239,266,594 of JAGPOW010000261.1, forward strand.
GTTTAAAAATTGAATCTTTAAAAATTTGTTCCATAGCTTCCCAGCTACTGAAGTCAGGCTGACCTGTCTATAATTCCCCAGGTCTTCCTTTTCTCATTAAAGCATAATGTTAGCTTATCGCCAGCTCTCTGAGACCTTGTCTGTTGTCATTACTCTGCAAACCGTTGCCAGTGGCTCCAAGATTTCTTTCAGCATCCCGGGATGAATTTCATTAGTCCCAATGATTTACATTCATTCTAGTTTTCAAGAGCTGTCTGATGTGCTCTTTACTTATCATGATATCTCTCCAACTTTGCCTGTATGAATTTTGCTAGCTATATGGCTGTAGTTTGTTTTTGTTGCAAAGACTAAGGCAAAGTAGTCATTGAGCAGCTCTGGATTCTTTGCATAGTCTGTTAATATAGTGTTGTTCAACTGGCAGCCCTCAGGCTGTATGTGGTCTGTGAGGGGCCAGCTTGTGGGCCACATGTGGCCAGGAGCAGTTGACATGGGGCCTATGGGCCCCAGCAGCAGCCCTCACTGCTGTGTGACAGAGGAGAGCCTAGGAGTCTGTGCATCATCAGCACAGCCTATATGGCAGAGAACAGGGACCACAGGTTGCTGGCAGGGGTGTGGTTATGTAGGCTGGTGGTGCAACTTATGTGATGTGGGGGAGGTGGGGCACTCTGCACCACTGGCACTGCCCACGAGGCAGGGTGTGAGGACCCGTGTGCTTCCAGTACAGCCTCCCTGGCAGGGAGCTGCAGACTATATGCCAGCAGTGTAGCCTACATGTCCACACAATGGTGTGGGACGTTCTGGCCCCAGCCGTGCCAAAATTGGATAGCCCTGCATTAATAGATCACCTTCACCACTGAATGTTGGAACCAAATTTTCCTAGTTCTTTCTGTTCTGTCTGATATATTTATAGAAACTCCTATAATTGTTGCTGTCAATCCTAGCCAGTTGGATCTTATTCTTTATGTTGCTGATGTTGTCTGTACAATCTTGCTCTTCATTCATATACTCTCCTTGTGATTTGCCCTTCTTCATACTGACAGTAGGCTTTTCTTTTGATTTTGGAAAAACTAAGTAGCTCTCTGTTTAGCTACATTGGTTTGCTATGGCTTTCTTTATCTTTCCTTGTTGGAATAGCTTCTCATTGAGCCTTACATACTACATTCTTTAGGAACTGCCAGACCTCCTGGACCTCTTTATCTTTCAGTCTTTCTTCCTATATGACCTAACTTACTATTTCTCCAAAGTTTTCCTGCCAAAACAGTCTCTTGAAGGGTTCACAAGTATTCCTGGACTGGAAATGGATTTTTTCCCCTTCAGGTTTAGGACCCAACACTGAAGATTTTACTCAAGTAAAATTCTCATTGAAATCATTAGGCCCAATACTTCTTTCACTTTTGCCCATCTCAACCTGGTGTTATTTCTTCAACTTTACCCTTCAGATTTAAATCAGTGCACAGGAAAAAAGAATCAAGTTTAGAGAAATGTTTTACTTACCTAAAGGTCACACGTTGAGCCTTTTGTGTGGTGATAATATGAAAAAATATGTTTTTAAGTCATTCTGGGAAGAAAGAGACTCTTCTGACTGCATTTTCTGCAGTTATACCTGTCTCTGTTGTGCAGTTTTAGAAGTATAGTATTGTTTTTATTTTTATTGTTGTTGTTGTTGTTATTATTGTTATTATTCAGTGTTCTGCTGAATGCAGTAATAAACATAAAATCCTCCTGGAGAGTAGCTACAAAGAAAAAGCCAGCTAAACTACCTCCCACTGGAAATGTTGTTTTTTTTCCATGGCATCTTAGTCTCCTTTATGTGTGCAGGGACTTCCGCTCCACAATTCCTCATTACTGTTCTATTGAGTATGAGGTTTGAGCCCCGTCCCCAAAGCACAAAGGTTAGAATCCATTCAAAGGAAATTACAAGCTTTAAGGAAACTGCCTTTAGATTGCATAGTCCGACCTCCCTGGCCTCCCTCAGGCCTCAGGACCACTGGGTGGGTCTGCACAAGACACTGTACTGTGCAGTAGAGCTAATTACTGCGTAGCAAGCATTACCATCTACACGTACAAACCCTTAGGCTAGGGACAGACATTCAAAAAGCCTGAGCCTGAATTGATTCAATCTTTGCAGGTTAGTCTAACCTGGCTAGGCTGAACTGGTTTGAAACCTGACAGACACTCTTTCTGGACGAGGAAATGCAGGCACATCCCTGCAGTGGCTCAGGCTAGAAACTTGGGGGCACTAGAGCAACCCTCCCTTCCCTTCTGCAGGGGGCTGAGCTGAGTGGGGGGTGCGGCCAGGCCTTCTCATTACGGGGGGTCTGCCTGCAATGTCCCAGGCTTTTGCCTGCTGGCTGCTCAAGGGGCAGGTGTATTGCTAGTCCCGAACCGCAGGCTAGCACTCTGAGGTGAGGGGGTGTTTGCAGTGCATGCATCTGTTGATGATAAGGAGCTTTTCAATCTCCCTTCCTGCTTTGTCATAGTGCCTGGAGAAAACAGACAGGCAAGAGAGCCACCTGGGGGCTGATAATGATAGCAGCCTTTATCACCCAATTAGCAAGACAATGGCATCTCTCTATTACTTCAGCCTTCTTAAACAGCTTACCAGCTGACCTGTTGATTAGTTCCAAACAACCCTAAGCAGTCACTGTATTATCACTATATTGTCTGCCTGTTCCAGTGAAATTGGAGAGAGAGACACACACAGACTCTTCCCGGCATTAGGTAGCATACCACATGCTTAGGGTCCATGGGGCTGGGGTCTGTGCTTTGGTAGGAGGGAGGGAATTTCCTGCTTGAGCAGTGAGGTAGGGGGGCAAGATGGGGAGTGTAGGGCAGGGGAAGCTAGGCAGACCCTGCTGTGTCTACAGTTTCTGCTGGAGTCTTACACAGCATTAGCTAGCATACCACATGCTGGCTATGGTTTGTGCTGTGGCAGAGAGGAGGAAGGAATTCCTGCTTAAGGAGTGAGTAGTAAGGGGGCAGGGGTAGGGCAGCATGGGGAAGCCAGCAGACCTTGCTGTGCCTGCAAGTCCCTGCTGGAGCTCTGGCCAGGGAGAAGAGGGGAGGGGCCAGTTTTGCTGTGGAGCAGAGAGGTCCACCAACCCAAAGACCATGCTGGGATCCTGGGGGACTCTGATTTAACTTAAACCAGCAAGGGGTCTGGGACAGACATTGCTTAAAGTGGTTTGACCCAAATCAGTTAAGTTTGATATTTATTACATTCAACCAGGTTTATCTCAAACTAGTTTCAGCCAGTTTGAAACTGGTTTATGTGCACTGAACATCTGTTCTGTTACAAGTTTAAACCAGTTTCTGATCACTTAAACTTGTTTATGTGTAATGTCTGTCTCTTGCCTTACTGTGCAGTAATTTCTTCTACACGGCAATTCATTTGCTACCTGCAAATGCAAGTAGCAAACTAACTGCTGAGTAATTACTATGTAGTATGGCACCGGTAGACTGCTGACTGGGAACAAATTGCTCTCTGCCTCCAGGAGCTGCCTGCTGCTCTGGAAGCTCCTGGCCATTGTCAACTGGAGCCCGGGTGGGGACAATGGCCCCAGCCCCCCCTCCACAAATGCAGGGGACTCTCAGCAATCGTGGAACAGGGTCTGGGAGCTCCCTGCATGAGAAGAGCTGAGACTTGGAGCTGGCTGAGAACTGCCCATGTCCAGGATATTTTCTGGCCCACCCCTGACTGCACAAGAATGTCTGCATGTGTAGTGTGGAGATGGATGGGGAATGTCCCATTTTGGGCAGTCCCCAGCCAGCTCTGGGCTGCATGTGCAAACGTTCCCATGCAGCCTGGGGCTGGCCAGGAACTATCCCAGTCAGGGGCAGGTCTCAGCCCTGCACGTTTTTCCCAGTCCCATGCCCAGATCAGGCAATTGAGGCATGGGGCTTGGAAAGAGCTGCAGGGGAGGGGCAGGTCCCAGCCCCCCAGTTCACAAGTTCGGCAGCTACTAGCTGGGAATTCTCACCCAGCAGCGGTCTCACTGCTAGCTGCCCTCCTGGCAGATCGGGGCAGGGGGCTCAGACCTGCCCCTCCCCTGCAGTTCTTTCCAAGTCCTCTGCCCCCAGTTAGGGAACTGGAGCTCCATGCTGCTGGGCAGGGGGGCATTAAATCCACCTCAGCAGCAGGAAGCTCCTGGGGACATACAACAATTTCCCAAACCCCTCCATAAGAGAGCTGTCTCCTGGCCCTGTGCTCCCTGCCGCCCCTTGTTTAGCATCCATGGGGAGCCTAGAGCTCACCCTGGCTGCTGCAGGGGGCCAATGCAGGGCCAGAGTGGGTGGGAGCAGACTGCTGCCAGGAGCAGAAAATCTGCTCCTGAATCCCCACATGTGTAGATGCCTGCCTATGGTGTGTTTACTCTAGAGTAATCTATTAGCATAAACCTACCCTGCAGCATTTTCATGTGTAGATGCACCCACTGCTGACAAAAATGTATCAGTTTAGATCCCAGAACATCTAAAGTGACCCAAAGACTCCACACAGCTGTCCTGATAGTCCTGCCAAACTCCAGAAAGACCTATACAACTCCTGACTGTATTGTTTTGGAGTAGCAGTTCCAGGCAAAGGCCCACATTAATTCCAATAGGAATTAACTTCAATACGAAATCCATGAAGTTTACAGGAAAAAAGGACTAAACAACTCCTAACCTAGGCCTAACATGACACTCTAACCCAACAGTTTATCCTTGGTGGGCCTTCCGCAGAGGCAGAAGAAAGTATGTAACAAAAGCTTGCACTCCCTATTTCCATAATTCTCCCAACTCAGCCTGTTCTGATTCTTTTAGATCCTTGCTGCTAACGGAAGCAAAGGAGAGATATGGCCTTGAGTGATTACAAAATCATTGTTTGCTTTTTAGTTAAGTTTTTTTTAATTAAATCTGGTTTTGAAGAACAAAATTAAAGAAGTCTTAGTAGTTGAAACATGTAAACTTCTTCTAAAATGAGAATAAATTAAAAGAGAGCAGAAGTGATTAAAACAAATTAATAAGAAGAAAAGAATAAAAACAGCTTCCCTTAAGCTGAGACTTCATTTGCTGAGTTTTGGCTAGGAAGGAATATTTGCTACTGAGAAAAAAGCCCCTGAGAAAAGAGAGTATAGAATGGAAGCACTGATAGACGTCCCAGCCAGGGCAATGCCACAAGCCTGTGTTCTAATTCCTTTCATCCTCAACAGGTGTCTGTAACATCTGTAACAAAGCTATCCTTGATAAAAGAGCCTTATATCTTAATCCAAAGTATATTACATTCATAAACACACTTCCAGGCTTTCGTCTTCTCCTCCCCTGCAAGACACAGAAATAATGTGCTATTAAACTTGCATTTCCACTTTCTGCTGGAGAACGTTAATGGTGAGAAAATAAATAGTTCCCTTCATTACAGGATCCCCAGAGGAATGCAAGCAGAGAAGCAGCAACAAACATAAAAATGTATTTCCAGGGTGCTCTAGAGTAATGGGTTGGCTTGTGATCATATATACATCTAGTCCCTGATCAAGCAAAGCACTTTAGCACAAGGGTAGTTCTATTAACTTCATTTTAGAATTGAGCATTGGATTAAGTGATTTTCTGGACTGTCACTGTTGTTAAGGAACACAAAGATTATTGTATGCTTATTATACTGAAGGGAAGACATGCAGGACAGAAATAAATTGGATTCTTGATTTGAGGGTTTGGCTTAGACAATAAGCCTGAGCGGTATGAGTACCTATAATATTGGATGAACCCATTTAGAAATTGAGGGTGCATAGCTGGTTGTAGAAAGTGCTAAGTAGCTCAAAGTCCTCAGTTTTATGTTAAAAATACTTCACCCTAAATCCTGTAAGAGTACCACTTTTAAGGAAGGGAATGGCAAGCTATAAAGAAGCCGCCTTAAAACTTAAACTAAAGGCATATCTCCCTGGCCTCCAGGATCACTACTGACAAAAATAAGCCCCCATCAACTTGTTCTCACCAGGGCACAGAGGAAGCATCTATTCAAGACGTTAACTGTGCAGTAACCAAAAAATACCACACAATGGTGTGTGTCACAGTGCTAATATGCTAGTGTGAAGTATTATTAGCATAACTGTGAGATAGCATTACCTAAAGGACATTGACTGGCTTTCTGTGCAGTAACTCCACTTATTGTGCTTTTATTTAGTACTTGCTAATACAAGAACTGTATAAAGTACTGCATTACTGTATTAAGGTACAGTAATGACTGTGCTGTAGTGTCTCATAAAGATGCGCCCAGAGAGCAGCAGCTAGGGAGAGCAGATCATAGAATCATAGAAAATTAGGGACCTCAGGAGGTCAACTAGTCCAGCCCCCCTGCTTAAAACAGGACCATCACCAACTATATCATTCCATCCAAGGCTTTGTTTAGCTGGGTCTTAAAAAGCTCCAAGGATGGAGATTCCACCACCACTCCTGGGTAACTTGTTCCAATGTTTTACTATCCTCCTAGTGAGAACATTCTTCCTAATATATAATCTAAACTTCCCTTGCTGCAACTTGAGACCATTGCTCCATGTTCTATCAGCTGCCACCACTGAGAACAGCCTAGCTCCTTCCTCTTTGTAACCACTCTTCAGGTAGTTGAAGGCTGCTATTAAAGATGGCTCAGGAGAAGGCCCAAGCCACTTGGAGCAGATCCAAGCTTCCTCTTCCCAAGTGCTACATTCAGGCTCACTGAAGACAGAGCTTGATTGTGGCCCTTGGACAAGCATTTAGGGCAGGGGCAAACGTTTATTTGGGTCTGCAGGCCACATAGGCACTGACACGGGCCAGTCAGCACCTCCCCCCACCACAACAGCCCAGATCCTGTGTGCCCTGTGATTCCTCCCACCACACTAGAAGTTTAGGGCTTATTTTGTCAGCATTGGTCCTGGAGTCAGGATGAAGGCCGCACAGAATGGCTTAAGCAACATGCAGCAGGATTCTGCACTTCTACACCTGCATAAACCTTTCGTACTAGGCAAAGTTCTATCCCCAGTTACCTTCCTACAGGATCATGGATGTTGTCTTACAGCCTTGTTACATGGTAGTTTTAGGTGGCTTCTGGAGCTTTTAACCCCTGGTTTGGCCACATGTAAACAACCTTAAGTGGCTTACAGCACTCATTATGCAGCTTAAAGTTACATCACTCTAGGCAGGAATATCTCTGATCCACATAACCATGCCCCTGTTCTGTTATGCTATGGCCACTCCCAACAGCTGTGCCACTCAAGGTAAAGTCCTCCAATATCCCAGGATGCAGTGCATTTCTGTGTGCAGCTGAAGATGGCATCAGATTGAGGTGGATTGGGGCTGGTGAGGAGTGAAGGAGACAGGTGTGAACCATGGAAAGCTGGAGCCAATGTACCAGGATGCTGCTGTGGGGCAGGCAGTGTGGCCCAGCATGAGAGAAAGGGGAAAACCACATGAGGTGGTGCCAAGGATGTGAAGGGCGTTTCACGGGAAAGGCTCTGGCACTGGCTCTGTTGCCCAGCCCTACAAGGTGCTGACAGCTCCACTGATGTTCAGCCTGAAAGCACTGTACCATGCCACACTTCTGGTTTCCTTCCACAGCACCATGTCATTTAGCAACCACAGAAGTGGCAGGGTGCAGAGGGTGTGGGGGAGAGGAGGAGGAGGGAGAGGGAAAAGTGCTGCCTTATCGCACTGTGCCACCAGCGTTGCCTAACCTAGTCCCCCTCCTGAGTTTTACTTTCAGGCTCAGTTTTCTATCTGAATTTCTAATCTATCATGATACCTGAAACCAGGTAAGCTTAATGAAGCATGGCTTTCCTTTGAGTTTTCACACAGCTCTTGTTAGCAGTATTAATAATTTCTATTCATGGCTGCAACACTGACTTGTTGTATTATTTTACCTGTCTGCAAATGTACAGATTTATAAGTAAAAAGCTATCTAGTGATTTTACAGGGTACTTGACAACAAAATGCAAGTGAAATCATGAAGGGATTGTGAATAACCTTAGTTATAGGAGGCTTTACCATAACCATAAAATGCCACAAGACTACACTAGCTGTAGGTGTAAGATTTTCTAAGAAAATGAAACATGGCAAAGCATGGCACTGCAATACTTCTAGCTAGCACAAGCAAAAAATAAATAAATAAATAACATGAAAAAGCAAACCCAGTCTATTAGAAACCCTCTCATGCACTCAGCTCTAAAACTGAGAGTCAGTGAAAGAACTCAAGTGAGGAAAATGCCAAAGACAATGAATGGCAGCTCAGTTTGCAGAGCTCATTAATACATAGATTTTTAAGTTAAGACAATTAACTAATTTCAAATCACTACTTGCTCATTTACTAATTCATTAACTCCAAGAAGAAATACCCATACTGTACCAAACATCCCTTATGAGTTTAATGCAGAGCTTTTGAAATGATTTATTTTCAGCAATGTCAGAAAAATAAAATGAGAGATTTTGAAGAATAATAAAAAATGGATTAAAGTGAACAGAAATAATTTATCAGCTGCAGATGTACAGAAAAGGGAAGACAGTGACTCTACAAAAGATTCCACCCCAAAAAGAATTAAATGTAGCTACCTTATATCAACAATACATTTATGAACATTGTCAACATTTCAGATAAGCTACCTACCTGCTTTTTGGCGTGACATGACATCATAAGATATATGTAATATCAGGCAATGAGGTTGCTCTATTTGAAACATGCACACATTTTTCAGGTTAGGGACCTAATGGGGCTGAATCTCCTTTCATTTACAGTGACATAAATCAGGGGTAACTCAATATAGTTACAGTGATGTAGAAACAGAAACAGAACCAGACTAACTCTTTATTTAGGCTTCCAGCTACAGTTGACATAAGGGGCAGTGTGACTGTCAGAGTAATAACACCCCTTGTTACTGTTCCTGTTAAAAAATAGTATCATTGAAGCATGAAGGCTAGGGGTTTGTTGCACATAAACCGGATTAAGTGATCAGAAACCAGTTCAAATCTGTAACACAACAGAAATTCAGTGCATATATGACATTATTTCAAAGGCTATGGACAGACATTACACACAAACCAGTTTAAATGATCAGAAACTGGTTTAAACCTGTAATAGGACACACATTCGGTGCATATAAACCAGTTTCAAAATGTCTGAAACCAGTCTGAGATAAACCTAGTTGAAAGTAGTTATCAGACTTAACTGATTTGGCTCAAACCCGTTTATGCAGGGTTTGTTCCAACCCCCTTGCTGGTTTAAGTTAAACCAGAGACACCCAGGATCCCAGCATGCTAGGTGGGCTGGGCTCCCTGTTCCAGCCCAGCCAGGCTGGCTCTGCCCCTCTGCTCCCCAGCCAGAGCAGGGACAGTCAAGGGCGGGGTGTGGCCAGGGAGGGTTTTAATTCCCCCCACCTATCCCGCCAGCAGGGACCTGAACCAGGTCTGCTGGGCGCTCCCCACTTGCTGCTGCAGCAGTGGGACACCATGGCCCCTGAGGCAGAGTCGGGCAGGGGGGAGAGTTAGTCTCCCCTCTACCCTGACTGGCAGCCAGGTCTGCCCACCCTTGCTGCTGTACTCCCTGCCCCAGAATGGGTCCCCAGCTGTCCCCTCTGCTGGACAACGCAGCAAGGAGGAATAAGCTCTGTCCCTGCCCCCACTCCCACCCCAAGGGGCCCTACCAGCCAGCATCTAGCCATGTGCCTGCCCCACTGCTGCAGCAGGAGGGGGCAGGGCCCTTGTTGGAGGCAGCAGTGCCTGTCATTATGTGAAGGAGCATGAGGCCCTTCCCGGAAGGGGTGCTGTGCTGCAGGTAGGCAGAGCTGCTGTGGGCTGCATGTGGCAGCACTGGGATCCAGAGATGACTACAGCCCTGCAAGCCCCGCGCAGCATTGCTGTGCTTCACAGCAGCTTGGCCGGCCCCACAGAGCAGCCCCCACCAGGAAGAGATTCATGTTCCAGGAAGCCACGACAGGCTGCTGACCGTCATGGTCACTCACTGCTCGCCATTCCAGGTGCTGGGCAGGGGCAGGGCCCAGCCCCCGCCACTCAGTCTGTGCTCAGGGCAAGCTCCCTCCCAGCAAGAGGGGGCTTATTCAGCCACTGGCCCTAGCACACGCTAAGTGGAGCTGGGCTGGGCAGACCCCCCTGCAGTGCCAGCAGCCAGCAGCTAAAAAGGAACCTTGCCCTGAGTACAGAAAGGCTTCTGGCACCACAGTGGGGTCTGCTCAGCCTGGCCACTGCTGCTCTGTGCCTGGGACCAGTGGCTGAATAAGCCCCCTCCTGCCAGGAGGGAGCTGGCCCCAAGCACAGAGCAGTGGCAGCAGCTGGGCAGACCCTGCTATGGTGCCAGCAGCCTGTCTGTGCTCAGGGCAAGCCCCCTCCCAGCAAGAGAAGGCTTATTCTACCACTGGTCACTGGCATTGCAGCAGGGTCTGCCCAGCCCGCAGACACTGCTTGGCCTGCACTCAGGGCCAGCAGCTGAATAAGCCTCCTCTTTCCGGGAGGGGCCTTGCCCCAAGCACAGACCAAGCAGTGGGGCCAGGCCCTGCCTCTGCCCCCACCCAGCAGCTGAAGTGGTGAGCGGTGACTGCTGCCCATCACAGCTTCCTGGAGTGCGAGCCCCTTCCTGGCAGGGGCCACTCTGCAGGTCCGTCAGAGCTACTGTACAGCATGGCAGTGCTGCAGGGGGCTTGCAGGGCTCATTCCAAACCCCAGTGCTGCTGCAAGTCTGCTCACCCTGCAGCACAGCGCCCCCGCTGGGAAGGTGTTCATGCTCCCCCACATTATGCTAGGGAGCTGCTGCCTCCAACCAGGGCCCTGCCCCCTCCCACTGTTCCTGCCCCTTGGGGTGGGGGGTAGGGACAGGGGTCCTTCCTGTCTCCATAGTCACGTGGAAGGGACAGCAGGGGGCCTATTCCAGGGCAGGGAGTGCAGCAGGGAGGGCGTGCAGACCCGGCTGCCAGTGGGGGTAGAGGGGAGACTAATTCTCCTCCCTGTCTCCCTCTGCCTCAGGGGCCACAGTACCCCACGGCTGCAGCAGTGAAGTGGGGGAGCACCCAGCAGTCGTGGCTCAGGTCCCTGCCCATGGGATAGAGAGATAGAGGGAGGAATTGGCCAGACTGGCCGCGCCCCCCACCACAGCTTCCACACAGTCGAGGGAGAGCTCTAGCAGCCCCCCCAATGCCTGGCCTGAGCAAGTGCAGGCATGTGCCTGCATTGCCTCAGTCCAGAGAGAATGTTTGTCCTGTTACAAACCTGCAAAGGCTGAATCAATTCAGGCTCCAGCTTTTTGAATGTCTGTTCCTAGCCAAAATGTCCAAAAGCAGTTTAAGATAAACCTAGATGGATATAACATCAGACTTCACTGATTTAGGTTAAATCAATTTACTGAACCTCTGTCCCAGATCCCCTCCTGGTTCAAGTTAATACACAGTCCCCCAGCATCCAAGGATTCTTTGCACCTCCTCCACAAATCCCCCCTTGCAGGGTGGGTGGGTTAGACTTGGCCCAAGCTGTCTGCTTCAGCTGAGCATGAAGGTATGCTCTAGTGCCCCCAGGCTTTTGGTCTGGGCCACTTCAAGCATGTGGCAGCATTTCCAGAATCAAAAGTGAATATCTGTTCACTTGCTTGTCAGTTCAATTTACACAGTTTAGCCTAAACTGCAAAGACTGAATCGATTCAGCCTTGAGTTTTTTGACTGTTTGTACTTTGCCCTGTTGTGTTACAGATTTGTATCTATTTCCAGTTACTTATACCAGTTTGTAACTTCTGTCCCTAGCTGAGAAGATTAATCTGCTTACCCAAGACTGTGTACCAGCTTCTGCTGGATGTTTGAATAGGACTGATCTGGAGATCAGACTATTACACAAGGAAATCTTAGGTTTGCATCTTCCTAGTTTAATCCCATGGAGTTTGCATCATTTTGTTTGTGAGATTCTAAATGAAAAGGCAGAGCAGTAATTTCAATACTTGCCAGTCATTGCCCAGTTGTAACATGGGGGATAGATCTCATGGTTTGAGAAGTCCTGTCTTGTATGTATTGGACCAAATTATAGCTGCTCCAGAATAGGAGCACTGAGTGGGAAGGAGAACAGGGAATCCTTCCACTTTCCCTTCCCGGTGGCCTTCCAGAAGTACAGTCAACAGAGATTAAGTTAAATGTATCCCTGGGAGCATTATACATGCCCTGACCTCTGCCAGTATAGAGGAACTGATTCTCCACACTCTCTACTTGTGGCTACCTACTTTATGCATGATTAATACAATTATTCGTTTTTTCAGGTCAAAAGGGCCAATTATAATCAATTAATCTGACCTTCTGTATTCCATACGATTGTGCCTGGTGATTGCTGTATCAAGTTTATACTTCCTAGTTGACCAAGAGCATATCAAAGTGCAAAATAATGGAAAAACTGGCCCCAGCCACTACTGTTCTATGGTGAATCTTCTCTTCCCACACTCTTCCTGCACCTCTAATTCCAGGATGCTATGGAAAGAATGCAGTTTTATTGCTTTAAGTTACTATTATTATTTACAAAAAAAATGTAAGTGCCACTTTTCTATCAGAGAGGCAAATGTGCATCTAAACACCAGATGTAGGATGGAAGTTGTTCATCCGCTGTGATTGCTCAGTAAAGAGTAAGAGCCACAGCCCTACATGGTCTATTCAGTCCTGCCAGGAGATACAGAAGGAATGGAAAACAACCATAGGATTTAACCTAAAGGAGCAAATTCATAAACCCCAGCTTAACGTTGTTTAAAGCAGGGTGAAGTTAAAGTTTCCCTGGGGTCCTGGCATTTACAGGGCAGATATAACCCATGCAGATGCTGATCTTCACAACACTACAGGGAAATCATGATCAGATAAATTTTTTGTGAGCAGTATATCTAATGAATTAACCACAAACATATATTCATTCCTCATCACCGAGATTGTATATCTATCATGCCCAGCACATTAATCACAGATTCTACCATTTTAATACTTTTAAACAAATACCCAGGGCAATTCAAAGTCTAGAATTTATGACAGTAGCAGTTGAACCAATTTTTGAGAACTTTTATACCTGCCAACTTCAAATTCATTTTTATTGAAGTCTGCAATTAGTAACTCAAACAGAGATACAGCACATATCTTATTTCATGTACTTTATTCTTGAACAAGGTCATTGTGCACAATGCACAGAAAATACTAGCTGGAAAGAAGGATGGTTTTGTGGCTAATGCACTGAATTTGGGCTCAAGAGATCTGGCTCAGCCACAGAATTCCCAGGTGGTTATGGGAAAGTCTTTTAGTGTTTCTGTTCCTTGGTTTTCCATCAATAAAATGGGGATGATAATCTTTCCCTTCTCTCCAGCTTTCTTTGAACATGTTTGTAAAAACATAGGAATTGCGGTACTAAATAAAATATATGGTCTAACTCAGGGGTTTTCAGCCTTTTTGGATCCTTATATCCCCTGGTGGCCGGATGCAGGGCACTGTACCCCCAGCCACCAAGAGGGAGGGGGCAGAGGGTGGCGTGTGGCCAGATGCAGAGTGGTGGCAGCCACTGCATGCAAGCTTCTCCTGCCCCCACATCTGGCTGGGTGGGTGGTGCCTGCACGGCAGCGCAGGATCATGCATGGCAGCACTCCATCCCCACCTGCCCACACGTAACCCCTAGGGCCTTCTCAAGTACCCCTAGGGGTACATGTACCCTGGTTGACAACCCCTGGTCTCACTCATCTAGGATCTTGCCTCTTTCATTAGTCAACAACAAGTCTTCAGAAGAAAATGCAAGAAAATATGAAGAAAGGAGTTAAGTTTTCATCCTAAGCATTACTAGGCCCCTAGTAGTTAACTTATCTTATTTTACATAATAAACCAGCCACACATTCAGGAAATTAATGGCACAACAAAATATGCAACCAGCCACAAAATTATTCTAAAAAATGTGTGTGGCTGGTTTCCACTGTGCCTTAAATTGAACATGTGGCAGGGTTCCCATCATATAGCCTAATACCAGCTGTGTGACAGGGCTTGATTGACAGCTCTCCCATTCCCAGGACTACACTAGTCTCCATCAGCTCATATGCAGTTCTGGGACTGAGACCAACAATTAGTCAAAGCCTTGCAGCCAATCAGCCCAGTCTCCAACCAGCTCTGGTATGGTTATGGGGCTGAGACCAACAATTAGATGAGTTTTAGCCTGGCCAGAGGCTGGAGGGCATGGAGGGGAGGTGAAGGGCTTCCCCTATCAGGGGCTTTAAAGCCTGTGCTAGGAAGGTTTGCACAGGAGCTAGCTGAGCTGCTGAGTCTGGGGAGTAGCGGCCAGAACTGCCTGCTGTAGGGTTTGAAGTTCCTGAAGGGGGAAGTCTCTGTTCCTCCCATGCCAAGCAGCGTAGGCATGGCTGCTTGGCACAGGGTTTTGACAATCAGTAAGCTGTCAGCCCCAGCTTAGACAGCTTCAGGTTTTGAACCCAGGGCTGTCTGGGTGTGAAAATCAGTTGATTGTCTGCCCTGATAGCCCAGGATGAACCAGACCTGGGACTCTCTGGGGTTGAGTAATGCAGCCCTGTAACTGTCTGGTGGAGAAGACAATCAGCTGATTGTCAGCACCACATGCAGGCACCCAGCTTTAACCTGGCATTGCAGGTGGAGCCTGGGATCCCCTTGCACTGGTAAGCAGTAATGGCACTATTGGGATCTGATTCTCAGTCCCAAAATCATGCCTGCTGTCATGAACACAAGGCACAGCAGGAGTCATGATTGCTGGGATCAGGAATTAGATCTTACCATGGCATTAAATGAACGTGTGCCTGGGCTTCTCATTACAGACTCCCTTGAGGCCTGAAGTTTTCTATCCTCTCCAGTATATTTGAGCTATTATAGCCTGAATACTGTCATTAGCCAACTGTTCAACTGTTTGTAATCTCGATATAGTCTTGAGTGATGCCCTGTGCCAATGAGTTTCACAGACTGTCACTTGCATCTGAATATTACGTGTAATGATGGGCTCTGGTCTTGGTTGGGGCTTCTAAAATCTCTCTAATATAAGTAGCCTTAGGACAGGGGAAAAGGCCACTTTGTTCAGTTCTGTAAGTTTCTTTTCTTAGCATGCAAGCAAGTTTTTCACCTTGGAGAAAAGGGTTTATTTTATTGCTTTTCTCAAGCTGTTCTTTGGGAAAAGCAAGCAGCAAACAAGTTTGTTCTCTGGCTTTATCCCTCTAATTAGAGACAGTTCCTGTTGCAGATCTGTTTCTCAGGAATTAGTGATTAGCTGGAGGGTGGTTCTGAAAATGCTACTGACTGCAAGCCATTAGTTAGCACATTGTTCCAGAACTATTTGCTATAGTAGCAGTAGATGTGTGGGTGATCAGGGTAAAAGCCTAAGGGAGCACCAGAATGCTAGAGTGCTAGGAGAGCTCCTCACCCTCCTGTTCTCCTTCCCTTACCCTGCACCTTCCCTGCAGTGGCTCTGCCTCAGTAGCAGGGAAGGCAGAGCAGCTGTGGCAGCACACAGTGTAGGAGCAGCAGCCAGAGGTTCATGGGGTGTTGAGGGGAGATGTCCCCTCCTTTTTTGCCACCAAAAGTCATTGTTAAGTGATCATTTGACACACTTGTCAGTGGCAAGAAAGAAAGTAACATCAGCAACAAATCTGTCAGCAGAGCCCCAATACAGATGCAAAACCAGCCAATTACCCCGCTGTGCACTAGTTTCTGAGACAAACTGTTCTGTGATGATGTAGACTCCAGCTCACTGGTTCAGCCCTTGATAGGAACCTGATCTGCAAAGGTTCCCTGTGGTGTCTGCCAAGACCACAACTTGTGCCTGTAAGATCTAGTTCATGCCAGATTTTCACTTGTAAATCTCATTTAATTCCACTGACATTAAATGGGGGCAGGAAGCAGCACGTTGTGCCACAGGAATGCACAAGAGGCTTGAGGAAATCGTATATTTGGCAGGAACCCATATATGGTCAGCTATGCTGCTAAGTGCAGAAGAAGGGCTTGCTTGATGTTACCCTTCACGCAGTCTGATGAAGCAGGTTGATGTCTGCTAGGTCAATCTAAGTGCCAAACTGTATATATGTGCACAGACTGTATATCCAGCAAAAATGGCAGGCCTCATCTTAGTTAACTCACCTAAAGGAGTTGTACTACATAAATTGGGCTAACCCACACCCAATCCAGTATGGAGAGCACCCCAAAGCTGGGAAAGCTGAGCCTCTTGCTCCAGCCCCCTCCCCTTGACTGGACCTCCCTACCTCCAGCTGGACACCCCCCTGTGATCAACCAAACCCTGCTGGATCCCCCCATCACTCATCCTGCCACCCCAGCTTACTTAGGTCGCATTCCTGGTGTGGCTCCTCGCACTAGAGAAAAGCTGCACAAGCGGGGACCTGATCTGTGATCAGCAGCTTAAAATAAGTCCTGTGATTGGGTTCCATGAACATGTGATTGAGTCCTGTGAGCAGGTGCCTGTGCCCATAATTGCTAATGACACACCATGTACAGGATTAAGATTCTTGTTGATTCAGGGACAGGAACACAAAGCAGTAAGCAAGCTCCCTACATCTTTCTCCCTTTTATGCTCATTCAGTACTAAGCAGATGGAGACGTTAACCTCCTTTAAGACATAAGCACCCTCAAACAACTGATAGCATCTACTTGCATGGATAGTTCTGTCTGTTGGAGATACAGGAGGGTAAAACAATCTCCACCCCAGAGTGCTGAGGGAATTAGCAGAAGTCATTGTGGGACCCCTGGCACGGCTTTACGAGCACTCATGGTGCTCTGGTGTGGTGCCAGAGGACTGGAAAAGGGCCAATGTGGGTCCCATTTTCAAAAAAGGGAGGAAGGAGGATTCAGGAAACTATAGGCCAATTAGTCTTACCTTGATCCAGGGTAAGCTTTTTGAGAGAATTATCCTGGCACATATCCATGAGGGGACAGCAAGGGAAGGCTATGCTTAGGGGCAACCAACATGGGTTCATCCGTGGTAGGTCCTGTCAGACCAACCTGGTGACTTTCTATGACCAGGTCACAATATCCTTAGATGCAGGTGTCACCGTGAACATAGTCCTTCTGGATTTTAGGAAGGCCTTCGACACTGTCTTTCACCCCACTCTCATTAAAAAACTAGGAGACGGTGGCGTCAGTACCTACACAGTCAGATGGGTTACTAATTGGCTGAAGGGCTGCACCCAGAGAGTATGTGGTGGGTGGGTCTTATTCAACCTGGAGGACCAGGCAGTAGGCAGTGGGGTCCCCCAGGGCTCAGTCATTGGGCCTGCACTGTTCAAAATCTTCATCAGCAACTTGGACGAGGGGGTAAAAAGCTCCCTATTCAAATTCACAGATAACACTAAGTTGTGGGAGGAAGTGGGCATGCTAGAAGGGAGGAATAGGCGTCAATCAGACCTAGACAGGTTACAGGGGTGGGTGGATGAGAACAGGATGGGTTTCAACACTGACAAGTGCAGGGTACTGCACCTGGGGAGGAAGAACCAGCAGCATACCTATAGGCTGGGGAACTCCTTCTTGTCAGTGCAGAGTCAGAAAAGGATCTTGGGGTCATTATTGATGCCAAAATGAACATGGGCCAACAATGTGAGGACGCAGTCAGGAAGGCTAACCATATCTTGTCATGCATCCACAAATGCATCTCAAACAGCTCCAAAGAGGTGATCCTCCCCCTCTGTGCAACACTGGTCAGGCCACAGCTGGAGTACTGCATCCAGTTCTGGGCGCTGCACTTCAGGAGGGATGTGGATGACACTAAGAGGGTCCAGAGGAGGACTGCCCACATGATCAGGGGGCAGCAGGGCAGGCCCTACGAGAAGAGGCTACGGGACCTGAACTTGTTCAGCCTCCACAAGAGAAGGCTGAGGGGGATCTAGTGGCAATTTACAAACTAGTAAGGGTGGACCAGCAGGCATTGGGAGAGTCCTTGGTCCCCTGAGCACTACCAGGAGTGACAAGAAATAACAGCCATAAGTTGACAGAGGGTAGATTCAGGCAGCACTACTTCACAGTCAGAGCAAATAGGATCTGGAACCAGCTTCCAAGCAAAGTGGTGCTGGCTCCTACCCTGGGGTTCTTTAAAAGGAGGTGGAACGAATACCTTGCTGGGGTCACTTGGCCCCAGTACTCTTTTCTGCCATGACTGGGGGTCGGACTTGATGATCTGCTCAGGTCCCAACTGACCCTACCTACTATGAAACAATGAAAGTTCCAGGAACAGGTTTGCTTCCTGGAAAATGTATATCATAAGTGAGGCCTCAGCAGAGAGCACAGTCTTCTCATGATCAAATACTGCCACTGCTTCCCTGACAGCTGCTGTAAGTTCCCTTAGCTCTCCTGGGATGCACATCAAGAGTGGCACTCTGGATGACCATGTGCCATGATGAGGAAAAGCAATTTCAGTCCACAGGAACAAATTTACAAAATAAATCACTCTGCCTCACCCAGATAATTTACTCAGTATGAAGTGCAATTCTTCTAAAAGGAAACACTGTAACTCAAGAAAAGGGCACAGAGTGAAGCTGGTGAATTGAGGGAAATGTCAGCTGTTCTCACCAACATTGCTGGACAAAGATAAACCCTGAATGGAAGTCATTAATGGGACTATTTAAGAATATGGGGATGGGAGTGGGGCAAATCCTTGCGATCTTTCCCCACAGGTCAGTCACTGATAGGCTACAATCTGTCCCTTGATAAGCAACTTAGAAAAGTTGAATCAGCTCCTTTGCTGCTGTTAATTGATACAGCTTCACTGATTTCAGCGGACCAATACCAATTTGGTGTAGAGGATCTGGCCCTGAATGTCACTTGCACAGAACTGGAAATAAGTGTTTCAAAGTTTCCTAGTTATTGAGGATGAGGTTGTTATAGTGCTCATCTAGCAAGTAAAGTGAAGACTGAGGTTGTAGTTGGTTGCGGTGTAGACAGCCAGGAGTATTTTCCTCATCTTTGCTATCAGAAGAGGAGGGATGGCAGAGGTCTGACTTGTTGGCCAGAGTAGCTGGCTGGGTTTGCAGGGAGGTGATAGGTTTATCTACCCATGTAGAGGGTTAAATCATTCGGTGCTAGTAGGGTAAAGAAGGGTAAAGGTGTCACCTTGTAGGCAAATCATTGCCAAGTATGTTTCAGGTAGAGATGATTTACCTGTGTAAGAAAAGTCAGGTTGCCAATCTGGCAGGTAACGCATGGTAGAATTTGAGGTTTTAGTACTAGAATATTGTTTACTAGGTATTTTAATTACGTCGAGTCAATACATACATGTTAAAGTGGCAGCCATCTTGGCATCCAATATAGCTACCATGATGGAAATGTTACGATTGATCTTATTGGTTCATACAATTTTACTTCTGTCATTGGAATGAATTTTCTAACCCTAATGGGGGCTGAAGTGTTGACCAAACTGTCAATTAAAGGCAGCCATCTTGGATCCCAACATGGTGGTTACAAGCACTACTTGCTAACTGCTAAAGCTAGCTGCTTAAGGCTGCTTCAAGTATATCTGTGAGAGCTGAAATGACCATAGCATAGGCATATTCTTAATGGCAATTTGTTCTCTAGTCTACTACTGTGGTACTACAGCTGGAAGACAACGTTTTCTCTGCGAAAGATTAACATTACATTGAAAAGCTGAACAGAGAAGAAATTTAGCAAGATTTAAATTTTTATTTGATCTTTTCAAAATTATTTGAGAAAGAAAATTATAAAAACCAAATCCATTTTCAAACAGTCAGAAGCATTGCATTTTAACACCTGGTGTTAAAATTCAAAAGGTTTCATTTGGAATTTTAAACATGTTTTATATTCTAATACAAACTACAGAGTTTTCTAGCAAAAAGCATCTTCAAACCTCCCAAAATAGAAATGTTTCATTCCTGAATAAAATGTCAGAGAAGCTGACACAATTTTGAAAAATGTGTAGATTTAGTTGGAACTACATTTTTCAATGGAAAATGGTTCTGTCAGCATTTTATGAACCAGCCCTAGGAACAATCTTTCTTTTGAACAACATAGCTGCTGAGGAAAAATCTTGCATTTTCTTGCTAATCCTGATTTTATCTTGTAGTTTTTCATGAGTAAAATTCCATTCGGTTCCATTTGAGTTCTACCTGAGTGCGAGTGACAAGATGCAACACCTGGGGCATTTAATGAGGGATAAATGAAAACTGAAATACAGATGCATCATGAAATACAAGTGACTCTTCCAGGAAGAGCAACTAGTATGATGATTTTCCTCTTTCTATGTGTCACTAGGAAAATCTCTACAGCACCATTTTTGTGTTTGTAAAGTTCAATAAAGTCAAGTTAAGCAAAATATTATTTATTCAGAGAACATTCTTCAAAGTATGATCACTGAAGATAATAAGCATCTTCAAAACTTACAGATTTTGAAGACCACTGCTAGTGCTCTGCATCTTCTAGGATTGGTCTCTTAAAATATAATCCTCCAATTCCATTTATCTAATACCAGGGGTCTAGTTCAGGACAAAGTCATACTAAATGAGGACACTGAGGGCTTCTCTATATTGGGGGTAGTTTTTAGGAAGACTGGGGCTGAGTCTTCCACCCACCTCAGTCTGTTGATGCACACCAGAGCCAGAAGTTCACCTATCAGTTTGCCTTCCCAGGGTATGCTGTCAGGTTCATCAGAAACTGGTGCTTGAGAGCAGGTACTGACAACAGGCTTGGAGCTGCCTTTCTGGTGATGTTCTACCAAAGGATAATGCCTGCAAGCTGGGGTGGGCAGGGCAGGCTCAGTCCCATGCTCCCCAGGACACACCACTGCCAGATAGAGGCATAAAACCATAGGCCTGTTTCTGCAATTAGCAATGCATACCTAGGGACTGGGAGTGTCATAAAGGAGATGGGCCTACCACACAAAACAACAATGTGACAGCTCCCATGGTCATTTTTATGATAAGAGAACTACCTCATCAACACTCTTATCTTGCACGATTGCTCACAAAGAAAAAAAGTACCTTTTTATTACTTTTAAAGGGTTTTTATAGGGTGCAGAGAGCCTCAGCTGGAGTTCAGCAAAGGGTTATACATCCACAGTGCCAGTTTTTTTGCCATCCAAGCTACTTCACTGAATGACCCTTTTCATAGCACAGTCAGACTAGACAATAGTTAGGATTCTTGGAGGCTTTTGTAAACTTCAGCAAATGCATTTCAACAATAGGACAACAAAAGTGAATTTTCTGAGATGATAGCTCAGGCATGAGAAGGAACAGCCATGAGATATACTTTGATTAGAAAATTTGACCCTTCTGTTAAAGTTCAGATAGGCACAGAATTTCAGCAGCTGGCCAAAGACTATAATATCATCTTCTGAAAGAGGTGAACACAATGGCAGGTTTCGTAATTCTCCTGAAGAAGCGTAAAGGGTTGTTTTTTTTCCATTTTCCTTCCCCACAGTCTCCAAAGAACTAACGAAGATGTGGAAGAAAATAAAATACTAGGGTAGAGGGATGATGATGATAAATCCCCCCAATGTTTTGGGGAAGGAGAAAGGATTATTGGAGCAATGGCAATTTTATGAGGGGGCAAATACTATTGTAATGTGTCTGATGGAAGAGACAAATGTTCAGTAGCATTTTGCAAGAGATTGTAATTGTCACAATGTAATAATGAATAACCCTCAAAACTGGAAATGAACCCAAATCACAGGTACACATGTTCTAGCTTTGTCCAAAGATCAAAAATTTTCAGACTGGTTGGCTTGTGGCTACCTCTATTCAAATATTAATACTTAGAGCTTCAGAAAATACAAAATTCAGAAATATGAAAAATCAGATGCTTTTTCACACCAGTTTTATGTACAACCTGAACTAGAAACCCCAGTAGAATATATATATTTTTAAATATTCCAATTGTGTTTGTTTGTGACTATATCAGTTCTTTCTCTGGAATAGTTTCTCTCACAGTCTTAAACCAGGAAGAGAAGAAACATGAACTATTTTGGTATCTATTTTTAAAGGTTCAGGCTTGATTGAGTTTATGGTCAGAGTGAACTCTTATTTATTCAAAATAGTGCAACTCTTTTGCTCTTCTGTATCTAACAAAAGGTTTCTGCACAAAATAAAAAGAAACCTTGAAATATATTGTAAACTATATGTATATATATGCAGTGCAAACGGTGTACTTTAGAGGAAGAATGCTCCATTTATGCTATACCACTGGTGGTTTATGCAGGCTTTCTATATAGCTGCACATCCTGAAGCATGAGAATAAAGGCCAATCTTCCAAATTGTTTAAAAGGTTTACGGCAGCTTTCATTGAAATAAATGTACTGGAAACAACAGATCCAGAAAACGGTGCAAAGGCTATAAAGTTTGCATAAAGAAACCATTATGAAGGTGTGCCAATGGAACAATTGTTTGATGTTGCATTACAAATGTATCATTTACTTTATTTTTTTTGTTAAGATTCAGTTTATGCAATGGCGTTTGCATTTAAAGAGCAAAACACAGAATTATTTCCAAATGATGGGATGCAAAAGGGAAAACTCAAAAAATTGCTAAGGAAAAAAAAGACTAAATCTCCACGTGAGATTTAGCCAGTTTTTGATTATGTTTTACCTTTTGCCATTACCATTTCAGCTACACCTCTGGAATTGCTGCTCAATATTGTTTGCATTTCAGGTACCAGGTGGAACCATATACCAGGAAATACAGAACCATATAAAATTAAAACAAATTAAATGCCCTGAAATTTAAAAAAAATATCCCAAGAACAATAGCTTAAATAGGGGGTTTTGCAGCTTTTTTGCTGCAATATATAGCAGGCCATTGTGTCTGGAAAAAAACTCTGATCCAGTAGTATTATTTATGAATAATACAGTAATTCTGGTTTGGCCCTTTCATGGGTACAACTAAGATCCTCAAAAATCTCAGAATTTTGTTCCATTGACAGCCTATCTGACACTGGCTGAGATACAGAATGGTTTGGTTGAGGGGGGTCGGGGATGGTTCTGAAGTGAGGGTCAGAATGATAGTAGTAATCGCTTCTCGGCCTCTTGGCCCAGATCAAGTGTAGTTCCTTGTCTTTCACTCAGTCCTCCTTACTTCTTTCAGTGAGTCTAGTATCACTGTCTTTGTTAGAGTGCCCCAGCAAGAGCCTGGATAGACACTTTGGCTAGACTGTATAGAGAAGCAAGGGAGGGTAAAAACTGCCCTTTTCCCCTTTCCTGTGCACTCAGCCAACATACCCCACATGAAAAGATAAAGCTGCAATAGAGACTGAAAAAAAACCTGAATGCAAGTTACACAGCTGAATAGCTGTGTAAGGATACGTATGGTGGAATTATAACACCTTTTGATCATCACGCCACAAGTGTAAACCTCTCATATTATTCTTTTTCCTTTGATTTCTTTTTAAAGAAATAAATGTGGTGATAGGTGCCAGACAGACTGCCCTTGATATAGCAAT
Source organism: Caiman crocodilus (assembly GCA_030014935.1). Taxonomy (NCBI): domain Eukaryota; kingdom Metazoa; phylum Chordata; order Crocodylia; family Alligatoridae; genus Caiman; species Caiman crocodilus. Next base: position 239,289,987 of record JAGPOW010000261.1, read on the forward strand.
CCTCAATAACCTGAAGGATGCTGTGACACTAGGCTTGTCTATATGGGGGCAACAGCATGCCCCATTTGGGACTATTCTAAGAATACCCACCTGCCCAGTTCTTGCACACTCCAGACTTGCATCCCGCAAACTATACCAGTTATCCCTCTCTGTTCTCTGCCAAGCATGTTGGAGACACAGGTGTCAAAAGCAGCCACAGATGGACACTGAAAAGTGGCCTCACTGTCATATGTCTGGGGTTGGGTTGGAGTGGGAGAGAAGCAGCGGTGTGAAGAGCATCCTGCCTGGGATACGCTATTGCTGCATTATAAACATATACAATGTCACAAAGCAAGTGCTAGCCCTGAGATGCTGGGTGTCTTCTTGGACAATCTTCATGCTCAGTTAGTCCCTGGCTTTTCTGATGAGGCTGCTAGTCAAAGGTGTCTCTACATGTTACGCTACATCACCATATGGCACACTACGGTCTCCACATAATGGGTCTCCACATAAACAGTAGCTACATCACTGTAATGGTGTGCGTCCCTGTTTTAGCACACTGCTATGGTGACATAGCAGCAAAATCTAACTATGCACTGTGTGTACAGCATAGTACTAGCAGTTATTACACCATGCTTTAGTACAGTTATCCCTTTTGCATTGCAGGGGTTAGGGGCGCGGTGCCCCCGCGATCTGGAAAATCCGCGTAAAATTTTTTGGCCCTCCCTTGGTACCAGAGAAGAAGTCTGAATTTTTTCTTTGTAAAAGAAAAAACCGACACAAGACACAAGATACGAGAACTTGAGATCACTGTGAGATCACCGCGAGATGTCACGTGAGAGATTGCCGTAAACACGCTTGGCATCCCCAAACCAGTGCGTAGAACTGCAGTTCTTTTACTACAAATTTAATTTTAAGAAAAAAAAATTGTGTAGCTGTTCATTTATGTTATTATACTGTAAAATACATACTGTGCATGTAATATTATACATAACAGTACATACATTTTATGCATTTATGAGTTACTAAGCTTTTTAAGATATCTCTACATTTCTAGCCTTTGTGTGTCGTCTGCTGGTTTTTGCGTTCTTTTCGCAAACTTTAACTTTTTACTTATTTTAACTTTAAAAAAGAAATTGTGTATATTTATGGTATTAAAAGATAAAATATGTTGATATTATACAATACTATACATATATTTTATGCATTTCTGAGTTTCTAAACT
>JAGPOW010000261.1:239291290-239321346 GCA_030014935.1 Caiman crocodilus
TTGTGTATATTTATGGTATTAAAAGATAAAATATGTTGATATTATACAATACTATACATATATTTTATGCATTTCTGAGTTTCTAAACTTTTTCTGTGTCGTCCGCTGGCCTTTGCGTGTCGTCTGCGGCTTCCACAAAACTCCCCCCAAATTCCCATTTAATTTCTTATGCCAACCCGCGATATATCGAAACTGCGATGGGGAAAGTCGTGATGTGGAAGGGATAACTGTACTTCCAAAAGATACTAAAGCATGGCACAGTAGCAACGTCACTGTATGGCAACATGTAGATGCACCCAAGGATTAGTAGGTCTTGGTAATGGGCCCACTGGTGAGGACCACTTGTGCTTTAGGAACCAGAATGAAACAGTCAAAGCATTTTACCTTGCACATTAGAAAGCTGGCTCTTTCTTTTAACAAAAAATGTCTTGCAGAGTCACATGACTCTCCTAAATGCTGAAAGCTTTTAAACAACCTTTAATGCTCCCTAAAGAATGCGACCCATGGCAGTACTTCACATTTCTTTCCCAGAATTGTTAGGTGCCATCATTGATTTTGGCTCTCAAAAGTGATTTTCAAATGCTAAGACATTGAAGAGTAAATTGCAAAACAAGAGGTTATGGGTGTGTGACATACAGGCTGAAGTCCAAATTCTGTTCTCATATATAGTGGTGCAGCTGCAGGAGTTAGAACATAATCTGGCCATCAGTCACCAAAGACAGGGACACTTTCAATAGTATCTGACAGCAAAGCATGTCATAGGACTCTGGAATGCCTTGGTGGTGAATACATGTTTGTCTGCAACAGTGGGGGACTGTTGGCTGCATTGACCACAAAAACCTTTTAAACACCTTTAAGCACCAATTAGCCTTAGTCCAATTAGCCTTTTCCCTCCAGGATAGTCTCATGTTGACAACTCCTAAATATGTTCAATGGGTGATCTAAAATTGCCATTCATGTATTCCCTTCCAAGGGTATTTTATCCACCCTGTTCAGCTGAAGATCTGAGCCCGTTCTTGGCTAAAGTTCTCATGTTGCAATACCTGAAGGAGAATGGAGTCACCTACTGGAATTCTTTGTGACAAGTACTCCTGGATCCAAAGTCCAGACTTTCCATTGATTTCACAGTCAGATGTATGGTATACAGCAGGGGTGGGCAATTATTTCAGCTGGAGGGTTGCTTACCGACTTTTGGTTGTCGAGGGCAGCAATGGTAGCCTTGCCCCTTGACAGGTGCCCCACTCCCTGATCACCATCTTGGGGTTGGAAGTCCCACCCTGTAACCCATGACCTTTGACACCAGAAGTTTCTCCCCTTGACCCCCAGAAGTACCCCTTTCAGCAAGGGGGTTTGCCTCCTTAAATCCAGAAACATACCAAATTATATTCCAAAAATCAAACATCTAAAATAACATTCATTAATTTGATTTTAAAATACATTTCTGTCCTGATTTACACGTGTTTGTGTAGTATAAATAGAAGGTGATTGTATAATAGCTTAAAATTAAGTCTTACTCTTGTATATTGGGGGTATGGGTGGGTGGGTATAGGTTTGTATACACTGTGGGTGTGTGGGTATGTGAGTTAATTGGGGAGGCTGTGGATGTGAGTGTGGAGTTTGTGGTGGGGTGGATAGGTGTTTGGGGTGTGGGTGTATGTGTATGCGGGGTGGAAGAGCATGTGTATGTATGGATATGTGGGGTGTGGGTGGATATGGGGTTTGCAGGGGCTGCAAGTATGTGGGGGGGTTAGGTGACTAGGGAGGGTTGTGTAATGTGTGGAGGGGGAGGGTTTGCCCACAGGCCCCCCACAGCAGGCAGAGCCCCAGCCAATGTTCCTCCAAGCCCAGGCTCCACACTTCTGCCACTCTTGGCCCCAGGGCACTGGCACGGGCCTCATGCTCCTGCTCATCACCATGTAATCCCCCCATCTGCCACTGCTGCCCTTCTTCTGCTCGTTCCCCTCCCTCTCCTCCATTTGTCACTCCAGCACCACATCCCTGCTGCATGACTGAGACCACAGGATGCAGCAGGAGCTGGACCAGTTCAGCTGGCACTGCATGGACCCAGCTGAGAATCACAGGAGCCAGGATGGCTCCTGCTGAGTCTTGCAGCCCTCAGTGGGCAGATGGAGGGGTGGAGAGTAGCAGTAGTGGCAGCAGGCAGGAAAGCAGGGAAATAGCAGCACCCGGCAAGGGGGTGAGTGGCAACTAGCAGGCAGATGGGAGCACACCGACTACTCAGCAGGAGCATGGGGCCTGCACTGGTATACCAGGGCCAGTGCTGGTGGGGGCCCAGGGTGGGGCAGCAGAAGCACAGGCCCCGGGCTGGCAGGTGCTCTATGAAGCTGGGGTGGGCTGTGCCAGCAGGGAAAGGGGGGAGTTAACATGGTTCCATAAAGCCCCTGCCAGCCTGGACCCCATGCCCATGCCGCTCCACCCTGGGCCCTTGCCAGCATTGGCCCCCGGGCACTTGCAGGGCCCCCATGCTCCTGCCCAGCTGTCACTGCACTGCCACCTGCCCTCTCACTCCCACTTGCTGCCACCATTTTTCTGAATTCCTACCTGCAACCAGCACCTTTCCTCTGCTCTCTACCCTTCCCCTGCACCCATGCTGTGGCACCATGTGGTTCCTGGCTGTGGCACCGGAACCACAGGACTCAGCAGGAGCCAACCTGGCTCAACCCTGAGGACTGCGGCAATCATCTCTAGCCCCCTCTCCCAGCTCCCAACCTTTTATCTGAATTTCCATCACCAGTGGAGGGAGGCAGGACCAGCCACAGGAGTCCAGGCCAGAAGCCTTTGTTAGGCATAGGTTTCTGGTTGGGTGCTGGGGTTGGGACTGGACTGTGCAGACCTTGCTGCTATGGCTGCTGGGTCCTGCCACTGACTCCCTCTGGGTCCTACTGCCCCTGGTGTCTTATCATCTTTGACAGGTAGCCAGGGGCAGATAAATATTGATTTTATAAATTTTTAGGGGCCCTGTGGGCCAAATAGAATGCTCTGGTGGACCAGATCTGGCCTGTGTGCTGCATTTTACCCATCCCTGGCATACATACATTATGTATATGGAACTTCCTCCAGTTCACTCTCATGTTCCCTTCCAGACTGAAGAATTTAGGAGGCTTGCTTCATTTGTGGGGACTGTTCAGTCCTGGTGGTAAAAAGATGAAACCCCAGTCTCATGGGTCTGGGGTAAGACTTCTTTGTTCCAGCACAATAAATAGTGTCTGTCAAGTTCATTTTTAAATTTTGCAGTGCCTTTCACTAATAATCTACTCTTGGACTTCCAAGGGTGATGCAAAGATACAAAACAAAATATTGGGCAAGTCTTTCAGCCTTTGTTAAGAGAACATTTCCAGTGAGCAATATGGGAGTTTTCTCTGACTAAGAACTATAACATTTGGCTCATAATGCTTATAATGCTTATAATGCTCATAATGCTTATAATGTGGAGTTAGAAAATTGGATCCGTTTTATCAGACTGAAAAACAAAAAGAAAAAAAGTAAAAATTGCTTTTCTTTTGAGCAAACTGTATTCCTGGAACTTGTTAATTTACTTGGAGTTCTTTAGTTTTATCTGTTTAGCCTTGCCCCAACATTAAATGCATCATTCTTCTTTACTATAGCATCAACATTAAACAAACAAAAAATAAAATAATGTTACCAAATTCTATGAGTTCTTATGTTACTGAACTATTTTCTCTGAGTAGTCTCACTCATTTCCTGTCAGAAGAACCTTGGCACTCTATCTCCAGTATATAAACAGACCCAGGAACTGGCCTGCTGCAGAGCTTTTGTTGAGCTAGATGAAAGCTGCATAACTGTTACTGCCATAAGGACAAAAGATATTTTAGAAAGCAAAAAGAGCAACTATTTTTTGGGGGGGTACCCTATCTCATCTTTCTAATTTCTACTCATCTCTCATCTTATGGAGAAACAACTGGGGGGAGGAAATCCATCAGACAAGAAACTTCCCTAGTGCACATTCCAACCAAAGATATCAATGCACTTTACAAATACAAAAGCTGCGCAGATTATCCCAGTTTTACAGTTAGCAAAACTCAGGTACAGAGGGGATTGTTAGGTGACTTGCCCGAGTTGACAGCAGGAGGAGAGGGACAGAATCTATTTCACCTATTACATGCCTGTGTCGACTTAGGTATCTTGTACTACCCCACTTTGAAAAAGTCAATGCAAAAGATAAGTAGGTTCTCTTCCTGCTCATTGCCTTCTGTCACACAGTTTTAAGATGGCATATTATAAAAGTAAGCATGTTAATGTTTTTTCTAGGAATGGGGTAGAATAAGATATCACTTAGGCATCTAAAACATGATATAAGACTTAGATGTCTCTGTTGGTGTCTGAGCCACAAACAGAACTTAGCTCCTCCAGCTCTTAACCACAAAAATCATCCTTTCTTCCTTCCTGTGAATGTGTCCCTTCAATTTCTTTGTTCCTTCAGTTGCTTTATTCCATGTGCCTTGCCTTGAACTACCTTCAATCCTTATTTTGCCCCTCCTATCCTCAGTTTTAAAGTACACTCCTTCTTCTCATTTCCCAGGGTTGTTCTTTTAATTATTTGAATTTAATGCTGATGCTGCTTTGCTGATTAATCAAATCTCTGCCAAGAGCACAAAAAATAAATCCTCTGGTATATTTTGATGTTCCTTTGAAAAGAGGAAAATTCCTTTCACATGGCCTCTTGTCCCTAGAAATCTGCAAGTTTCTTTGTCTTGGCTGCTAGCCAACTAGCACCGTGATGTACCATTTTTCTTGGCCTGTGTTTTAGGTCTTTTGAAACAGGACCAAGTGTTCATATGATGTTTCTCCATCCAACAGCTGCAAGACAGTGACCACAGCTGCATGTGCAGTGAAATTCAGCTTCCATCTTATATTAATGTAGTGTGTTTTTTGTTTTTCAGCTGGCGGGCTCAACTAATCCACAGTCAGATCTGATATAAGCAAGTTTGTGGCTCCTCTGAAGCCATTTCACTGTATCTAGAAGTAGAGCTGGCCTTAGGGGTGGGCAGCATGTGTGACCTCCCAGGACCAGTTGTCAGGGGGGGTGCAACATACACATGCACTGCCCTGCCCTGCCCCACTGCTTATAGTCTCCCAACAGTCCTGGACTGATCCCAGGAGCTGAGCAGAAGGTCTCCCACCCTGTCCTTTGGCACTTGGAGCCAGTCAGCTGGGGCAGCAGGATAAAAAGCCCCCAAGTGACGGTGGCAGGCAATACCAGGCAGCATGACTGGCTGGGAGGAAGGCACCAAGGACCAGGCCAAAGGTAAGGCAGCAGTGCCCAGTGAGAAGGTAGTGAGACTAGGTAGCCCCAGTTTGCACCCCAAGGGCTTCACCATCCCTGACCTGATGGGGCTGGAGGCTGACCTGCAGCCCCCACCCAGTTACCAGTGGTGGCTGAGCAATGCTAGGCAGTAGCACCCTTCTGCTGGGACTGGGTTTTCTGTACAGGCAACCCTTCCTGCTACCTACCTACCTGCCCTTCCTGACACCTGTGCTGAACCCCTGCCACCCCTGAGTCCTGCCATCTGGCAGCATGCCAGCACCTCGGGTGAGCAGACATGTACTGCCCTGCAATAGCCCAGAGGGCTTTCAGGTCTCTTACACTGATGAATTATTTATTAACCCTTTATGAAACCTTTAGAAGTAGAACCTGCACATAGAGGGCAATGGTAAACAATTATGGTGAAGCCAGTCAAAGAGGTAATTAAGCAAACTACTTCCCATCTTAAGAAACAGCCTCAATAATTCAAAAGTGCATTGAATGGATGTCTGCTCTTCCATTACTAGCAGACTCCATCTGTTAAACAGTCGTTTTTGTTGATGCTTTCTCTGGTAACTCAGAAAAGATTCTCCGAAGCTATACAAGTTTGAGCCAGGAGTGTATCTAGATCAAAATATTCTCTGTGCATGGCATTTCTTTAATTCAGGGGTGTCAAACATAGGGTGTACAGAGGTTCATAATCCAGGCCCCTGACACTGGCCTGTTGACCCATACATCGCGTCAACCTCGCCCTGGGAAGCATGTTGCCTGTGGCACTACTGGCTCTGTGTCCGTGGTTGTGCTGTAAACAGCAGGCACCAAGGTTGAATCCTGGGTTATGTGGACCAACCCAGTGCTGCCACTCTTTTGGCCTGTGAGGCCGGTTGAGTTAGACACCTTTGCTTTAATACATCTAGCTATAGAAATGCATATTCTCCTTTTAATATAACAGAGGTCATACATATGTTCTGAGAGGCAAATGGACCTTAATGGTTTTCTCATATCAGATCCCCGAAGTTTTTGTTTTCTAGATAGTGCTACTGTACAACAATGCAGCAACAACCCAGTTCTAATGAGAACACACATTTGCTGAACTTGGATGAGCAGTTTCTGTCTGAATTTGTAATTGCAAACCTAGCAGCTGAATCTCTGTTACAGGTTTGTAGAAGTCACAGCTGTGTCCGTCAAGGGCCAGGGCTTTGGTTTCATCTGCTCTGAGCCCAGGGAGGCAATAATTCTTCAGAAAGAGAAGTGCAGAACATTCCTGTACACATAAACTCAAGCAGAAGGGTCTCTCTCTCTCTCTTTCAGGCAGAGTGCCATAATCTGCCTGCCAATGGCAAAGGAGGGTTAAGCACACATGATTTACAATAATATTTAGTGGAATTCATTTGATGACTTAAAAGCTTTCTATATAATAATATTAGTTCCTACTGGCTCCTAAATAAGCCTTTTCCTAGTTAAAAAACATAAGCCTGTGAACCAGAAGGCACCAGAGGGATTTGGCACTATGAACGATGGCTGAATTGCACAATTGAAAGGTGTTATTTGTGGCACACTCAGGGGATTCACAATGGAGGTTTCATAAATTTAAAATAAAGCACCTACTTCTGTGTTGAGTCCTTTTATGTTTCCTTGTTACTGAACATTCCTTTGAAACCAAAGATATTGATATATTCTACCCTGCAGGGAAATCGATAAAAACTTTAATCACAAAATTAAATAAAAACCATAGCTACTGACATTACATGGAAGCACTTTTTGAAGGAACAACATGAAGTTTTATGGTTCTGCTTCAAATGGACTTATTATTTATATAAAAAAATCAATAGCATCTTTAGAGAAATTTGGGATAGAGAGTAAATACCTTGTCATTATTTGAGATGATATCTTGGTAGTCTTCACTAAAGAGTTACCAAGTAAGTCTTTAGTAATTAAATATGCTCTCCTTAGAGCATGTCTGTGGCTTTCTTGACAGGAGGATTAGGAATCTCAAGCAGCCACGTTCAGAATTGCCCAAATTTGTCATGAGCCACATATATGATGCATTTTACCCAATGTGGAATCAATATGCAAGTGTCCTAAGTACTGGCTAAATGTATTTAGGAGTACACGTTCACAGACAGTGACATGCTTATGAAATAGCAGCATATATTGTATAGTAAGTATGGTAATGTCAACACAGTTCCCATCTTCGTTAGAATAGTTGGTTGTTAAATAACTCCAGTTGTACTGAGGAAAATGTTTTAAAACAAATTCTGAAAGCAGACATTTTTTCTTGTGTGCATATGTAACTACCAACACAGGTACTTCCTGCCAAAAACGGTGAGTACCTGTTTCCATTGAACATTATGTAATGCTGTTTTACTGTAGAAAAAAATATCAGTGTTTAGACTCAGCTCAAACTGGCTTCATTTTTTCCCTCCACAGAAATGTTGGTGGTATCAATAATTGTATTCTCTCTCACTAACACAGGTCCTCATTCCACAGAATTCAGAACAGGAAGATAATCAATATTCTGAAAACTTTTAAAATTATAGTACCCCTCTAGTCTAAATTGACCAGCCTTGGATTTGTTAAAAAAATTGATTTTTGATTTTTTGACAGTGACAGCATCTTCTATCTTGACCAGCTCATAAACATGGGTGGTGAACATGGGTGAAACCTCTACAAAATCATTGCAGTAGAATGGTTCTCTATTATGACCATTTTCTTTATAGTGCACTGCATTAATTTTGGATCATAGCAGCAATAGAAATAATATAAATACACAGACCCCACTCTGAATAATACTAATATCAGAGGTGAACTGGTTGAATTTTTGGAAGTTAGCCATTAGGACCTATTGAGTATCATCATTTGGAAATGTATGAATGTTCATTTTGTAAAGTCATTGAGTACAAGGCCATGAAGAGTCTGCTGAGATAGTAGTTTATATGAGCTACTTTTTAGGAGGTCAAGTGCTAACTTTTTGGATGTTGTCTTTTATGGAAGTAGCATCTGCCCAGAGTGGTTACAAAGAGGATGGAGCTAGATTGTTCTCAATGGTGGCCAGTGACAGAACATGGAGTAATGCTCTCAAGCTGCAGCAAGGGAAGTTTAGGTTAGTTATTAGGAAAAACTCTGTTGTGAGGATGGTAGTAAAGCACTGGATGAAACAAGTTACCCAGAGAGGTTGTGGAATTTCCATCCTTGGAGGTTTTTAAGACCCAGCTAGACAAAACCTTGGCTGAGATAATCTAGTTCTGGTTGGTCCTGCTTTGAGCAGGGGCTTGGACTACATGAACTCCTGAGGTCCCTTCCAACCCTAATTTTCTATGATTCTATTATTCTGTCTTAAAGGCAGTATTTATATATGGACCTATTAGAGACTGATACATTTGAATACATCATATAATGTAATGATCTGTAGAGTCATGTATCATTCTCTCTTTTGCTTTGCCTCTGACAGGAAATTTGTGAATAGCAGTTGGTGAGACCAGATCTGCTATATATATTTTACTGCAGAATATTGAACATGACACAATAAAGTCTGATTTTAATCTCAAGATAAATAATAAAAAATAACATGGAAAAGCTGTTAGCAAACACAGTAAAAGGATGTGCTTGAGGGTGTTTTCTGATAGCAGGGTTATATATAAACCTCTTCTTTGCTAGAAGAATTGTTCAGAAAGCATGTTCTGGGAGAGATATGCAGAGCAAGCCTTAGGGGTAGGTGACATAGACAACCTCGCAGGGCACCATGGTAAGGGAGGCACCACACACACAAGCATCCCGCTCTCATAGCAGTGCTCTTCCCTCATTCTACCCTGCCCCAGCCAATCCTTGCCCCAGGCAGGAGAAGCAGTGCCCAGCCCAGTCCACCCACCTCCACTAGCCACTGTTCAGGAGAAGCTGGGCCAGGCAGTGCAGGCAGCAGCAGCAGTGCCTACGTGGTGCACTGTGCTGCTCCACCTCTCCGTCAGACGGCACTCCATGCCCCTGCAGCCTGCGTCTGCCTGCAGCAGTGCCGCTGACTTGCAGGGTAGGTGCTGGGTGTGGGGGGCAGCTGTGTAGGTGGAGGAGGTGGGGAGGGTGCCAAAATACAAGTTCACCTAGGGCACCATTTTCCCTAAGACCAACTCTGACTATATGGTATATTATGCACTAGGTAGAAGAAAGTAAGTATTCAGTAGTCAATAGAGAATACTTATTCTATGCATCTGAAAGCTCAGAAAGTGATGTAAACTCTTCACAGTGCACTTAGTTTGATTCTATCAGAGATTTATTTCACTGTCTGATAGATGTAAATTGACTAAGTGGTACTGTGGCAAAAGTACAAAAGCTATTGAACTATTAACTTTATTTATGTAAGTATAGGAACAACTGTTATGAGCAGGGGGGCCAACAGGAAATGGCTGCTTGTTCCTTTGAGGTGAAAATTGCCCCTTTGCAAGGAGCCAAAATGACTGTGAGGACTAAAGTGGAACTTAGGGGAGCATAAGCATTGTACTGGTGGAATGGAACAATCCCAGTGTTGGGCAGATTGATTTAGTCCCAAAGGCTTTTGCAACAGCTTCTGTAAGCATTTTAGAAGTAGCATTAAAAATATTATCACTGAGAAAGTTGAATAGCGATAACCTAGAAACTGAAATGGAACATTGTGCTAGAGCTCAAAAAGTACTGTGCTTCAGCTGTGACCTCTAAGCCACACTTTGCTTTGCCATTAGCTCCATTTAGAAATGTGTACAGAAGTGCATAAAAGAGCAGCATTTGGTATTCTTTATATCTGTCAACCAAAGTATCTCACAACCAGGAAACGGTCCTCTCCAAGGGTCTGCATTCCCTGATCACTTGGGAATGGTTCCAGCATAAACATATGCAAAACTAATAGTATTACATAACAGCATATCGTGAAATTATATGTAAGTGTCAAACAATATTGATTGGACAGTTTTATATCCCAGTTATTCTTGAATTACCACCTTTCTGAGACTCTGCAATCCATTTTTAGAAATATCTGAACTGAAAAGTAACCTCCAATGGTTTAACTTCTTTTTAGGCTATACTTTGCCACGAGATTCCCACATCTATACAGCATTTCGTACTTTGTAGACCCCTGTGCCAGCAATATCTAAATCAAAGTGGCAGGTTACTGAAGGGCTAGAGGGAAAATGACCGTCTCTGTAAATGCATGCATGAAATAATGCAGCAACCTTTTTCAAGTGATTTAGTGAGGAGATCAATCCGTAATCCCTTTTCAAACATTTCTTTGAATTCAAGCATAGGGATCAGAAATACCAGCGTTCACTTAATAGGATTTCCCATGATACTACTTAAGTTATGGTAGGAAAGACAGGTCAAAATTGCAGGTGGCCTCTCAATTCTTGGGAAAGGTTTGACTTCCCATGCAGCTCTTCTCAACAGCTGGATGGAGCCAACCAAAATGTCAATCAAATTCTAGTGAATTGAGGTCAGCACAAACATCTGCCTTTCTTATCTTCATGTTCTACTCAGCTTTTTGTTGCACATAATTACTCTTCATGAAATAAACAAACTATTTCACAGATTAAAGCACAACAGGGACTTCTTGGGCTGTGTCTTAATTTTCTTTAGCCAGCTGATCAGTTGCACAGCAGAGCACATTTTTAGCATTGGCACAGTGCTCAGCAGTTTAAGGTCCCTTTTTGGAATGATGGTTTTTCATAAAGTTGCCAACAAACAAAATTAAGCAGCAGGCTTGTGGTAATTTACTTTTAAAGAGTAGGAGGATGACAGACTCACATCAGTTAGTGCTGGCATGTTATGCAGTAAGAGAAAAATGAAAACTAATGTTTCTTTTTTTAAGAAACAGACTAGAGTTCTCACAAGTACATACGAAGGAGCAAAAACAATATATGACATCTTTTCCCAGTGGATTAGGCAGCAAATTTTGGCAGATATTTTTGTATCTTACATATAGCACAAGTGCACTATAGAATGGAGAAAGAAAGAAAATGTTAGGGAAAATGTGGTTTGCTATAGGGCCTGAGTCAAAGAATCTTAAAGTCATTGGATTTTCAAGCCAGAACCTCTGGTAACAAGCAGCTAATAGAGACTTGGCTGCTTATTAGAAACTCTCCAGTCTCGGTATCTCTATTATTTGGCTGTAAGCATTGCGATTTTTCCATTACGTCTTGTTGGTGGTAAGGCAAGAATTATCATCATACTGTCTCATAGGACTGCAACTCATCTGGTTCCAGTTCTGGCCAGAATATTTTGTAACCCCTCTGCTCGGCACTGGTGGGCAGCAAGAATGGCCGGGTTCACATTTCAGGGTACCCAATAAGTCATACCAGTGGCTCAAGCCCCCAAGCAGAAATCTGGGAACACCAAACATGCTGGGGCGTCTCACATGAACAAAACCACCTCCTCACATTACAGAAAATAAAGGCAAAGAAAACAAAGGAAAATTCAATTTTAAACATTATTAACTACAAGGTTATTAACTACTATTGATTATACTCAGGGCGAGGGGGTGGCGCGGAGGCTTCACCCATGCCTAGGTAGTCCTGGACTTGGAGGCTTCCCAAAGGGTAGTTCCCAGAGCCTGCACCCTTACACCTGCCCTCAGCAATGGATTGGAGAGGGGAGCCCATACAAGAGAGTCCTATGAGCTGCTCCTTGTGTTCACTGCACCACAGGGAGCTTCTTGAGGGTGTGGGTCCTTCTGCATTGCAAGGGACCCCATTGTTCCTGGAGAAATGGTAGAGTGCTGACATCCACTTCTGCATGGTGGTTTTGAGGGGTTAGTTGAAGCTTTCACTAGCATACTGCACCCCAAACTTCCTAGTCTCAATCCCAGCTCCGATGGGTCAGAAAATGTTAAAGAACTCAAAGGAGGGGTCAGGCTTACCTGCTTTGGGCCTGGATTGGGCAGCCAAAACCAACCAGGCCTACACCACACTGAATCCTGGATCAAAGATAAAAAGTACCAGGTCTCACCCTGGCCCAAACCATGCCAGCCAAATGGAGTCCAGTTACACAGCTGGGCTGAGACACAACAGCTGTGAAACAGGAAAATGGGCCCAGGCTTAGGTGGCTGCTGCCTGGACATCCTCTCTCAGCTATGCCACCATGCTGAGACACAACAATTACAAACCAACAGAAAGGAGCCAGGCCTATATGGCCAATAACTGCCAGGACTCCATTCCTGGTCAGTCTGCTCCAGAGATTAATACCCTCCTGATGTGTCCTACTCAAGGCCTTAAGCCAAAAGTGCCAGCAAAACTGCCAGGACTCCATTCCGAGTCAGTGTGCTCCAGGAATGAATACCTCCATGGTATTATCCCATGCAAAACTCATGGGAAAAAGGGGAAAAGAAGAGAGAGGAAAGAAGGATCTCAAACTCTGAGACTGGCTTGAGGCTTTCCTTTCATATAGCTTTAGCTCACCTCTTTAGTGCTGGGGGGGAGAGGGGGATACCCCCCTTCCATGGAGAGCAGTTTCTCTAGCTCCCACTTCAGCTTTGCAGCTCATAACAGCACCAAGAGAAAAAGAGAGAGCCAGCACTGCCAGGTCTTAAATATGAAATTATCATATTGGAAGCTCAAATTATCATATTTTTCTGAAAAACACTACACTAGAAAAAATGCAAAGTATGCAAATAATTCTTATTATTTACTTTAATTTGCTCACTGTACCTCTATAGTGAGTGAGTGAGAGAGAACTGGGTCATCAAAGTTGAAACTTTTCTTTATTTCAAGACAAGCAGTCATAAGAAAGGGCTGATATGGAACCTGAAAGCTGGTCAAGACTCTCTGAGAGTGATTTGGGTTTTGCATAGGCTGCATCAATTAACAGCCCCAAAATTATCATACTTTTTGAACACTTTTAATATTATCTATTGAACATCATACAAGTTGAAATTGCCATACAACTGTGATAATTATTGTATGCCTGGCAATGCTGGAGAAAACCTTAGTTTAGTTGTTCTTAGATCCTGACATGACATCACCCAAGCCTTGTCCAGTCAGGGAATGCCATGCTCCAGCCTCTCTCCTAATCATTCTGCCCAAAGGAGTCTTACCCAGGTACAAGACCCCAGCTTTCCACATGCAGAGCACATGGCCAGAACCACAGGGGCCATCTTGCCCGTGTAGCCCAAGGAGAAGCAACAGGACACAGGAGAACAGGGAAAGAAAAAAAGGGTAAATACAGAAAACAACCTCACAATACATAGGAAACAAAACATACTCTGCCATACAGAGTGCAAGTATGCGTGGGTGTTACATTTGTATATAGAGACTGCATGTGAAAATAAGGAAAATTTAGCCAAACACTTCAGAATTTTAGGGAGTTTTTATACATGCTCTGGGGTAGGAGAGGCACTTTAATTACAGCAGCTCTGAAAGCCCCTGTAATTAAAGCACCCACAGCGTCTCATGTATCAGTGTCTCTGCACTTCAAAAAGATGATGGAGGCACTTTAACTAAAGCTTGTCAAACACGCTTTGATTAAAGCGCTCCCGCTGCCGTTTTGCAGTGTGGGGATGCTGATACACAAGACACGGAGGCTTCTGGATGTGTGCTAATTAGTACGCTCTCTCAGACTCAATGAATGTGTAATTACAGCATGTCAGAGTAACCTCCCTGCACCTCTACAGATGCCATTCCAGACTTGGCTTTATCTCATGAGCCCTAGAGCTGATCCTGTGGATGAGGCTATCTACTATTACTGCCACTGTAAGCACACAATTATTATCCCAGTAATATTAATCCTAATGTTCCAATCCTTAACAACTAATAGAAAAAGTTTTATTATTATCACTACTTTAAAAAAATAAGAGACTGAGGATTTGTCTATTACCATTCCTTGGCCTCTTATTTCAAGATGCTTGAAGCACTGGCACTTCTAAAAGCTCTTCCTGATTTTAGTTCAATTCCCCATGTTTTATTCTTGGAATCCATACCATCTTGAGTCAGTTACAAGCATCAGGAGTCTCATGCTCTGCGAGTTACTGTTTCATGTTCCCGCAGTTTTATGATTACAGGTGGCTGACTTATAACAGCAGAAAAAAAAAAGCCAAGGCAAGTTGGAGGAATAGCTGTCCTCTAAGGGCCAAAGGAGGAAATGGACACATACTTCTTACCTCCTGGGTTGTTCTGATTTTTCCTCTTGAAAGTTATATTCATGATTTCCTTTGGATGCTGGCATCTTGCTTGTTATTTTTGGATGTCACTGCTGCTAGCTTTTTCCTTGGTTGTTTCACTCCTGTAATTGATTAATCAATTTATATTACTGTAACCCTTCTGCCAGGCACTGTTTAGCAATAACAGGGGCCCATTTAAAATGTCTAAGGGCTCCTATTATGAAATGCAAAAGAATCCAGGCCTAAGCTGCTCCCCAGAAATCTGGGAAAACTAAGATACAATTTCTGGGTGCTATGAACAAATTTTCCTCATCAAAAGCATTGATTGAGTCCCAGGGCTTAACCAAGTGGGACTTTAACAAGGGAAAAGGAAAACACTATTCAACAACTTTGGAAAACATGGGTAACACACCAGCAGTTAGTGAAGCTACCCCAAAGCCTAACTCAGTCCTCCTCCCACCAATATGAGTAGTTGATAAGCTGGCCAGCCAGTACCTTACACTTTTTGATATACAGAGACTCACAGTTTGTAGTCTTAGCTTGAAGGAGCCCAGGTTTCAAAGTAGGTTGATCTCTCGCACCTAAATGTGCAGTGTTTTAAGGGCTAAAGCTCTAGCTGCTGAGCAGGGAGGCTCTTGCCTAGGTGCGTTGTCTAGGCTGTCACTGATCCTAGTGCTTCAGCCCAAGCATGGCTACCACTGCTCTACTAGGCATTGTCACTAATCCTCTGGTCTTTATAATCTCTCATCATGGTTTTTCATTCCCAGGCACCTTCAAAACAGCATATTTGGTGCTGCAAGCTTTCTGTGAGAAGAACCAAACAGAGCCACTATAATTATAAGGAGACACTCCTAGATGGGGTCTCTTTCCTTCTTTTTCCTCAGGGAGGAATCAGTAGCATGTAAGACTGTGAGTCCTTACCACATTAAGGTGATGCTTATAGGTTGTTTCCATCTCAGCCCTTCTGTCCCATGTGGCCTTGTTCCCCTCCCCCTCCCCCTCCCCACTGTAGCACTGCTTTAGGTAATTCCTCACCCCAGGCACACTAGAGACAGTTCATTTATCCATTCCTTTGCAAACACAAGTGCCCCAAAATACCAAACGTTATGATATTTTAACACAGTGATCTTACACTAATACAGAACCAAGATGTGACATGCAATTAAACTTCAACCCTTCTGTCAGAGGATGGGGTGCTCTATATAAGTGCAAAGTATGTATTTACCTTCAGAGTTTTCCATCTCTGGATAATGTTCTCTGCTGGAGAGAACACACAGAATTCATTTCTGTATTATATAATCATGTAATGCAATAACGAGCAGATCAAGATGTTTGGCCTCTAGGTCCAGATTATTTCAGCTATCGCATCATAGTTGCTTGGGGTGTTGCATCTGTTAGCAAGCTGTGCCCCTTCTTTGCTTTATTTTCTTTGTGGCACAAGGTAGTGAATGCCAATTCACATGTCTCTCTTTATCTAGTCATCTACAGTGCTGTACTGTTAATGGTTGTCTTTCACAGAATGTGGATAAAAAAGAAAATATGTGTTTGGCAACCTTTTATTGTTTATTAACTGTCTGGCAGAATATTCCTGTGACTTTTAGGATTTTTACCAAAAAATGCAGAAACCTGAGGCAAACTTTCCTTATTAAAGCACAAGACAAGGAATTAGACACCCAGGATTTGACAGAGTTCCTGTAATAGTTAGGGCAAGTCACTCAACCCTTTTCTCTTTAGGTTTTACCATCTGTAACATGGGACAAATGACACTAACCCTCTTTACAGAAATGTCATGTAGCTAGTGAGTGACTCTTTATGATAATGAGTAGCATAACTTTATTTTCTACTCTTACTGTTGATATAATTGCTGAAGTTATTTAGTGTGTACTGGTAGCTTATTGAGGTACAAGGAAGGAAAAATTAGGTTTTGCTACTAAAACTGTACAGACAGAGCAAAACAAATCTAACCCATCTGAAATGGCAAGCTATTAACATTACATTACCTTACAAGTCCAATTCTCCCACATTTTCCCTTTGTGGATTGCATCTCACTAATGCCTCATCTCCCCTGCCTGCAGCCAGAGGCTGATAGTCTGGGATAAAGCTCTCAAACATAACGTAAAGGATAAAGACAGGGAAAGTTAATGGCTGCAACATCTAGTATGGATCTCGCTCCCACAGATTCAGTAACTTCATCTAGAGCAGCTTTCATTAGGTTGGAACGGCATGATGTTGGTTCAATTACATGGGTGCTGCTGTGTTACTGCATTGCCTACTGTCACTTAGATACTGTCTGGATAAATATTGCCTCCTGAAGGATAGTATTGAGTCAACAATATGTACTAAACTAACAGTGATAAAAAAGACTTCTAGCTGAGACAAGTTAAGAATCGCTCCTGCTGACTCACACAGTGGGAGAATCCCTTGTGATTTACTTACTGGAACTTCTGCATTCGTCCGCAAAACCCTTAGACCTTCAGTTGCTGCAATATGCAGATGCACTGATATGACTTCCACCCTCTATTAATCTCTCTGGCCCCTGTCTTGACTTGCTGTTCTACTAAGCAATCCAATCTAAATACCTCCTTTTCCCACTGGCAAACTCTAACACAGATTTAAAGTGGCCTAACTGTCCTCCAAGAATCCAAACCTTCCCACAATTCCACTATTCACAGCAAGATTTCTAACAAATCTGAACTCTAGGAAATGCAGAAAGAAGTGGAGAAAACTGAACAAGCTGAGAAACCACAAAAGTTGTGTCAAAATATGAGTAAGCTCTGTGGGAACTTTGAATATGCAAATCTGCAGTTCTAGACATTTTAAAACAGAGGGAACTAAAGAGAAATTCCCATCTCTAGGAAAGATTTGACATCAGACTAGATCACCACATCCCACTGAGGTAATTATAAGGCAAAGAATGTGATATTTTTGCCAAAACCTTTAACAGAAAAATCACTGCAGAAGTTGGCTGGTTTATAAGTTTTCTACTCTTTTTCACTTTCCACTCTCTTTCATTCTTTCAAAACTAAGTTATTGCATCTTAATTATCATGCAACAAGAGGTAAAAAGACTGAAGAAATGGTATATATATATATATATAATATATAATATTATATATTTCATAATAATATTTGAGTGAACAAAACTGACTGCAACATCCTGGGGAAGAAACTGTTGCTTTTACTACTTTTTGGATTTCACTGTAATTTGCATTCACCTTCTTTCCAACCTATTTCAATTAGACCTCCAGATCCTTTACTGGAGAAGGATGCACCTTGTTATGCATCCACAGATGCATCTCAAGCAGGTCCAAGTAGTTAATCCTCCCCCTCTGCGACACTGGTCAGGCCGCAGCTGGAGTACTGCGTCCAGTTCTGGGCGCTGCACTTCAGGAGGGATGTGGACAACATTGAGAGGGTCCAGAGGAGGGCCACTCTCATGATCAGGGGGCAGCAGGGCAGGCCCTACGAGGAGAGGCTATGAGACCTGAACCTGTTCAGCCTCCACAAGAGAAGGCTAAGAGGGGATCTGGTGGCCATCTATAAACAGGCCAAGGGAGACCAGCAGGGAATGGGAGTGTCTCTGTTCTTCCCGCACTACTGAGAGTAACAAAGAATAATGGCCATAAGTTGACAGACAGTAGATTCAGACTAGACACCAGGAGGCACTACTTCACAGTCAGGGCAGCTAGGATTTGGAACCAACTTCCAAGGGAAGTGGTGCTCACTTCTACCTTGGGGATCTTTAAAAGGAAGCTAGATAGGCACCTTGCCTTGGTCATTTGACCCCAGTACTCTTTCCTGCCATGGCAGGGGGTTGGACTTGATGATCTGCTCAGGTTCCTTCCAACCCTACCAGCTACGAAGCTATGAAATTATGAGAAGATCCTCAGCTGGTATAATTCAGTGTAGATGACAATTTATACCAGGTGTGAAAGCAATGCTTTCTTACCCTCTTTTGTGTGGGTAACTTAATTCCTTAGGCTAGGTGCAGACATTACACTTTTCTAGTTTAGGTGGTTGGAAACTGGTCTTTACCTGTAACAAAATATAAGTTTGGGGCACATAAATTGGTTTTAAAATAGCAGATCCCAGTTTAAGATAGTGTCAGACTTACTTGAGCTAGGTTGGACCAGTCTATTGAACATCAGTGCCAGGTCTGATTGCAAATCAAGGTAGGTCACAGTCCACCAGTATCCCAGGGGACTTTGTGGGGCCTCCTAACTGGTCTAAATGGCCTAGCCAGTCCCACCCCTAAGCTCTCTAGCTGTCAGCCAATTAGAAAAAATGTGGTGGGAGAAAGGAGTGGGATTCATGAGCTGCTGGAAGGAGGCAGTGCCAATGGCTCACTTTGAATTCCCAGCCTGCATTGTGGTGGAAGGGGAAGCATAGAGTACCCCTCACTCCCATGCTGAGCCCCAGGGCCCTGGACTGCAGTGGCTCCAGGAAGGGCTCAGAGGATTGTCCCCCTCTTCTCCCCACCCAATTCAGAGCAAAGTTTCAGCTGAAGCTAATTCCAGCCATGCAGTCATGGGGCTCCAGTCCATGTGGGGGGGAAGCCATGCCCTTGTGGCTACAGCACTGGGGGAGGGGGTGATTCCAGTGCTGGAACAGAGATGGGAGAGGAGCAGCTGCCAGCTCAGCCTGGTGCAGGGACCTGGTGCCCCACACTGATCTCGGTGCTAGAATTTCCCCGCACCAGGCAATGCAGCCACAAGGGCACTCCCCAGGGACCAGAGCCCCATGGCTGCATGAAAGAAAGCAGTTTCAGAAGAAACTTGGTGCTGGCTCAGGGGGAGAAATCCTCTGAGCTCTTTCTGGAGCCACTGTAGTACAGGGTCCCAGGGCTCAGACTGGACAAGGGAGGGACACACTGCTCTACCAACCCAGCCAGAAATGCGGGATGCTCATCTGGTACCACCTCCCCCCTGCAGCTCACGAGCCCCTCTACCCTCCATTCCCCCAATGCCAGACAAAGCCCAGGGACCCCTATGCCACCAAGTGAGGGCAAGCACCCCTCCCTCCAGCTGCCTGACGGATGACAAGGAAGCAGGGGAGAGGTGTGCCTGACAGCCACTTAGCTGTGCTTGGGTGCCCTGAGGTGCCCTTTTTGGCTATGTTGTTTAACAGGCACCATCACTATTTGAAGCACAGTAGCTGTGAGGCTAATTCAGTTCCTATTTCCTCTTCATCTCTAAGAACTATTTCTTTCTGAAGATCTGTGTCAACAGTAGTGCCTAGTTTCCCTCACTCACGTCCTGTGATTCTCTGATTGGCCCCCTGAAAGCGCTGTTAAAGTGGCCAATTGTGCAGTAAATTAACCCTCATCAAATGAGGGATCAAATGAAGGTGCTTCACTTTGGAACACCTTAGGGAACTTTTGTGTCCTAGACTTAATCTGTCATGCATTTGGGGCTATCTGCAGGACGGAAAGGAAGATGGGAGAGGGGCAGCAAACCGCCCGCTGCGGTTTGCCTGACCTGAGCTGGAGAGGGGGTGGGTGGATTGGAGCCCTCACTGCAACCTTGCACCCCACGCAGCTTCCCCTCTCTATCTCACAGCTCACTCCCTCTCCCCTCTCCCTTCCTGTAGACAGCACCCGAGCTGGGAGGAGCAGGACTGGGGGAAAGAAGGTCCTCTGCTGAAGGCAGGCTCGATTCTTCCACCCCCACCAACTCAACAGGTGAACTTCTGTTGGGGGAGGGGGTCGCATTATCCCATGGAGCTTCATGTAAAGCACCACGAGCTAGAGCAGGGGTCTGCATGTCTATCAGCACCCTGTGTGGCTCCCTGCAGGCAGTTGCTAGAAAAGGCCCTTCACCCAAGCTCTTTCCTCTCTGACTTCCTGGCTTCCCATCTCTCTAGCTGTAGCTGTCTCATTAGCTAAGTGGAACACTTGGATTCCCACCTGCTATGGATTCAAACTTCATAACTGGGGTCCATATCTACTACTATGCACTATGGCACCTTAGCTTGTAATTCTCACAATGTACAGTATGCTCTACATTTTTGCTTTGTCTTTTTTGTCTGAACCATCTACTAACCGTGGTACATGGTAAAATTAAGTTTTACTCACTAATTTTAGCTATGGAGGAATATTTTTAATTTTTTTTTTCTTATTTCTATCTAGAATAGTTCATGACTTTGATTGTGCTTTAGGAGTCTATAGTAAATAGACTATTATAGAGATGCAAGAAGTTGCACTAACTTTCAGTTAACACTTGTTCCATTACATTCTGTTTTAAAACTACTCATTTACATTTTTAAAAATGCATTTTTTTCATTCCTTCCATTGCCCTTTTCTGCTACAGTTCTTGCTTCAGATTGACAACAGCTTTTCTTTGATATCTGAAATATAGGCTAAGTGAAAAATCTGAGCCAATAGCTGAGTAACATCTTCAAACTATTTTATCACTCTAAGTTTTCTATTGCTACCTATTTGTAGAGTATCCTCTTGCCTTTTCCTGTTTGCAAGGGCTGCATTTTGAAAAGAAACAGAAAGAGGGGCTGCTTTTTTCATTGCCTTTATGCTGGATTTTTTAGCAGTCTTTTCAAGAGGCAAATGTGGTTTGGAGAAGGATGGAGAAGTTCTGTAACAATGGCAGAGTCAGCATGTCCTTCATGCATCTGGGAACAAAAATGCTCTTTTTTGGCAACGTAAAAGTGGTGGCATAGAGGCAAGCAAAGTATTCCTTGGTGCTTCCTGTTCTTTCATGTATTAGAATATTTTTATTTTCTTACTTCGCTACAGTAGAGTCAAGGATCCTTATTTAAGGATCATCCTGTACAATGTAGGAGTGGAGAGCTGGCAGAATGAAAATCAAAGAGCAGGTCAGGGCACCCAAACCTGCCTAAATGAAAACACTAATAGAGAGCCATCAAGTTATTTCTGCATAATCAAGCACATTAAATCCATGTTTCTTTAGCTAGTGCTGTTCTGTGCCCAGCTGCTTTATTTTGCATTCTTGACAATAGAGGAGCAAGCATAAAAAGGATTTGGGACTGACCTTTGCTCAGTATGAAGACCTAAACCTGGCACTGACATTTCTTTGTACCCACACTCTTTTAGTCCCTGCTATGCACACGTGTGTGTGTGCATTTACACATATATTATTTCTACATCTAGATTTACCCCAACAATAACTCTTATTCACTCTTATTTTAGGCACAGGCCCAATACTCTGTGGCTTCCTGTTCTGTGTGTGTGTGTATAGAAATATTTGAATGTAAGTTTATGGTTATAAGTTTTATGTTATGTTGTATCATTAAAGCTGTTCTGGTCTTAGCTTCATTCTGTAGCGTAAGGAGGTGAGCTGGCCTGCAGCTAAACTGCCACGCTCCTGCAGCATTCCCACACCCACTGACACCTCTTCAATTGGAGACGGGTACCTTCTGTGTACCTCCTGGGTTACACATTGACACACTTAGATGTCCAGTCACTTTACTGAGGGAATTCCCTACCTGGAACAAGCTATCTTCAGGCTGAGATTTTGCAAAGAGAACCCACATATGCTATGATATGGAAGAAGCTGATACAAAAATGAATTAGATCTTTCAATTGGATATTTTCTTTCAATCAGAAGGATACCCCATTGTTTTACAAGTAGTATACTAAGATTGCAAGGTGAGATTTTAAAAATGACTCTTATTATTATAAGACAGTATTTGTATTCCCAGAACACAATCCTACTTTTAAATGCTTTCAAAACACATAGCAAAAAGATGGCCCTTGCCTAAAGAGCAACCAATCTAAGACAAGAGACAAGAGATGAACACAGAAAGATATTGCCAGAGTCCACAGAAATCAAGAAGATAGCAAGACACTGGATTCAGCACATCATCAGCCTAACTAAGGTTTTTTGGTAGGGAACACAGAAAAGGTGAGTTTTAAGGAGGGATTTGAAGAAGGACAAGGATATTACTTTGCAAATGTTACAAGGAAACTCCTGTGAAAGACAACCTTATCTTTTAGAAAAAGGGTGCAACTCTTTCAGGCTTAACAGCAGAAGTCCTCTCCTTTTGGTGAGCAGCTACTCCCATGAGGTTGACTTCAAACTTCAGTAGGGTTAAATGTATGAGTGGTCACTAGCATGACCAAGGTTTTAAACACTGAGCTTTTAAAGATGACAAACCATGAGAACTGTGCTCGTCTGATGTGTAAGGCACCATTTCTCATAGCACAGTAGCTCCTTGCAACATGCAGGAGGCAATGGTTCAGCACTGACAAAGGATGAAGTTCACTCCTGTGCACAGAAGGGCCACAAAAAGGCATATGCAGCATTTAAGCCTCACTTTGAGGATTTAAGTGGATTTCTGGTGGGCTTTAGTACAGAGGAGAGTGTTATCCACTAAATCTCTATCTTGACTTCCTGCAGGAACTGGGCATTCCTTGGAGGTTTCTTATGTATTGACCCAGGCAAACCCTATCTAGATATTGATCTGAGTAACCCACTCAAGGTGGTATGGTTGATATGGATTAACTACTTACAAATGGTTATCCCATAATTATTAACCTTGCCTGACATCATCTTCTGACCTTTTATGGGGCTTATTTTATATTTTGTCCTAGCCTTGTGTATTTAGGTTTCATCCCTGGACACAGGTAGAGACTTTCTGAAACATTGATTTTCAGTTTAATGCTGACATAAAAAAAGGATATACTAATTTCAAGAAAGCGTGAAAAGATACTACAAGGTGCTGACCCTTATATTTTCAAAAGAGTAGCAGTTTAGCAATTTCAGCTCTTTTCTTAGTTTGTGAAATAATGTAAAAGCACACGTTTCCTGTTAAAATTTCCTCAAAGACTACATTTTAAAATCTTTGTTGTAGTTACATTTGGTCCTAATTTAGTCTGTGCTGCCCTCTTGCTCCTCTTAATCTCTTACAATCCTCTGTTGCTTTGCTTATTTCTTCTTATTGCATCTCTCAGCAGAGTGTCTTAGGCCATTTACCATCTTGTTTTCTTTCCCCATTAAGTTTTCTTTTCAAATATTCCAACATTCAGTTTCACTCTCCTCTTCCTGAACAGAACCATTTACATATTAACAAAGTTAATATGTGGGGTCAAATTTTGCTTTTAGTGGCATATGTATAAGCACATTGTGACAACTAAATTCATGTCAGCAATATCTCCCCTATTTATTTATTATCAAATGTATATTAGATAATTTTGTAGAATAAATGGGGTGAGCATGTGAGATTTAAAGTGACTATTTTAAATGCTACTTACTACAAGATAGCTGATAGGCTCAAGTGCCATGCTATATACCAGGAAGTCCCTCTTTACAATCAGCTGTAGGCTCTGGATGTGGAAAAATAATTTAAGATTTCAGTTCTTTTGGAGATTCTGTATTTCATCTTCCAGGAATATCAGGTTCTACTCACACTGAGTCAAAGGCTGAAACATTGAAACATCTATCCAGGAAACAAAATTAAAACCACTTCTACAGACACTATTCAACTCTTTTGTTCTCTGTAGCAGCTTAAATGGTTTCATCTTGAATTTGCCCCATTTTTCCGCTGAACAGAAAGAGAAAAAGAACAGACTCTAAGGAAGGCAGATGGACCAAATATGTGGGAAATGGTCATGGATTGTGAATGATGGTTATGTAAAAGGTCAGAAGTATTCTTTATTATCATCTGAATTTTATGGATTGCAAAAAAACAACCATCAAATCTAAAACACGTCTTCTGGCTGGCAGCCACCCTGCCATTCCACCATACACAGGCCTTGTGGTTACTTTTTGCACATAAAAAAGAAAACCTCATTTGCACATATAAACTGTTCTTCAACACTTTTTAATTATATGTCAAATGCCATAATATATATGACTGTGCATTTTACACTAAGGAAAGCTTAAGAAAAATTGGCCGTGGCACTGTATGTGGGAATAGTAAAACTTTTGCTTTGGTTGTTAGAGTTTTAAAATCATGTAATTGTCAAAAAGTTTTCATCATGTTTCCCCTTAATGTGTGACACTCTTCTTCTTTTCAACAAAGCTTCTTCCTACCACATAATTGCTTCTTCTTCCAGCCTCCTCAGTGAGGGAGCAGGAGCCTTTCCTTTTTAGATTCTTGAGCACAGTTGGTCTATTGGTGAGGTATATCACATCCTACACATGCTTATCACAACATGTGATATACTTTATCCAATGAACCAAATACACTGCTGAAACTATGTGGGTAAAACCACCACTGGGCTCCAGCACGAGCTCCCAGAGCAAAATGATACAGAACCAAAACGCCTGTTCAGTGGGAGAGCAAGTTTTACAAAGCAACCGATCTCTAACTTCACAATCCTTGTCCTCGAAGGAAACCTAGAAAATAGAAACAGAGAATCATAGAAAATTAGAGTTGAAAGGGACCTCAGGAGGTCACCTAGTCCAACCCCCTGCTCAAAGTAGGACTATCCCCAACTAGATCATCCCTGCCAAGGCGTTCTCAAGCTCAATCTTAAAAACCTCTAAGGATGGAGAGTCCACAACCTCTCTGGGTAACCTGTTCCACTGCTTTACTACCTTCCTAAAGAGCAAGTTTGTCCTAATATCTAACCTAAACTTCCCTTCCTACAACTTGAGACCATTGAACCATGTTCTGCCACCACTCAGAATTGTCTAGCTCCATCCTCTTTGGAACCACCCTTCAGGTAGTTAAAGGCTGCTATTCAGTCTCTTCTGCACCCGCACACCCTCCTCCCTCCATCTTCTCTTTTCCATACTAAAGGAGTCCAATTTTCTCAGCCTCTCCTCATCAGGCACATGTCCCAGTCCTCTAACTATTTTCATTGACCTGTACTGGAATCTCTCAAATTTATCTATGTCCTTTCTGTAGTGGGAGGCCCAAACCTGGATACTGTACTCCAGATGTGGCTTCACCAGTGCAGAATACAGAGGAAGAATCACTTCCGTTAATTTGCTGGCAATGTTCCTACTAATACAGCCCAGTATGTTGTTAGCTTTCTTGGCAACAAGGAGACACTGTTGGTTCATATTAAGCTTATTGGCAACTGTAACCCCCAGGTCCTTTTTGACAGAACTGCTGCTTAGCCAGTTGGTCCCAAGCCTGTAATGGTGCATGGGATTCTTCCATCCTAAATTGAGGACTTTGCACTTATTACCTTGTTGAACCTCATGAGATTTCTTTTGGCCCAATCCTCCAATATGTCTAGGTCACTCTGAATCCTAGCCCTACCCATAGCTTATCTACTGTACCACCCACCTTGGTGTCATCTGTGAATTTGCTTAGGGTGCAATCCATCTCATCTTCCAGATCATTAATGAAGATATTGAACAAAACTGGCCCCAGGACTGACCCCTGGGGCACTCTGCTGATACCAGCTGCCAACTAGATATGGAGCCATTGACTTGTTGAGCCTGATGCTCCAGTCAGCTTTCTATCCACTGTACAGTCCATTCATCCAATTCATCCTTCCTCAGCTTGCTTCCCAGAATTCTATGGGAGACCATATCAAAAACTTTCCTAAGATCTAGGTAAAACATACCTGACAGGCTTGATAACTGAAATTCATAACTTTATTGGACATAAAAAACTATGGAATTAACAGAGACTTTGACTGTATGACTCATTATAACTTTCCTCTCATCTTTTTCTCTGTTTACTTCCTTGTTTTCTGTGGTGAAACAAGGAATACAAAGCAACGGTAACTACATATTTTTCTTTCAAGTGGTCAAATTCATTAAAATAATTAGATCAAACTAAAGTAACTTGTTCTTAGCTTGGACTGTGCTAGCTACTTTCCCAGATTTGATGAAGGATGCTTAGAAGCATAAAAGTTTGTCCTCAGCTTCTCTCAATTATGCAAAGTAGCAGTGAAAAATATTGCCTTACCTCACAAATCTCTTCTTTCTCATAACCCTGGACCACCATACCTATTACACCAACCATTCAGCTCTTATTTTCCAACAACATCTGTGTATCTCTCTTTTTCTTTGGAAGTGCCATTTAATTGCCCTGTCTAATTTACTGGTATAACTTATTTTCAGTTTGTGGCTTAATTCTGTAGGGATTTGGGGAACACAATGTCCATGAAGGTCTATAAGTAAAATAGACTATATTGCCCTGTATTGTGTGGTAATCAATGCTAATAGTTTGAGGGCTTGCCTAGCCCTTTTGTCACCTTTACTTTAAAGAGCAAAGGGTCAGAAATTATAGCTGTTCCTGTGTAAATGCACTGAAAGGTGAGAAAAGGGTACATGGTGTCTTTGCCCCAATCTAATACTCCCTGTAAGAGTAAGATGCAAGGTTTGCCAGTGTTTTCTTAGCACAAATGTGCCACTAACATAGCAGATGTAAGCATGGTTTGCTTCAACTGTGACTGAGCGCAACTCCTGGGAAGGAAGCCAGTATGAATACCATATTTTCTTTCAGTACAACACACACCTTTTTCCAAAATTCAGCTGCTGGAAATAGGGATGTCCATTATAAGGAAGGAAATATAGCAACAGCATTTCTGCATCTGCCAGGGAAAGACAAAAGTCATATGGGACTCCCTAACTGCTTGGCATGGGCATTTTATCTTCCCTCCCTACACCCCTGCCCTACCTTCCATGCTGCTGAAGCTGCTATTATTTACTTTCTGTTAGTTATGAGTATTTTTTGGGAAAGATTTTTTTTCCTCATCTAGCTGTTCAAAAACAAGGTGCGTTTTTTGGGGGGGGTTTATTGGTAGGGAGGGTAATGTAGGTGAGAAAATACAGTATGTCTAGGCAGAAGATAGGGAAAGGTGGCATCTTAGAGCAGTGGTTCTCAACCTTCTTAGTCTCAAGGCACCCCCTCAACAAATTGAAGACACCCACCCCTCAGAAAATGCCAGGTTTTAGCTTGCACTCATTTTTTCACTACAGAAAAATAATTGAGCAATTCTTCTGTTGCAAAGAACTCAAGAAGACCACAATAGGTCCAAATGGTTTTAATATTCTGGATTTCTATATGAAGTCTCTGGGTTTATCTTGTAAATAATCTTGTAAATGTTTGCCAACCTAACATTGCTGACATTGTGTGGCACTGAATGGCACCCTTGAAAGGACCTCAAGGCATCCCTAAAATCATTTCAATGAAGAATCACTGTCTGAGGGTGTGTACACATGTACTAACTTTCTGAAAGGTAAGCTGACTTAGCTTTTTGAAGTCAATTTAACAGTCAGCGTGTACACACATATGTGGAGCAAAGTTGACTTAAATGCAGCACAATATAATATACATCTGAGGCGTATTACCTTGAGTCACATTAGTTAAGTTGACTTGGTTCACAAGGTGGATGCCACCATGTCAAGAGCTATACGAGTGTACGCTCTGATTTGGCTTAAATCGACTTAGTTAAATCAACTTAGTTAAATGGCCCTATTTTAGATCACTGCTATGAAAACATGTTCTGCCCACTTGCTATATGTTGGGTGACCATATGAGACAATGTGAAATCCACGACCACACGCCTTCCCACCTGTTCTCCCCCCTAGAAGCTGCAGGGAGTCAATGCCCCGTGAATGACCCATTGTTCTTTATTTCACAGTTATCAACAATCACCTGTTCAGTAACAATTAGTGCTAATGGTCATTCCATTAATCAAGCTAGCCTATTTTAGGGCAATTTTGCTGTCTGCTAGAACTTCCTGTTTCACAGTTCATGCTGCTCTGACTCTGTGGCTGGCACCCAGGATGCTCATTTTCATTTTCACCAGCTGGCCAGGACTGGCCTCTGAAATCCAGGACTGTCCTGGACAAGCCAGAACATATGGTCACCCCACCTATATACCTGCCACATGCTGAAAAACTATTACACAGCCACTGTTTGGCATGTGCCCAGACTATATGCAGCATTGGTCTCAGGCTTTCCTTCTTCCTAGGCTCACTTATTGTATCATGCCCAACAATACATTACTTTTTGGGCATCTGAAAGACACAGAGAAGAAACAACTGGGTAGGGTATGTTGTCATAGAAGTGCTACCTGCTCAGAAGCAGTATAGATATGACTTATGATGCCTATGTACTATTTTAATTCTGCCTACTATGTAGCATAGATCACTGATGACTGCTTTCCATACTCAGGTGCTAGTGTTATACATTTTTCTGTTCTCTAAAGGAATAATATCTCCTGTCACCATTCTTCATGTGCTCTTGTTGCCTTATGGGGTCAAGCCCACTCTCAGGATCTCAATTTTGCACTGTCAGACAGCAGGGTGTGACACTCTGGCACATACACATCCACACCAGCCTAGACACATGCATACCTATCACCAATTCAAGCACATACACTATACACCCCAAAAGTTAGACACAGATCACTAATTTGTATATCATGCATACAATGACATGTATACACATACACACACACACACACACAGATAGGTTTCTTAGCTGGTATAATGTGTGCAAGTGTGCTTGGTGTACCTGGGATACTTGGGGGAAGGTTCAGGTGAGAGAGAGAGAGTTAAAATGTAGGGAATTAAAGTTGCCAGAACCAGTAGACTATAGAGAAGCTGACTGAGGAACTGAGGTTTGGGGTTACTTAAGGTAGACTGGGACTAGAAACTGAGGCAGACAGCTGGGATAATGGGGGGGGGGCACAGATTAGTGTTGGTGAGGAGAAGACAGCCAGAAAAGAAACTGAGGCAAAAGCCTGGTTGCTCAGGGAAAAAGGAAAAACAGGGCTTGGAGGCAGAGAGGAGCTCAGGACAGGTGTTGGAAAACCATAGTAAAGCAAAACCCAACTTAGGGGTCCAAATAACAGTTTTATTACACAGACAACACACTACACAGCCCCATGAAGTTATTGGTTCACTCACTCACTCACTCACGCACACACACACGCGCGCGCGCGCACACACACTCACTGGCAGCAGGAGAAAGAGACTCAGTGGAAGGGCTGGAGTCCAGGTAGGGAAGAGAAACAGAGTCCAAGTCCTTGGTTGAAGAGGGTAATAGCTACCTATCCAGGGCCTCTGGGTGGATAGGTGGTGTGGCATGGTGCTGGTCCAGATGGAGAGGGCATCCCACTGAGTCTGTCTTCACTGCCCCTTTTTATAGGGGCAGACCTTGTGTGACCCTAGTGACAGGAGGCATGCCCAGGCAAGGGTCATCCATCCCCTGGTTTACTGATGTGTGCTCCATGCAGGGATGTGCAGTTTCAGGTGTCTGTAATGGTGGAGTACAATGGAAGATTTGCTGGTTTTGCAAGGTCTTTTGTCTTTCAAATGCTGGGTTCTTGTGTCTGTTCCTTGGTGAGGTGATGGCCCAGTCATTACAGGTCATTCAGTAGAGGCTTGCTACCATTGTATTTCAATAATTTCCAATGACTCTCATTCATCTGGGAAGCAATTTATGTGGGAGGGGTACATGGCTCATCAGTTGCGATGCAGGTGATGCCCGGGCAGAGGGCACACGATGGAGACTTGACATACAAAATGGAAACGTGACATTACTTTGGTTCACTTACAAACACAAGCCTAAACCATACAATATCCATATGAAACAATAAAAATCAATATGAAAATGATAATAATACAATATACAACAGTTAGAATCAATATAAACCTAATAATAATACAATGTGAAACAGTGGATATCCAAAACCAAAAACTTGCTACCAAAATAAAAATGTTAAAGCTTATCCTAAGTCTGAGCTTGCTTATGCTTGTCTATAGGGAATAGA
>JAGPOW010000261.1:239321446-239362117 GCA_030014935.1 Caiman crocodilus
AAACCAAAAACTTGCTACCAAAATAAAAATGTTAAAGCTTATCCTAAGTCTGAGCTTGCTTATGCTTGTCTATAGGGAATAGAGAGGGAGAGAAAGAAAGGCCAGAAATAAGTGGGGGAGGGAAGGGAATGCATATTTATCATATACACATATATATAATACATATGTATTAAAAAAGAAAAGCTGGAGGTTTTGCTGCACTCTACACACTTCTGCCACACCATTCTACTTCTTTTCCCTTGTCTGTCACTCCCTCTCAGCACTGCTATGACTTTACAACTAAAAAATGAGTCCAAAGTATATATGTGTGAAGCTGGGAGAATGGTAAGCACACAGCCTGCATACCTCTCAGACAGGTGTAAAATTCAGGTCTGGTATAATAGGCAACTACTGTCAGAGCTATCTGTGAATGGTGAATAAAGCTCACTTATAACTGGATAAAATTTGTGTTTGCAGTGAACACTGAAAACTGTCTGGGGAACAAAGGCTGGAACTATTTGTGGAAGACAGAATGAAGTCATTGGCAACTGTATATAAAAAGTAACTGGATTATATCACTTTAAACTAGAAATAATTAACAGTAGTCTAGCCAGAAATTCACAAGTTAGAGAGAGCCGTGACTGAGAAAGGATATCAGGATTGGGCTCACTGACATTAGATTTTTCATTGTTAGTCATTTCAAGTTTTTAAATAACATTAGACACAGTGCCCCATGCAGAGAGTAGAGACTTCCAAAGCCTTTGGTATGATGCGTTATCTCTCCCCTCCTCCTTCCTTCTGTTCTGACCAAAATTGTCTGTCTTGCTTGGAATTCATTTCAAAACAGATTCATGTGGTGCCTGCTATTCCCCAATAAACAAATAAATTAGCTGCTGTGATATGGAAATTTACATGATTCACTGTACTTAAAAACTGTTAGCCATGAACTTATTAATTGAAAACCACAGGACAATAATCAGCGTGTCCTTCAGTGAAAAAATGAGTCTCTTGTCATAATGAATTTGTATAATAATAAAGATGTATTTGTCCAATAAAATTGCCTTAAGACACTTGAGGGTTCAGCTCTGCTTCTGAGAAGACCAAATGGCTTTGAGGTTGAGAAAGAAACACACCATCAGACTGGAGGATGCCCCCTGGATGCTAGGGTAAGCTACATGCAGAGCAAGGGATCCTACAGCCTTAACAAGTTGTAGCAACTTTTCTTCTCACTGAAGACGCTTTGGGACATAAAGGAGGACTGCAGATATAGGGTGCAACAATACTCTTTCAAATACCAATTATTCCTCTTCACCCTGTACGGAGATGGTTTATGCTTTTCCTCTAAATGACTGCAGTGTGGTCTCTCCTTGTTCTTCTGCCTGTCTAATATACCCACATGTGGATGGGGAAAAATAATTTAGCCTTTATGTAATAGATTTAACTCCCTCTTTCAGCTGACTCTGCTTTTCTTGCAAAACACTGTTCACACTGATTTATTTTTTGAAATCTGTAGTAAAACGTTGCATACAAACATGGCTTGTATATTGCATCCATTTCAGTGGTACATTATTTTCTGGTTTTCCTTGCAGAAAACTCACAAAGTATCTTGACAAACTGGATTTAAAAAAAATATAAAGGAAGGGCTAAGAATGAGGAGGTCTTCCTTTTCCTCAATGTAAATACCAGAGATAACTCCCACAGAATAAACCTCCCAAATGCGGTTGTGTGTATAAGAGACTTGGCTAATTTGTACACTGCCTTATGTTATGAGGCTTTGTTGAATCCAACAATAAGCACTAGATAGTACTATAATAGCACACTGTATATTCTCACAGCTATTACAAATTCTGAACAGGAAAACAAGAGGAAAAGCTGCATTGTCAAAGCGTAATAATATTTGGTACAAATCCTAGCAGAATCTTGTTTTCTTCTAAACAATTTTTCTTCTTCATTCCTGTCTTGCTTCATTTAATTGAAAAGAAAAAAGGCTGCATCTAGCTCTGAATTTTTTCCTTGGTCTCAACTGTGTTTCGGAGTGGTGTAACACATTATACAGCAAAGTATTAGTATAACACTAAAAGTTCTAATGACAGTATTTTTTGATAATTTTCCAATTATCACTTTAGAGCACATCTTAGAGTTAAAATACATTGAAAATATTGATATTTAAAAATAGCTAAACTATTCCACAGATGCAAAAAAAAAAAACCTCCCAAGAGAAGCTAAAAAAGCAAATTTACTGTTTTGACTCAAATATACATTACATTTTTTGCTGCTTTTGTAGAAAGTATTGAGAAAAATTACACTGTACTATAAAGTAAGGGATATGTTTTTACTGAAACATATGTGATGTATTAGTTATTAGGATATACAACTCTGGACATATGACTCCAAAATCAATTCAGCAGGAGGAGAAACTGGAATGGGGCATAAGGTCACCAAACTACAACTCCCTGAGGTAGAAATAGCTGAAAAAATTTTAACACAAAAATAAATGTGGATTTCTTGCCTTTGCCTTATGAAGCCAAATTTTCCTGCCTTATCACAGGCTATTTGGTGTTTCACAAGTGTGTCAGTTTACAAAACTTTCGTTTTCCCATGTGATTTCACATGAGGTATTTTACTGAAATGGATAGACCGGGGCGGGCAAAATATGGCCTGTGCTGCTGGATCTGGCCTACCAGGCCATTTCATCTGGCCCATGGGCACCGAACAACTAATGGTAGCCCAGCCCATGTGTCTTGTTTCCATCCTCATGCGTGGAAGGGCCTGGCCCAGTCCAGCCAGCACGCAGCTTCTGGGCAGGGCTGCTGCTGCCTACTTGGCTTCCCCGGTCTCCAGCAGCTCGTCCTCATCTCCCTGCTGCAGTGCTCACTCTGGGCAGAAGGTAGGGAAACAGCAGGTGGGAGGTGGGGGAGAGCTGCAGCTGGGCGGGGGCAGGGAGCCAGAGAGCTGTGGTTGGCAGGCACGTGAAACCCATGCCTAGGGGGTGGTGCAAGCATGGAGCTCAGGTGGGCAGGGTGTGTGTGTGAGGTAGGGGAACGAACCTCTCACACACTCCCCCCATGATGCACTGGCCCCGCCATAGATGGTAGCAGCATCCCATGCAGTAGCAGTCCTATGAAATCCTACACGCCTGGTGGCAAGTGGCCCTGACCAGTGCTGCATGTGGTGGCAAGGAGGACAGCCAGGCTGGCCCCTATCATACGGGGCTCCCCACGGCTCATGTGCCACTATGGGGAAGCCCAACATAATGGCTATCTTCCTCACCTCCTGCTGTGCAGGTCCCAGGACTCTGCTGGGAAGTGGCCCTCCAGCCAAAATAGTTGCCCCACCCTTGGATTAAACAGTCTTCACAAGGGTTTCTGCTCTAAGTATTGTAGGTTGACCATGAGTCATCAGGATGATGCAGCTGTGGAAAGGGCTAATGCAGTCCTAGGCTGTTTTAGGTGTGGTATATTCTACAAAGATAAGGAAGACCTGAGACCATTGTACAAGGCATTAATCAGTAAGACCCTACTTAGATTATTGTGTACAATTCTGGTCATAGTTTCATAGTTGGTAGGGTCTGAAAGGACCTGAGCAGATCATCATGTCCAACTCCCTGCCATGGGCAGGAAAGAGTACTGAGGTCAAACAACCCCAGCAACGTGCTCATCCCGCCTCCTTTTGAAGACCCTCAGGGTAGGAGCCATCACCACTTCCATTGGAAGTTGGTTCCAGATCCTAGCTGCCCTGACTGTGAAGTACCGCCTCCTGATGTCTAGCCTGAATCTACTGTCTGTCAATTTATGGCCATTATTCTTTGTTACTCCCAGTAGTGCGCAGGGAACAGAGACTCTCCCATTGCCTGCTGGTCTCCCTTGGCCAGTTTATAGACAGCTACCAGATCCCCTCTCAGCCTTCTCCTGTGAAGGCTAAACAGGTTCAGGTCCTGTAGCCTCTCCTTGTAGGGCCTGCCCTGCTGCCCCCTGATCATGCAAGTGGCCCTCCTCTGGACCCTCTCAATGTTGTCCACATCCCTGCTGAAGCGCAGCGCCCAGAACTGGATGCAGTACTCCAGCTGCGGCCTGACCAGTGTCATATAGAGGCGGAGGATCACCTCCTTGGACTTGCTCGATATGTATTTGTGTATGCATGACAAGGTGCGATTAGCCTTCCTGACTGCGTCCCCACATTGGCAGCCCATGTTAATCTTGGAGTCTATAATGACTCCAAGATCCTTTTCTGCCTCTGTGCTGATGAGAGGGGAATTCCCCAGCCTGTAGGTATGCTGCTGGTTCTTCCTCCCTAGGTTATCAATGTTAAAAAAGTTTTATCTGAATTGGAACAAATATACTGGTAGACCACAAAGAAGGTTTAAAGGAATAGAGACCTCTACTTATGAAACAAAATTAAAAGCTTCCATCAATTTTTTATAATCTTTCAGGACATCAAGTCCTATCTTTCCTATTTTATACTTCTGCATGAATCCTTCTATCCTAATATAATATATTGGCAGTTGCCATCCCCCAGCCTCTTCAAAGAGGTATGATATACTCCCTATGCAGCTAAGTGAAATTGTGTAATGAGTGCTGGTTTCCCCTCTCCCTCCATTACTGCCTTGTATATCACACTGACATAGTTTGCATAGATGAACAATCCCATGTCCAGTAGCTCCCATCCACCCATCTCTCTTGCTTTGTACAGTACAGCTCTAGCCAACCTTTATCTTTGTACTTTTACTATCTGCTGCCACATCGGTGGGAATACAATTCCCATATATAGATTAATCAGCAGTAGCACAGCCTTAAAGGCTGCCCCTGTTCTGGCAAAGGACAATGTCCTTCTGGACCATAACCAGAGAATTTGCTGTAGCTCTGCTATCACCTTTTCCTATCCTGTATTACCTTTCCCTCCGGTGTTCATTGGATTCCCTAGTTCTCTAATCTCTCTCTTTCTCAAATTTGAAGGCCCAACTTTTCCAAGTCCCTGCCATTCCCCACTCCCATTGTCATGCTTTTCAATCTATTTAGTTTAGCCCCAGTTGCTTTTCCATACTCTGAGGTATGCTTTAGCATCCTTTCCATTGAAAGTCTATATCTAATTACTATATTTATATAATCTGTGTATAGTACATGTTTTACCTCACCCCCTCCTGGTATTTTTACTCTGATTATGACCTTTTCTTTTCTTATTCTTTGTATTAATGGTTCCACAAAACACACAAATACTACTGGTGACAGGGGGCACCTTTGTCTCACTCTGATGGATTTTAAGGTCCGTATTCAGATGCCCATTAATTTGGGCTTGAATTTCTGCTTCTCTATACAATAATCTTATTCAGCATATACATTTCTCTGGGAACACCATTTTTTCTAGGACATCAAACAGGTAATCACAATCCATTCTGTCATATGCTTTTTCTAAATCTATGTTTGCTATAACTGTTTGTTTTCATCTCTTGGATGTGGGACAGTGTATCTGTGCTCACTCTGATCACTTTGGAGATCCTTCTACCTGGTACTGTGCATACTTGGTCTTCATGTATTATCTTCTGTTTTTCCCCATCCTCAAAGCCAGAGTCTTGGCTATTAATTTATAGTCCATATGAAAGAGCATAGTTGGTCTCCAGTTTTTTCAAGCGTTCCTTCTCCCCTTTCTTGAAGAGTAAGATCACAATGCCTACTGTAAAATCTTTCCCTGCCTCTCCTGTTTCTGCTATTTCCTTGAACACTTCCACTATATCCCTCCCTCCGTATGCCCAAAATTTCTTGTTAAGTTCCACAGGCGGTCCATCTGCCCCTGGTGATTTCCCTGTTTTAAAGGTTTTTAAACACTCCACCACTTCCTTTAAGCTTATATTTTCTTCCATATTCTTTGCCTCCTCCTCCTCTATTTTCTCTTCAGTCTTTCCCAAGAAATCCTTCACCTTATTCCTGTCTGGTTCCTTCTTCTGGTATAGCTCTTCATAAAATCTTCTCATCACCTCCAACACTTCTTCCTGCTTTTCCACCTGGACATCACCTTCTTTCCACACTGCTTTAAGCTCTCCTTTTGCCACCTTCAATCTGGCTGAAAAGGATCGGGACCACTCTTCATTTTCTCTCACCCAGAGTGCTTGTGCTACATTTTCTCTCTCATCTTTCTTTTAAACCAGGTTTCTAACACTTGCCTTGTTTCTTCTAGCTCGTCTCATACCTGTCTTCCTTCTGTGGCATCCTTTAGCAGCTCCTATATCTTTCTTTGCAGGTCTCTTAGTTCTTTCATTCTTTTCCCTGAACACCTTCAGTCTTCCTTCCTGAAAAATTCCTCTGTCTTCTTCTTCACCATCATCCACCATTCTCTGGTACTCCCAAAATATTTCTTTAGTGCTCACCACCCCTCATACCGTCTCGTGTATGCTTGACATATCTCTTCATCTTGCTACAGCCGCACATTTAATTTCCATAGTCCCTTCCCTCTAATGGGGCTCTTACCAGGACTGATTTCTGCCTTCAGCATCTAGTGATCACTAAAAGCCACATGTATGGTTTCTTTCTTCCTTATTCCTATTTCTTTTGATACAAACACAAAGTCAATTCTTGATTGTTTCTTTCCCTGGGGTCTACTCTAGTGAAAATTTTCTCCCCTGCTCACACATCTTTTAGCGACTCTTTTTTGATTATATTTGTTAACAGTCTGGATGAGCTGTCTAAAGCTCCATTTCCTCCTTCGCCAGTTCTTCAATTATACAGTTGACATTTCCCGTTATTATATGTGGTCTCCCTTCAATAATGTAAACCTCTAGCTTTCTAGACAGCATATTCCTTCCCTCCCTCTCCAGTGTTGCATATACATTGAAATTTTCTAATTCTGTTCCTCTGACTGACAGTATCATTTATTGCAATCTGCCACTGATGACTTCTTCAACCTGGTTTGCTCTCAGCTCTGGGTTCTTGAATAACATTCCTACTCCTCCATGTTTTGTTATCATTTGTCCCTGACCATCAAGATGGTCCACATCTCTACCTTTTCTTAAAGTGTTTCTAATCCCTCCTAGTATGCCACATTCTTGCAGGCAGATTATGTCTGCTCTTACTTGGGTCAAAACTGGTTCAACCTGTTCCCATCTTTTATTTGTTAAGATCCTCCTAACATTAAGAATAAATTTTGCCAATGCCATTTATGCTTGTTTTAAAATAAGTGCACCTGTCCCTTTACGGTCCATCCATGCTTGCTTTGAGTTGAGTGCACCTCTGCCCTTAAGGTTCATCTGTGTGACTGTTTGGGGTGGTCAACTCCTCCCCCTTCCTCACTCCCAGTCTCATAGCATTTGCAAGATGCGGGATTGCTTTCACATTTAGGAAGGTTTGCATATTCCTGCTTCCCTGCCACTTTCTGCCTTCTGGTCTCCACTTGGGACCGGAACCCAGGGGTATTAGCAGCAGGAAACTGCTTTCTGGCTCTTCCTCTGACTCACCTTCCTCATCAGTTTTCTTCTTTCTGGTCTTCAGCCCCTGCATTTTGTTCTTTTCCTGGCCTGTCTTTCTGTTCTTTCTCTTACTCCATTTCCACTGTTGTTGTCTGTAGGGTGTCTTCTTCCTTTCTCACCTCCATGTCTGAGCTGTTTTCTATTTGCTTTCTCTTCTATTCTGTCTCCTATCTCCTCCCATGCTGCCTCAGTCACAGAAAATTTGCTCCTCTCCTCTGTTTCACCCTCCTGCAGTTTCTGCCACCAT
The DNA here is from genome assembly GCA_030014935.1 of Caiman crocodilus. Classification (NCBI taxonomy): domain Eukaryota; kingdom Metazoa; phylum Chordata; order Crocodylia; family Alligatoridae; genus Caiman; species Caiman crocodilus. Next base: position 239,329,126 of record JAGPOW010000261.1, read on the forward strand.
TTCTACATCGGTGTCCAACCTCTCCTCTCCTCCTCCAGGTTTTGGTGTTCCTTGGAGGGTCTGACTATACTTGCAAAGGCTTTAGGGAACCTACAATACAAGTGTCCCCCTCCTGTACAAACACTGCATTTTAGGGACTCCTGACACTGCTGCTCTATACCCCATCCCTTGCGCAGAAAACTGTGAGGGGGCAGTGTGCGGACAGGTACCCCACCTTTCTGCATTTGCTGTACTGTTTTGGTTGCTCGTGGTACATTATACATTACACCGATGTATCCCAATCTGGATCACTAATGGGAGGTACAGCACCCTACCTGGACTCCACGCGTCTGCTTGTAACACTACACATGCGCTCTAAGACCTCATCCAGATACCATATTTGTCCCTTACTTTCTCTACTGACATGATCCTTTAGATGTACTTCTCCATCCAACTTTCTGGCTTCTGCCTCTAGCAAATCTGTATACTTTTGAACCATAATCATTCTTTCTCTTGACTTTTCCTTGCTATGAATGTTTTTCCCTCTTTATTAAGAGCTCCCATGTTTCTCTGCATATTTCTTCCAAAAATTCTCATGCCTTTTTCCAGTAAGTCAGTTCCCAAGCCTTTTGGGTCTAAAAAGCTATCAGGCTAGTGAAATGCTCTGCTTGCACCTCCAAAATCTCAAACAGTACCTTTTCTAGGAAATCATATCTATTTATTGTCGATCCTGTCTGCCTCCCATCACCAGTTAAAATTGCCTTTATCCACAATCTCCACTACTCTCTAGCTTCTCTTGGTGCCTATTCCATGTTTTCTTGCCATGCCACTCCCGGTGGGTGGGCTTGCTATCATGCTCCCATCATCTTTGGCTTCTCACCCAACATACCTTCTCCTGCTGCTCCCACTTTGTCTCCTGCTCTCCTCTGCTCTTGTCTTCTTTCTGGCTTTGTTACTCTCATTTTTGCTGCCTCCACCATTGCTCCTATTGCTACCTTCATTCTTCCTTTCTTCTCTACCTTTGTCCACTCTCCATCTCCAGATCTTCATTTCTGCTCTTCACCTCTTTTTCCACCTCAAGCTTAGTTACCACCACTGCCACTGTTTTGAGCTTTGGGTCTCCCTTCTCCACTCCTTATACCTTAACTCTCTGTTGATCCCTTTCCCTGCATTTAAGTCATAAAGCAGGGTTTCAATGCTCATGGGAGTCTACTACAAAGATAAGTTAGTACAACCAATCTGAATAAGATATGTGGTTCTGCCCATTTTCAAGGTCATTTTTTTTCCGAATGTACTTATCACTTCTGTATGCTATGGGAGAGCAGGGTCTGACAGGAAGGATGGGGGAAGAATTGACAGGACAGAAAACAAAGGGGTTACCTGATCCCCCATATTTATTTTCCCTGCTGTAGAAGTGGGAAAGAGACATATTCATGATAAACCTACAATAATTAGATTCTATCCCTGGAAAAATTATATTAAATGTATACATTTTCCATATATATGTAACAGACTGCTAATGTGGGCTCATCACATTGGCTTCAGATACTTACCCTGGACTAGAAACAGTGCCTGTGAACTCTGAGTGACCCCAAGAGTAGAGCAGGGGAGCCCTGCCCTGCGGAGAAGGAGAAGCCAATCGAAAGAGGGGGTTTTCAATCCCGTCATTCGCATGGAAGGGGGATGGGAGAAGGCAGCAGTGGCAGTCGGCTGTGCCTCCAGCCCTGCAGCAGAGAGGGAGCTGTGGCCAGGGCTTGGGGCAGAGAGCTGGTGTCCCAAGGCCCCGTCGCAGTGTGCTGGATGTGCCGGGCATCCCGGAGGCTAGGGATGGCAGTCGGCCCCCAACTCCACTGCAGAGAAGAAGCACCGGCCAGGGGTGCAAGTGGCATCCTTAGGCAGAGCAGGGTGCTGGGCTGGTGATTGAGGAAACCCCTTACCTTCCCTGGGGAAGCGGGACAGCAGCAGGCAAGGCGTTGGGATCCTGAGGAGCAGCAGAGCGCCAGGATAAGGCTCCCTGGGAGCTCGGGGTGCAGGCCGGCTCTCAGAGAGGGACTGGCGAGCCGCGAGGTGTGTGTGGTGCTGCCCTCTCACCTGGAGCAGGGGTTTAGAGCAATGACCCCCTGGGAGCTGCCTGACCTGCTGACCCTCTGCCATTGACTGCCCCAGAGGAGACTCAGTCCTGTCTCTTATTCTGCAGTGGTTGTCACCAGATGGAGTCCCTGAGCTGTGTGCCTGGGTCATGCTGATTGCTGCGGGAGCCTGCTCAGTTGCTTGCCTTTTTGGTTGCCAGGGAGGATCACCTTTCAGCCGCTTTGTGGGGTTGAGGTTTGATTTGGGAAACATTTTGATTGCTGCAGACCAGAAGAGCTTAACCTGTTGCAGTCTGTCACTTATTGGGAAGCCCGTTGGAGCTGCTGGGAGTGATGCCCTTGCTTCCTTGTGGTAGCATCTCAGCAGTGGCTGAAAGCTGCCAGTTACCGTCCCTGGGGTTCTTGAGTCAAGGATTGACTAATGCATTCTGGTTTGTTTTGTGGTTCTGGTTATGCCAGTTAAGTTCACTTGTAAATAATCCTATTATTCTTGTTTTGTAAATAAAGTGTAAATAGTTAAATCAGTTAAGTGTTAGACCTTCTTGGGACCCCGGGCTGCTCTGTGGGGAGCAGGGGTCAGCTGCAAAGTAAATTGGTGCTGGCTGGAAGCCCTTCCCCAGTCTCACCACACCATCCTTGATATTGGGCAGGGGTGGCAACTATCAGGCCGCCACCCAGGTTAAAGATAGAATCTAATTATTGCAGGCTTATCTTATAACCAGGATTGTCTTTTATTCAAGTAAACACAGTAATTTAAAAACAGTTGAAGATAATTTTTTAACTTGCTGAAAGAAACAGCTGCATAAGACAAGTAGCATTAGGCCTAGTTATTTTGGGTATGTAGTCAGGGCATTATTGCAGATGTTAAGTTTTAAACTTTAAGGTCTGACCCTGAGCTGAACACCACACTTCAGATTTGCTCCTCAGCATTTTTCAGCACATGCTTTCCACATAGAGTGAAAAAGGTTGGAACAGTGCTTGAGGGTGAATAAGCCAATGAGGAAGTAGACACAAAAATCCTAAAAACAAGTGAAAAAGTAAAAATGAGTTTGTTTGTCCTACTTAGCTAGAATCTTCCCAGCTGACAGCCTTACAGTTAGATTTGTTTCTCATATTGACTGTTCCCTCCTTGGTGGTTGCTACTCAACACCATTTTCTCAGCATGAAAGTGCAAACTATTGGCTGCTTCTGCAAATGACATCATGGCCCCACCTCAGCCAGCTGTCAGAAAATGGCTTTCCCCTGAGGCTGCATATATTATAGAAGTGACACATATGAACAGCTTCTTGCAGCTCAGCAACTAAAGAATGCAGATTTGTAGATTTGCAACTATTTGCTTTGCCGACCCAACAGATGCAAGCTTCACAGCTTACCTCCTTGTCAGCAAAATAGAAAATGAACATATAGGGAAACTCTTCCCACTTCCTACCCATGTTAGTTGTTTTGCTGTCATTATACTATCTTAGCAGCAAGAAGTTTACTTGGAAGAAATGTCATGCCCTTTCATTTTAAGATGTGGATTATTTTGGGGCCTTCATCTTGGGCCTATATGTGAAATCAAAACAAACATGCCATCGGCTAGACCATGTCTTTCCTTGATATAGCCAGACAAAGGTAGAGGAAAAAGCAAGTGCTCCAACTCCTTGAATGGCCTAGGGTCTTTGTGAGTGGCCTAGAGTCTAGCCTTTGTTTCTTTGTTTGAAGGGAAAAGGCTGCTAGGATGAAGTTGCATTTCCTCTGGGACCCATTCTCTGAAATGGGGACAGAGGCGAAATGGAGTTGGGGAATCTCTGGCTCCACATCTGTCGCCTCCTCCCACATCCTAGCCAGCTTCATGGAGAGATTGCACCATACCCTTGAAGGGGCTGCACAGATAACTCCCCAGTGCCTAGTGCAGCTTGGACCCTCAGGAGGTACCATTCCTCCCTGAGACAGAATGCCTCTTGTGGTGCCTACAGATGTTTAGGGGGCCGCGCTGTAACTCACGACACTTTATACAAAGGTGTTTGCCTGTTGGGTTGTGGGGTTGAGTCTGTCTTCACTGGGTCTGGATGGCTGGCAAGGACACTCTAGCAGCCTCTGAGAAGGCTGCCAAACCACCCCTTTCCCCAGCTCTGCCCCACCAGATTCAGGGCCATCAGAAGGGGAAGGGGAAGGGGAAGGAGGGAGAGGGAGCAGCATGGAGCTGCCTACTGAGCTGGGCCTGTCCAGAGCTGGGGGCTGGGCAAAGTACAAAAAAGCATGTGTTACATCACAGCTGTAGAGCACTTTCAGGGGCATGATCATGCAAAAAATATAACTTGTGTTACATTTCATGTTCCCGCAGAAGCTTGCAGCCCCACATTACTGCCAACCAGCCACAATCTGGCCATGTACTTCTGAGTACAATTGATTTCCTACTTCAGATAATAAGGAGTGATGAGCAATAAGCCTGTGCCAAGGGGCTGGTATTCGCTTCGGATTCAGATTTGGCCAATTCGGGGGACAGTGATTCAAATCACTAACCAAGTCAGCAAGACCCATGCTTTGCCTGCTCTCCCAGCCCAGCAATAGCTGCCCTGCCTACCCCAGCTCCCAGATCTCTGGAAAAAAAAGAGGCCTGACTCAGTGGGTGCTGCCAGGCAGGGGGTGATCCCTGCTGTCCCCCACTGCCCCATGCTGCATGGGGGGCTCTCCACAAGCCCCCTGACCTTTCCCTCACTCCCCCAGGACTCCCATGGGTGTCCCGCTTGGGCCAGCTATGGCCTTTTAAGAAAAAAAAAATGAACAAAAAATACCCAGTCCCACCATTTCTGCCGATGAGGGGTGATCCCCACCGCTCCCCATTGCCCCACATCATGTGGGGGGCTCTGCACAAGCCCCCCAAAGCCCCAAGGCTGCACCAGGAGCGGTGAGTCCCAGGGCTTGTCTCAGGATTTTTTTTTTAAGGGGCCAGAGCTGGCATAGGTGGGGCACCCATGGGGGGAGTGAGGGGGACTGGGGAGCTCATGGCAAAGCCCCCATGCAGCATGGGCCAGAGATCACCCCTCCCCCCACCCGGCAGCACCCGATGAGCACCCAGGCTTTTTATTTAAGTACTGATCTGGGGTGGGCAAGGCAGCCATGGGGAAGGTGGAGAAGTGGGGGGCCGGTGGGGCTGGGGGAGCAGGGGACATCCCACAGCCCCCTCCACAGCAGATTCAGAGAGCTTTGAATCAATTTCGGCCTTCAGATTGGTCCCCTGATTTGATTTGGATTCAGAGATTCAGTCACCAAATCAGGTTGAATCGCCTCCAGATTGAATTGCCACCCAAAGCTTCAGACAGCCCTAATGAGCAGGGATCTGAGTTTTGTGCTTGTCACAAAAAAATGTGGATTTCCTCTTTTAAGGAGAAAAACCAAGGAAACAACAGATTTCCCCTTGCAGGCTGCCATGTACACACATGCACATGGCAGCCAGGCAGCGTGGTGGACAGCAGCTCTGGTCACTCCCTCCAGGTAAGTCTATGGGGATGTCGGGGGTACATAGGTGAGGCAGTGGGGGGTGCAGAATTTCTGCCCCCACAGTGTGGCACAGGACTGCATCCTGGCCAGACCAGTTCTGGGCAGGAGCCACCTCTGGCCCAGCAGGCAGGACCTGGCATGGGAGGGAGCACTGTACTGCCATGGCTGCCAGGCACAACTCCATGCTGCCACCAGCACCACTGCAGCTGCACCTTACCTTGCCAGCCATGGCGGTGCATCACTCCCTCACACACTGGGTCCTACCTGCTGGGCCAGACAGGCAACTCCTTCCTGAAGCTGATCCAGCCAGGATGCAGCCCCATGCCCCACGGTGGGAGCAGAAATCTGGGTGGGGCACATGACCCCCCCCCACTCTCTCAATGTGTCACCTGTTCCATCCTGGCCTCCCCATGTGTTGCCTGTGCCAACACCTCCCCCTTCCCCACACGCCACCCTGTTCCTCACACATCCACCCCCTTCCTCACACACTGGGGGGCTGGGGCCTGAGGGTGGGGAGCAGTGGGTTGGGAGTGGGAGGCACCAGCAGAGCTGGGGAGGCTCTGGGTCAGGAATGAGGGGCATTGGCAGGGCCAAGGGGCTGTGAGTCAGGGGTACTGGTCAGAAGGGGGTTGGCAGGGGGCTGTAGCTTGGGAATGAGGGGCAACAGTATGGGCAGCAGAAGAGCACCAGCGTATGTCAGTGCCATGAACCAGCAGTGGGTAACAGCTGCAGCTGGATCTGTGTGTCCTAATAAGTGAGGGGCCAAGGGGAACTCTGATTTTCCATGATAAAAAAAGCCAAAATATGTAAGTATTTAGAATTTTTTTATTATAATGACTGAAGCACTGGAAGGCTTCCAAATTGCTTTAAAATTGTAAATAAATAAAATATTGTGTTCAACTGATACATATATACATAGTGGTGTTTCATTGTAATCAGAGAAAAATGTGGATTTGGAGGAGGGGGGTGGGTTAAATCGGAATTTGGATTTTTTTAAACAGAAAACCAGGATTCCTGGTGATGAGTGAATTGCAAAAGATGTAGTCCAGCTTTGTCTGGTGACTGAAACTGAACGCATTGATTCTTATCCAAACCTTATCTATAGCAATCCCCAAGTTCCTGAACCTTTGGGCCTGAGAGATGCACACAGACGACTGCACTGAAATTAATGCTTGCTTCATCCACATATTTCCCAGGATGATCAGGTACCTCGAGTCTATGAAAGTAGGTGGGAAATCTCACAGGAACAATTTCTTTTTCTCTCATTATATTTACTACTTCCCCTGGGCAGGAAATACTTGAAGAAGAGGCTAACTCATGGTATTTTGGTAATTCTGAATCTTGTATGAGAAGAAACTAGGATACAAAGCCATGAACTATGGATGTTAAAACAAATTATTTGTAATTCACTGAAAATGCCTCTGAACGTGTTCAATTGTTGGAGGGTTCAAAGTTTTGGAGGTAATTATTTAGTTGTTACAGGTTAAGCCAGGGGAGGGCAAAATATGGCCCATGGGCCAGGTTCAGCCCTCCAGGCCATTCTTTCCAGTCCATGGGGCCCCTAAAAAAAATTAGTATATTAATATTTATTTGCTCTTGGCTGCCTATCAAAGATGATAGGAGCCAGAGGCAGTAGGAGACAGGGGGATCTGGCAGGACCAAGCACCTCAGCCCTGCTCCACTCCCAGCCATTTCCTTGCCTTCCTGCTCCAACACTGCTCCAGCACTGCATGGCCTGGGCTGCATTGCCAGAGTGGGAAGCATGGGCCATGCCAGTACCCCAAGGCCAGGAGTGGGAGGGGAGTGTAGGCAGGGGTAGACGGTGTTTTTGTGTGTTCGTAGGGTGAGTCCCACATGCTTCCCCACTAAACACATGCACCCACATTCCCCCCTCACACTGCCATACACGCAGAACGTCACCCCCACACACATTCCCTCCACAAGCCCCATACCCACCCACACTCCACATACCCACCCACACTCCCATATGCTCCCTCACTCCACCCCATACCCCTACACCTATCCACTCCCACAGACATACCCATGACTTCTTCCACACCCTGCATAATCCACACACCTACAGCCCCCCACAAATTTATACCCACCCCCCCAGAATGTACAAGAATAGGACTTCATTTTAAGCTATTGTGCAATCACCTCTATGTATACTACACAAACACAAGTAAATCAGGACAAAAACATTTTTCGAAATCAAATTAATGTATGTTGTACATGTTTTCTTTTAAAATATAATTTGGTATTTTTCTGGCTCCAAGATGGAAAAATCCCTTGCTGAAAGTAGTACTTCTGGGGGCAAAGGTCAGGTGTTAGGGGGCAGGGCAGCTCATCACAAAATGGCGACCAGGGGTGGGGCACTTGTCAAGGGGTGGGGCTACTTTTGTGGCCCTTGACAGCTTACCCAAACTTGGAAAGCAGCCCTCACCCAAAATATTTGCCCATCCCTGGATTAAACAGTCATTAACAAAAGGCAGGTTGCTCTTGAAAGTGCAAGGAAGATCAGTTCTTAAGACCCCATCTTGTCATGTAGAACCTCTGGGTAGACTGCTCAGTACGTGCAGAGCTTCAGAAAGTCCAGGAGTGTGAGAGCTGCAGGACAGAATCAGAGCCTCTGCTTATATGCATAAGCTAAATCCAGATGAGCAGAGGCATGCAGTTTGTGGTGCCACAGTCGTGTTTGTATTGCTACACATCATGTAGTGAATGTTAAAACTTGTGCTGTACTACAACTTTGCAATGCAGCAGCAATATTTGCTACTGGGATTTCCTAGTAGCAAACAAAGACAAAGAAAAAGCGGTACAACACACACACACACACACACACAAAGGATGCACCAGTACAAATGGAGGCTGGGCCATCGAAAGCAATGCTCTGGCTGCTGGCCTGGCCTTCATGCTGCCCCTGCTGCTTCAGCACATCACCAGGACACCAGATAAGGCCTTTAGCTCTCCCTGGCTGATGAGCTGAGAGGAGATGGGCAAAATCTGCACATTTGTGGAACAATTTGTCCTGCAATGAGGTGCATGTGCATGTACTAAGGCAATTTATGCCACTGGAAATGCACACCTCTGCTCATCTGGATACAGCCATATGGTTTAGGCATGCCAGATTCTGTAGTCAATGGCATAGATGAGAATGATGTGGCTAGTACATATCCAACTGTTTTTAATTATCTGGCCCAAGGAACCAGTAAGCCATTTGCACCTAGGAAACCTGGGAATGTCCACAGTTGTGAGTTTAGTGGAGGGTTCAAGCTCTCTCCTTCAGATTTACAATGTGATCTCTGACCCTCTGCAACTGGGTCTTCTTTCTAATAAACAAGAAAACATAATTCAGATGACTTCTGCAGTTTCAAAAGGTCAGAATAACTTCCTCCTCTCTCATCCTGTCTGCCTAGTAAAAAGGATAGATTTCTGAAGAAGAGGCAGTTTCTGAGGTTAGTGCAAAAATCCTTAGCAGAAGTGGAAGGCTGATCTAGCTGACTTGTAGCTTTTCTCATGTGGCTTTATAGTTTTATTCAAAAGCAGGTATAAATTATGATTTGACTGGCTTTGTCTCAAACACTGAATAAATACTGAGAACTTTAATTTGAATAAAAGCCTGAGATCCAATTCTGTGGAATTCATGGCTCTTGTTATTAATTTCCCACTAGCATTCACATACAAATCATGTCTTAGTTTGCATGTTCCTCCAGCATTCCCAGATGGTCTACATGTTCAGCCATCTTGAAACAATGATACCTAGATATATGCAGAGAACACTAAAATGTGCACTGGTATTTTGAGTCTGAACACTGAATTTCAAAAAGGCTTCAGTGATAATACTTGTTACATACAATAGTTGGATTGATCTATTTTACTTCATGTTCCTCTAATGAAAAACTTGCATTGTTTCCCAGGAGCTGAACATCAAAGAGAGGCTGTGGAAAGCAGCAACAACTTTATCAAATTCTAAAGCTACTTTTCTGCTGTGAATGCCTACATGGTCATCACAGTCTTGCAGGTAGATAGCGCTGAATGAAAAGCGAGCAGCCAGAGGGAAATGAGAAGCCAATGCCTTCCTGGTTTTGTATCCCAAGCAGGCTTCTTATGATACCTTCAAAAGCAGGCAGTAGTTGGTGACTGCATTCTCTCCTAACCCCCAGGGGAAGAAGCCCTTATTGGCACTGAGGCCACTCTGAGTCAGACAGGTGCAAATGATGCCCTATTCCTGAGCTTCAGCGAATCAACCCTAGAATAACTATTAAACACCTAGCACCGCTATAAACTGAGTATCAAAAAATGCTGAGCAACCAGGCTGCCTTAAGTCTCCAAAAACTTTTCATACTGCCCTTTCTCTTTGCCAGTAACATTTTTTGTTTTAAAAATTCCTTAGAAGTCACTGCTAACAGCTATAGTTTCTTCATCAGCTCAATGATACACTGTCCCTTTACTCTGTTTGGTAGTGCTGTCACCCAATAAAGAATGCAACTCGAAACACATCATAACCTACTTCTTATTCCAATTTTATTTAGAGATGTACTTGAAACAAACTCTGAGGTGTGAACCATCTTGCAGTTCAGGATTCCATGGCTCATGTTTTTTTCATACTGGATTACAAGGAAGTTTTGGTTTGTGCATGTGCAGTTTTTTTTTTATAGTTTTCATTTTCCAGCATTGTTCAAAAGAATATTCTACATGGATGGATCTAGGATTTTGAAAAGGGGGTGCAGACTGTGTGACACATTATAACATACAACACAACACATTTTTCTCCAGTTAAAAAGAAAGTAGATGCGCTAGAAATATGCTGGCAACTATCTTGTGGGTTTTAAAGTCAAAGCAAAAAACATGTAAGTATTGGAATGAGTACTAAGTTGCTAGATTATATATACATTTAAAAAAACAACACCACACAAGGCAAAAAATAGTCAAAATACAGGCAACCCCTGATTAACAGTTTTGCTTAGCAAAACTATAGCACTCATTTTATACTGATACCTGATTCCTCTTAGCGCTCAGCAAATTTTGTTATAATGGCTACCATTGAAACTGACACTAATTCTGGCAGCCCTGATTCTGGTGATTTTGGTGGCTTTAGAAAGTGATTTTGGTGGCTTTAGAAATTGAAAGTTGGTTTTGCTTAACGCTTGGTTTTGCTTAATGCTCATTTTTCCAGGAACCAGTTAAGAGTGCTAAGCGCGGGTTTCCTGTCATTCAAAAGATATAGTGTCATTAGTTATGTAGACATTATACTTAAATGCACCTCTCATTCAGACTGATAAAACAAAATGTAATCTCGAAGATCTTGACAGTGCCTCCAGTATTTCATTATCAGGAACGGTTACACCTAACTTAATATTACCATCTGAGTTAAGATTTTTAGATGGAGCTAAAAACAGTTTGCTGGGTTGTGAAATAGAAGAGATGCTACCAGGAATAGCTAACAGATAGCAAAATAGTCTACCTGAAGAAAGGTAGACTGTATAGTGGAACGTCATGACCATTAAAAGCTTAGGGAGTCATTAACACTTGTGGAGTGGACAGAGATTAGCAAAAATGAGGGAGATGATAATGATCAATTGACTCTGTCAGCACTGCTTGAATAGAAATGCCTCAGCCTCTCCCAGGCACTTAGTTTAAAGTTTGGGTGAAGCAGAAATCAAAAGTGGGTGCAGCTACACCAGTTTACTCTTCTGGATCTGCCCCTGCTCAGCGGAGTATTAATTAATTAGCCTTCTAGCTCACCAACCATTATTTTCACATTGCTTACCAAAGGACTGTACCAATCACAAATTAATGTATGTAAATGGAAAGGACAGAAGAAAATATGTGTATGGGAGAGTGGAAATGACGGAGACCCAAGCAAAAAAACACTTTTTTCTTCCCAACAGTTTGCATGCAAGAGACCTAAAAAGATCTTTCTGCCTTTGTATCACAAAAAGGTAGAATACTACTCATTTTAAAGATGAGTTTAATAAAGAGAACACTAAAGTGAAGTTAATTCTATTTTCTTTAGTAGGTATTGTGCCAGTGGGAAATGCCACATCATACAGAATTTGATTCAAGCACCAACATGTTTGGAAAAAAGCATAAATCAAATAAAAGCTGTTTTCAAAGGGCAATGTTGTATTTATGTATTGAAATTAAAAAGTAGATGCATCTATCTTTGAGATAATGTTGATTAAGTTTATGCCACACTTCTCCAGCAATCCAGCATCTTAGATTGGTGTGAACATATTTTGTATTCATGTCTCAGGGGTCAGTGACTCTGTCTGTTATTCTTGGAGACTTATTTATGCAATAAGCTAACTATGTAAGTTACCAGATCACAATTATGCATAGGGAGGAGAGTGTAGCTCACAGGGGTGTTGGATACAGAAGAGACAGCTTTGCAGAAAAGGAAATAAAAAATGGTCTATTTTCTTCATTTATGCTCTTGCTTAGAACAGCTCAGCGCTGGCATGTTCAACTCTAGGAGGAATATCCACCTTTTGACAGCCTGGTGATATCAGCAAAATTAAACCTCTGAGCACAGGCTTTTTTTTTTTAATTGGGCTTACTGCCTCTGCTAACAAATTGCAAACATCAAAATGCATGTACATGTAAACAAAGCCTGCATGTAGAAGTCCTGCATTGTTTAAATATATGCAAAAGCAAAGTTCTCAGCAAAAACTCTCCTCTAACCCTCCTCCCAGTGTGTGTGCAGGTATAAAGATACATATTTATGTATATTTTCTCTTACTTTGCTTTATTCCTAGCAAACCTGGGCATTTATTCCCACAAGCCTATTTATAATGACGCTTTAGGTTCAGCTGCCTGTCCCCTTTGGCTTTCCTCCTGAAGCAGAGAAGCATTTGCTCAGAGCACACCAGGTGTTACTTTCATATCCTCAGACACACTAGAATATATTAACACAAACAGTAAATCAAAACATAGCAAAATTAATGATCACTGCCAGGGTATGGAAACCAAATTCCTTATTACTGAACAAGACTTTTGTGCGTTGTTTCTCTTATCTTAGTTTCCAGATTATTATAGAATCAGATACCAATAGCTAATTAGTAGTTTTAATTATTGGTTTGAGTTTGCATAAATTATGCTGAAATGCTCACGTTTCTTTTGCTTTAATCAATATAATATGTCAGAAGGTTGCTTGGGGTTGTAAGATAATGAGATAACTGAAGCAGTATCCCGTCTGCTTCATTATTGTAGGTCTCAGCCCAAAGAGACTATGGGACATCAGAATTCTCCCAGTTTAAAGCATCTGAATTGAAGCCTACAACTGTTCATCAGCCCTGATGTCTTTGCTCCTGTTGTCTGACAATCAGGCTACAAAATGAGATTGAGGAATAAAGAAATGAATGAATTTATGTTTTATAAGAAATGTCAAGCTGCTGAAATGGTGGAAATTGTGAAAGCCTCCACCTCATTGACTAAGAGACAGATGTCTGCTTCAAATGAAACCTGCTGAGGATACAAGTGGCTTGTAAGTATTTGTGGGCACAGTTTTGATCTTCTGACCAGATTCAACTTTCACATGCATTGGTGCAACCCTAATGATGTGGAACTGCATTAGTGTAACCCTAGCTCACCTCTTACGATCTTAAGTTTTCATCAGGGTTTGAATTACACTATGACCCTTGGAGGGGTCTGCAAAACAAAAAAAACTGGACTGTCCATCATGAAAAATAAAATCAGAGCCCCCCCAAGTTATGATTTGCAAATCTTACAGGGGGGCTTTTATCTCTTATGGAGGGGCTGAGTCCCCCAAGCTCCCCCATAATTCGAACCCTGGTTTTTTTTATCAGTAGAGTTCTCTAGGTTCTTAACTTTCTGCTCTGCCCATGGCTAGAATGGCTGCCTCTAGCACAACTGTGCAGCTGGTCTCTAACTCTGGCCCAAATCGAACTGGGATCCACAAATTGCTTCATTTAAATTCCATGACAAACCTGATGTAAAAAGTGTTCCCGAGCATTCCTACGACATTCCAGAAGGATCAGGCTACATACAAAAGAGGAGGGCCATGCCAATCTTTGTGCCCCCTGTTTATATCTCAGTAGTTAGTTCACTTACTCAAGAGGTAGAAAACAGACCTTGTACCTTCCACAGCTTGAGGGAGTTCAAACCTAGATCACACATACAAGTAAATGACCTTCAGGCTGCAAGCTGGTCTGGAAAAGGGGGGCACTTTCCACTCTTTCTGCTGACATTTGCCACATCACAAAAAGAGAATGAAAGATTAATTGGACCAAAACAAAAGCACAAAAAGAACCTTTTAATCTGGTCATTCAGCTGGGAGAGAGGGGATGTGAACACTTCTCCCTCTCCCACAGACCTTATACCTCCCTCTTTAGCAATTCCTACAGGCTAGCTCAGGGTAGGTACAGATGGTACAGTTTCACCAGTTGAAATGCTTGGTGTACAAGCATTCGCAATACTTCCATCAGACAAAAAAATGGCTGATATAGTAGACATGTCCACTGCATCAGGGATGAACTTATCTCTGAGATTCAACTTGTACATCTTTTCAATTGTTGGAGCTATTGTGGTGTTCTCCAGCATCCCAGCATGCAGCCTTGCTCCCCCACCCAACAAGCAAGATAGTGTGCAACTCAGGCTGCACTCTACTGCTGCAGGCTCAGACATAGGAAAACCTTGCCCCTTAACAGCTGAGGGGCTAGGAAAGCCCAGCCCCTTTACACAGCCCAGAGGGTGTGCAGCTGTCAGACCCCCACCCTGAGCTGGTGGAAGAAAGCCACCCACTATAGCATTAGACCCCAGACCTGACCCAACCCTGTGCACAAATCCCCTGATCAGTCCTCACCTGCTAGCCTGTCCCTACCCCAACATCTCCAGAGACTCCAGACCCACCCACTCTTCCTCTGGCATGGATATGAGCCAGCCTACCCTTGCAATTCCCAGAGACCCCTGACATCCCCCTCTCACCTGCATAGACATGGTCCAGCCTGCTCATGTCCCCTCCTCCCCCTTCTTGGAGCTCCCAGACTCATTTCCCCACTCAGCCTGCACCTGAAGGTTCAGAGCTGGCAGGGGAAGATTTTTCACTGACCTGCACTGGATCCTATGGCTGGTGCAAGAGGGTTAAGGATCCATTGGGCTGCTGGAAGGGAAAATAACAATGATAACAATTTTTCATTTATCATTATAAATGAAAATGGTTTCTTGAAAAAATGTCCTAGACAGCTGGAGTCCTAATCAAACTCTGGGACCTGAACACTTCATTGCCCTGAGCAGGGTGGGTAAGAATTCTGACTCGGACCCAGGTCAAAATTTCACACCCAACTCTTCTTTATTTAGTATTTATTTATTGAGTAGCACTATTGAAGGCAAAAAAAGGAAAGGAGCATGATACAAATCTGAAACGAAATATAAACTTTTACGCACAGTTAACCTGTCTTAACAAGAGTGTTTTCTTATCAAAATAATGTATGTTAGACATTGATTTCTGCCCAGGATCAATGAGCTGAAGGTACTCCTCAGCTTGTAGGAACATCCCAGAAACATCCTAGCTGACAGAAGTCCTGGAAAGCAGTTTATCTACTAGACAAATGTAATGAAGACAGCTCCATCCATAATGGCATTATCTATGACCTTAAAAGATAGTCCTCTCTAGTCCCAAAGGCAGATTCTTCTCCATCAAAAAATCTGTATATAAGACTATGGAAGAACATAAGTCTAAGGAATAAAGGGCACAACAATCCTCTCAGAGAAAGCATGGTTCATTTCTTGAAAGAAGTAGACTTTGCTGAAGTAAATAAATTAATTGGTGCATTGTCTTGGGGTTTGCAAAAGGGGATCAGTGACAGATGTCAGGAACACATGGAAATTTCCCATGTGGGGTGGAAGAAATATTAAAAGGGAAAAACTATATAGGGTCTTGACCTGACAGGTAATCAAGAAATTGAAATGTTTGAAGAATGATAGAATTTGAGACCAGATGGGATCCAACATGCTGAAAAAATGGCATTCAGAGAGATGGGGGAAGTATTAATTGCTTTAGTGCCCTACAGATTTATGATGTGCATCCATAACGGCAGCACCTGTGGACGCAGTATGCTGAACGTATTGAGCCTGGTGCTCCGTGCTCCTGTTTAACATTTTATAATGCATGACTATAGAGTGCATAACGTATTCCCTTCACAGTTCTTTATTTTGTTCCCAGACTCAGGCACTTATACTAAGTGTTTTGAATTTTATAGGTTGTTTCTTTCCCTCCTGCTTCTGGTCTATGTGGTCCCTTCTTTGTTGCCATCCCCTTTTTGACCTTATTTTGTATCAGTTGCAATTTAATCTATTTATTGCATCTTATTTCTTATCCTAATATTTACCATAATGACCCTTTCCTCTAGTCACAGTGCTGCACACTAAACTGTTCCATTGAAAAAATTCTTCCTGGCTTGGTAGCTAAGTCAGATATTTATTCAGGAAAGTATCCAACTCATTTCCTAAACAATTTGTTTATGGAGATACCTGTAGGCTCCATTGACAAGTCTTGGTATTTTGTGGCAGATACTCGGCTGGTGGAAGCTGTCTTTGATGAAATCAGAACAGAATAAAAATGAAGAAAATATACTACCTACTCCATAGTCACATGTTATGAAACCTTATGTAGTAGATGAAAAGAGAAGGCTCAGTGCTTTTCTTTACACAGCATCCACAGATGCCCTCTAACAAATCATGCTTTTGCCTCAGTTCAACATGCCCATCTGTTCAATAGACAGATTAATGCTTATGCCAGACAGAGGGTTTGAACTGTAATGTTTGTCAGGGACATTAGACCAGATTCTTAAACATATTTAGGTGCCTAACATGTATTGAAATCAGTTTGAATGAGATCATCTGATAAAAGTACAAACTGTAGCAATTAATAACAGTGCAATCTACTGATCTATCCATATGGCTCTTATCACCAATGCATCTGGGTAGCTTTTATCTATACAGTACCCTGTGAGGAAGGAAAACATTATCTCCATTCACAAATGTAAATTTGAAACACTTAATTTGTCAGGAGTTCATGCTAGAAATCTGTATCTGAGCCAGAAATAAAACCCAGTACTTATGATTGCCAGTCCACTGCACTAGACAAGTTCAGCCTTCCCCACTGCAAAGTTGAAAAGGTGACAGGAAACCTCATAAAACAAGAGATCTGTATTGTATGTCTGATGGCATCATGGGGAAACTTTTCAAAACATTACTCATGGAGAGACATGGGGGAAACTGAAATTATAATTTAATTAGGAAAATTCAGTATGAATTCACAAAAGGGAGATGGTGTTTCAACAAACACCAATAACATTTTTTTAGCTGTAGTAAAAAGCTAATAGTGGGAAGGTACATCTCTAATTCAATGAGTTTGTTTGAGGGGAAGATGAAAGGATCAACCTTCTTATGTTTCTTCATGACATAGTAGCAGCCCTTGGCCTGAGGAAACATGGAGAACCTAGCTTTAGCCTGGCACACTGGAAAGGACAAATGGCAGACTCTCAAAAGAGAGGGTACTCTACACTGCTCCGAACACAGGCCTGTATCAAATTTCTTGAAAAATGGAAGGAACAACAAGATTTTGGAGACAGCACCAAGAAATCAGTCTGTTTACACATGGCTGGGATGCTAGCTGCAGTAGCAGCAAGTCTATAAGAAGTTATTTTAATAAAGAGTCTTGTTATTACTCAGCATGCCATATAGAATTGTAAAGGATGAGTTACTTCAATGGGCAAAGAACTAATCTGAAAGATCAAACAGAAAAAAGCACAATAGTAACTGAATGCAAACAGTTCCACATGTAGGGATATGACTGGCGAAGTGTCATAAAGATTAGCACTAGGATCGACTTTGCTCACTTTATATATTAATGAACTAGAAGAAGGAAGATTCAGAAAGTGGATTACATTTGCTGATGATAAAGAAGTGAAAGGGCAGTTGAAACAGGGGAAGAGGGTAACAAAATTCTGAACACATAGTCTATGAGCTAGAGGGAGATAAGTAGCTTATAAAATTCAAAGTACATAATCTAAGGTAATGAGTTTGGAAACAAAAAACAAGGAAAGGGAACATATACGGGATAGTCATGCATTGCGA
Organism: Caiman crocodilus; assembly: GCA_030014935.1. Classification (NCBI taxonomy): domain Eukaryota; kingdom Metazoa; phylum Chordata; order Crocodylia; family Alligatoridae; genus Caiman; species Caiman crocodilus. Next base: position 239,346,777 of record JAGPOW010000261.1, read on the forward strand.
AACATTAAACAAGAAAAGCATTGGAGATTAGTGGCATATAAAACTCTAACACAATTAGCAACAGTGCTGAATAACAGTGAGAAATGAGGAAGAAAAACTCTGGTACAGAAAAAATTAACAAATACATTGGAACAAAATCAGCTGAATCCTATAAAAGAGACTGCTTTAAAGTCCAAATATGGCATATTCCTAGCAAGCTATGAAAAATGCATTATAGAAAAAGGGATGGCATAATAGACCCTGTCCAGAAGCAAACAGCTACTGAAGCATCTTGATTATTCAGGGATCTGAGATGTAGTTTAGGTTTGTATTATTAGAAGACAGAAGATTAAGAGGAGGCTTCACATAATACACAACCCTAAAGGGAAAAGCAAGGAGAGATGCTACAAGGAAGTTTTTGCTAGTGACAAATGTAAGGGCAAAAAGGCATGAACTCCAGCTAAGGGCCAGGCACCAAAGGAATTTAGGCAGAATTTCTTTGCACAGAGAATGAACTGTGTAATGCACCAAGGGCAACAACAGGGACAAGCAATGTAAACAGTTTTGAAAAGGAGTTTGACATATATTTAAAAGCAAGGACCATCTTGTGGTCTCTGATATTAACCCCACAGCATAGGTCATGCATTTAGGTGACCTTCCATCCATGTTATCCTCCCTTATACTCCATAGGCCTGATCTCAAGCCCACTGAACTTAGTAGAAGTCTTCTGACTGACTGGAATGGGCTTTGGATTAAGTCCCATATGAAGAGTGGCTTTTCTATTGAAGTCGTTCTTTTTTTTTCCTTACCACCTGCTTATAATTAGCTCAGTGCTTCATGTTGTTCTTTAAATTACATGAAACTGTCCAGAATCACCCAGTTTGGGTTACTCTGTTGAGGAACTTATGGTCCTTCCTGGCCACTAGTGTTGTCCCCCTTGTGCTTTTCCTCCTGTGTGTGTGAACTGAAAGATCCTTCCTGCTGTTCTACCCTTCACTTAGCCATATATCTATCTTGCAACGGCAAGCTGTTGCTTTCCCCTCAAGCCTTCCCCCTCTTTTTACCAGCCCCCATACTTGTTTCTGCTTTCTATCCCTGCTGCTAGAACTTTTTTCCTGTTCCTTCTTTGCCTTCCCCTCTATGACCCTCTTCTTCATATCTATAGTATAAATTTCTGATTGAACTGTGGACCTCATAGTCCTCCTATGCATCTTCTTCTTTCCATCCAAAAACATACCATTCACAGCTTTTCTTCTGTTCTCCAAAAGCTTCATCTTAGTAACTGCTCAGCTCTGTGATATTTGAAAGGAGACTGCTATCAACTCTGGGCCACGTGACATCTGGATGCCCCTAAATGCCAGTTTCCAACTTCTACCCATGCTACTACTCCATCAGTCCAACACAATTCAATTAGGCAGCTGAGTGAAAGGAGTGGGATAGGAAGGTGAGCGTAGCCACAGTGATACTACACCACCAGTGCTTCTTAAAGAGACAGCCTGCTAAAGAGATATCAACTTTTTTTTTAAGAGAGTTGGTCCCAACAACTCTGAACCCATAGTGTATGAATGGGCTTGAAATTTCTGTAGTACATTCCTCTCATCCTTGAAATAAATGTTAAGTGAAGTGTGAAAAACAAACCATTGACCATATTTCTGTCAGAACAGATTCATACTAACAATATTCAGCTTTTCATTATCACCCTGCATTTCTTCTTTGCATCAAAGACTTTTGGATTAAAAACCTTTAGCAGATAGAACTCAACCAATTTCAGTTTCCAAAATCTTGATAATTCTCATCCGAGCCTGCAGTTTTGCCCTGCAATACAAACTCCCATCAGCAGTGCTCACTGGGACATGCCTAATGAGTGTCAGCCTTTCCCTAGGTTTGTAGAGAGGTCTCCGAAACATAACTGTGCCCTAAATAATGAGAGAGAGGTACCTGGGGAATTCTAGTCCTTAGTGAACCTCAAGTACAAACCAAGCTCATTCTCTTCTATCTTGTTCTAAGTCAATCTGAATGTATTATGGACCACAGAGTCACAAATTGTATTTGATTATTTATAACCATAAAATAAATGGAATAATTTGAGTCCTGTGAGTTTCCCTGTGACAGATAAGGCAAGAAACAGCAAATTCCCTGGTGGATATATATATGATTAATGTATGATAAATCTGTAATATTCTTGAATCTGACAGCCATTCAGAACAAGCATGGAGCTGGGACTTTCTACTACTACCCCCACTAAATAAAATACAAACTTTTAGTTTTCAGCTGATAAGTCAGCTCAGATCAGAGAAATATATACATTATCTTGTCTTTGTTCTGAACAATTTTTGTTCCTTCAGATACAGAATAGTCTTCCAAAATGCATTTGTGTAATCAGGAATAAAGATAAAGATAATATTTCCTAGCATTTCTTTAATATATCAGACTAAGATGAAAGACTAGGGATTTGCTGACCATCAGGGACAATATCTTCCTATGATTAAAGTTACCTATGTAACCTGGACAAAACTACATCAAAGTGCTCATTAGGTGAACATGTATGTGTAACCAAACTAAGTCAGAGACTTTCAGTTGTGTTAAAATCCAGAGCTCCACAGAAAATCAGTTTCTGTGAGGGGGATGTATAAAGAACACTATCACTGCACTCTGCCACCTTCCCAGTGACATATCTCTTACCATAGTGGAAAAACAAAACCTGTGTTTATCTTAGTGCACTGAGAGAGACATCCAGTAAAGACTTGTGCCTTACAAAACCAGCTGGCTGAGAGCAAAAAAATTAAAGGAAACTGATCTAATTCATTTGTTCTTGCTATTAAATATTACAAGAATTAAGTATAAGTTATCAGGTGGCATGTCTACACAAGCAATTAATGTGACTAAATAAACTGTGGTGCAATTTGAGATGGAATAAACTATCCCAATGTCACCATCTACACGTGTATTTAAGTGTAATTTAATCTGCCATTGAATAGTACTTGTATCTGCTGGCCTATCTGACACCACTGTAAATTAGTCAACACTAGCCCATTTGCCATGCATGCGTAGATGGTAACACTTTACTGGACAGTAAATTAGTCTCCTGCACAGTAAAGTGCACATGTAGATGCACCTAAGGACTCTTATTTTTTTGACATTCCCATAAAGCTTGAAATAATTTAAATAGTTCATTCTTATATGGGAAGAGAGGAAAGATTGCATAAACACACTGCAGAGAAATGCAGATGCTTTCAAGAGCAGTGGCATTTAGTTGGGCAAGCAATAAGCACATGCAGTCAGTAAAAGCTTGCACATCAGAAATCTATCCAGGATCTCCACAAACACTTCCACAGCCAACATATAGAACATACTATATGTCAGATGCATGTTTAGGCCTTCAGAGTCATAACTTCTAACCATTCACAAAGACAACCTTGTTCCCAAAATGTAATTATGTTTATTTTTTGGAAGAAGGAAAATGCTACTGCATTATCACAAAACTGACACAAGGAATAGATTTTGGCACCAAAAATGCCAAAAATGTGCATACATTATTCAATCTGAAAAAAGCAATATCCCAGCTATTTTCCTGCTGGGTTAAAAAACAGGATGCACTTAAATATAAAACAAACCAGACCAATCACCAAGAGTCAAAATCTCTTTGATGCACTTGATAACAGAACTCTATTGTTTCTCAGATGGACATGGACCATTTGGAGACCATCTGTACATCCAGGTTTTATTGCACACATAGAAGATATTTTACAGTAACCACTCTACATTTTTAATGCTTCTTCGGGGGGGGGGCCTTTGGAGTGAGTTTAAGGAATTTTAAAGAGGAAGATATAACAGGGGGAATAATGCCACTAAGTGCTTTAAACTGACCGTGCTGCTTGGTTTGATAGGAGAGGGAGCGAGCATAGCAAAGGTATATTGGAAAGGTGCTGATCCTCCGGAAATTCAGATTCATTCATTTATTGCTTACTTTCAGGAGTAATTAGTGCTTTCATTTCTTGGTTAATGCCTCCTAATGGTCACTTTATTCTAGAAACTGCATAGTAGCATAATGGTGGGAAGGAAAATTAATTGTGTAAAAGAGCTTTCTTGGGATCAGCCTGATAAAATCTAAAGGGAAAAATTTTTTATCTCAGACCTAAGAATGAGCATGACTTTTTTCCAGATGAAGACAGAACAGAATAATTTGTCTGGCATTGTACAGAACTCTAGACAAAAAGGAACAGATAATACAGACCAAGTGCTTTGAATAGGGTTTTTAAACCCGAAAGCTTGTTAAGAAAATTTTTTCCAACTATTTAAGTTGGTCTAGAAAAGATATCAGATTCACCCTAAGAACCTTGTCTGCCTTTAATTTCAAGGGACACATCTACCAATAGTACACTATTCTGCCTATATGAGGTCATGATTTTAATTTGTGTGTTTCTACTGGAGACTCTGATGTAAGGGATGTAATTTGGATTTGAGAAAACTGATGTTCTGATGCTCTTTTGATTTATTTCCCCTTTACCTCGGCATGGGGGGTTGTGAATAAAATTAAGTGAATAAATAGCTTAGAAATCTTCTGGAACTCCTTTATAGTTGAACCTCATATTTGTGCTTACAATACATGCTCAGACTCTTGCAGTCCAGGAACAGCAGTACAATTGTTTTAAAAGGTCATGCCTCTCTGAACCAGTTAGTATCGAAGGTACCACCCTGCCCTACCTACCTTTTGCAATTTGGTATTAGAGACACCAGTTATACTTCCTAAACACTCATTCTCCAATGCAGGATGGGACAAGGAGCCTGGAGGTATTTGATCATCTCTGCCACTAGAGTCTAAACCTCACAGGTGACTCTAGAATTCAGAGAAGAGGGAGTTATACAGGCAAGTAACTTCCCCAACAAGGTTTTCTGCCCTTGTGCAAATCCTGGAGGAGGAACCACAGCTCTTAGTCACTCCTAGAGCAGGCAGAACTCTGCTGAAGTAAAAGGAGTTTTGCTTGACTTAGCAAGAAGTAATAGCTGAGTAAGAGGTTCAGAAATTGACCCATCATTTGTCTAGCAGACATCTCATATCAACCAAAAATGCTCATCATCCAATAAAATTACATCAAAAATGTTTGATCTGGCTCTATGGTGAGCCAGCAGCATCCTCACATCCTTAGACCAAGCAGATAGGTACTCTAAATCCAGAGAAGCAAGACACAGCCTCATCAATAAATGAGCTGTTAAATTGATTTCTTCTCATTGAATGGCACTTCATTCACAAATGTATCATGTTTCATGAAGACCATTTTGCTTTTAAAAACTTGGCTGTTCTGAGCTAAAACACTTTCAATATAAACATGCCTTTCAAAACCCTTATTGGCTTTGTCAATGTGTAAAATCCCATTTTTCCACATATTCACAGTAATTCAGACCTGGATGTCAATCACTTTTTCTTCCCACAAAACAATTTTATACTATAGAGTACATTTCATTCCTGTCGTGGCACACAGTGAACTATTTGAAAAGGATAAATATCACTTAAGGAAATATTCGGTGCCATTCCTTTTGCTGTATCTCCTTTAAAATGCTGTATCCCATTGTATTTTCTCTTACAACCTGGCTTTGTTTGCATAGAGAATCCTGAGTGGAACGTTGCACTTCACTTGTTCCAAGCGTATGAGGAAAAAAAGTGCAAAACCATTACTTTGCAAAAATAGATAAGTAAGGATCTTGCCTGTCAAATGATGTCCCCCATGCTTGCCAGACAAAAAAAGTGACTGGATAAACCCAATACAAGACTCTATAATCCATGGAGCATGAAATGCCTTGGGGATGAAGAGTCCATATTGTGCATTTCTTCATGTTTCTCACTTTTTCCCCCCCATCACGGTGATGCAGAAACTGCAATGCATTACAAAACAGCTGCTGGGAGAGTCTATACATATACACAGGTCAATCTCTGACGAAATATTTCCTAGTTAAGGATGCTCCAACCTGATCAGTGATATTTCAGATGCAACACTGAGCTCATGGAATGTTACATATTGTTATGGTAAGGCAGTCGGTGTAAACCTGCTGTGCTGCTCATAACACACCCAGACATTTTTAGCATAATTGTTCTCACAAACAGCCAGAGGTAGCAAAACAGCTATACATGTGATCAAGCTATTCGTATACAGTATCTATCTCATGCTACTTCCATATGTTATTTGTGGCATCTGCCACTGTTTTCACTTGAGGGGGGTGTTGTTTGTTTGTTTTTCTTCTCAGCTCTGCAATCCATATCTGCTTTTGTTTGGGGAATACAAGCCTATATTTTGATGCTTCAGACTGGAAGACAATGAATACCTTGTCTGGGTTCCATGTATGATGGGCTTAATACTCAAGAGGGCCTAACATGATCTCTGTGCAGCTGTAGGCATGTCATTATCTAACTCCACTCAAGGGGGCAATATACCCCCTACTGTAAATTAGGGCTGTTTCAGCAATACTCTGATTCATGTCAGCAGAAATGGCCCATGGTGATTGGTAGTGCCAGCAAAGATATAATTAGAGCACAGCATAGTCTGGCTTGCTTTTTCCTGCCTTATGCACTTGGTCTTGCCTTCTCTGTCAAAGGCCAGGAAGGTCTTTCAAGAACACAATGTGGGAAACCACAGTTTTGAGCCTTTGAAGCTGCCTTGTCCTGATCTGGCAGAGTCCAAGTTCCTTCCTTGCTGCCTATCATCCTTTCATATGAAGCACCTTAGGCCACCATGTAACCAGCCAGCTATGCTGGCCAGTAAGTAATAAGGTTGGACTTATGTCCACACACCACACATCTCAACCTACCTACTTGTTCACTGAGTGCCATAACAGACAGATGCCCCTGGGACAACTAAGAGATTTTTAATAAATAGCAGAGCAGTAGGTTAGGCCAAGGTTTTATTCTGATGGTCTCTGGGCAGAACCACACAGAGGAATAAAGGGCTCCTCCTCCACCTACGCAGCTGGGTAAAGAATATGAAAATATCGTTTCAGAGTGAGCAAAGCAAGCAAGGTCCTGAGGTCCTGAAAACTCTGCAGCTAAGAATCAGGAACTTTGCAGCTAACTCAGATGAAAACTAATGATACCAGACCTCTTTTTTTTGTTTACACACAAGAGCATAGGCGACGCATAGGGAGGGCATGGGAGGCACATCCCCACCCCAATTGGCCCTCTCTGGCCAGGGAGTGGAGGGCAACGGCCAGTGTCCCCCTCCCCCCGAGAATGTGGAGGCACCGAGAGAAGCACCGGCACAACCCCCCTACCAGTCAGTGATCAACTGCTGAGTAGACACCCCCCCAGTTGGCTGCTGATGCCCCCCCCCGGATCAGGAGGCACCAATCACCCATGCACAAGAGTAGAAAAGGAAATGGGTTAACCCATATTATTCCTCAAGCATGGTGGCATGATTTGGGGTCAGATTCACACTTAGTTGCTCTTGAAACAAGGCAGCATAAGTTATGTCATTGCACCAGCCTGAACTGCTGGACCTCAGGAAATATGCACTCAAAGTGAGGCAGGTGAGACGCATAGGATCACCACTAGAGCTGTGCTGGGTTGAAAGTGCATCTGACTGAAGTGTTATGACCTACTGTCTGGTAGAGGTTCCATAGCTGTGGTCCTGCATGTGGGGTTATGGGTACATTTGCTGTGTATCTCTGAGTTGATTCTAGGCTCTAATCCTTCTCAAGAGATTGTTGTTGGGTGTAGTGATGGGGAAAAAAAAATTAAATGTTCAAGTTACTTTAGACCTGTATGAAAAAATTAACCAGATAAATACTTCCATTGAGATAAAGGGGTTTAAAATAAAACAAGTCTTAGTTCTTACCAGCTGATGGTATATGAGGCACAGAACAGAGCTTGAAAAGAGGAGTGTTTTGCTTTGTAAATTCAAATCAGAAGAGCAGATTTCTTATGTTTTCAAGAACACTGCAACACCATTTGTTCCCACAGCAGGCTAAAGAAACCAGCATGAGAGGAGGAAATGAAGGCAAAGGATTGAAAATAAAATAAAGGCTGCATGTTTGGATGACCCAGACCAACACTGTGCAGGAGAGAAATTGGGAGACTAATCCTTCTCCATTTTTGAAAGATTGGCATAAGTCTTACAGGTAAAGGGAGAACACTGATCTTTTAAAAATGATTTGCTTTCCACATTATTATTCCCCAGTCTCTAACCACATTTTTTGCACTATTAAGATCTTTCTGAACAAGCACTGGAAGTTGAGACAACTAATATATTTTTGATACGTAACAGTAAATTTGTCCAAATGTTATCTTCTGAAAACAAAATGGCTAAGGATCTTAATTGATACCCTATATTAGATGGCTGCTTTAATACATATCTCTATGTCTGTTAACTGATGCTGTCTAACCTTATTAAAAATGAATGCATGTCTTTTGTTTTTTGCCAATTGAGTTCAGTTAACTGACCTCAGGGAAAAATAGTAAGATACATGGACTTATTCCTGGGATCTCTTTACCTCTTGAGATGAGTGTGTATCCCACACTGAGCCAAAGAAAAACAATGTACAGACTTTGAATGGAGACTAGATACTAGCACTACTTTTGACATATTTGTGGGCATTGCCAATGAGAGTGAAAAAAACAGAAATGGACCCGAAATAGTTTTATGCTGGTCTGTGAGGTACAGTTAGAAGAGATTCAACAATGAAACCAGTTAGGCACTTCAGTTGTAACTAGTAATTAATGAACACATTCCAACTGATGTTCCATTCATGAACTGTTCTTTATGAGTGTCTTTAGATGTGCTCCAGCGGTGGGGATGGAGCGCTTTAATTAGAACGGCTCTCAGGAGCCACTCTAATTAAAGCACGTGCAGCATCTCATGTATTCAGCAGTCTGCAGTTCAGAATGGTGGCAGGGGTGGTTTAACCAAGGCTTGCTCATTAAGCTTTAGTTAAAGCTCCCCAACCACCATTTTGAAGTGTGGGGACACTGAGTACATGAGATGCTGTGGATGCTGGGGTGTGCTAATTAGCATGTTGCTGCAGACTCAATTAATTGAGTCTGCTCCAACACACAGTAATTACAGCACATTGGAGCAGCATTCCACACATCTACAGGTACCCTTTTAGATCATAATTTTGAATTTTGGGGAGTTCAAAACTATGCAATGGATAGCTTGTGTCAATAATATTTCCCAACTTGATCATAAGCAGTACATCATTCATACTCAACATTAAGAGCTTACTTCCTATGAAGACACTGTACTGTTTAACACATGCTGTTTTGATGAATTTGCCTTACAATGAACTCATTTGGAGAATTTCCCTGTAAAAGGAGCATGAGAGTTATATGAACCCATGTAAAGCAAATCTATTTAAAATTATGAGTATTTGCAAAAAAAAAAAAGAAAACATTGTCCTTATGCTCAACATCTTCCATTTGATCATACCAGGTCTACATGCCATCAATGGAAGGCTTCCTATAGACCCTGTAGTGGATTGCTGTCCATAGTTTCAAACTGGGGCACCTTTTCCAGCAGTAAGAACATTTTTTCATCAGTGGACAGGATTTACAGTGAAACTGCCTGCAGTCTGTGGTAGATTTCCCTTCATTTTGTCCAATTTTCCCCACAAGTGGATGAGTGAGATAACTTGACTTAATTATGTCATTTTAGCACCAGCCTCTTTGGTGGCAATTACAGAGAAAAAAGAGAATGGAATCCCTGGGAGCTTTTCTAAGTTCTTTATTATTTTCTCTTTGAAAATTATCCTTCCATACTTCATCTTGAGCTGCCTCTTTTCAAGCTGAATAGCCCTGTTGCTGCTGCTGAATGTATGGACATGACCACCCACACTTAGAACAACCTTCCCTCTTGCTGAGTTTCTCTGAAATGGTAGGCAGCAGGGCTCATGCAGCAATAAAACTTCATGATCACAGGGGAAGGAAATAGTGCGAAGCCTAGCATCCCCTGCTGTTTCCATATGATTTCCTAATTTCAAAATAGTCTGAGAAATAATGGAAGGGAAATATATTGTGAGAATTTCCTCTGTGCTCTTGTTCCATTTCCCACTTGGCTTGTTATTTGTGTGAGGAATTCTTTAAACTTCTATACCAAACCAGCAAAGTTACCCTGAAGAAACCAAACTTTTCTCCCCCTATGTTAAAGGTCAATTTTCCTCTTGACCCCAAGAAGTGGAGTCAACACAGTCATTTTCTCTTGCTTGAGAGCTTTCACTCCCATGCGACATGAATATGGTCAAATATGATCAGAAGAGGAGGATTTACCACAAACTGTCACGTTAGTTTTGAGCTCCTAAAATTTAGGTTGTTTATATCCCATATCAGGTTCAGTTTGTTACAGGGCTGAGATCTAGTTGTAGATGTTTCTGATACTGATCCAAACATAGTTTCAGAAAAAAAACATCTTTGGTTGTTTGGACACAGACTTTTGATCTCATCACCAGGAACAGTTACTGAGTATCACCATTCAGAAGCTTAGATAGGATGTAATACATGTCAGATAATTTATCCCTGAAAATTTATGCCTAAACCTCTTCCCTAGGAGGATGAGCCAGTCCATTGATACTTTAGCCTTAAAGACTATAGCAGAGATTATAGCAGAGATTCACAAAGATTACTAATTTTTAAAGGTAAAAAATGGAATCATAGAAAAGACTTGCATTTTTATACTAAACATATACTGTTGGTGAATAAATTACCTGGAAAGATAAGTATCCTGCTCTTGGTATATTTTAATAAATAGCAAAGAGTAAAGTGTTACTGTTAGCTAAAAAATAGCCAACCATAAATACAAGTAACAATAGAAAAGTCAATCAGAGAATCCAAGCATTTTCCAAAGTTCACTACTTAACATAAAGGAATGTCATCTTCAGACTGTATTATGAATAATCATAGCAGAACAGACCAAAAAAACAAAGGCAAGTGATGAATGCTTAATACAGCAATGCACACACTTGAAGTCTCTGTTCTGTAACTTCTCACTTCTCTCACCTTGGCCCAGTTAGCTCTGTTAAGACGGAATGTCAGCCTTCACTCACATTTCTTCTTTCATTTCAAAGCAGCCTATTATCATTATTTGAAGATGCATTTTTGTGGTTTTCTTTTCCTTTCTATGCCTCTAAACTTTTTGGGGGAAAAAAAACCCAAGGAAGTGAACGAAAGCTGACATTACACTGAATTAGGCACTTAAGCATTCCAGCTCTTTTATTTCAAAACATAGTGGATTATTGTCCCAATAGGCAAGGGGGGTTTGGTGTGATAGATCCTAATGAGAATGCATGTGCTCTGTATAGCTAAGTCACAGAGGGGCATTGCTTTTAAATTCTGTGGATTGCCTGGTAGACCTGCTATTTGCTATTCCTTCTTCCCTCTATGCCTCCCCAGAGTTTCACAGTCTTTGAACATCACAAAAGAAATGATAATGGTTTACCTCACATACAATATTGTGCTTAGCTACAAATTGGCCTGACACAACAACCAAAGCCCCATGGTGCTAGAGGTTTGCTTTCATAGCTTATTGTAACTCTGCTATTAGAGTAGGAAAACATACTAAAAGGTCACAAAGTACGGCTAAAAATGATACTGAGATAGAAGGGTCATGTGAACTTTGGAGAACTGGAGCCCAGGCCATGGCACACTTCACCTTCCATCTCTCATGCTGCTCTGATTTTACATTATCTGGATAGGTTAGACTATGCCACCACACATTCACACAGACTGAATCCCATCGTGTGATTGTTGCCCAGCAACAGCAGCTAGAACAATTTGTTTTTGGACCACTCTGAAGATGATTGCATTTGCTGGGTGTTTTTCCCCCTCTGGTACCTATTCTTGGATGCTGTAAATATTCATCTGAGTTTTGCATATACAGTAGTTTTCCTCTTTAGGTAAAAACACACCATTTAAATGAGATTTTAAGAGTACTTTACCGCATTTCCTTTAATTTTGTAGATGTAATTTTTCACATGAAAAGGTATTGTTGGGCATTGGGGCATTTTGCTTTGTTTTCTGTGTCATAGATTTCAGCTGGAGAAGAACTGACCCTTTATTATCATATCATAATCACAATACTGATTCATTGCTTTGTTTGAGGTACAGAAACAGTGATGGATTGAAATAGTTGTAAATACTTGATCTGCTTTAAAACAGTCTGGTAAACATAGATTCAGATCCAGGATTTTTTATTTCTTTTCTAATTGTTCCCTCCAATAAATATCTTTCAGAAGCCCTATGAGTAATATTCCCATGTTCTCTTAAAATAATTTGTCTGTTGACTATAAAGCCAAAATCAACATCTCTGGGTGCATCTACACAAAACATTTTACTACACAGTAGAGCAAATACCTGTAGAGTAAGCGTAACCACCAACACATGCAGACCCATACTGTACAGTAATCTGCTCTACTTAGCAGTTAATTTGCTACCTGCAAATGCAAGAAGCAAATTAACTGACAAGTAATTACTGCACAGTAAGGCACATGTAGACAAATGACCAAGAACAAATTTGCTCCCAGTCAGCTGTGCAGCAGGGGGAAGAAGATTGCCCCCTGTCCCCGAGAGCTGCCTGCTCCCAGGGCAAGCTCCATTGCTTGACCCTGGGCAGGGACAATGTCCCCCTGTCCCAGAAGCAGGGAGCTCCTGGCCCCAGCTCTGGGATCACAGTGTGGAAACTGAGAGATTGCTCTGTGCCCTTACTCTGATTGTGGAGTGAGAAGTGGGAGATTGGTCCCTGCCCCCACTCTGGGATTGCAGAGTGGGGGCTGGGAGCTCCCTGCATGGAAAGAGTTACCCACCCATCCTGGAGCTGGCTGGGATCTACTCCAGAACACGACAGTTCCTGACCAACCCTGAGCTGAGTGGGGAAGTCTGCACATGCAGCCTGGAGCTAGCTGGAGACTGTCCCATATTGCGAAGTCCCCAGCCAGCTCCAGGCCATACGTGCAGACTTCCCCAAGCAGTCCGGGGCTGTCCAGGAACTCTCCCAGTCAGAAGCAGGTCCCAGCCCCTCAACTATTTCCCAGCCCCGTGCCTCAATTGTGTGATTGAGGCACAGGATTTGGAAAGAGCTGTGGGGAAGAGGCAGGTCCCAGACCCCTGCCCCGATCCTCTGGTGGGGCAGCTAGGGAATTCCCAGCCAGGTGCTCACTGCTAGCTGCCCAACAGGCAGATTGGGGCAAGGAGCTGAGATGTGCCCTCCCCCCATAGCTATTTCTAAGCCCCCTGCCCCTGATCAGGGAGCTAAGGCCAGGAACTCCCTGATGCTGAGGCAGAGGGACATTGTCCCTGCTTGGGCTCCATCACCAGAGCCCACCCCAACTGCAGACAGCTGCCAGGGGCAGGGAGAAATCTCCCAGCCCCTGCCAGAAGACAGCCGTCTCCTGGTCCCATGCTCCCTGCCAGCTCCTGGGCTAACAGCCTAAAGCTCCCCCTGTCTGCTGCCAGGCACATGTACACACGAACATACAGCTGGATGGGTTTACTCTGAAGTAACTTATTCTGGAATAAACCCACCCTTGGTGAGATGTCTACACATGCAAGGATTTGGGAGAAATTTGCTGCTTCTGGCAAATTCTGTCTGCTCTTGCCCCCTTTGTCCCTGCACCAGCACCCTCAATGTTACACTTTCCCCTGCTTTCACCTACCATAGGGCACGTCTATAAACGCTATTAATATGAAACAAACTCCAGCACATATTGCACTAGAGTTTGTTCCTGGGTGTACTGTTTGAATGTGCATCCAGGACTGCAGTACATTGAACCAGGTTGGAACAGCCCCCACTGGAAGTGGGCTTAGGGGGGGTCAGCCTGCCAGGCCAAGGCTGCTCTGCCTCAGCTCAACATGCTAGAGAGGCTGGACAGGGCATGAGCATGCTTCAGCATGGGATTAACCGGCATGCAGCTCCCACACTGAAGCACCCTTGTGCCCCAGACAGCCATGTCAGCATTTACATGTATGGTGCTGCCATGTAAAAAAACTCTGGAGCAGGATAGCACTTGTATTTACAAGAAATGCCATGCTGCGGAGTTAATTTTTTTCCTGCTGCCTAGTAGGGCCGCATGTATAGACACAAGACATTTACTGTGGAGCTAATTAGTCTACTCCACAGCAAACCTCTCATAAAGATGCACCCATAGTTATTTACATTGAAGCTTCCAGGCTCCACCACAGTAAGTCATCAGACATGCAGCGTCAAGGAAAATGTCCCTAGCTTGTCAATCTAAGGCTCCCCCCTCGCACATTAGTTTCTCTCCTTGTTTAGTTGGATTGCTAAAATGTTCTGGTCTCTTTTCTTCATGATCTTGCATAACAGAGTCTCTCATCTCTCCCCACTTACCTCCCTGGTCTCTTATTGCACTGACCCCTATACATCCACTTCACTTCACAAGCTAACCCAACCTTTTATCCCATATTTGAGTGTCTCACACTTCCATTCTTGTGCCTTTTCTATTCAGGATGAGGAAGAACAGGGGCAAGTGGAATCCAAGTACAAATTGTTGATTTTTAAAACATCAAAATAACATAATTTCAGATTGGAAGCTATTCATTTTAATACCATATTTGGTATCAAGTTAACATATTGTCTAGTCCTGTTTGGGTTTGTCATGCAATATTGCTTACACCCACCAAGCCCAGAAATGCAGTGAAAACAATTCGGGAATGTCCCCTGCAATCTCCGTCAAGCACACAAGAGCCAAAGGTTTCAGGAGTGGCTTAACCACTGCATTTCCAGATTTGGCACTTGTGAGCAAGAGCAGGTGGTTTCAGCATACTTGGGAGTGTCCCTCCCTGAAAGCACAAAGACTATGGTGTAGACAAACCCTACGTGTCCAATTTTAGGTACAATAGCAGTCCCACCGAAGCCAATAGGACTATTGCAATGCTTAAAGTGCTTTGGTATTTTGCTGAATTTGGGCCAAAGTGTTTGGTTCTCTGCAGATAGGAATCATGGACTTTATCAGATATCGCTGTAATTCCATTGTATGCTCTCCCTGACTTGCATTAATTATGTTCTTATTACCACTCATCTATAGAGCAGCTGTACAGCATTTATGTGGCCTCTGCTAGGTTGCCAATTACAAATAGGAAAAATTAAGATGGCCTTAATCTGACCTCATGTTTTTCCCAACAGTTGTGTTTGTTGTATCAAGGATATTATATTAAACTAAACATTTATATATAATGAGATATATATATGTGTGTGTGTGTGTGTGTGTATGTATATATAAAACTTGAAAATGTTCCGGTGAAATAAGCATTTTATATAGGTGCACCTTACTGCCTTGGCTTAATGTGAGCTTCAGTTGTCATCTATTTTACTCTGTGGTTCACCTCACTTACCCGGTATTGAAGTTTGCAGCAATGTGGTTCATTCTAAAAG
>JAGPOW010000261.1:239362217-239400933 GCA_030014935.1 Caiman crocodilus
GCTTCAGTTGTCATCTATTTTACTCTGTGGTTCACCTCACTTACCCGGTATTGAAGTTTGCAGCAATGTGGTTCATTCTAAAAGGAAGTCATATGGTCCGTGTGGGTCCATCCACTTCTCTCTCTTGAATAATTTGTTTTGTTTTTAAATAAGTTTTAAATAGTACATGTATTTACAAGAACTGCCATGCTGCGGAGTTAATTTCTTTCCTGCTGCTTAGTAGGGCTGCATGTGTAGACACAAGACATTTACCGTGGAGCTAGTGTACTCCACAGTAAACCTCTCATAAAGATGCACCCATAGTTATTTACTTTGAAACTTCCAGGCTCCACCACAATAAGTCATCAGACATGCAGCCTCAAGGAAAATGTCCCTAGCTTGTCAATCTAAGGCTCCCCGCTCCCACATTAGTTTCTCTCCTTGTGTGTGTGTGTGTGTGTGTGTGTGTGTGTGTATACACACACACACGCGCGTATCATATTCATTGCACAGCATTTCATATAAAAATAATTACAAGAACCCAAACAACTCCTTTGATCTTATATTTAGGAACATCTCAAACAGCACCAACAAATCTCATACATATATCAGCATCATGGTAACATAGCTAAGCTTCACTGAACCTGATGCCAAATTACCTTTTACAGGGCAATTATAAAATCTTATAATCATGCAAATTAGTAGTAAGCAGTTTACATATCCCAATTAAACTACCACCTGCTATTCCAAGATCCAAGTTAGTCATAGTCAACTTTTCCCCTTTCCATTTTAGAGAAAGTTTCATTACAGAGAGGAGATTTAATGAGTGGAATAGATTTCCAAGGAATAGAAGGTTCTACTATGAAGGCATTTGCAGGAAACTTATTTAAAAACAAAACAAAATATTCAAGAGAGAGAAGTGGATGGACCCACATGGACCATATGACTTCCTTTTAGAATGAACCACATTGCTGCAAACTTCAATACCGGGTAAGTGAGGTGAACCACAGAGTAAAATAGATGACAACTGAAGCTGCTTATTTATTATCTGCTAAGTCCACAGACTGTGCTGAAAGAGATTCTTTTTCCTGACCATGTTCAGCAACAAAAAAAAAAATAGCCACTATCTGGGTTCTTAAAATAACAAAAATGCCATAACATACCAGAGCCTGCAGAATTAACTACTATGATGCAAATCAAATGTCTCAAGCTGAATGTCAGACATCAAATGCACCAGATAATGAGAACCAGTGTCAATTCCGGAAAATGTTATGGAAGAATGATTTTTTAACCAACCTCCATTCTTCCCCCCTGGAAGGCTGAGCATATGATTCCAATCACACAACTGTGACAGAATCTATGCATATATAAAGCTTTTCCTTAAATTTCCAAGAGGTCATTATTAATGGTTTGTAGCCAACAGCACTCCTCTTCACGACCCGTTTAGTTGACATCTATCCTGACAAGATTCATGCAGTTTTGACAGACTCTCTGCATGTACAAAGAGTTTCTTCTTAAATAATCAAGAACTCATTAGTGTTCTGTAGCCAGCAGCAAGGGTTCCTCAGAGGCACAATTCCTGAAGGCCAGCTTGGCTGACATCCTTAAGAGCTGAGAATTCCTTGGGCCAGATTCTGATCTTGGTTGAACTGGCTTTTTACATTACTATCATACTATTTCCTGTTTGGAATTACTCCCACTTTATTTTTCTGCCAGCTGAGAATCAGACCACTAAGATTTCTGTATAAGGGAAGCTTCCCTTATACATAAATTTGCTTGCCCCTGCAGTTTTATAAGATAAAAACAAAACTTCTGAAGAGAAGACTTAAGAAACTACAAATAGAAAATCACTTTTCACTTCCTCTGCCTGCACCCCCAATCCAGCTGTTTATGGTCATAATAATACAGCTTGAGCATTGTGCTAAACTGAAATTCATGCATGTGGCTAGGGAAGACATCCCGTAAAGGGATTTTTTTTTTAAAAATCCACTGGGTCCACACACTCCTAAAGACTCTCAGGGCATGTCTACAGATGCCTTTACTGTGCAGTTACTTACTGCACAGCACGTGGTTTTTAGACCGGCATCTACACATGTAGGCATTACAGCACAGTAGCATTGTGTGTGCTCTGACTCAAAAGTAAAGTTACTCCAAAGTCGGAGCACACACATAGTGTTACTGTGCAGTAAGGAGTGCCTGCCTTATTGCACAGTAACTAAGACAGCATAAATTTGAGTTACTATGCAGTAACTGAAAGTTACTGTGCAGTACAGGCACACATCTTCATATGCGCACTTGTACTATGCAGTAACTATGGTGACTTATGCCAAGTTTGGCATAAAGTTGCTCGCACATACTGAAAATTTATGCCCAACTCAGTGAAAAACACCACAGTTACTGCATAGTGCAGGCAGTCATGTGTAGATGTGCACCCGTACTGCGCAATAACTTTCAGTTACTGTGCAGTAACCTACATTACTGTGCAGTAACTGTGCATGTATAGATGTGCCCTCAGAGTTATTCTCTGTATCATAAACTACCATTCTAGATAGAATAAAATGCAATAACTGCCAAAAATATGTGAATCCACAAAATTAAGAACAGCATGATTTTATTCTTTGGATGCATCCACTCTTGAAAATGTCATGCTGAGTGCTAGTTCCACATACACCATTTCTAGTGATTCACCACCAGAACTGCAGAAAACTAAGGGGACCATGAATTCAGGTTGAAAAAGGGAAATTCTCCTTTATAGATCTAGATTATATAAGAAAGTCAGATCTCTAAAAATGTTTTCGTTTTACTTTATGGCTGGACATTTTAATGATTCAACCAATATATTTGCAATCAGTAGCAGTTAGACTATATTTACAAGCAGCATATCAAAGAACCTTTTCATATCGTGGAAGCTGAAAAAATTCCAGTTCTTGTGCCAGATAAACGTGAAAGATTACACAGCTGCAGTGTCCTGAGGTTACAAAACTGCCAGTTTAACAAGGGAGATAAGCAGCAGCGCTGATGTATTTATAGGAGTTTAGACATTTATATTGCTTTTTAAAAGAAATGTAATGATCCAATCCATAAATAGCATGAGCATCATCAGTTTATTGCCCTTTTCGCTTAATGGGATCTTACAGTATAAAAACATATCAATAAAACACTCCTGTGAAAGTGAAATTGGCAATAAGTACTCCAGGGCCAAGTCTGCCTCTTACCATGACTTTGTGCTAGGTTCTGTACAAAGGGCTCTGATCTGACAGAGGCCTTTAGGCATTAACATAATCTAAATCTTAGGTACCCAGGAGAAGAAAGCTGAAATCTACAATAGCCTATAGGAGCAAAGCAAATAATTACATTACTTCCCTAAAAAAACCTCAATCTAATGATTGGTTGGCACTTGGGCCAGGTCCCAAGACTCTTGCTCATTTTAATGGTTTTGTGATTAAGCCTGTGCTTGTGAACCAGACATATAAAAGAAGAAGTGGACATAGCACAGGTACAAGAATATACACTCTGTTGAGGAAAACAGGAAAACTTTGCACCCCTGCTGTCCTCAAAGACATGCAAACATCAGTATTTGAGGACAGGTATGTAGAGGAATTAATTTAATTCTTAGCTTTTCAAAATTCACAGCAGGTCAGATCCTGACTTTGGCTCCTGTGCAATCACTCTGGCAGCCAGGTGACAAAAGCTCTTCTAAACTGACTGCTGAAAATGCTCCCAGTGTGAAGAAGGACAGAAGTGGTATGCAGTGGTGCTCTTATGATTTACTGGAAGTTAAAGGATCCTGGGGCCTTCTCTAATTAGTAGATTAAACTGGCCTCTTGTCTTGTGGACCAGGTAAGTGCTGAGGTAGCATATTTCCACCATCACCTTCCCTCTCCCCAATCTTGCACCAAGCAGTACATAATGAGATCGAGGAATTGGGGCCTTCTTGGTCAGGTGGTGAGTTCACCGATACCAGAGGAACCAAATATTTCATTGAAGCAGTACAAGTTGTGCACATGACCAAAAAATGAAGGGCTTAAAAATGCACTCCTTACCTGGGAGCCCTTTTAGATCTTTATAATAGGGACTCCCTCTGTAAAAAGAAAAAGGGAGAGGTGGTGCCAAAAATCTTAATCTGACCTCTATTCCTTGAAAAATAACAGGCACTGATTATTCTGCCCAGATATTAACACAGAATCTTGAGAGATGTAAGCCTGAGGCTATAACTACAAGCTCACACTTAGACACAGGCTTCTACAAACATGCAGGAAGCCTATTCCAACGTGCTGGAAATCCAGTGCATCAGAGCAGACTCAATTCACCGATTTTGCTGGAGCATGGAAATTGATGCGCTCTAGCAGCCTTCCGCATCATGCGTATCAGCATCCCCATGCATTCCCACTCTGGAAAACTGGCAGCAGAGCACTTTGAAATAAAACAAGTTCAATGAGCTTTAGCTCAAAGTGCCCCACTGCCAATTTGTCAGCACAGCTCACTAATTAAAGTGCCTAGCACCACATCCCAAAGCACGTGTAAAAATGCCCAATGAGGTGATGCTTGGTGTGATTTCCCAGCCAATCTTCTGTAAGTAAACTGTTAAAAAATCAGCATGGAAGTAGTAGTCTTGGGCTTCCTGCCCAATGGGGTAGCCCAGCCTGCCTAACCAGCTCCTGCTGCCTGGTACCACTCAGCTCTGCACTGACCTACCTGCCTGATGCTGTGCCTCACGATCACTGTGGCATCCTTGCTGCTTCCGATCCCAGAGATGGTGCCTCATTCCAGCCCTGTTATTATGTCTGAATGGAATTTCCAGATTGCTGTACATCACTGCACAAGTGTTTGTTTTCAAAGTCAACAACAAATGTAACATTAAATACCCTTGACTGCTCTGCTGAACAGCCTTGTCTGCCTTGTGTTGCAAACAGGCCTAACTCTTATTGTAGCTGGTTTTTGATTGAACTAATGGTGCGTGCAGAATCATAATTCAGTGAAGTGAATTAAATTATCAAATAGACTTTTACAGTCGTCACTTATCATTGCTTATACAGAAAATAAAACTCAGAGTGCCTGGATGTAACTACATTTTTTCATGCAGCTCAGAGATGGGTGGACAGACAGCTGTGGGGAAAGATAGAGATACAGAGACTGCATTTCATAGAAGACTTGCAAGAGATAGAAATATGCAAATTATAAATGTAAACAAATCTGTAACTCTCAAAAGATGAAGCCTTCAGTGTATTGTGGAAATAATTTCTTCAAGCGAATCTCAGTTATGAGGCATTCACATTTATTGCTTATACAGTTTAATAAGTGGAATGAATTATTTATTTGGTATTATTGGGCCAGATTCTATTCCACCTATTAAGGCCAGAAGTAGACTTTGGCAGCTAAGTGTGATTCTATTCCATGTTTCTTGAGTCCCTGAAAACAGTTAATGCAAAAGGTGGGTGGGTCCACTTCCTGCTCCTCACTTTTTTTGAGACTGAATCTTAAGGGGAAAAAGGTGTGATATAACGTGGATGCACTATGGCTTTTCAGGTATTGAACAGGGTGGAATAGACTTAGGAACCAAAGCCCACCTCAGCACTTGGTAAGTGGAATAGAACCTGGCCCAATGTCTTCATTCTGGGAAGAAGGTCCTCAAATATTCCTCTTCCCATGCCCTGTATTACAGAGACACTTTTCCTGGCCAAGGAGGCATTCAAATTGAGTCCCTTGCTAAAAATTTTACCCCAACACTGGCCATAAAGGGGTCTCTTGTTGCCAATATGAAGTGCTTTTTCTTCCATGGGCTAAGCACTCTGCCTCTAAAATACTCCAGATCTTCCTCATGTCCGTGCAACCTCAGTCCACTAAACCTGTCAACTCCAGAACCTCCAGCTGAGAGATAACAAGGTTGTTGATCTTCCTGACATGAAGCAAGACATGTTGCTGCAAGCTTTTTTCAGAGGCTATTTGAGGATTTATAGGGTCTTTGAGGACTTTTTGTTTTGTTTGATTGGAAAGTTATTTTGCTTACATTAGTTGTTCTGGATAACTGTTAGGTCATGATTGTAGCCCCACATTATGAAGGGGGCAGTGCTGAATCATCCTAGCTAAGCCACTGAAATCACTCAGCCTGAGGCAGGCACACATCCTCTCTGGCTTCTGGACAGCATAGGGCAAACTAGTATGTGGTATGCCCGCTGAACTGTGCAAAAGGTATTATTCCTTTCACAGAGTCAGCTCTGCTGGATAGTTAAGAGGAGTAGGATCATTGCCCTGCCTACATGTACTGCCATTGGAGAAGCTAAACTCAAGTAGTCCTCAACACCTTTTAAATTCTCAACTGCGACTATGTAAGGGCACACAGGAGAAGGACCAGGGGTGGATTGAGGATTTCGCAAAAGGGAGCATGGGAGCCACAACCGGCACTGCAAGGGTGGCTGTACCCCCTGCTCCCACCTCACCAGTGCAGGAACACTTTTTAAAGTCCCTAAACCAAGTGAAAATCCTCCCTCTCTTCCTGCTCAGAAAGACACCCTCACCCCCACCCTGTCCCTCTTCCCCCTCCCCACCTCAACTCCCCTGCCTGCTGATGCTGCTTTCTTCATTGCTCAGGGACAGGGAAACTCCAGAGCCAGCCAGGCTGAATGGGGCCTGGGCTCACCTGGGAAGGAGACAGCAGCAACAGCATGGTGGGAAAGTAGTCCCCCCACCTGCGTGGAACAGGTGAGAGTAAAGGGAGCTCTCATTTATCCCTGTTACCATTGTCCCCACCCTAGCTGAGCCCAACCCTCACGCAGTGGGAAGGAACAGTTTGGTGCTTCCCTGTCCCTGGGAAAGCAAAGAAAGACAGGTGAGGGGTAGAAGAGAGAACGGGGCAGAGAGGAAGTATGCCTTTGAGTAGGAAGGGGAAGGGAGAGATTTTCATATGCTTTAGGGACACTAAAAAATTCCTGAAGGCTCCCATGGTACAATCCAAAAGTGAGGTGCAGCCATGCCACTGCACCCCCTCTGGACCTGCTCCTAGGAAGGACATAAGAGTTCTTGAACCTTTTCCCAATGTGTACCATCTTATGGGGCCAGATATAATCTCACTGTTCTAAAAGAAATATTAATACCAATATGAGTTCAATCAAAGTAGGCAGCTTTGGGCTTTTGAAAATCCCATTAAATGTCTATTGGCATCTTTAGGCACTGAATCCCTAGCTGTAAACCTGACCTTCTGTCCTCCTAAAAGCTCTTCATCTCTGCTAAATGTGCCTGCCAGATATTGGCTTTTATACCTGTGTTCCTATTCTTGTTCCTTTGGTGGGTTTGGGGCTGGATATGAGTCATAGCAAGTGATTCAAATTCCACCAGAGGAAAGCTACTACTCAGGAACATGTCTGAATGGGTGGTCGTCACTGTCAATCACACAGTTAACTCCTGCCTGCTTTGAGCCTAGCCAGGCAGTTCAGGTTTGACACAACACTCCATTGAACTGGTGCAGATGCCTCTTTGGTTAAACAATTTACTATAAAAACCTAACTCCGCTCCTAATTTTGTGCTTATATTGTGTCTGATGATAATAAGAATAACATAAAAAATAATTGCTTCCAGCTGTTTCCCAATGGACTACGCCAAATGGGTAATGGAATTATTTCATTTCAGTCCCTTTCAATGCAAAATATTGAACAGTGATTGCCAATACACAAATTGTTGCTAGTATGATTCAAATGCAATTTCTCTGTCATCACAGACTTTCAGGAAGTTCCTGGTGGACTGAAGTATGGGCAGAGCCTTAAATGTTAGAAAATAGATGTGTATGATCTAAATACATGTGGATACTCAAATGTCTCTGCAAGGTGACATGTCTGGAAATGACATTTTCAGTACCAGTAAATTAGTCCTGGAATGGCATTTCTTGTCATTTCTATACTATGGATGGGGTTAGCTTCCTATAAATGTATTGAGGCCAAGATACCACTATGCTCAGAGGTACCCCATGGGACTGTACCCAGGCAAGTTTAATTCACATTCTAAAGCTCTTCCTTTTATTTAAACAATGTAAGTTTGATACAGGTAATGAAACTCAGGAGTGCTGCTGACTAGTGTTTAAAATAGTACAGCTATTTGGATGTGGAAAAGGAACTTAGATCGACAGCTAACATAATCTACTGTGAATATTTTATTTTCTCACTATGGAAAGATAAGTATATTTGGCTGAAGTTGTTAAACCTCAGAGTCCGGTGTTGACATGCAGCAGAAATTCAGCAAAGAACTAACTGTCAGGCTAGATCACTATATTCCTTAGCAGCTGAAAGTACTCAGTACCTTGCAGGATCAGTCAACAGCTGGTAGTGAGAAATCTACTTTTCTGAGGTTAATAGCAGAAATTTAAAAAAGGAAACCAAGTAAGTCTTCCTGAGGGACTGAACTGAAGCCAATTACTTCAAATAAGGGGTTGTGCCTGATGGCATCTATTCTGATAGCATCTCTGGCAACTCCAGAACACCAAACAGAGAATTCTTAAGATACTTTTATGGTCCAATAATTCGACATCATTGCCTTTGGTTTTCATTCTAATTTGACCAAAAAAAAAGACAACTAAGCCACAGTCTCTGGTTGAGTTAGTAAGGAAGTTAGTAAGCCTGTGGGTGTGTCTGTAGGCACATCTACACAAGATGCTTTACTGCACATTAGACTAATCTAACGTGCAATAAAGTGTCACCATCTACATGTGCATGAGATTTACTGCACAGTAAATTAAGCTAATGTGATATTTATTAGTACCAACAGATAAAGGTACTAGATTACAGGTACTAGATTACAAATACAAACACATTAGTGACTGCACAGTAGTGCATGTGGAGATGTTGACTGGGAGCAATCTGCTCCCGGTCAACTGAGGCAGGAGGGGGCCCACTGCTGCCTGGTTAAGCCGCAGTGTTTGGGGGTGCTGTAACAGCTACACGGGCAGCTGTCTCCTTGCCATGAGGGGATCCCAATCCCCACATGGCTGGAAGACCAGATCTCCACATGCCAGGAGAGCTGTCCTGGCAGCCAGAACTGCTGCATCCTAGCCACATGGAGATTGGGTTGGGACCCAATCTGCATGTGGCTGGAAAAGCTGTCCTGGCAGCTTGAACTGCTACATTCAAACCACATGGAGCTCAGGTCCTAACCTCATCTCCATGTGGCTCAGACACAGCAGTCCCAGCTGCCGGGACAGCTCTCCTGCACCCTGTGGAGACTAGGACCAGCCCCTGTGCACCTGCCAGCCCCAGGCTGACACTCAGGGAAGCTTGGCACTCCCCCTGGCTGCTGCAGGGAAGCAGAGCAGGGCAGTAGCAGCTCTGGAGTGAATGGCTCCCATCGAGAGTAAATTTGCTCCCAATGAGTGCACATTCATATTTATGCAGGGGTGCAGTCTAATACCCCAAAAATATCTGCAAAGAAAATTCAGGTGCATTAATGGCATGTGTAGATGCACCTAGTGTTAAGGTTAACTGGTGCCGGTGATCAGCCACATGTTCAGGGTTAATACCCTCTCTAACATGCACTGCTCAGACCTGCAGCTAGAAGACTGGCAAGCAAAAGCATGGTCAGATCTGCAAGTCTGCTCCATGCCTCTCCTACTCAACTCTCTCTAGCCACAGTATAGTGCAGGGAAGGTGGGTGAAGGGTACCCGCTCCCAGTGTCACTCAGAACATACCCTCTGCCTCCCAAATCACCCTACTGGTTCCCATCAGTCTCTGAACCCCCCCCCCCCCCCACACACACACACACTATGATCAGCTCCTCCACCCCACGATCACCAACCTGCCACCCCCATCACCCTGAAAGCAATAGCAGTGGCAGCACGAGAGGTGGTTCACCCTCCCTGCCTGCTCTCAGATCCAGCCTCCACCAGCTCCTATAGCTGCCCAGCAGCTCCTTGCCCCCACCTGCACCCTCCTTCCTACCTCCCCTTCAGCTGCAGGACCTGACAGGGATTGGATGTTGGTAAGCAGTAGTGGCATGATCTATAGACCCTCTAGGAGCCAGCAGAGGTGACCCCAGCACTGGCACCTATGGTATTTTACTGTCAGATTAATGGTACCAAGTAGGCACAGGCCAAATACATCCAAGCACAGAACAATTCTCTCCATGAAGGGAAGAAAAAAAGAGAACCCTGCTAGAATTCCTAGAGATTTAGAAGGAAAATCCTCAGACTGCCAATTAACTTATTCTACGTTGTCCTTTTCTATAACAGAGCCAAGATCTGAGCTGTGCATCATATATTATGCCATCTGCTCACATGTACAAGCAGATATCAAAAGCATAATCATTCTTATAGGTAATGCTTCTTGTCAGTTCCCAGTGGTAATTCTAGACTCAGCTATACTTTTGAATAAAAGTATAGCTCAAATCCAAGATTACTTATGAATGTAAGCGTTGGACAAGGAAAAAAAAGAATCTTCCATGTGCTGTCCAAAGTATTTATATTTGGGACGAGTGATCTACAGAGCAGATGGTCAAATAAGTTCTAATTTTCCCATAGGAGACCAATTCATCTGTGTTTGCAGGTATGCGCCTATTAACCTAGTATAGCTATTTCTTGTCTAAAAGAGGTGTCTGTCAACAGCTACCTGCTAGATGCTGCAGTGCCAGTTCTGACTGGAAACAAAGCTGCAGGCTCAGGCAGTTTAAAAGGACCTTCAACAGTAATGTAGACCTGTATAATGAGGCCTTAGGATAAATAAGAAGAGTCCCAAATATGCACCGCAGGCTAAATCAGAATGTTTCAAAAACTAATGTTGTAAGTAGATTTGCTGACTGCCTGTATTGCTTTGAGTGTCATGCACATAAGATTTATACATAAAAAGTTGTGTTTTAAATGCAGTTTTTAAAAATAAAATTTAAAATATGCTAACACCATTTGTTGTTATTTATACAACTATCTTAAAGATCTTGAGCAGCGTTTTCCCTAACTGAGAAGTAAAATACAGTAGAACCATTATTCTAATATTGTTTGAGAAAGGTATGTTTTACTTTCAGAGTAAAAGTATTGCTGGCTGATAAACCCTGTAATAATAAACCATAAAGAGAATAAAATGTTATGGGTGTGGTCTTGCCTATGCTTACTTTTTGAAGACCAAAAATGGGGTGTGAAACCTACTGATAGGCAGTTGTCATGCTGAGATACCTGCCTATGCTGTTGACCAAAGTCATCTCATTGTGCTATTGTCTGTATCCACCTACCATTTGTATGGTTACAATTGCATTCTTTCTGCCAGAATTCATCTTTTAGTTCTGTGTGTGTACCATCCCTAGCACAAAGGCACCATGATGTTGATATTTCATTTTTCTAAAGGGAAGTTTGGAAAAAAATCAGCATGCTTTTGCCTGCTAGCTTCTACCTACGAAATAGTATTACAAAAACTTGACTTATTGTTCAAGTCATGTTTTCTCATTTCTCCTATCCTCTATTTAGAACAAATTTACACACTACACTTATTTTTAATACTCAACACATTTTTCTTACAGCTAGAAAGGATTATTTGCAGATGTTAACATATTTATTTTTCCCACAATCTTCAAAGAGTTCGCCTCAGGTTTCGCATTAGTTCTTCAAACCGGAAGTTACACAGCTAATGCCAGGAACGTGACTGTTGAAATATAAACTTTAGTTTTCACTGCCTGGTTTAACACTGTAATTAACAAAATATCTCCATCATATAGAAATTAGACAATCTTCAACCTTTCATAATCTTGATGTATCCCAACAAAATGTTATATTTTCACGCTTCCTTACATTTTGAAAGGTACCACCCATGTCAAGAAGTGGCATGCATATATCAATAGAAAGGAACTAGAAAACTGCAACTGAAAAATCTCTAAATCAACACAAAAAGATACAGCAAATCAAAGACAAAATAGTTAAGGTTTGATTAGACTTTTAAATAGGATATCAAAATGAGGTTTTTATATAAGTACAATTGTCTCTGAATTTGGCAGGGAAATCATTAACCAAATGATGCTAAATTTGCACAGATTGTTGAATAAATGAGTAGGACTAGCTTTGCATGGCAGCAAACCAACCAACAAACAAACACATAAAAAAAGAATTGCTTGTAATCCTCAAGGAAAAAAATTACTAACCCTCATAATGGCATGCATTTCAGGAACTATACGCCTGGCTAATAATTATTATTACCTAGGCATATTCATAGACTGCAACTATTGTGATTGGCATTATATGAACAAAAAAGCAAAGAGGGTTCGTGCTCCAAAATCTTACAAGCTAAGATTTCTTGTATGTTTCAAGAATGAGCACTTTTACCTATCTGAATAACATGTATACTATGTTGATATCAAATAGCTTTAACAGCTAGGCATTCAGGACAAATATAAATGTTACATAAATTTTACCTACACATTTTTCTAGTTCGTTATCATTTAACTGTTTATTCTTGTAATCACTAAGCACTACCTAGAGCAAATCAGGTATCTGAATTCATAAATATGAAAGTGAAGGTCTTTATTAATAGAACTTTATAAAGTTCAATTTATATGGCGCACAGCTCCATATTTTCTTGTATTAAATATGTGGTGGTAATTACTGTTTTAAATATACATTTAAAAACATTTTGTTTTGTTGAGCCATGTGAAACTGAGGCTAATGGTAAAATGAGAACAGTGGTTTCATTCTGACCTTTAAACCCTCAATTCTCAGAGTTTATCTCCTTTTTCTTGGTATTTGTAGGGTGTTGCACAAATCAGTACCAAAATTATTATCATCGTTAATAATTATATTTCTGATATTTGGGGGTAAAACTTCCTTCATTTCCAGAAAGCAGGAAACTGCGGGGAGGGGTACTACACTAGCTAGGGAGCTGGTTTACAATACCTAGCAAGGAAAAGCAAACAGATCAGAATTAAAAATGAGGTTGGTGAATAAGCTCCCTTTCAATTATAAAATGTAATACTGAACTGTAAGATGAGTTGAGATCAGATCTATCATAATTAATTATGATGATTCTTATATTAGAACTGATTTATTTGGTGTTAGAATTGGACCACTGTTTTCGTTTTACCACTGGTCTAGGTTACTTAACATGAGACTATGTAAAATAGAGTGCTACTCAGCAGGAGGAAAGGTATCAGTGTCTAGTCCTGTAGGAACAGAAACATTGAAGAAAGAAGAGGTGGAAAAATCAGAGAAGGGATGACAGTCTACATTTCACCACTTACAGTTCTAACCAACTCCCTTCATATGGACACGTGCATTTGTAAGTGAGATGTGAAGAAAGAGATTAGAAGAGTGTTTTATGCAAAATGGTTAAAGTGGAAAAAAGTGCATAATTGGGACAGTAATGAATAAGCTGAGAGTAGTGTTGTTGGCTGGATGAAAGGGACCACAAGAAGATGAAGAGATGAAGGTCAGTACAGAACTGGGAAAGGAATGGGAAACTCAACAGAGAAATACGTTTAAAATAACAGAGTAATTCTCTGAAGTGATTTTGCCTTAGTATTTCCAGCAATGAAATAACCACATTGGTCAATGCAGATGATGTGATCTCATTCCCAGAAGCATAGTTCTAGTTTCAAATACCCTCATAAAGCACTTATGTCTTTGAGATACTTCCAATTTTACAGCTGAAAGGGATACAAAGGATACCTTTTCTACCAGCACAAGCCCTTTTGTGACAGTAATAAGGAGCACTGAAGGAAAGACCCTCCACACATGCTAATAAAAGTAACCACAGTGCCCCAAAATGAATTAAACTGAGTTGATTTTATTTAGTTATGATTTAAGTAGCTAACATTTCCAGTTTGAAGACACCAAATAGTCTTGCCGAGTATAACTGACAGTCTGAGGCCAAATGAACCACTGGCTAAAGCGGCTTGATTTCACTAAATGCAATGAAGTTGTGCCAATTTGCATCAGGCAGGAATTTGACCCCTTGGCTGTAAAACACTGTTTGCTAAGGTGTGAATGGTGTGAAGTTTCAGCTCCAAGGAAATATCTGGTAACAGAAGGGACTCCCAAGTGTCAGGACTTGGACTCTATTTCACTTGTTTTGGTGTTCACATGGGGAATTTGCAAAAGAAATGGCCTGTTTCTGTCTGAAAAACACTTGGGTATTCTAATGTGTTTAAGTTAACACATTCTAAAGACAAAACAAAAGGGGGGAAATTAAATGTTAAATGGCAAAAGGGAATAGAAACAAACCATCCTAGTAAAATGAGGTACAATGGATCGGGGTTTTTTGAACAATATACCACAGTATAGTAGCCTGATATTTACTTCCAGTCCTGAATATGCAGGATACACTTAGTGCATCCAAGACATGCCATTCATTATCCAACATCTGCCTTTGTGCTGAACTCCAGAGCAGAATCAAAATGAGCAGCAGAGAAGAAAGTTACCACACTAAACATCATACTGTGTCCCCATTTCTTCCCTCTATTCAGCTGCAGCAGGTAGCTATTTTTTTCCAAATAATGTTAAATGTTTCATGGGAAGAGGAAAGGCATCCAAAGAAAAATAGCTCCTTTGTATCAAGAAAAGTCTCAATAAAAAGAAATAACCATGTTTGTTATGAAAATGTCACCTCCAAACAATGTAAGGATGTCATAAGTTCACATTTAAATTAACAGGTATATCTTCCCTAAGGATGCGTTTTTATGTCTGAGCCATATTAAGGCCCCAGTTCTGGTAAGCAGCACTATGCAAGACAGCAGCTAGGCAGAGCTTAATTGCTTTCCTGAATAGGAATGAACATAGGCCTATTTCTAGTAATGTGCTTAAGTGAGTTAGGGCCTTGTTACACATTAATTTTAGGCAGCACCTGGAGCTCTTAACCTCTGGATTGTCCACATATTAGCACCTGAAACTAGTTTTAAGCACACTTTAGATAGCTTAAAGTTATACCACTCCAGGGCAGGTTTATTTCTGATCTGTGTTACCTAGCCATTAGTGTATGGCCACTATGCATAGATGAGCCACCCAAGTTGCAATCCTTTAGCATCCCAGGATGCAGTGTCCCCTCCCACACCCTTCTATGCTGTGTGGACAAACTTTCTACCCCCTGAACTCTGCTGCCCAGGTGGAAGTTCTGGCACCAAGCCAAATCCCCCTTCTACCTCAAGGGTGCAGCCCCATGCAAAGAGCCTACAGAGCACATACCAGCAAGCCAGGTCACAGAACCTGGTACATTTAAGGGGGCCCTCTCAGTGGGACCTCCTCTTTCAGGAGCCCTTAACTATGGTGGGGCTCCTGGTGGGGGGGGGGGAGTGGGAAGGGGTTCTCCCCTTGGGAATCCTCTTTTCCCAGCAACTCACGGCTCCTAGGTTTGGAGAGCGGTTCTTGTTTTTTATGCCAGGCTGCTTGCTCTCTCACCTGCAGTGGGCTTCAGGGAGGGGTAGCTGTCCCCTGGAACAGGCCTCCTCTATGCAGGGCTTCTAGGGCCTCTGGCTTGGGCCTGTTGGCTGGCTCAATAGCCCGATCACCATCTGGCTCTCTGGACTCAACCTTTTACTACGGGTCAGAGGCCTGGGCTGCTTCGTGCAGCACCAGCCTTGGTCTGCTCCCAGACCCTCTGTGCAGCGCCTTCTGCACCAAGCTCCCAGCCTCATTCCAGGGGTTGAGGACCTGAGCCGCCCAAGCGCTCCAAAGGTCCTACTCCATGCACCGTCCTGTGCACCACACACCAGAGGTTGAAGACCTAAGCCGCCTCACGCAGCTCCCAGGTCTGGATGCCATGTGCCGTGCTGCACACTGAGAGCCTAGCTGCCATTCCCCGCTGATGGAAGTCTTCAGGGGCACTTCTGGGTTACTGCTTCGCCCTGCTGAGCAGCTCCCCTCAGCTCTTCCAAGCCCCGCTCTTCTCTCTTCCGGATGTGCTCCCCTCATGCTGGGCACGCAGCTCCTTTTATACTCTCCAGGGCTCCGCCCCTGAAGTCTTCCAGACCTGAGTGTTGCAGTCTTCAATCAGGTCCATAGGGGGCAGGGGGGACTCTTCTCCCTCTCCCCTCAGGAAAGGGGCGTGACCAAACTCTTGCTGCCTCCTGATTAGGGGATGAGTTCCACCAATCAAAACAGCAAGATTTCAAGCCTGGGACTCAACCCAGACAAGCCTGCTACACCAGGGTGGGGGGGAGTCCAGTGCTCCCATGCAGACTCCATGAGCAAACACCTGGCCCAGGGGACTTCTTCCTCCTCCCTCCTGTGGCATTAAATCCCCTCAGCTCCCTGAAGCTGCCTTGGGCTGGGGGACGCCAGGCTGGGGTAAAAGGAAGCCCCCTGAGGCAGGGGTTCCCCAGTGCCTCCATGTTGGTCTTCACAGCTAGGCAACTGGCCAGAGGGACTCTTTCCCCTTCCCTGCTGTGGAAGTGGCAGAGGCAAGCAGCTGCAGGAAAGCAGGAGGGGAAGAATTCCCCTTGGCTCCCCAGGGCTGCCAGGCTGGGGAACCCAAACTGGGGGGAACCCCCTGAGGTGGAGGCTCCTCTCAGGTGACCTGACACCTGGACAAGGGTTTTCCTCAACTCCTTGTGAGGGGACAGCAGGGGGTTGGAGGCATGTGCTTGGCAGCCAACTAGCGGTAGCCCCACATGGCTGGGCTGGCAATGGCCAGCACCCCCACCTACTGCTCTAGCACCCCCACCTACTGGCCTGGGTCAGTGTAGGCCTCCTCCTGCCTTTCCCAGTTGAAAACGGAAATGTCAGTTCAGTTGGCTATTGGTTCAATTTGCCCAGCGTTGAGGAAGCTGCATAGATGGAATTGATTCTGCCTCAGGCTTTTTGACTGTCTGTACTTAGCCCTAATGGCAAGTCACCGCTGTGCAGGTGGGGGACAGCCAGAGAAGGTTTTTAGCCTTAAGGTGTGACTGCTCCACACTTGAGCTAACACTAACACTGATTAAGATTTGAGCAGCTCAAAGTGCAGTGCGTAACTAGGCCCTTAGGAGAAAAAGGAATTGTCCTATTGGGTGTAGTGAAACTGAACAAAACGAAGATTTTACTGGTATAGCCAGTTAGACACTGCATCAGACTCTTGTCATAAAAAACTTATAATCATCTTCATCAAATCCTTTAGGGGAATATCTCCTATTGTTTCAGTTTTCCTTCTCCCCTCCCACTCTGCCAGTTTCCATATAATATAATACCGTTTGTGCCACTTCTCTTTTTATTCTCATAATTTATCCTGTCTCAAGTTCCTACCATGATAGTTGTACGTTACTTATGGCTGTATAATTTTAAGTTAGGAAACATGAATCAACACAGATAGCTGCCTTTGATTTTTCTCCCCCCAGCATTTCTCTCTGCATTCAGTGGTCTATTGCTTACAACTTTGACTGTCTATAACCTGTTTCAACAACTCTCCCATTTTTCACACTTACCACAGCTAATCACATTGCAGTCAGACTGAGACACAGGGCTTGCTTACATGGGAAAACTCAGAAAAATCAATACAAATTAACTCAAGGTATGAATTTAAAGTGGATTAGTTAAACTGCCTTAATCCCCCATGTGGACACTCTTATTCAGAATTAAAGTGTGCTAAGTAAATTAATCTACACCAAGTTAAGTCCACTTTTATTCTGAATGAGATTGTCTACACATAAGTTTAATGCAGTTTAGGTAATCCACTTTAAATTCACACCTTTACTTAATTCAGATTATTTATTTTTGTGTTTTCTAATGCTACAGGCAAAAAACCCAGGAAACTTCAGGAAATTGTTGTAAAAGAAGGTGATTTTGGTTTTGGCCTTCCCCGGACACTAACAAGAAGCAAAAGATACTTGTGCAGACTTTTTACACGTTTCAAATTAATTCCTTCTAATTTTTTTCTGCACCAAAGCTGTGCCACAGGAAATACAGCATAGGAAAACTATCTTAAAAAAGCTAGAGCTCCACAGAAAAACTAGCACATAAATGACAGACAATAAACAGAACTGCATGAAATTGTGTTGGGTTTAGGGAGAGGGACAGATTTATCCATGGCACCAAAGTCCAGCAACAAGTCTGGCTGAGAGACTCCAAGTGGATTTCTACAATTCATGGTTTACAAATCCACCTTAATCCTTGTCCTTCCTATCTATTATGGGCTACTCACGGGCAATAAGTATCTGTCATATTGCCAAAGAACAGTTGTTTATCTAGTTTTAAGTGAGTTTGGAAGTCTATTTGTTTGCTTTACAGGAGCTATGATGGATGTAATTATGAGGACAGTAATATGCGGGGTTACAGTGTTACTGGACTACTTACCAAAAGCTAGTAAAAGCACTCATCTTCCACCTCTGCAACCACTGTGAAACCTGGAAAAGATCTCTTCCAAAATGTAAAGAAGTTTATCTTTGTAAAAGTTGGGGGTCAAAACAGATCAAATCATACCCCTGAGTGCCTGCAGTATTAGTGTGATGGGAAAGAAAATTTGATTTCTACTTAACTATGGAGTGATTTATGCTTAGAGAGCTGTCTCCCCCATTGGGCAAGAACATTCGGTATTACTGTTGGTCCTGTATCGCTGATGATGCCAGTGCCAAAGTTATGCTCCATAGTAAAAAGACTCTGTATTTGAACAACTGAATTTGGTCATTCTGAATCACATCACTAAGTGCATTTTGATTTGTGATTTTATATCTTCAAATGCATACATAAGATAAGTTTCTCTCCTGCTTCCTCTCCTCCTCCTTACCCCACACCTGACCACCCCCCAGCTGTGCTTTGGCAAGAGATCTTGCCCAGTCTCTATGCAAATCCTGATTTGTCTTGTATTCTTTCTCCCAGCAGTTTTTGGGTTTGCAACCTTTTCCTCTGTCTAGACCTTATTGTGTGATTTATTCCCCAATTTGATTTCAACTCTGATTTAATAGCCCTTTCCACTGCACCTGCCCTTTTATTTTGTTATTTTTTTCTCACTTCTTTCCTTCTTGACCTTTCCTAGACCTTATTTAAAAGACATATATCGCCCTTTTGCTTTCTGGCCTTCTACCTAGCATTCTCTCATACTTCTTACTGCACTGAAAGGGGATAAAAATAATGCACTGATCTGACATTATTACCATTGACTTCAGCAGGACCTGAATTTGGCCCACAGAGAGACTGGTTATTGTAAAATTCTTGTCAATGAAGAAGCATAATGAAATTGCAAATTATTTGTGAATTAGTCCTGCAAGGTGTGGAGTGTCCTTAATGACCACTAAAATAAATAGCAGGATCAGATCCAGAGTGCACAGCAAAATGCAGACTGCTGTCCCTTTTCACCTTATTTTACAATCTTAAGGGTTATTAATATTATTTATTCAGGTTTTGAGGCACTTATTTATACTCTTAAAGAGAGAAATGGAGTTCATTCTTGATTCAGATCTCAGGACTTAACTTGAAAAATGACTGAGGACTTTAAGATATGGGCCAAAATTATTAGTGAAGAAGTTTTATGGTAGTTTAAAGAAAAAATTCTGCACCCTGAGAAGGTCCCACTGTATTTAGGAAAACACTTTCTCAACTTTAACACTGCTGAGCAGCAGATAGAAATGAATTGGAACATCCTGTTACAGACAGGAACTGCATTCTATTCAGGATAGAATTACTAAAAATATATTATGGTATCAGGACTTTGAATAAGTCACAGCCTAAGCTGACAAATTTCACAGGTTGGTCAGGGTTAAATTAGTAAATTACAGAATCAGTTATGGGTTAAATAATAACAGAGGATATCCCCAAAAGGAAAAAGTTGATTACATTGTTACAAATGGCTCCCAGATGTTAAAATGTGTTTTCTAATGAAAATGATTAAATAAAATGGAAGCCTGAAAAGCATTTTTTTTAAATGAAGACTCAAAATAACAGAACATCATTCTGAGTCCTTGACTCTCTTTTTTTTTTTTCCTTTAAGGACTAACAGTAAATCTTCACATGTCCTCAGAATTTGATGAAGTGAAAAATGCCACATTTAACAGATTTCACACTTAATGCATTAACGGTAATCTTTTCATACGAGACTAGAGTGCAGTAAGTTTTGCAACTTCTCTGACTGTGATTTATAAGGATCCTTTCACTCCTGCTCATTTTGTAGCATATGCTGTCAGAACTGAGGCCCAGATCCTCATAGTTACACAACTCACTTCCTTTGAGGATCAGGCTCAACTGACTAATCAGTAAAACAGCTTGAAACCCAGTAAACCACTCCCCCCTCATTTATTTTGCCTTATCCTTTCTAAAGGAAAGATATATAAATCATCACAGTATTACCAACACTAAGGATTCAAAAACATAAGTTAGGCTCCCCCAAGTCAAAAGATTACTCTTAAAAATCATGAGATTAAGATATCTGGGGTTCTTGTTATTTACTGCCTATTTTAGAGGCTTTGGGATGCACTCACTTTATATTTTCATGCTTGTCTTTGAGAACAAGTGCTTATTTTTAATGAATGTTAAGATTCTCACCTAATCACATGGTTCCAAAACTGGATTTTTAAAGAGAAACAGCAGCAGATATCACAAGACTTGTATATAATTGTAGGAGCTGGCAAAAAAGTGGAATCAGAATAGACTTGCTACTTATTGGTTTGCATGTCAAAGATCCAAGAAGTACTTGTGCATTGCATGGTTAACTAATGATTGCGCTCTCAAGAAAATGCTTGCTCAAGTGTAAATTTCTTGATTACTTTTTTCTGATTTGTAACAATTATAAGCACCTGCACAGATCCCTAAGCATTTTCACAATGATGCAACTGGTGACAAGAAGACTTAATAACAGCATACTTCTCATATATAACTTCAACCATCCTACAGGGATATTGTTAAGGGTCTAATCCTTAAGCTGAGTGGCAAAAGACATGAGAGGCTGTTTAAAATGGTTATGGAAGGAGAAAAGAAAGAGACTTGCAGAAATACTAACACGTGTACTAGGTTAAGTAGGTAATGGTTGGTGTCTTCTGTAGTACCATTTGAATGACATATAACCATGAGTATGCCATAGTTATGAAAAGCAATCCACAACAACACCAGTCCACCGGCTTCAAAATGACTTGGGCATCTAGGGTTAGTAAGCCAGTGCCCTAGGCACAGTAAGGTAACAAGATGACAAACCTCATGCATTGCCTAAGGGAAGGCACCAGAATGGAGCCAAGGGGTGCATCCATCTCTCAGGTCCCTACATTCTGCATTTTCCCTGCAGTGGCTCTGGATCATCAGTGGAGAGGGCAGAACACAGCTGGTAGCACATGGAGACCTGCATGCTGGTGACACAATGTGGGACCAGTGGCCAGAGGTCTACTTCTGGGAGTTGGAGGGAGAGGGAAGGAGGAAGATGTTACTTTGATTGCTGGCAGCAAAAGAGTGTTTAACTGGCCATTCAGCCCATGTGTTGGTAACCAAAAAATGCAGGTGATATTTCCACTCCTCACCCCACAGCAGCAAACCTCTAGCTACTTCCCAGGGCACAGAACTGGCCAGTTACACATGTGTCTTGGTATTTCAGTTTAGGCTTCTGTGTGTGCTTAGGAGTGATTCAGATCAACCAATACTTACTTAACTCCAGTGCAATCTTGATCAGAGCTGAGAGATGCCTCAATTTCATCTAAGTTCCCTCTCCTTTAGGTGTTTGTACAACATATCCAATTCATACTAACACTACTGAGCACTAACACACCACCCTGTGATCACTCGTTAACACTGCCAATAGTGATGCAGATGCCCATTTTGTGCTTAATGCTGTAGTGGTTGGAGCACTCAGACAGAAAGTAGGAGACCTGCGTTATAAACCTTCATGCTGAGGAGGTCTAAACATGAATATACTACTTTTCAGGGAAGTGTCTTAAATGAAAGCTATAGAACAGGCTGAGTGGGGGGCTACAATTCACTCATCTTGTTGAGTGGGCAACCAACAATAGGCTACAGACTATGGTAGGCTATCATTGTAGTGTAGGGATTCAGTCCATCAGGGAGCAGGGGCTGGAAGCTCCCTGCTGCCAGGGCAGGTGGACATCATCTCTACCTAGAGATTCAGGACAGGGTCTGGGAAGTTTCTTCCACCCCCAGCTCCGCAATCATGGGGCTGGGCAGGTTACAAGCACCCCAGCGCCTGTCAGCAGGGAGCTCCCAGTGCCAGCTCCACAACCATGGGGCCACTGCTGGGAGACCCTTATCTCCTAGCCTGAGCTCCATTGTCATGGGGCTCAGGCTGGGAGACCCTTATTTCCCAGTCCCTGCTCCCCGATTGTGACCTGGGAGCAGGGTCTTGGAGCTCCCAGTTGCTGGTGGACATAGCAGGAGGACATAGTTCCTGCCCAGGCTCCTGGAACAGGAGCAGATTTTGCTCCTGGTCAGGCATATACACAAGTGCTATGGTGCCGTTACTACATCCTGAGTAAATTTGCTACTTGCATTTGCAGGTAGCAAATTTAGTAGGGATTAGGGAGGTATACTGTGAAGTAAGCATGTGCATGTGTAGACACACATGCTTACTTTGCAGTAAACTATGCTAATGTAAAATTAAGTATCTCATGTAGATATACCCCTTTACATCTAATCCTGTCGATCTGAATCTTCCTTCCAGATCATGGTGCCCAATTTTTAGACATTGAAACATCTCTGTAGAGTAACTTCTAAGAGCAGTTGGGCCTTGGAATCCTAAATTTTATTGACTTCTGGTGACAGGGGGCCTCCTCAGGGCTGCTCTCCATGGTCCACCCGCCTGTCCTTGGGCCAACCGCTCACCTATTGTCACCCGCCACAACTTGGTCTTAATTGGTTCATAATTGATCTTCCGTAAGCCAGAGGCTGCCCATTTGTGCCCCGATGCCAGGGGGCACTATCTGTGGCTCCTTCCATCCCCATACCGCAGCCCAAGCCTCGCAGATGGCATCTTGATCTTCTAATCACCAGCCCCCGTACTGGGCTCACTCTCATCCTTCCAGCAACTGTCCATAATCCACTCAATCAGGTGGCCTCTCCACCATCATCCAGGCTTCCCCTCTCAGGTGTGGTCCCTCCTGGACCTATGGCAACTTGCCCTGGCTCACCTCTAAGCCAGCCACGACCCCAGGCCTCCAGCTCTGGGCATCCCTCATGGTGGGCTCCCTGGCCCTTTTGACCCCTCCCTGGGCCAGTTGAGGGTACTTTCATGGTTGGGCAGGCCTCTAGCCCCTCACTCATTCTCAGGTCCCCCTCTAGACCCTCCAAGTCTCCCTAGACAGGGTAACCCACCCAGCAGTAGGGGCAAGGGGTTAAGGCGCCCCAACTCACCTTCCACTGGGGTGGTAACTGGCCTGGCATTTCCTGGGGGCTCCCGCGCCACTGAGAGTCCCACCAGGCCACCCACTCCTGGCAGGGTGCAGTTTCCAGGTCAGGCCCAGGAGCAGGAGCCTCCTTCCATCCCCTTACAGCTCCCCCGTACCTCCGGTGTTCTTCCTAGCAGCTCTCCAGCCAGGCAATGCTGCTGCCTGGCCTCCAGCAGTCAAACTGCCTGAGTTTATATAGGCCTCAAAATGGCGGTCCTCATCAGGCACCTGGAGGCTGCCAGCTCCAGGGCCTTAAAGTGGCAGGCACACCAAGTGCCCTGCCACAACTTTCCAGGAGATTTGGGCTCATGAAGAAATTGATGCTGTTCAAATCTCTCAGAAGGTCAGGAAACTATTCTTGCAATATGGTCTATTTTAAGTGGAACTTCTGCTTGTGCAGAGCTTTGATAAAGTCACTGGGACTTTTCAGAAGCACAAGAGAGTATAAGGGTGTTGGGTGCTAAAGGAGGTGAGAGTAAAGGAGTGAAGGAAGGAATATAAGGAAATATAAGGGAGTAAAACCATTCATATGCATAAATTGCTTTCAAGTCTTCACTAAGCAGAAACTAGAAGCACCTATTGGTTAGAAAAACCCTTTCTTTCTTCATGTAATGTGGAATAGAATAAAACATCTAAACTAATAAATTCAATGGATCAGATAAATGAGTATAGGGTCCTTTGAAGTAATATCATCTTTACCAATCATAAAAATCCTTTTAGTTACCAGACAGAACTGCTTATATTTTCCTTTAAGTGCTGACAAATGTATTTTCAAATTCTAATCAAAATGATATTATTTTCCCTTGAGTGCACTAATGTTTTATTTATATATATATATATATATATATATATATATTTTTTAACCTCTGTGATATTTAAGCAATTTATGAGTTTTGCTTTTTGGTTTGTTTTTTTCTTAGCAAAGATTTCTTTTAATCAAAAGTGAGTATTAACTATTTATTATCTGTGGTTAAAAATAAACTTGCAGATCTGAAGGGCAAACACATAGTAAAGCTCTCATAGTTTAATCCTGGATTATGCAAACAGCTGAGTACAGTGCAACTCACTAAGAAACAAAGGTCCTGGAAGGGACTGGAAATTAGAACTCCTGAGTTCTGCTCCCACCTTTGTTAGATTGCTACAACCCTGGATGTATTTCTTAGAGCATTATTTTCAGCACCTCTACCTTTAGGTGCCAATCTAATTGTCACACATTGACACTTAACATTGATAGCTATGTTTTACATTTTTAACAAAGGGATAAAGACTTCATATTTGGGATTCAAACTGAAATGACTTAACTGGATCAGATTTTCAGCAAGTCCTAAGCATCTGCTCCCTGAAAATAAGGAAACTGTAAAGCATTGAAAGTTGAGCACTCAAAAGTGAACGCAACTAAAATTATTATCTCTAGGTCCATTGGCCTAAATGTTCAAGTTGCGGTGCCTAAAGTTGAGTCCCTAAATGGATCAGACACTTAGGTAAAAACACCTTATGATGTTACCCGTTACTCCTGCTGACATCACCCCTCCGTATCCCTTTCATAAAGTTATCCAGCATCATCCTAAAAGTCATTAGCTTCATCCCCTTCCTGAGTGCAAAGCTCTCTGAGATGCTTTGCTGAGAAGTGTTGCATAAACACACAAAATATTATCTACCGTTAAATGACCCCTATTCAAAGTGAAATACAGTCAAGGAAAATGCTTCAACAAATGCTCAATGAAGAAAAGAATAAAGGTGCGACATTCCAGAATGCAGCACATACAAAAAAGTTATCCTGCTAAAAGAACCAATCTGTTAAAAAATATATATTTTAGGTGTCAGTGTAGCTCAGTGGATAGCAGATTCATTTCTCTGCCAGCTACTTGTTGGTTCAAGTCTCACACCAGGACCTTGGATCCTAGCCACAGTATTGCAGTAATAAGTGATGTGTGGCACTTTGGGAGGTGCTATCCTTCAGATGAAATGTTAAGTCTATTATCCCTTTGTCAGCTATCCAGTTCAGAATTAAAGCTGCTGCTGCACTCTTTGAATAGGGTGAATAATAATCTTTGCGCTCTGACCAACCTGTCTTCTGTTGGTAAAATGATTTTTAACATACATCAAAGGTTCTTAACCTTTCTGCGCTGACAGTCTGCACAAGTTTCCTCCACCAGTCGTACAGCCCATCTTCTAGCATCTCCTGCTGGACCCCAAATACCACTCCACAGCCTACTTTCATACAGTCCTACACACAATCCCACAGTTTATTTGCCTCGTGGTCCTCTTACCAGGCATTCTACCCAATATGATTCAGCTTTGAAACAGAGGGTATATAGCTTTATTTTTGTAGCGCTGTGCCTGGAGGCAAACAGCCTATTCACAGTGCCATTTTAAGGCAAGTCTACTGCTTCCTCTCTGGGAGGTAGCACATACAGAACAGCTCAGGTCATGTCTATACATGCATTTACTGTGCAGCAATTTACTTTGCAGTTACGGTACAGTAAGTGGCTTTTAGAATGGGGTCAAAATGTGTAGGTAATATGGCACAGTAACACTGGGTGTACTCTGACTTGGGAGTAAAGTTACTTTTAAGTCAGAGCACAGACACAGTGCTTCTGCTCAGTAAGGTGTCTACACAAGTGGGCATAAATTGCTATAGTTACTGTACAGTATGGGCATGTAAGTGTAGACATACACTTGTACTGCGCAGTAACTTTTGCTACTTGGAGGACATTCTGTCAGTCTCTTCCCCATTAATTTTTGGCCTAATGACACACTTGTAGTATCTCCACAGACCAACAGTCCTCCAGATGACAGCTCCAGATGACATCTAAGGCATAGTTCATAGTTAGAAGTTATATAAGGCAATAGGGAAGCCTTGTTAAAAATGTTTTAGTTTATTCATTTTATATAATAAATGTATCTGTTTGGTAAGATTTTGGCTGTGCAGAGGTATAAAATAAAAAAGGTAACTCCCATTGAAAGTCTAATGGAAGTGTCCATACTATCACTGCATGTGCCTTTGAAAATCTCTGCCCAGGCTCTGGGTAAAATCTCTGCCAAGGGTCTGAAAATTGCTTAAGTAATTACAGCAAAGCATTTAAGCAGAAAGCACTGCAGGAGCACTCCGGACTTATTGAGCACTAAGGTACCAAAAGCTTCTTAAAATTCTGCCTCTCTTTTTCCCCTTTTTAAATTGCAATAGTATCTTACAATGGTATCTACAATTTACAATCTTGTCTCTGGATGTCTGTCATCAGTCTGAGTTATAGACATTTAAGCTGGGGTGATTTTTAAGTTATGAGCACAAACAATCACATCTGGGATTGCTAAATTTCCACATGTTAAACCTAGTTATAAGATAATTTCAGTATAGTAAGGCTCTTAATAAAAGCCCTAAATTCCTTATTTATCCAAATCCACGATGATTTCAAAATTAAGATAACCCCCCCAATAATTAGATTCTACACATGTAAAATGTCTAAATTTGTTATAATTTTCCATTAAAAAAATCTAGTATCTTGGATGGTCATCTTATATTCATTTCCCTCACTGCTGTGATGGGGTAAGCAGTGGTAGGGGGACATGCAGCAGTGGAGGGTGGGCAGTGGGGGTCAAGCAGCAGTAGGGGGACATGCAGCAATGGAGGGCAGGCAGTGGGGGGTCAAGCACCTTGATATCCCCCCTTACTCCCCCTGTACTTTACCCCTGTCCCCCACAGCACTTGCCCTACCTCCTGCCTACCCCCTGGCACCTGCCCTCCCACCACAGTGCCTGTGCCTCCTGGAGCCCACCCCACTTCTACCTCGCCTTTGCTTCCTCTTGCCTGCACCTCCACCATGATGCCTACATCCCCCACTACCTGCCCCCACCTACAACTTGCCCTGCCCTCACTACTGCTTACTGTCGCAGGGCACTAAGGTGCCCTGCTCCTTTCAAGAGCTGAAACTGCTAGGGTGAGCTGAAACTGCCCTGGCAGTGAGTTGGGAGCCCCACCTGCTGGTTACCAGGGCAGCTGGGCATACTTGCCAGTGGTCAGCCGACTGGAAGGGGCAGGGCCTGGCTCATATATAAACCCCAGAGCTGGCCAGCAGCCAAAGAGGAAGGAGCTTTCCTGGAACAAGCAAAGGGGAGAGGCCTGACGGCAGGTACAGCTTCTAATACTGCTGAGAGATGGAGTACCCTGGTATGGCTTGACTGATGTTATAGCCAGGCAGCTTGAATTTGTTATAACCCAGGGGCTTGTGTTTTGTTTGCTGTTGTATAAAGCCAGTGGTTTGGGTGAGGCTATTAGGGGAAGGAGGAGGCATCATAGGGGGGTCATGGCAGTGTGGGGACCTCAGGAACCAGAGAGGGTGTGGCATTTGGGGTGCACAGAGCCCAGGTGCCAGAGAGGGCATGGCACTCTGTAGGGCCACAGAGAGCCCAGGGAGGACAAGGGGACCAAATTACAACAAGGCCCAGACCAGACAACGTCAGTATCATCTGTGAGGCTTGGGGCATGGTAAAGGGGTGGCTGGAGCCACTCAGCACCCATAGGCTAGGGTGCCCCACAATGCGCATCATCACATCTATTTTGAAGTGGGATGCAGCATGGGTCCAGGAACCCAGGGGGTCCAGAGAAATAATCAAAACTATGTCCGAGAAAACTTAAAGGCAGCCTCCCTGTTCTCCATTCTATCAAAGATGTGGTGGGTGAGAACACAGGG
Source organism: Caiman crocodilus (assembly GCA_030014935.1). NCBI lineage: Eukaryota > Metazoa > Chordata > Crocodylia > Alligatoridae > Caiman > Caiman crocodilus. The sequence continues at coordinate 239,390,115 of JAGPOW010000261.1, forward strand.
TGCCCATTGGGCCAACTTGGCATGTTGAGAGGAGATCATGGCCATCCTTCAGGACCCCAACCCATGACACTTACCCCGAGTCACTGCTCTGGGTCAGGCTCTGGCTTCAGCCTGGGGCATGGAGCACATGATCACTCCAACCCACATCCAGCCACACAGCAGCAGCTGTAGTAATGGCAGCTCCAGCTGCAGCCCCAGGCCCAGGGCTAAGCAGAGCTGCCACCACTGCCACTTCCTGGCTGGGTAGGTGCCAGAGTCAGCATGTGATCTGTGCCTCAGGCTGGAGTAAAACCAGAGCTAGAGCCACAACTCAAAGTTAGCAGTAGTGTGGTAAGAGGGAAGATAGGGGTAGCATAGAACATAGACAGCAGAGGTAGGAGGCAGAAATGGTGGGGGGCAAGGCTTTGCGGGGGGTGCGCAGAGCAGAGGCTGCATCTCTGACTCTGAGCCCAGGTTGGGGCCAAGCCCAAGCTGAACCTGGGGCCACCACCTATGCCTCCCCCTCCCCCAACCTGGTACTTGAATCCAAGACAAGAGGTTTTTATCCCCATGTTGAAGGAGGGAAAAGTCTTGTCTTGGATTTGACTAAATACCCTAGTTTCAATTAAATTACACTTTGAAAATATGTTGCATATGGCAATGTAGTTGACTGCATGGAATAGATTTTACTGTCACTCACTCAGGCCTGGCAAAACAAGACAGAAACTCTGTCAGGAAATCAGTTCTTTGATTTATATTTTTTTTCCTACCCTAACCTGGCCCTGGTACAAATAAAAGCAGCCTAAGGTGACTTTAACTTGTAGCAGGTAGCTGCATTTCCCCCAAGTTAATAAGGTCTTGGGGACAGTTGAACACATCACCCCCTGGCTGTTCATCCCTGCTCCTGGTATACTTTTGGTGAACTCTATCATTAGATTCTACCACAATCTAGGTAGTTGGATCAGGGAAGCTTGGTTTCGGCTTTTCTTGTCCCATCTGAAAGGGGGTGACCTGAGGCACCAAACCTAGCCCTGAGGGTTACACCTGTCAGAAAAGAGCAACATATAATACAGTCTCTGGCTGTGAAACCCATATAGAAGGAATCATCTCTATCTAACCCAGAGAGAGAAGCACTTCAGGCCTCTAGAGAATAGAAACTTTGACCTCAACCTGCTCCTCAGCATTTCCTACTGGCTCCTACTTGTAGTTTAGCATGCTGGCTTCCATAAATCCCATTCTTACACCTAATTCTTATAAAGGGACCCTGGGAGTCTAACTCCAAGCAGAGGCTTCCACTGGACAACAAGGCATGTAATGGTTAGGCTCAGTAATGAATTTCAGTTCTTCTTTGTAGATTTACTCCTTTATATTCTCTGCCTTTAACATGGTTAAGGAAAAAAATAGGATTAAGCACGGATACTAAACTGTGGAGAAACTACTGCTTCTGCATACATTAAGAAACCTCTCATTTTTCTTGCTGTGTATATTCTTTAAGCAGGCAATGTACTGGTGTTAGGGGAGTTCAGCAGTAATCGCACTGAATGCCCGTTAGATTCACTGACCAAAGATTCCCTGTTGCTGTCTGCTCATTCTCATGATTGCCTTTGCCATATGGAGTTGTTTAGTGCAATGTATTTGGTTTTTGTGGGGGTTTTTTGTTTGTTTTGTGTTTTCCACCAGTGAAATTTCCCATCTTTCTTTGTTCATTAGGTGCTCCAGAAAATGGATGATGGGAACAGAAAAAATATGTTTGTTTCCTTCATACTTTTTGTCTTTTAATTTTTGCTATTAATTTCTCATGTTCTCTGTCTCTTGCGCTTTCCTAAGCTCCTTACTTCAGTGACCACCCTTCTTAATCTCAACAAAGCACCTGATTTCACTTCAAGTGATAAAGCTTGCTTTGCTTGCATGTTCTTGGCAAACATGAATAAACTGCTTGGCTCACTCTGATCGGTTATCAGAATCATTTAAAAAAAAAAATATCAATTGGGTCACCAAACAAAGTAGTACTCATATGCTCTACTCAGAACAAATTCACCTGCCTCAGTTTTTTGTTTCATAATTTAAATTATTAAAGATTGATGTAATTTTGATTTCTTTGAAGTGTAACTCCATAAAGGCAATTGTATCCTTACCTTAGAAAGGATATTACTAGTATGCACAGCTCACCTGGGGGCCTGGTACTGTGCTTTATATGTTAATAATACTATTTTTATTGCAATATGATTACTACTATTTATATTGCAATGTTCTTCTAGCTAGGCAACCAATGGTAAAACTCTGTTGGTTTGCTTACCAGTGCTCTCAAATGAGCCACCAAAGCATGTGAAATAACTAGTATTAATTACTTTTTTTTTTCCACTTACACCTTTCACTTATCTTTTGCTTCAGAAACTATTATTATATTATTAACTGCAGTTAGCATCTTCTGGTCCTGGCATATTTAAATGTCAGATGTTGCAACATAATTAAACTGTTTATATCACATAATCTAAAAAGCTTCCCTTTGTATTAACATTTGAATATGTAAATTGTTTTCAAAACCAAATTACAGTCAACATAATAAGAAAATGCTATGGTCTTAGCAGTATTTTTGTTATTTTACAACATTCCAGATTAAAAAAGACTACAAAAAAGAGGGCTAGAATATATCAGATTTCTAGTGTACTAGAAAATGTGAATCCTCTGACACCTCTTTAATCTGATCAGACCTTATTGGCTGCTAGATGCAATAGGAAGCCAAGTACTTCAGGATATTCTAACAAAAGCATTATGTAGTTTAAAATCCAAGCAGTGGCCACAATAGAATATTCTGCAAATAATTTTTAAATAATTTTTGGTCTGGAGGAATCGGATAGAAGTCTCTCAGTAATCTAGAGTCTTCATCCCATACTATCCAGTATTATACAAAGGACTGTATCATCCAAGACACTAAATACACTTTACTTATTCCAAATGTTAATTGCACACTTTGTGTAACATGTACATTGCAAGTTCTCTGAGATAAGAATACGCTTGATTTGTCTGTAGAGTGCCTACTATAACGGGGCCCCAATCCTTTGTTAAGATGTCTAAGCATTGCATTAATATAAATAATAAAGAAAAATTGGTGGGTGTTTGTTTTAGGGGTTTTTTTTCCTGTACCTTTCAACCATGAATTAAAAGAGCTGCAGCACTAGATTTTTAGACCTTGACCTCCATTTTTGAGGCATCATTACGTAACTGAAGTTATCTGAGCCTGGATATTTTTTCTCTCCCTCAGACTGCAGGCTCATTTAAAGCTCAAATAGAAATATGATCGATAATATTTATTGCTCTTCAGTCTAAGTTTTGATAGCCTTAACTGAAGAAACTTAACAGTGTTCAGTTTCAGGAACTTAAAAGATTTTCTAACCTGAACTTATCAAAATTGCTCAAGTGTTATACATCCTTAGATACCCTCAAGACTGTCAGGAACAGACTCTTAAGTAACAACAATTCAGCTCCTTCTGAAGAAACTAATTTGATATACTTTTTTACATACCAGCCTTGTTCTTCTGTATGTTATTAAGACATCTCCTGTGTATTTAAACAGCATGAGGGCACTGAAGCTAGCCTGATACAATTCCATTAGAATATCAGCAAAAATATACCTAATTTGGGACACATCATTCAATATGGCTTGTTACAGATATTCCTACAGAGGAAAGAAATACCTTTTCTTTTCAAATTTGTTTCCTTGGGCCCATCCAGTAGGCTGGAACTATTTCAGAGCTCACTTATTTTACTGAAGGCTGAAATCATTCCCACTCCCAGGCCTAGGGTGTATGACAAATATATGTAAGTGCTATAACTGGGGGGGGGAATAGGGTAACTGCCCTGGGCACTGACAGGGGAGGGCAGGAGTTAATAAAAAGGGTTGCTGTTGGCAGCCATGTGATCACAATTGTGATCACAGGAGCAAGTGGAAGTGATCACTGCCCTTGTGACCTGGGTGCCCTGTGTGGGACACGATTCCTGGTTGGTGGTTGGAACCAGCCACAGTTGTGTGTCGAGCAGGAGCACTGGGTAGTGGCACCAACCCAGACACGCTCAGGGATGCCAGATGTTAATGAGAGGAGAGAGATAGACGCAAGAGACGGTTGGGGTGAAATAAAACTGGAACTTTACTCACACAACAGTTGAAGATTGCCGGAAGAATACAGGTGATGAACTATATACAATAGTAGGTAGGTGATGAGACATTGACAGGTGAGACACTAGACAGATGATAGATGATGTACACACGACAGAAGTCAGATAGCACCTGCAGTCAAGACCCAATATGAGTACAATGCCCACTGAGACAATGTACAAGGCATTCTAGATATGCGATAGCCTGTACTGCTCGGAGCTACCAGAGCAGCAGCTTCTATTGGCAACCTAGGGGTCTAACCAGGCTCTGAAGTAGGCGATCAGTCTACTTTGATGGCTGGAGCCCGGGGACCTCGTGCTGAAGTGCACGGTCCCTTATATAAACTTTTTGACCAATCAGTGGGTTCCCTTGATAGTGGGTTCTAGAAGCTTAGGGTATGCTGGCCAGCCAGCCATGCCCCTTAGGTGGAAGCAACAATCTGATGGAGTCAATCGTCTACTGACACCCAGCTGCATACCAAATAATACATAATACTTGTGTCTAACATGTATAGATTGTAGTAGGCCCCGAGATGCTATATTATATTGTTATACTGAGCATTTACTTGTATTTGCTTAACCAGTGTTTTGGCAAGAGATAAAGAGCAAAGTAAATGATGAGGTGAGAGAATATCAGAGGTGAAAACAATTTTTAAAAGGTGTGAGGAACAGTTCAAAAGAAAGTGGATGAAGGTCACAGTGTACATTTAGTGGTGTATGTTAGTTAGATATGGTTTGAGATTAGATAACTTAAATAGGGAAGAAAATAGGTATATGAAGAATAGAACCTATAAAAATATTTTTATATTTTTGGCCTTGGTAAAGCCTTTGATATTTAGCCAGGTAATGAAGTATATATTAAAAAATCAAGGTTCACCTTAAAATCTTTGCTCTTTAGCTTTAGACTACAATTCTTGCTGAACAAGATCTGTAGATCACCAAGATAAGTGCTTCTTTAAAACTTATTTTAAAAAAATAGGTAAGTCTTTTTGCCTAACCGGTTTGACATCTGTTAGAGGTCTTATTAAGATTTTAGAACTTTAGAGAATCTAAGATTCATTTCTTTCAAATATTTGTAAGATTGTTATTTCCAGATGAATGCACTTTTAATAAATTGTAATCATTTCCTTGATATGTCTTGCCTGTACTGCTTGGTCATATATGTGATCCTTCTAATCGATTCAGCACTAGTGATACCTCACCTACAAAATGGTGTCAAGTTTTGGGCCCCATACTTCAAGAAAGATGTGGACATATTGGAAAGAGTCCAGCAAAAATAACAAAAATGAGTAGAGGCCTGGGACAGAACTAGTAGTCTTGAGTCTAAAGAAGAGAAGACTAAGGGAGGATTTCCTAACAGTCTTCAAATACCTGAAAGACAATTATAGAGGGGATGGAGCAGAATGCAGTGTGCACAGCTGTCTGAGCTCTCCTGGCTTCCCCACATGCAGTGATTACCTGCCTGGCCCCACCACACCATCCCAGGGTCACCACCACCATGCAGCTGCCATCTGGACATCATCCAGCTGGCTGGACCCCAGCAGAGATGCCAATGATGGGCTGCAATGGGATCCCACAACCTGCTTCTGCCCTGGCTCATGCAGCCCTACACTGGCCAGCTGGACCCCCACCAGACCCACTTCAACTGGTGCTTGGGCTGGACCCATGGCCTGGTGGAGTGTGCCTTTTGGCCACCTCAAGGGATGCCGGTACATCCTCACTGCTCACCTCAAGTTCACTAAGAATAACCTCCCCTATGTCATTGTCTCAGCCTGAGACAATGGCATAACATCTGTGAGGCCCAATGGGAGCTCTTCAGCAAGGCCTGGGTGGAAGACACCTGGCAGTGGGAGCACCACTTGCATTGGCAGTGGCATAAATAGGCTGCCCACCACCTGAGGCCCCAGACAAGCCACACACCTGTGGGAGCTGAGAAACGCCGGCAGAATGGGGCCGCTGATAGAGTGGAATTAGTTGGACGAGAGGCAGCAGTGGTTGAAACAAAAAAACTTACTTACAAGCTGTATACACAAGGTATGCAGTGTTGGCACAATCCGTAGACAGACAAAACAAAACTGGAGACAGGCACACCGATGTTCACACTCACATGAGATAGGGGTACGTCATGGCAACTGTGACAGGGAGTCATTGGTGGTTGATCAGACCTCCTCTGTGGCTCCAAAGTACACGTGAGGATCTTTCCCTACGCGTGTTCGAGCTCTCCTCCAACTTGGGCGGATATCACCCAAGCCTTTTATACGGCCAGCAAGCCAATTGCTGACCGCCACATGTGCATAATTTACACTAAGCCAGTTATGAGCATGCACTTGATGGTGCAGCTGCAAGCTTTTGGCGGGCTCTGATTCTGCACCAAGGACTTTTCCCGCCTTACAGGGAAAATCCCTGCACTGGGGACTCTCAATGTGCCTAACACAGCTGTGCCGAGGCATCTCTTAACCATTCAGCTCTGACCATACCCACCACCGGAGGCCAGGGCACGAGGCACAAGAGGCAGTGGCTGACTACCCCTTCCTGTACTGCCCATTGTAGCCTGCCTGGACCACCAGCCACTGATCCCCCACTCCCACCTTCAACACAGCACTCACTGTAGACACATCTCAGAAGGACAAGTTTTTACTCCCCTCACATCAAAAAAACCCCCCAAAAACCCTCCTTCCTGGTACCTAGAGGGCAGAGCCTGCAGACAGACAGACAGAACCCTGACCTCTGGTTGTTCCTCTATGGATGCATATGCCACAGTGAGTCCAGCAGATGGGGCTCACCTGGGGCAATGGCAGTCAGTGGTCCCCCAGTGACGGTGGCTCCCCCTCTGGCAGCCAGTGTCCAGAGCCAGCAGGGCTGGCATGTGGTCCTGGCCCTGCTGCAGCCACTTCTGGCTCTGTGCCTGCATCGAGCTGAGGTGAGTGGCAGGACTGGGCTAAGGTGGAGGGACTGGGTGGTCAGGGACCAGGACCAGGGTCCAAGACAGGGTCTCTTGATGGGTGGATGTGGCACAGGACTTCCTCTCAAAACCATGGGGAGACCTGCTAGCAGGTGATTGCATGGTCCAGGCAGGGCTAGGGTTGGGAGCCAGGTAGCAGGTGGCATGAAGGTGACCACCAGGGCCAAGATGGTGTCCAGCATCCGGTGATCACCATCCATGGCATACACTGCCCTAGCCAGGACCACGGTCTGCTCCCACAGGGCCTCTACCTGCTCATGCTCCTGGACTAGGAGCTGTTCCCAGAACTCCTGGTCTGCCCACTCCTGTGCATATTCACAGGCCACATTCTCTGCCCACCAGATCTGTGTCCCAGACGGTCCTCTGACACTTTCACCAGCTGATCCAGGAGGATGGTGCAGTCCTGGGTCTACCTCTGGTGCAGCCAGTGCATCCACGGGGCTCCAGGTGTGGGCAGTGGTGAACCTGAGGCAGCATCCTGGCTGGCAACAGTAGCCTTTCCTCCACATGCAGCTTCAGAACTTGAAGAGCCATGAGAAAGAAGTTGTTTGTGAGAGTCTGCAACATTTCTCAGACAAGACGTTCTGTATTGGGGGCCATGAGTTGCCCAGACTCAGATCAGGGGTTGGGTATACATGGGTGCCCAGGTACCATAGCAAAGCAGCTGGGTAAAGCCAAGCCTAAGCAGCCACAGGCCAACCCCCTGGCCCTGCTCACTCCTCAGAGGCAGCTGGGCCGCTGGGTGCTGACCAGAGGCAGCCTGCCGCCTCTGCTTTGTTTCTATGCTGGAACAGGCCAGGTTCAGGGCAGCAGCTGCTGCCATGGCTCCAGACACCACTGCCCAGCCCCCCCGCCCCTCCCCCAATAGACCAGCTGCTCTCCTGTGCTGCTGTGAATCCTGTGGTGCCTGGGCTCAGGGGGCATGGGACTCCCAGATGACTGGGACAAGGAGCTACTCACACCCTTGCCCTCCCCACAGGAGGCCTCTTGTGGGGGGGAGTGGGGAGGGTCTGGGGTCAGCCCTCACCCCTCACCATGCCAGTGGTGTGCTCAGAGCATGCCTCTGCTGTATGTGTCATGGGTACTGCATGAGGAGCTGTTTTCATGGACCAAAGTGTGCCCAACCCACTATGCCCTGCTACTGTGGATTGTCATGTTACCCTGTGCACCTGACAAGGGACCCTGAGCATTGACAGTGCAAGGTGCAAGCCTGAGATGCCCTACAACTTCCACCACCACCTGGAGGAGTACCTGTAGCTGCACTACATGTCCCTGTCCCCTGCAGCTGAGGAGAACGTCGTTACTGACATCAACATGTTCCTTGGCATATGAGAGGCCCATACTCACCTAGCTGTGGAGGCATGGGGGAACAGGGGAAGGGAGGAGGGGCAAGGGCAAGGGCAGGGAAAGCCTTCCCAGTGTGGGGCTTACAACATGGCCAGGAGATGACATGGCCAGCAACTCCACTCCATCCTGGCTGGCAACAATGATGTGTGGTTCCTGGCAGTGTCTTTGGGCAGTGAGGCGTAGTGTGTGGGCACCCAACCTGGGCCCCCTGTGGTAAGGAGCGGGCACTGCTGGCAGCCAGCAGTGACATGGCCAGCCACACCTTGTGGCTGGGACTGAGGCTGTACAGCTGTCAAGGCAGGCACTGGCCCAGGCTCCCTAAGCTGCTGGTGGAGGCTGCAGCTGGGGAGCTTGGTGAGATGGGCTGCTGGAGGTCTAAGGGGCCTTCCCTCAGGAACACATCACTATGGGTGCCAGGCTGGGGTGGGGGCTCAGGCAGGCTGCCTATGCTGCTGTACACAGTGCTGCTGTGGCCTGGATCCCAGGCTGTGAGGATCACTGTCTTGCAGGCTTGCAGGCACTCCCCAAACAAAGATTGTGGTTAGTGATAGTGACCCAATGTGTCTGCAAGGCTGCAGCTGTCCCTACGCTGTCGGGCTTGGGCAGATGGCTGCAGTGCCTAGCACAGGGTCATGGTGTGGGACTGGCAGCTGCATGGCAAGGCAATGTCCCACATCACCTGCAGGCTACAGGCAGGCTGCTGAGGATGAGCTGCAGGCAGCTAGAACTGGCCCCGGTGGCCAGGAGCTTCCTGTAGCTGGGCTTGGGTGCTAGCAAGCCTGGCAGGAGCCTGCAGCACACTGCAGGCCTGGGCAGCATAGGTCTAGCAACTATGTGGCACTGCAGTGCCAGGAAGCAGTGCTTGGGTGCAGGCAGGCTGGTGTGGCTAGCCTGCAGCCTGCCCAGGGGGACATAAGGGCCTGGAGTGGCCTCAGGCTGCCTATGTGTGCCCCAGAACTCAAAATGTTTGCAGGCTTTTAAGGGCTCGAGGCTGGGGCAGGCAAGCCTCCAAGCATGGAGCCCTGGGGCAAGCCTCAGGCTGGTCCCCAAGTGGCAGGGCTGACCAGGAGCAAATTTGCTCCTGGTTGGCATCTACACATGCATTACTGTGCAGTAAGTACTCACAATTAAATTTGCTTTCATTTGCCAGTAGCCAATTTACTTGCGAGTAGTGTCATTTACCCCACAGTAAGCGTGCACACATGTAGACACACATGCTTACTGCACAATAAACTATGCTACTGTGCAGTAGAGTATTTCATGTAGATGCACCCACTGGAATGGTTTAATTGAGGATGATCCTGCCTTGAGCAGGGGGCTGGACTAGATGACCTCATGAGGTCCCTTACTTTCCCATGATCCTATTATTTTTATCTATATTTCATTATTAAATTTGCAAATAAAATTCATTTACCTATATGTTTTTGAACATTTTGTCTTGGTGGAACTGGCTCTTCAAATCTTTCTTGGTTCCCAAAATATCTAAATGTGTCGATACATGAAGTGAAGAGGGCAATTGGTAGACACTAACAAAACTTGTTCTTGAGTCTGTGTAGGTGGAAGCCCACCTTCAGAGAACTAGGGACACCTCCCCGGCAGGGGCGGCATCAGGTGCCTCCTAAAGAAGCACTACCCAGACTGCCTTGTTCTCCCTTTTTCTCTTCTACAGGTACAGAGAGTTCTAGTGCATGCCCAGCACCTGGAAGAGGGCCATGACAGTCCTCATCCACAAGAAGGGAGACCTGACCGACCCAGGCAACTGGAGACCCACCATCCTGTGGCTCCACCATTGCCAAGCTGTAGGCCAGCTGCCTGGTGGCCCACATCACCAACTGAGCGGTGACTGGCAGGGCTGTCAGCCAGAGCCAGAAGGGCTTCATGTCAACAGAGGGCTGCTACGAACACAATTTCACTCTCCAGATGGTTCTGGATAATGCCCAGAAGACCAGGAAGCAGTATGCAGTGGTGGGGCTGGACATCTCCGATGCCTTCAGCTCCATGCTCCACTGCCACATCCTTGGCATCCTCCATGAGCTTAGCCTACCAGATGGCATTGTCAACCTGGTGCAAGAACTCTATGACAGATGCACCATGACTGTCCGCACCACCGACTGAGATACCAACAAGATCCCCATCCAGTCAGAGGTGAGACAGGGCTGTCCCCTCAGCCCCGCCATCTTTAACCTGGCTGTGGAACCGCTTCTTCAGGCCATGGCAGGTGGCCCTAGTGGGCTCAACTTGTACAGACAGAAGTTGAGTGCCCTGGCTTAGGCCAATGACCTTGTTCTCCTTACCAATGATGCTGCCCAGCTGAAGCAGATGCTGGATATGACATCAGAGGCAGCCAGGTGGATGGGCCTGTGCTTCAACATCACCAAG
>JAGPOW010000261.1:239401033-239412022 GCA_030014935.1 Caiman crocodilus
CAGAAGAACCATGTTCTGGACTCCACCCTCATGATCCAGGGCCAGGCAATGAGGCACCTGCATGACAGCAAGGCCTACTGCCACCTGGGGATGCCTACCAGCAACCAGGCCAGGTAGACACCAGAGGAGACCATCAGCGGGATCGTGCAGGATGCCCACAAGCTGGACTCATCCCTGCTGGCCCCCTGGCAGAAGATAGATGTAGTGAACACCTTCCTCAATCCCCAGCATTGCATTCGTCCTGAGAAACTCGGCAATCCCCAAGACCTCCCTCAAGAAGGCGGACACCAAGATCCAGAGGTTGCTGAAGAAGTGGCTGCACCTGCAGCTGAAGGCCAGCAATGAGATCCTGCATGTCTCATACCGGCAGGCAGGCACCAACATTGCCTGCATGGGAGACCTCTGCAACATCACGGTGGTAACCTACGCCTTCCACCTCCTGACCTGCCCAGATCTGATGGTAAGCATTATTGCTGCCAGCACCCTCGAGGAGACCACCTGCAAGAGAATCATGAGGAAACCAACCAGACATGACTTGGCCACCTTCCTTGGCAGCTCTCTGGAGAGTGACTTTGACAGAGACGGCAGGGACTTCACCTCACTGTAGAGCCAAGCTCACAATGCTGCACACTGCCTCAGGAAGTGCATCATCTGTGCCTGGACTTGGACCGAAGAGTGCTGGGAGCTGGAAGTCTCTGCAATCAACCCTGAACACCAACTGTGTCACCATGACACCTCACATGCGGACCTTCCTGGAGCAGTTCCTGAAGGATGCCATTCACAACAAGTACGCTGGTGACCTGAGGGCCAAACCTGACCAGGGCAAGGACTTCGACCCTCCCCCACATGTGAAGCTGCAAGCCGCATGCCAAAGCCTGGCAGTTCTGCCACAACACTGGCCAGGACTGCCTGGTGAGGGCCATCCCAGCTGCAGCAGGGGAGATCTCCATGAACTGCACCATCCTGGACTGCGAGAGCCAGATGCGCGCTGACATCATCATCACGAAAGAAGAGACCAAGAAGATTGTGATCATGAATGTAACCATCCCCTTCGAGAACTGGCACCAAGCCTTCACCAATGCCTGGGCTCACAACTGGGAGAAGTATGCCCTGCTGGCCAACATCCTGAGGGGCTGTGGCTACAATGCAATGGTCAACACACTCATTGTGGGAATGCTTGGAGCCCCAGCAATGAGAGCATCCTGCATGCCTGCGTCTCCCACTGCTACATCAAACTGATGCGCTGCCTCATGGTTTCTGATACAATCCACTTATCCCATGACATCCACATGGAGCACATCACAGGCCACTGCCAGTACACCAACCCCGCCAGACCAACCACCACTGACTGGACCCAGAGGGGACCCACCTGAATCCCCCCTGCATCTGATGGACTTTGAGAGGAATCTTCAACTACCACCCCACTCCACCCAAAGAGGCTCTCTGCAATGAGACTATATGGACTGAGAAATATTCTTCAACCTGCTTCCTCTACCACTGCAGACCATTGTACGGGTTTGTGTGTATCTATCTTCTTTCTCTCTTGGTGTTGCAAACACCCTCCCTCCCCTTCCCCTGGGCTTAGTTGGCTAACATTGTATTTTCTGTAACCTAGTTGCGTTCCCCTTCTCACCTCCATCCCTCTTGCTCGGGCACTCTGTATTTCCTTACTGGCTTTGTCATCTTTTGTGTTCATAACTGTTAACATCTACTAATAAAATTTAGGGATCTGTTCTTTCCTGCTTTGCACAGGTTCCCAGAATACTTACATGGGTCAGCACATGGAGTGAAGAGAGCGATGATAGAGACTAACAAGGCTTATTCTTGAGTGTGTAGCAATTTGGGGATCTATTCTTTCTTGCTTCACATGGGTTCCAGTGTAGGCAGAGAGTAGAAGATAGATTTATTTTCCCTTATGGTAAGAGTTACAATAATTCCATTGGGAAGCATAAACTCTGCCTATAGTTCTGACTTTCTGCTCTAGGGTGAGAAGGTCTGAATTCCTCCTCTTTTGTACCTCCTCCAGCTTAGGTCAGGGCTTGAATGTCACCATCTGTTCCAAGGGATGGATTTTTCAGTCAGAGAATACGGAGACACTTGCTTTCCCTGGGAACATTATTTTTATTATGCTAAAAAGATAGTGTATGTAAACAAGTAACTGTGAGAGTATCTCTGGGACCATAGACCATCCCGCACATCCTGGCCCATTTTCTTCCTTCTCTATATATTTTATCAATTTTATCTTTAAACTCATCCCTGGATCTTTATTCTTTGTCTAAGAATATGAGCATTTACAAAGAATCCCCATCATGTGTCTCCAGAGATGTTGGGCAGAAAAATTTCCAGTGCTTTATTTTTCCGTGGGAAATTTTCTATTTCTAAAAAGTCATGGATTCATAAAATTCATTAGTAACAATGAATGGATGCCAATACAATATTAGGCAAACTTGTCAGTTTCAAAGTTGTAATTAATGTTTTTCAGGTGATTAATCCTAGGAAGTATGAGAGAGAGTACATATATGTTTTATTGATTTGTAAACAGGAGGGTAAATACACTCCCGTAATAATTCAAACCAAAAATCAAGTTAAGAATTCACCTAATTAGCTGTGCAGGTCAAAGCAAAGCCAAAGATAAAATTCTTATTTCATTTCAGACTGAAAGTGAAAGCAAAACCAAAACTAAAACTGAGATTGATTTTTGTTTCACTTCCAGTTCAGCAAGCACACAGAGCAATGTCTCATTTCTTTCTTGAGCTGGAAAAATTGGAAGTGTTTGCATAATATCTGTTAGCTTTTTAGTGCTCTTGGTTTGAAATAGTCATAATACTGCCTCATCAGAAAAAAAACGAATGTGCGGCATCCATTATAGTGAAGTTCAAGCCAGTGAAGGAAGGAAGGAAGTTGGTAGATATAAATATTGCAGGCAGAAGTGTGCTGACAAAGCAACAAAAATGAAGAAACATTTAATGTTAACATGTAGAAACTGTCCTGAAAGAGTGCAAGCCATATACAGAAAGCTAATATAACCAAGTGGTAAAATAACAGCATCTGAGAAAAGTTTACTTCAGGAATCCTACGTAAGTAAGCAAATTAATACATTAAACAACACACAGTATAGACTAGCATCTATATTGTTTTAAAATTTTATCATTTTACAAGTTGTTAAAGCAACTCTGGACTATTATTTATTTAGTTAAAATAGTTGTATCCTGCTTTTCTGCTTGCATTAAGCACTCAAAGTGGCTTAGGGTTAACAATATATATTTTTAAATTACATAATAGATAAATAGTTAACTATTTCAAACCAGCAGAGTGAATGTAGTCCTTTGGCTGATGGCAGAGGCCAGACTATACTTCCCTTTGGCTCTGCAGACCCAGGACATCTGAGCAGCAAGTTGAGCAGCATTGTGTTCTTTCTTTCTGGCAGGGAAGGGGGAAGCCAGTTCCCTGCCGCTTCCCCTTCTCCTTCTGATGGATGAGGCCAGACTAGAATAGGCTAAAATAAAAATCTTTCCCCACTTTTGTCACAGGAATTTGGTAGCTCAAGTGAAATAGCAGACTGGCAAAAAATGAAACTGTTGAGCTGCCAGGTCTGGGTGAAGAAGGATCCTTGCTTTCAAGATCACTGTCACCAGATATGCGATCCATCATGAGTAGCTTTCAAGACAGTCAAGCTTTTTATCAAGATTTGTGGACAAAATGTCAAAAGAAGATCAAGAAAAAGCAGATGAGACAATAACTTAATCTACATTTGCAAGTGGTACACCTCCTCCCATAACTGAAAATCAATACTGGAAGTAAATTACAAACTAATTTGCCCATCGTAGAAGTTACCATCATGTTATTGCTTATCACATTCTCTCTTAGATAGAGAGTATGACAGAGTTCAAACAATGGTTATTCAAAGGATTGGTCAAGCAGAATCACTGACTGATGTCGGATGGATGGACTGCTATACAAGGAAATCCTTTATTGAATATTATGTTAGCAACACCTGAACCAATGTTCCTGAAAGCAATTGCTACCAAATCTTCTCATCATACAGGTGAATACATACATAGACAAATTACTGAATGAAGATATTGAAAGTTCAGGTCCCTCCGGGGTACAAGCCATTGTAATGAATAATGTGAGTAAAATGAAAGCTGCATGGCAACTATTAAAAACAAAGTATCCTCATGTAATAGTATTTAGCTGTCTTGCTCATGTGTTGAATCTTCTGGCAAAGGACATAGTAAGTGTGAAGACAATATTGGCAACACTATGTTGCTAATCGGGCTTTGAAGAAATTACAGAAAGGGAAGCAGGGGAAGGCACTTTTATTGCCAGGAGAAACTAGATGGGGCTCGGCTACAAAGTGTTTACATGGTTTGCTGCACACAAAGAACTGTTTGCAGTGTGCTTCAATGATGTAAATTTGTCATGCCTGTTCTTAAATTGATGCTTCAATTTCTCAAGCTGGCCGGTCGGTATCCTTCTGGGCAGACAGTTTATCCAGTGACAGGGACTCTTAAAGTACCAGATAGTCTTCCTGCCACATCTTTGGTGTAAATTAAAGGAAGAAGATCGGTCTATATCTTCTTCCAGTGTCATAGGCCTTACACCACATCATTAGGCTCTGGGTCTCTGCCACCCTTACTCCCCACCTAGCACCAACCTGATAGTGCACGGTCCTTTTATAATGAATGTGGTTTAAATTCAATTCTTTTCCTGTCTCCCTTTTCTATCAGGGAAACCTTGGGGTTAAACCCCTCTATTCAGCAATATGGTCCACGCTGTCCCTTATGCCCATTACATCATGGCTAAGGCACACTGCTAGAAGTGCTCTATAGCCTTCTTTCACTCACAGTTTTAATATCCTTTATTTCTTTTCTTCCTTTAGGTTTGCTGTTGCTCCAGCTCCAGTTCTCTTCATTAGACATCCACACCTGCTCTACCAGTAAGTAGTCTGACTCCTCTGAGTCAGTTTCTTAGAGTAGCCCTTCTGCTTTGGGTCTCTACCAATAACCCCTCCCGGGGCAGACTGCCTCACAGCACGGTCTCTGCTGGTGCAGGGAACTCACTCCCGGTCCCCTGTTGCTAGTGCTCCATGTGGGTTTTTCAGGAGCATCCAGGTTCCAGCTGGCAAACCACCGCTGGCACATGCTGACAAAGCGTGCCTACACTGGCACAGGATGTTCCTTTCATTGTTCTGTCTTCCTGTTCTCTGGCTTGTCATCGTGCTGGTTCTGTCCATCCAATACATCTCATCTCCTGGCAGCCTCTCTCTCACTGCCACAAATAGATGACACAGTATCCCAGATTATTCCCGTGAACATTTGGAAGCAGATTCCTGAGAACGATGTGTTGTAGGTTCAAGTCCAAAGAATATGCAATTTACTACCACCAGTTTCAATGGCTATCAAGAAACTTGAAGGAGATACACCAAGCCTTTAAAATATTCCAGAGATATTGAGACAACTGAATGAAAATCTAATTGATTTTTTTGCCTTCTTCTATCTTTCACCTCTATCCAAAAAAGAAGTAAAACAAATGTTTACTAAGAGATTTTAGTTTTGCTCTTATCCAGTTCATCTGGCAGAAAACCTTTTGGATCTTCAACACAGAATATAACATTTATCAGAAGATGAATTATCTACTGCTCATGATACAGTTATGGAAGTAGCTAAGAATGTCCCCAACCATAGCTGTGATGACAGACATTGTCGAGTACCATGCAAAAGAAAAACTTTGGAGCAAAGACATCATTTGGCGGGCAGCAGAGAATATGTCTCTTCTCACATTGTGGATACTATAACACGTGATTGTTGTCCAGGATTGCTCTAAGGATCCTAAGCATCCCACCAACAGCAGCTTCTTGTGAACGGAACTGGAAGTCTTTCATCTCAATCAAGGCAAAAAGGAGGAATAGACTAACAAATGATGCACTGCTAAGCTTATTTCTATTTCTCAGAATCTCTTGCTTCTGGAGAATCAGTCAGAAGCACCATTAGTGAAGAAGATGCAGTGTGGTGATAAGTTGCCCTTGCTCATAGTCTCATTGATAAAACCATCCTTTAGTAAAAGAGAATATGGTTCATGTAGTTCTGAATCAGATTTGCCTCAATCTGATTCTGAAATGGAACTAATAAGTAGTGCAAGTGATTCTACAGATAGTGACAGTGAAACTGGAAGTGCCGCAATGACCTCAGTGGAAGAGAATTAAACTCTGTTGAAGTAGGTGAGTGGACAACCACAGAATATCATGCCCAGTTCTTTGGGTATGCCAAAATTAGTGTTGCAACAGTTTTTTTAGTGCCTTTGATTTTTTTTCTTAAATTTAAACAAACCATGTAAGAGAAAAACATGTTATTGTATATTGTCTCTACATTTTTACAAATATTCCAATAAAAATAGTTTCTTTCCACATAAAGCTTTAAATTTGTTTGAATATAATGTTTAAACCACATTAAGTGTGCTGTATTTAATATTTTTCCTAATCAAATATTTCAGTTCAAATACTTGAGGCTATTGGGACATAAAATTAATATGGGGGTACTCTTTTAGTTTTGTTTGTGAAATATAGGTCAAATAAACATGCTAAATCAGATCACACACTATTTAGGGCATTGGAAAACTTTCCAATTCACATTTTTCTAGAAAGTCCACATCTCTGTGTGTCTCATAGAAATCAACACACACTTAGTCTTAGGGACTCCCTTTGTGCAGAACCAGTTTTTACTGTATATATCAAATAATCCCAAACTTTCAATAGGTTTGAATTCAGATCTGGTCTTTGCAGGTCAAGTATATCTCTGGCATAGCCATTGTCAAAGGGAATATTTTTAAATACAACAGTCAAAACTCTCTTAGAGATCACCCTAATTAAACAACTGTCTGTCTGAAGAAACTGTCCCAATATACTCCCAAGTACAGTTAGTGCAATTCTGCTCTACCTTTATGAAAAAACCAGTTCTATTAAGCAACCAATTTTAGTAGGTCCCTTGAATGACCTCCAAGACAGCTGTCGCCATATTAAGTAATGGGTTTGTTCTATAGAGACCTAATACTCTGAAAGAGTCATTTCTGCACCAAAAGATCCTAAATGGAATGTCAAATAGTAATGGGTTTTATCTGGAGAAGACAGATTCGCCCCCACCTTCTAGCATACTATTTTTTCCTGGTAAAATAAATCAGTTATATATATTGAATTTAACCAGCTGCCCAGACAAATTTGAATCTGCTGCTTGGTAGCTTTAAAGTAAATGTATCTGGCACTGGAACTTATATGACTTGGAAAAGATTATTAACATTATCATTCCCTAAGTTTACAGCTAGCACTAGAATATATATAAAACATGATGGGCAATGAACAGACAAGCCATTCCAGCTTGCTCAGAGAGATGGAACTTTTTGAATAATGCTTGCTATCCACAGAAATATAACTTCTGAATGAGGGGGGTGACTTTATCCATTTCCACAGGCTTTTCAGACTTTACTATCAACTTTGGTATAATTCTCTTCATGGATAGCACTACTAGTATCACAGCCACCTTCTTAAAGCACCAGATCTTTTTTACTTCTGTGAGTGCTCATGGTACCTTCTCAGCTTCTCTCCAATAGTGCTATGCACATTGTTACCCAGTTATACAACAAAGACCACCTTTTCCACAACTGCACCCACAACTATGATGCAGACATAATTGGTTGTATGGTCCATGCTGGTTGTTCTTCCCAATAAATGTTTCTATTGTCATCTTTCAGAATTGGAAGATGTTAATTTTTACCAAGTGGAGATGATTATGATCTCTCTCATGGGTCAAATGCAACTTGCCTGCAGTCAACTGGGCCACCCTGTGTTAGACCATTTGAGTCTTCCAAAGATATAAAACAGCATGGGTATATTCCAGCTGTTTGTTGCAATAAATATGGTTCTGAAATTTATTTGAAAGCTATGTCAAATTACTGAACAAGACTTGGAAACTATTCTTTGTTTCTTGGCATGTTTGATCTTCAGATGCTGGCTCAGTCACAAATATTTGTACATATACCCCCTAATCAGTCTTTGATTTAGGGTTCTTCCAAGAGCTCCAGTTTGGTTTGTTCGACAACACAGCCACATTACAGGTACACTTATCCAAGTGAAAGGTCATGAGGTGACTGAAAGAGTTCATAATTTCCATCATAATCTGGAGATGACTTATATAGAGGCTTCCAGTTTGAGGTTGTCCATATGTAATAGGTTTGTTGACAATTTGGGGTGCTGTTTGTTGATTGCATAACCATATCTTCAACATCTAGCTCAGTGGGTTGAGCAGGTGGTTCTGCACAAGAAAATTCTCTGCTGTGGAACAGGATCGGCTCCATATCATATTTTTGTCCCTTGATACTCACACCCAACTGTGTACACTAAACTTATTTCATACATGAAATGATGGTTATTAACCTCTGAAGCTCATTGTAGAAACTTAGCTAGCATCTTGATATGCCAAGATTGAGATACTGAACTGAACATATTTAAGGTGCCTAACCAGGCAATGGAGTGGTTTCTTGATTTTTACAGACCTGATTTGAGATTACACTGTCAATCAACAGCACTCCTTACATCCCTTGAGCCTAATATACAGCCAATTGGTTCCAGTATCTGGACTCTGTTGGTAGTCAAATGATCATTCATTTTTTTGGTGAAGACAGCGATAATATTCTGCTTGTTATTAGTAAACATGTTGCAATAGTAAATCCTTGTTTATCTAATTAAGGTTGTCTTTAAGGTTGTGATGTTTAGCTTTAAAGGATATCCTGGAGATATGGGTATAAGATACTTAATGAACATTAAAGCCCAACAGAAGGAAAACCTTTATGAGGATACCCATATGAAGTCTACTAGAAATCTACATCTTATTTTTTTAAAGGAACATGTGGTTTTTATCAAGACAGTGACTCTCAGCAGAATCAACAATGAGAATACTTAGAATGGTAGTCACAGAAATGATAATAAAAAGGAGATTAATGAGTTATGGTGAAGTAAAACAAAAACAATCATTCTAAAAAATAGATTGACTTCTATGACTGCTTGTTGAGCTCTTGGGCAGCAGGAACAGGCGTTTATTAGCCTACTTGAAATGTCACCTGTCAGAATATTTGTTCAACACAGGAAAGTGTCTATCACTAGAAGAGAATTATTTGGTAGGAAATTAAATTTCTGTAAGCTCTTCCATCTCCTTATGTTTGTCAGATCTGCCTACTAGTTCTCTTCATCCTGTATTCTGAGCACTAGGAATTATGGATGTGCACAACTATGGATATTTACATTCAGGGAGCTAGTATTTAAATTCTTCCTTACTGGTAAACAAAGTGATTCTGAAAGCAGCTTAAACATTAAGGAGAAAGAGTAACAGTGCAGTGTGAGGTTTTTCTTAATGTTAAGCTAACCCTGGGATGTTAGAGCTGTATTTTTGCAATGTCTAAACATACCAGTTAGTTAGGAACAGATTTTCAGCAGAAAGTATGTGAAAGCTAGTAAAGTAATCATAACATGACTGTTACTGATGGCTTGTGGGAAGACAATTGTCATATTTTTTGCATAAGAAAGATTGACTAGAATGTCCTTGGTCAAACTGAGTTTTCCTGTAGAAAATACCAGTGCAACTCTCTTCTCTCCCACATTCCTATGAGCAAAGTCAAGTTGCTCTCAGAATCTCACAAATCTGAGGCAACAGGAAATAGTTCTTCCTCCATAAAAAATGAAGGGAGTATTTGTCTCTCTCTCAGATGCTTGGTTAGCATTTAAGTAAAAATTATGCATGTGCCTTTAGTCCCTTGCTTTGCCAGAGCATATATTATCTCCTCCTCCAAAGGCTAACCTGGACCACTGCCAAGAAAGGCAGGTGAGCGCCTGCATAGAAGCTTTGGAGAATGACACCTCAAATTTACTCTGTAACCTGCTCATCTTTTGATACACTCTTGTAACCTATATTTGGCACTTAGCCTGGAGCCGTTCCACAGCCCAAGGTGGAAGAAATAAAGATAATGGTGGAGAAAGATTGAGGGAAAAAAACATGAGGGGAAGAAAAAAGCAAAGGCAAAATAGGAAGAGGGATGACAGACTGCATGGTAACTGGGGACATTTAGAGAGAAAAACTTGATGAAACATGTGTACAAGATAAAACATTTCAGATTAAATTGAAGATAAATACAGGCCCTGAATACAGCCCCCAAAAAAGGTTCATCTAAGACATACAGCAGAACAAAAGATGGGAAAATACAAATGCAATGGGGGAAATATTTTTTAAAGAGCAACAACAGAGAGTCAGTGTTATATTGCAGTTGATTGTTTCAAGGCAAAATTTTAAATCCATGTTTTAACTGTGACTTCTTCCTCACAAAACAAATAATGAAAAAATATGCCCAGCATCTAGACGGAGCTAGAAGATAACAGTAACATGTAGATACCCACCTGCTATTCCAGAGCATCTCTGATGATATAGATAATCTCTGATGATACAGCTACACTTGCTAGCACCATTACCGAAAGAGACTTGGGGGTCATGACTGACCACAGGTTGAACATGAGCCACCGATGCAATACAACAGCTGGCAAAGCAAACAAAACTCTGGCTTGCATCTACCTATGCATCTCGAGCAAGACCCAGGATGTCGTTCTCTCACTGTACTCGGCCTTGACGATGCCACAGCTCAAGTACTGCATCCAGTTCTGGGCTCCTCAATTTAGGAAGGACATGGAGAAGCTTGAAATAGTTCAGAGGAAAGCCACATGCATGATCAGCAAGCAAGAGTACAGGCCTTATGAAGATAGGCTAGGAGCTATGGGACTCTTCAGCCTGGAGAAGAGAAGGCTCGGGGTGACTTCGTGGCAGCCCATAAGGGGTGTGCATGAGGATCTGGGAGAATGCCTGTTCACCAGAGCACCCCAGGGGATGACAAGGTCCAATGGTTGCAAACTTCTGCAAGACAGTTTTAGGCTGGACATAAGGAAAAACTTCTTTACTG
>JAGPOW010000261.1:239426120-239491727 GCA_030014935.1 Caiman crocodilus
AGGAGCTACAGGGCATGGCCCATGGACACTTGGCATCCTGCTTTTTTCATCAGGAGCTTCAGGGTCCCAGAGTAATGTGATGAGAGGGAGGGAAGTGAGCACTGAGCATCCAAGCTAGGCAGATGCCCTGACAGCTTCAGAACCAGGTCTGGTGTGGCCAGCTCCCTCTGTGTAGCAGGTAGAGGACAGTGAAAATTTCCAACCCAGGGCAAAGGCATTGTCAGAATGATGTGGTGTCTTCTCTGAGCCCCTGGAAAGTTTGAGTTTGTTGGGGGTGGCCTGACGAACGGCGTCTCAGTTACTTTGGAGTAGGGCCCACACCCAGCTGAAATGAAAGAGAGAGGCATGTGCCAAGACCCATATGTTTGTACTTCCTCTTTTTCTTCCAGCCATCTATTCTTCCAGGCTTTCTGCCACTTTTACAGCCTTCTATCCATCCCCTCACAGCTAGACTTTCACCTACTGATGGATACTAAGAACACAGAGGCACTGCCATTGACCATGGATGACCCAACTCTTCTGTCAGCTAAACCTGGGCCACAACTAGAAGTAGGGGGGGATGAGGGATCTTATTGTCATCTGGAGCAAGGAAGAGATCCAGTGCCAGTTCCAGAAGGCATGAAACAATAGAGATGTCTTCACATGCATCACCCAGCAGATACAATCGTAGGGCCATAACACAGACTGTTCACAGTGCTGTGCCAAGATCAAGATCACAAGTAGTCAGTATCACCATGTGATTGACTGCAACAAGAGGTCTGGGGAGGCCAGAGGCAGACCATGCCCTTTAACAAGCAGCTGTCCTGCTTCTTTGCCAAGGACAGGACTGACAACATCCAGCACATGTATGGGGTGTGGGAGGAGTCGCCAGCAGGGAACCCTTCATAGGAGGAGGAGGTGCAGAGAGGCCCCTGATGAGAAAAACAGGTTTCTACAAGCATGTCACCAGCGGGGCACAGGGAAAGAGCACAGCTGCTTCTCTGAGAGGTCTGACACATTGCTGTTGGTACCTGCATCATTACAGGATGTGGGAGCCAAGGAGATACAGGGTCCAGGAGTACAACATAGAATGCTTTATTAAACATCTGTACCAGATTCTGTCCTCACTAGGTCAGATTCTGCCAACATCCCATCACGCTTTATGGCACCCTGCTCACTCCATCTCACAGGGCAGTTCGCTAGCCTTAGCCAGAGCTTGTCTGCTTTACCCAAGTGCCAGGCTGGCCTGGCCCCTGGGATGTCACTGATGAAAGTCAGCAAAGCCTCTATCCCCAGCCCTATGTCCTCCTTCCAGTCAGTTGTAAACTTTAGGCAGGTGGAGGGGGGGAGGGGAGAGAAAGGGCTAGAAGTGTACTCTAGAATATGTCACCTATG
The DNA here is from genome assembly GCA_030014935.1 of Caiman crocodilus. Classification (NCBI taxonomy): domain Eukaryota; kingdom Metazoa; phylum Chordata; order Crocodylia; family Alligatoridae; genus Caiman; species Caiman crocodilus. The sequence goes on from JAGPOW010000261.1 coordinate 239,427,495, forward strand.
GCTGAAAGCATGGAGCATGACACGCAGGAGGGTGAGTAGAGCTCTGACACCACGGACATTAGGACCAGGATCTGAAGTCCAGGCACTTGCCCTCAACCTCATAAGAGCCCCCCTGTCCCAGATCCCAGCCCCATAGACCATGCCTGAGTTTGCAGGCCCAGGACATTGTTCCCCACACATGGGCTGTGGGAGGCCAGTAGGGGGTGCTCCTGAGTTGAGCCATCCACCTCGCTGCACCCAATCACCTTCCAAGCTCCGAGTACCTCCCTGGGGGCGCCTCACATCTGGCCAACCCCCTTCCTGTAGCACACCCACTAGCCTGGGGGCAACACTGCCACCACCCAGGGATGGGCTTGATTTTGGCTCTGTGTACCCTGAGAAACAGGCCTACTAGCCCTCAAGGGTACTTGATTCACTTCAAGAACTTGGGATGCTTCCCTCAGTCAGAAGCACAAATAATGGTCTCCCGTAGTCAGCCGAACAAAGGGGACCCCAAGGCATAATCTAGACCCACTCCCAATAAGTGTCCCATGCTAGGTACAAAGGAGAACTTTATTGATTACAAGGGGTTGGAATAGGGTGCAAGGTAGAGCAATATCAGAGAAATCCCATAGAGCAAACTGGCATGGCTGGGTAGTCTTTGATCACACAACTGAGTTACTGCAAACTATATATCTAGTTAGATCTCAGGTAGCTTATGCACAAGTATCATCCAGAGGTAAGTGGCGATTCCCTCTAGAGGCAGGCAGTTTCTTGATCATGAGTTTTGAGAGAAAGAGCAAGTTTCAGATGTTCCAGCTCTTCTCTCTCTCCGAGTCTTCCTCATGGCTGCTGCCCCCTCCTCCTGGGCAGTCCTTAACTTATATAGCCTTTATGAACCCACTTACCTGGTCCAATGGAGGCCAGCACCTGTTGGCCATCAGCTAACCAATTTGAAATGCATCACTAGTTGCTGGGCAGACTGGCAGTTCCTAGCTCTCCCGGGAACCCAAGCCCCTCATCCAGGTATGTGATGCTAGTCAAGTAGGCAAAGAGAGCAGGTTCCCCCCTCCCTCAGGAATGTATTCAGCTCAGGTTACCTAAAGAGATAGGGTAAGGTATGTACCCTCTGCAGGGCCCATCTTAACCAAATTGTCACAGAGCAGAGTTTTTGGGGAGAAACAGACTCCAGGACACTTTGCAGTCCAGGATTCATAGATGTTTGGGTCAAAAGGAATCTTAACAGATTATCGAGTCTAACCCCCTGCCCTGGGCATGAAAGAGCACTGGGGTCAGACGGCCCCCGCCAGATACATGTCTAGCCTCCTCTTAAAGGAGGGATATGTAGGGATTTCAGATATGTAGGGAGTTGGGAAAAAAGCAAGGGTAACATTGGACCCCTGCTGAACCAAATGAGACAGCTGATAACCAACACCCAGGAAAAGGCCAACCAGCTTAATGGGTACTTCATGTCAGTCTTTCATCAGTCTAATGATACTGCCCGGTTTAGCAAGATATGGACTGGCCAGGGTAAGGGCATATTTATACCCAGCATTGGTGTTGATCTAGTAAAGGATTACCTTGAAAGTCGGTACCCCTTCAAGTCAGCTGGTCCTGACAGATTACACCCTAAGGTACTCAAGGAGCTGCCAGGTGTCATAGCCCAACCATTGGCAAAAAAAGTTGAAAATTTGTGGTGCTCAGGTGAAGTACTTGAAGACTGGAAAAAGGCCAATGTGGTACCCATCTTCGAGAAAGGGCGGAAAGTAGATCTCGGGAATTACAGGCCAATCAGCTTGACCTCAATCTCTGGTAAGATTCTCGAGAAAATTATCAAGGAGATTCTTCTGGATAAACTGGCTGAGGGCAACATCCTGAGGTATAGCCAGCATGGGTTTGTCGTGGTAGGTCTTGCCTGACCAATGTCATCTCCTTCTATGACCCGGTGACATATCATCTGGACAAGGGAGAAGAGATTGATGTCATATACCTGGACTTTAAAAAAGCTTTTGATCTAGTGTCCCATGATCTCCTCATGGAAAAATTGTCCAGCTGTGGCCTCGGCTATACCACAGTCCAATGGCTGGGAAATTGGCTCCGAGGTTGGACCCAGAGAGTAGTGGTTGATGGCAGTGAGTCATTATGGCACTCCATGACCAGTAGTGTCCCCCAAGGCTCTGTTCTTCAATGTCTTTATCAATGATGTGGACATTGGTGTCATAAGCGCACTGGCAAAGTTTGCCGAGCATCCACACCTGAGGTCAGGCTAGTGATCCAGGCTGACTTGGATAAGCTTAGTAAGTGGGCGGACACAAAACTGATGACATTCAATACCAATAAATGCAAGGTACTCCACCTCGGGGGGAAAAAACCCCACAGCATACTTATAGGCTTAGCAGTGCTATGCTTGCTAGCACCACTGCTGAAAGAGACTTGGGGGTCATGATTGACCACAAGATGAACATGAGCCACCAATGCAATGTCGCAGATGGTAAAGCAAACAAAACCCTGGCTTGCATCTCTAGATGCTTCTCAAGTAAATCTCAGGATGTCATCCTCCTGCTTTATTTGGCCTTGGTGAGGCCACAGCTGGAGTACTGCATCCAGTTCTGGGCTTCACTATTTAAGAAGGATGTCAAGAAGCTTGAGAGAGTTCAGAGGAGAGCCGCGCGCATAATCAGAGGGCAAGAGAATAGGCCCTATGAGGAGAGGCTGAGAGCCAGGAGGCTCCTTAGCCTGGAAAAGTGCAGGCTCAGGGGGGACCTGGTGGCTGCCTATATGTATATAAGGGGTGCACATCAGGATCTGGGAGAACATCTGTTCACCAGAGTGCTCCAAGGAAAAACAAGGACCAATGGTCATAAATTCCTACAAAATAATTTTAGGCTGGACATAAGAAAAATTTTCTTTACTGTCTGAGCCCCCAGGACCTGGAATAGACTCCCTCCAGATGTAGTGCAGGGACCTATTCTGGACTCATTCAAGAAACGCTTGGATGCTTTTCTTGCTGAGGTCCTTTGACCCCAGCTGACTTTCTGCCCCTGGGGCAGAGGGCTGGACTTGATGATCTTCAAGGTCCCTTCCAGCCGTAAAGTCTATGAAATCTAAAAAGACCCCAAAGGTAGAGGAGAGCACAACCTCCCTTGGAAGCCTATTCCAGGATAGACCAGTTCACCTCCGTACAGCCATTATGGGGTCCCAGGCCCCAGGGAAACAGTAGCCCCTGGGGGAAGGGGGAGAAAGAAAGGGAAAGCAGGGAGAATTGCAGCTGCTACAGGTCATCCCCGTGGTCACAGACCTCTCTCAGGCCACTGGGGCCTAGAAGCCCAAAAAGGCATTGAGACAAGGGGCTGCTGTGAGGGGATTGAGGGACATGGGGGAAGACTGAATCACCCTGTTCTGCCTGCTCACAGTGTGGTGCCCCGGGCCACTAAGGACTGGAAAAGTTTCTGTCCTTCAGCACTGAGCTGAACAGTGACCTGGTTCCCTCACTCCCCACCACCCCACCCCCAATCTGGAGCACAGCAGAAGGGCCAAGTTCTCTTCCCCCCTCCTCCAGGCACTTAACAGCCCATGTCCCATTCAATGGGAACATACATCAGCTTAGTTGACACCTCCTTGCCCTCTCTCTCAGGGCCAGGCTAAGCTCCTGGGAGAAGCGAGTCTAACCACAGCTGCCCCCAGCATTTGGGTGGAACCCCTCTCCCTCCCCACAAGCAGGCAAAGAAAAGCACTAAAAGCATTTATTGAGCTCTGCAGGCAACCCCTAAAAAGCAGGTACAATTTCAGGTGCACAGTGCCATGCCCTAGTTGGCATTGCTACAGTTGACAGAGCACCCCAAGGTCAAGAACAAGAAACAACACTCAGTTGTGTATGAGAACCACTGCAGTTGTGGTACAGCAGGGACAAGATAAATTCCCCTTTGCAAAAAAAAAAACCCCCAGTCCTCCCTCCCTCTTTCCCAGACCAAGACAGGGACAGATGTAATGGCAAGAGTCCCATGTGGGAACTGCTATCTCAGTCGCTCTACTTTTGCTGCCAGGGTGACTCCTGGGCTGTGCACCTGGACACACTAGCAAGGGGCACAACAGCACTTTCCCCCTCCCCTCTAATCTGATCCCTGGGAGGATCATGAATCTACAGCAAGGGAACGCCTTTGACCAACCAGGATGTTGTTAGATCGGAAGAGGGTACTTTCTGGTTACTAAGTCAGAATTATATTCTGGAAAAAATAAGATCAGAGGTTTTAGGTAATTATTAGCTTGAAATATGATTATTTTGTAGTTAACTGGGGGAAAACAAAACCTCTCTAGTTATTGTTAGGCTGCAAAGCCAAATGACTGGATTCTGAATTCGTAACACTTTGTTTATTTAGAACTGAAGAAAAGCTGAGAGAATTGAATTGGCCACACAGGATTTCTGGGCATAGGGATGGTGAGTTTTAAGGTCAGTCACAGATCACTGCAAAGGGATTTGCATATTGCATAGTTACTGACAATCAGTGTGTCATTGTGAGCATCTGTTCAGGATCCCTGTGCTCTGATTGGCTGAGACTCTTCTATTTCAATATAATTTCTGGTAATAGAATTATACTATGAACAATATACATGCATATGAATAACAGGCTGAAATGAATTCCCTCAGTGGTGTTTTCACTGCATCCTCACCTTCTTGGCAACAGTGAACATATGTAGCTTATTTTAGAAAGTGAAAACAGACATTTAGATCTTTGAGGCTGCCTGAAGAGAAAGTGTTCTCTATGCTTTTCAAGTTTCCTCCTGCCCTACCATCCTCAGCTTTGCAACTTCCTTGATAAATATTTAAACATATTTGAAACAATAGCACACTATCTTAAAGCATCATCTCAAGACTAATAGCAAAACCATAATAGACACATTGTACCATTTTTCTTGGGAATGCTGAGTTCCTCTGCTGGAATCCACCCCATGCTTGTAGAATACAACTTCAGCTAATGTCAGTGAGACTTTTTGGAATGACAAGCTATACAGCGATTCCAAGAGTATAAAAGGAGCGAGATCCCTCAGATATCAGTCAGGATTTATGGTTTGAGCCCTGCTTTCCATTTGTCAGCAAAGTCAACTTCTGGACACAGATCAGTGCCTCATAAAACAGCAGTGATCTTCCATTGTCTAAAACACTAAAGTGGAAATAAATTCTGTTGCATAAATGAGCCAGCCACCTGCTGTTGTGGTTGTTTTTTTCAAAATCCAGAGTAAGATGGACCTCAGCTGTAGTATTTCATATCTTGAGATCTCAAAGCTTTCTTTGGAGACTGATGATATAATGAATACAAATGTTCTCTGGAAAAGAAAAAAAAAAGGATAAAAAATGAAATAAATGACTGAAGAGACAAAATGAATATCTGCATGATCCTACAGTTTAATAAAGAGGATGAAGTACCAAAACTCATAAATGGAAAATATATGCAATAAGCTACCAAAAACTAGCAACAAAATGCCAATTAATCAAATTATCCTTTTTAAAATATGTTTGGAGAACCAAGCCTCAATAGCCAATATCCCCTATGTAGCTTCAATGGTTTTCCTTGGGCACATCTATGTGTCACCCTACGTTGCCGTAACAACACACTACATCACCGTACAGTGTGTTTCTGTGACATAGTGACCACGTGTGTCTACACATGATCAGCAGCTACTTCCCGACTACAGTGAAGTAGTGGTGAAAACTAACTGTGCGCTGTGTGCATAGCACAGTACAGGCAGTTACTGCACTGTGCTTTCGTAGTTCCAAATGTGCTTCCTTTTGGAAGTATTAAAGCATGGAGCCATAACAAGGCGATATGCAGATGCACCCCTTATGTATAAAATGTTCTTTCCGGGTTAGATACATACTGGCTATAACAGTATTACCATTTTCAGTACAGAAAATCCTTCTCCAACTCTAAAATGAGGAGGCCATATTCAAGCAGAACACAATATGACCAAAAAGACAATTGAGAGAACGGAAAAGGCCTTGTGTCTAAGCATAAAAAGAAAATGAACCTGGACAGAGCTTCTTTTTATTCAGCCTGAAAATGTTATTTCTTGAAAGCCACATTGATCCATCAGGTATCACCCAAACTATACTCACCCTAAAGAGAGTTCAGTTACTGATTCTGTTACCTCCATGCATGCAAGAAGGGCAGCTTTGTCCCTCAATGATAAGGCCCAAAACTAGATGTTGATAGACCTAGATGCCATTTTAGGCTTTCCTGAGGACTTGCTTCATGACCTTGAGCAAGGACTCTGTGCATCAATTTCCACAAAAGTATAAATGGATAATAATGTCCTCACACCTCTGTAATGAGATTTGAGAATTGCTGATAAAAAGAAGTGCTAGAAGAATACTAGTATCACTGGTTGTCTCTCTCTCACATCATCAAACCCTGTCATACACTGGGATAAAACTAATCCCAATTCAGGGAGCCTTTTAAACCATTATTATGGTATTAAGTGGTCTAGTGCTGGCGTTGGCAGGTTGGATCCTGTGTACCTGGGGATATTTCTTATGATAACAGAAGGCAGGCTTTGATGTGAAAACAACAACATTTTAATAGCTCTTCATATACAGATGAATCACTGTCTTTTCTACACTTCTGGCCAGTCTATTCAGCCTGGTATCACTGCCTTGATTTCTTTTACTTCATAGCTACTAACTGCATTAGAACACTTTGTTTCATACATGGTCTTGTCTTTGGTAAGCATTAAGAAAACATTAAAAATAAACTATTTGTATGAAATATAAACTCTTTACATGCTATGTTAGAGTTATAAGAGAAGCAGGACCCTGAACATAGTAACCACACTGGTACGTAGTTGTAGAATAATAAAGCAGTTTTAGCCATTTTGTTATATGCACAGACTGGTTGCCCACGTGTGGTGAAGTGGGAGCTTCCCAACCAGCCGCAGTGCTGGTCTCTCACCGCCTCTGGGCATGATGCCTGCCTAACTTGCTTGTCATGCCTTGCTGTTAATTACTATATTAATTAGGCGGGAAGTTGTCCTTTCTGGGCCCTGGTGTCTAGGGCCTTGAGTACATGCCCCTACCTACCTTTACATGTCCCATGTCTCACTGATGTGTCTAACAACTGTGTAAAGCTCCAGCCTGAGATCGGGTACAACTCATTACAGTATTAGGCTTCTCATGACCTGTTACGGGCCACGCTCATACTGCCTCCCTCTGACTGAGGCCTCTCACACTCCACCATCTCTCTCATACTGCCCTTCCTGGGCATCCTTCGTACCACCCCTCCTTTTCCCTAGGGCCACACTAACCCTGTCCTATCCCGAAGGGTCTTTGGGCTTGACTCCCTTCATCCCCCAGCCAGCAAGCACGTGGCCTTTTGGGCATCTCCCAGTGTCCTCATCTCAACAAGCGCTGGTCAGGTCGCAAAATACTGCACAGGCTCTGCCCAGGCTTCTAGCTGGGTAACTCCTCCCAGCTGCTTTCCATACAGGGTTGCTGACTCATCCCCTTATTTCTCCTCTGCTGCTCTCCAATCCGCCTCAGGCCCACCTGTGGCCTCAGGTGCCCAAAGGCTTATCTGGATCAAATTCAGCCCCCCAAGTAAACAGGACCCCAACTTGAGCCTCCCTAGTCACAGGCCCTCAACTCATGGCCACTACCCACAGGGCCTCAATTGGTTTTATTTCTCTGATGCAGCCCTTCGGGTCCTCTCTGCATCTTCACCTCCCTTGAGGTATGTACTCTGCCCCCTTCTCTGGGGCCTGGGGCTGAACACCTCCGCAGGCTCAGGTGCTCCTCGTCAGCATGCCTGGCCCCCAACTCTCCTTCACTCCCTGGGGTCTTATACCCCACCGAGCTCAGGTGGCCGCAGCCATACCTGCCCCCACCACCCACTCTGAGGGGCCGTGCCCCCACCAGGCTCAGGTCCCCCACATGGGTGTGCCTGGCCCTAACTCCCTCTGATGTTGCATTACCCACCCTAAAGTGGGGGCTGGGGTTATTAAGGTGCCCCTCCTCACCTTTCACTGGGGCGGTAATTGGTCTGGCATTTCTTGAGGGCTCCTACACCACTAGGAGCCTCACCAGACCATCCATCCCCAGCAGGGTACAGTTTCAAGTCATACCCCAGGACCAGAAGCCTCCAAGCCACCCCATAGCTCCTGCTCTTACCTTCGTGTTTTCTCTGGAGCAGCAGCTCTGCTGAGAGATGTTCCTCCCTCAGTGCTAGGCAGCAACTGCCACCTCTGCCCCTGCTGGCCTGAGTCTTAAGATAGCCACTCATCAGGGCTGGGCTGTACCTGTACCAGCACCAGCACCAGCACCTGCACCTGCACCTGCACCTGCACCGCTCCGTTCTTCAAGTGGCAGAGCACTGTGAGTGCTCTGACACCCACCTTCTCCCTTAAAATGTTTCCTGGAGAGGGCTTTTCCCTGCTCAGTCAACAAGCTCTCACAGAGCTTGCAACATCCCTAGGCGGTGAGCACCCCACTGGTGCTCCGCCACACCATCATAAAGAAATTATTAATTTCTTGCAGGAGATGGTATGGTTATAAAAGAGAGAATAGCCCACACTAGTACATATTTGTATGATAGTAAGCATTCTTAGGCATCATCTTTAGCACATACTCTACATTTGCCACCTGAGCCAAGAAGAAGCAGGGAGAAAGAGATAAGAATCGTTACTTTCAAATCTAGGTAATTTTATAACAGTAGAAAAATGCATTTCTCGGTCCCATTCAGATGTTGCCAGACCTAATGTTTAAAGTTTTGGAATGTCCAACATAGAATGTTCTCCCTCTCGCGTTCCACTTCTATTCTTTACCTGACCAGTCCAGATGATCCTTAGATGAACCCCATAAGGTGTGCTATTTCGAGACAGGGTGGTTTGGGGGTTTTGGTTGGTTTTGGTTTTTTTTTATTAAAGGAAGACTCAGATCTGAGGTTATAAAAGACTCTGTAAATCTTTAGAATATCCAGGATGAAAAAAAAAAATCAAGAAACACTAGTGCCAGAAAAAGTGAAGAACCATCCTAACCAATGAGACCAAATATTTTCCACCATCTTTGTGCAGATTCCAGTGTGATGGAATGAGATCTCAGAGGGAAAATGCAGATTGTTGGATGTTTAAGCACAGAGCGAGTAAATGAAAGAACAAAGTTGCGGCAACCGTTATTCGGCCATCTGACTTTTGTAGGAAGTACACAGTGATTTGAGTAGGAGAAGCCTTTTGCTAAAGGTCAGATAGAACTTTAATGCAAAATTTATGTCATAACTGTGTTCTTTCAAAATAAAAGATCAAAGAGGACTTGCAAATCTGGAAAAAATTTCTAAAAAATGTCAATGGGGTGTCACCATGACCATCTGAGTGGCATGAGCTGTTTGATACTCAACTATTTACAGATGTATATGGTATTTGGCCTTTAATTTGCTGCCTGCATTTTCCTGGGGTCACAATGCATCCAAATGCATGAGCAATTTATTCTTATAGTAGCACTGTAGGCTAAGCAAGTCATATTTCTGGGCATTTTTTCTTGTGCTTTGCAAACACTGCTTAGTGTTTTTAGAGTCTGCCCTGTCTTTTTCTGTGCACATCCATGTGTGCCAATGAATAAGAAACATACAGTGTTCTCCAATCCTTCTATTGATCATGTTCATCACTCACAGTAGAAATGCTGAAGCATGAAATGGAGGTTAAAAAAGTTGGGGGGAAACCCCTTTTATGAAGAAGTGACTATTGTGTAGCACTGGAAGACATGTGCTCAGCTTTTACTATTTCTTCTCTTTTCCCCCCCCAAAGTTGAGCCCTGGCATACAAGGGGAGAAAAAAGTTTTTCTAAAGAATGATCTGCAACTTCTCTGCAAGAGGCTAACAGCACCCTTGGAAATCAAAGGCAATAGTAAACTCCTCTTTAATTATCATTACGACAGTACAGATTGACTGCAACTAAGGTTCCCTCTCCATGTTACAGGCATTGCATGATTAACTGGTTAACTGCACAATTACCTGGATACCAGCTACACATGCAAAGTAACCATCACACAATAAAAAGCTCCAACTAGTTATAAAGTTAGACCTTAAAATGTGTATTAACTTTATAGCTGGTATAAAGTTGAAATTGGATTTTAATTAGCATGTGTAGCAGGGTCTCTCCTTCAGCTGGGAGCCCTGTCAGCTGATAGGCTCCCAGCTTTAGGGATGCACCATGACCACTATAAAAACCCCTGAGCCCTAGGGATCATGGCAGCCATGATCCCCAGAGTCCAGGGGTTTCCCACATCCCCAATACCTAGGGATCATGGTAACCACAATCCCCAGGATTTGGGTATTTCCCCACCTTCCTGGGGCACCCCAGGGTAGGGAGATCACTGTAGCAGTGATCCTCCAGCCCCAGGTGTGTAGGGTACCCCTGTGGTTAGGACCCCCTCAACTGGGAGCTCCCAGTCACAGGAGCTTGCTTCTTGCTGATACAAGAAGAGCCCAATTCTGGTCTCCCCCTGCACAGACAATAAAGTACTGTAGGATCTAATGCACAGTTGCACCTTGCTGCGATGCTGCAGCACTGAACTGGGTACATCTAGGGTGATCTATCCCGTTCATTACTTTCCCTAGCACTTACCAACATCCTCCCTGGAAATCTGTATTCCAAGGATTTCAAATATTTTGTTCTTCCTAGTCTGTATCTTATTAAAATGCCTCTCTGTACAGCAGCCTTCTTCTCCACAAGGCACCTGATGTAGACAATACTGGTTCTATTATCTGCTTTCTGTTATTAGCAGAGATTAAAACCACTCCACTACTTTGCTTGTGAGTCTTGTAACAGAAATGCTCAAGCACTTTCATGGTAAGTGCCTGCAGCCTGTGGGCACATTCTTCTCATTGACATCTCTGGGAGTTCTGTGGGTGTTACCAGGGAAGGACAGGCTGACCCAATAGTACAGGAATCTCATTCAGAAGCATTATGCTAATTTATTTTGCTAGCACTCTCAAAGTTCATAACACACAGGGAAATATTTTTTCCTGAAAACCTGACATAATATGTGAGGTCCTGTGAATTTTCCTTCAAAGCCCTAAAGAGGAAAGCCATGAAGCATAAAGGTGACCAGTGTCAGTCTCTTCCTGATATAAGAGACTCTAGAGGTTAGTTATGCATCCCAGTGCATAGAGCTGTGATTTGGAAGGGAAACCTTATGAGTAGAAATCAGCTGGTGTTCTCATCTACACATTACTTTAGGTGCACTGACAGAACCAGACATGATGACTTATCTTGGAGAAAATAACCTGGTAATAAGTATAGAACTCGACCTCATTAAGATGTAGATGTATATGATATCCTTGAGGCAGGCAATACAGAATTCAAAATGGATCTGGCAGAATTACTGTCAAGCTGCGTTTGAAGGGAGAAGATACAAATGAAAATGCTTTGATAGAACAGAGACTTGATATTGTGACCCTCGAGGCTCAAGGGTATTAAAGTATGGCCTAAGATGTATCACTTTCCTGTGTTAGCGCTCCCAAAAGACTTAAACCTATTCAATAGATATTCAGGAAGATACTTCTTTAAGGACCCCACAAGTCTGCACTGAACATATCTGACATGACAAGTTGCTGGCATGCCAAACAAATCACTTACGGAGAAAGATCAGCCTTAATGTCTTTATCATCAAAAGAAACACCTGTCAGCTAATGGATAGAAGTGTCATTGACACTACGTAATATCACATTAACAGGTATAGGAAAAGAAGAGTAGAAAGCAGGTATCTAGGTAGGAGTTAATTAACTCCTGTATGAAATGGCTGCTGTGAGATCAAAGCCACTTAGAGACATAACCAATTTCTATCAAGAGTTAAAATACTTGTTCCATTGTTGGGATAAACTGAGTCAAGTTGCTTCCAGACAGAAAGTGATTGATAGTTGGGAAATGACCTTTTGATGTTTGTCTGATTTGATATTGTTTGCCATTACTTATTAGTTAGTGCTTATTGATTAGCAGATGGAAAAATGGTTGGTTGCTATCCAGACTTACCATGAATTGTAGGCTTCAGATAGTCTGAAGTTATATGGAGACCCATCTGACTTTGGGCTATGCTAGTAGATTTTTCATGTCAAACATTTTTTTGAAAAAGAAACAGATTAAAATGGAGCAGGCATTATTCAGTTTAAAAATAAATTTCCTGTTATTAGAGCAGGTCACTATTACAGGATGTTTGCTATGTAGAATAAACCTTTGGGGATTGCAATCATATTGGACACAGAGCAGACTGTGACAGCAATAATAAAATTTACAGTGCACTAGTGTGGGAAAAAAGCAATGGAAATAAAAAACTGCAGCACTGTATATTCTTAACACAGATTCACATTGAAATATGACCTTGAATAATTACAAGAGCTGGAAGTATTTTCCCTTCATTTCCATACATTTCTCTTGTCTGTTTGAATCAAAAGGAAAAAGATGCTTTTATATATTCATTGCATTTTATTTTCTCTTTATTTTATAATACATACATGACTGTAAATCTATATAGGCAATGCTGGAAAACACCACAATGGTTGATATTGACCAATGTCAAGGAAGGAGCTCTACAAATGAATGAAATAAACACCAAACTGGTAAAACCTTCATTGGATAGTAGACTCTGACCATAACTTTTGGATGTTGTTCAGACAGATATCTTAGCTGACTCTTCTTGTCATGGCAGGAACACTAGCAGTAACATACTAAGCTAGGATTCAAGCCACAGAAGACTTTGTGTATCTTGTCTTGGAACCAGATGTTAGCAAGAAGCCAATACAGCCTTCTGGCATGTACTGGTGTAATATTCTTTACCTGTTCTTTACACTCATCGCCCAGGTATCTGAGTACCTTTCTTCATGAAGTCTAAACCTATCAGTAGCAGGACAACCATGTTGTGTATCCGCTCATTTCCAGGTTCTAAAAGGTACCTCAAGTATAGCAGCATAGCACAGTAATCCAACCTGAGGAGTTTAAAGGTAAGATAATAGTGACCATAGTCGCTTCTTTTGTTTACTGGGATTACATTTAAAAGGCCAAATGAGACTCCCATGGCAGTTAGGGGAAACAAAATCTCATCTCCAAATCATACCTTCTTGAACATAGTATAAGACTAGACTTGGACCCAACAGTGGGGGCAGCCATCAACCCTTTCATACTCTTCTCATACTTACCCAACCATCCAGCATGCTGAGATCATAAACTCCTTCACATAATGACCTTGCCCTTTTATACAGCAGGGACACTGAGCCTGAGTGAAGTATCTAGACATCAACAATACAAATTAACTCTGGCATAGGCTGCAGTTAGGTTGCCCTCAACGAAGTCCTTATCAGATGCAGGCAGTGGGACAGCAGACTCTGCTGAGATTATGGCTTTGGGTCATGGTGGCACTGCAGCCTAAGTAGTCTGATTATCTCTCTGAAGCAGATCACATGCTCTTAAATAACATTAGAATCTTTACTAAAAGTTTCCCTAAATGTCTGTAAATGCCCTAAAAGAGCATTGGCTAGTGTACTTGGCTTGCTGTGGAGGTGAATGTATAGTACTTAGCTGGTGCAGAAGTGATGTCCTCCAGGGGCTTCCAGAAGCATTGTGCTGAGGACAACTTAATTCTGCACAGACCCCTATGCAAGATTTTGCCCTAAGTCTTCATCATGACAGAATGTCTACAGATAGACTAGCCACCACTGGAACTGTCTGAAGCTACTTCCAGAAAGTTTTGCAATTAGAGTTTATTTAAAAATGCTGCACTGTATTCTGCTTCCAAAATGCACGGGGTACACAGATGTGACAAAGAAAACTTGATTGTACAAAGGTCACTTCCCCCTACAATGGGGAAAGGGAATTGGAGTTGAGTATAAAAAAGGTGGCTCTGAAACATCTTTCTACTCCCTCAATCCTTGGGCCAGCCATAATTTACTGTAATGTAAATAAGTCTAAATGTTATGTTTGGTTGAAAGGATCCACAGGGAAATTCCTGGTTGCCTTGTTTGGGCAGTTCTTCATTCTCTCTCCATTGCCAGAGTTACACAGAAAGGGTGGGGCCAGGTTCAAGAGCTGGCCTAGGATTTGTTTCAGTGGATGGGTTCTCTGGTCCATGAAGGCTGCAGTGCAAACCATTACGTTTGAATTAATTCTCCTGCATTGGGCTCCCATGCCAATTGCCTCATTCTCCATGTAAGGTAACTGGTCAGTGAGCCCCGGTGCCCCTGATTTCCAGCTGCCAAAACTAGCCATGTGGGTCATTATGAGTCAGTAGCCGAGTCTACACAAGACGCTACTGCACAGTGGTTACTGCATATTTATTTAGTACTTGTATAATCAAGTACTAAATAAATGCTCAGTAACCTATGTTACTGCAGAGTAGCACCAGCAAACACCTTTAAGTGACACTACTGTTGCAGTAGCTTAATAATTCTGTGCAGTAGTGTATTAGCACTGTTGGTGCTGTAATGCACTACTGTGCAGTATTATTCAGCTACTGTGCAGTTAGCATCTTGTGTAGATGTGGCCTGTAAAATATCCTAAAAAGTGCTCTTTTTATGTTATGTTTGTGACTTTTGTAATAACATGAGGAGACACCAGAGCTAGCTCTGAACAAGTCTTGCTAAGTAACTCTACTGGGTATATCAATCCCCACAGAGGACCAAAAATGCAGCTATACTGTTTCTGCTACCCAAGATGGTTTTTCAGAACTCGCTTGTCCACTACTGTACCACATAAAACGTATCCTTGAGCCACCTCTACCTCCCCATCACCAAGACTTGCTTGCCTGGTCTACAGATTTGGATGTGTGTGACAAAAGAGACTTAGGAGTTAAATGATCTCCAAAATGCCTAAAAATCATTTGGCCACTACATGGCTGGAAGCCATTGCACCTGTGAGCACAACCCAGCGGTCACTGTGGCCTGTCTGCTTCAAAATTGGAAAAAAGCAGAATATGCAGGGGGAAAATAAAACATAACAGAATCTGAACCACTAGGTTTTCATTTTGGAGAGTAAAACACTATTTATTTTCCTTTAATTATAGACCAATCATGCTCCTCTGAAAGGGGCTTACAGATTTCACTATAAGTTTCCTCTTAATTGGATGTTTGTGAATTTAAAGGTTTCTACTGTGACATGGGGAGTGAAACAAAAACATCATTTCTAAATTAATTTAATTCTCTTATTTCCACCCATTTTCTCACAATCAGGTCTCCTTGATATAGTTAATCTTTTGCAATGGTTCCCATGGCAACTCCTCCTGGTTGTGGTGCCGCTGAAGGCTACTGTAATCATGAAGCCCAGCCTGGCCAAAGGAAGCATTTTTCCTTTCTCCATCTCATTCTGTTTGCACTGCATAGAACTAAGCAAATAAGTCTTAGTTTCCTCTTACCTGTTTGACTCCCTTCAGTGGCATACCCTGAGATTGAGGGAAGGAATATCAGGCAGGAGTGATTAAAGTTTTAGGTTTATCGCTATTCTGGACCTCACTTCTTAAGCCACCCCATGAATCAGTTATTACTGCTACGCTCATAGAAAACTCCTGCCATTATAGGAAGATGTAGTGTTAATTGATATTCATCATCAGAGATTGAAAGCACCTTTCCTGTATGACTTTCAGGATCAGGAACACACTAGTGTATAGCTATATATAACTGTTTATGCTATATTACATGCTGTCATATCTGCAATATTCATATGTATGAAATATCATATACTGTGCAGTACACAAATGTCACTGGTCACATTGTCAAAAACTTCAGAGGTCCTCCCCAAGCCTATATGGTCTAGAAGGGCTAAAATGTACTCAATGGCACATGAAGTAGTAATGTGGCATCACAATGGCTGCTTAGGACTCTCCAGCCCAAATGAGCAGGTACCTATTTATGGTTAGCAGCAGCCTGCAGCACAAATCTGGAAACACACACCTTGGGAGCTGTAGCAGTATGCTTTAACTGCTTTGCCACCACATCCCAGACACAGAGGCACTATTGAACTACACAAATTAGTTCATGCTACATTGCACAATTTCATAGCTCTTGCATACTGTTCCATAAGTTAATCAATACAATACAGCACAGAACCATACTGTAGCATACAACTGATTAAAAATGACCCATGCCAGACTGGACTTGTATCAGCAGTGTTTGGATTACATACTGCAAGATAGCTTAATTGTAGTATGTTGTTCTAATTTCCTTCCTACAATTTACCTCTCCCTCCCCTGGACAAACCAGCTCTGAGGAGTGGACTGTGCGACTGGCAAATCAAATATTATTATTAATCACTGTAATTACTTTCCTTGGCCCAGTTGCTGAGCCTGGGAAGCTAACCACAGTCTCTGGAGTGCAACCTTAACTGAAACATGTTTCTGAGCCACCATTACCTCATTGTTAGTCATTTCAAACCAGAAAAAATCCTGAAACATTTTTTTTCCAAAAACTCCCAAACCACATAAACTGCACAGACATGCATATGAGTTGGTGTACATGTCTGTTTATACACACAATAAACCAACAGCTCTATCAAAAACCAAGGTATTTAACTTAAGCGTCCAGGAATTGGCAGGTATTTTGACTAATGTTTCTCTGTCCCCAACAAAAGCCCACAACAATTCAATGTGAACTCCTAGCCACCACAATAATAATATAGCTTTTTACTGCAAAATAGATCATTTGTATTGAATGAAAACCTCTACATTCAACCTCCTACTTATGCTGATGTCCAATGGTGAGAAAATATTTCTGTTTACCACTTGTGAGAGCTGAGAATGCCCACATAATGGTATTTAAATACCTCCCTTGAAAAATAGCCACTACAGGTTTAATGGATCAGTGGCCGTGAATATGCTACACACATTGTATACATTAGGTGACTTCCATGATACAGCATCTAGTCTTGAACACCATCTTAGGGATAACAGGTCCAGATAGTTACTCTTACAGTCCCAACTGGGATACACCAATTATTTTGGACTTGCTTCAAAACCAGAGGTTTGGAGAGACTATGGGTGAGCATGCAGGGCTGAAGGCTTTCCCTCCGTCCAACATATTTTTGAGGGGAGGTTGCCATTCGGTTTTTGTTCACCATTTTAATGTTGGAATATGACTACCTGAAGGGTGTTTCCAAAGAGGATGGAGCTAGGCTGTTCTCAGTGGTGGTAGATGACAGAAGAAGGAGCAATGGCCTCAAATTGCAGCACAGGAAGTTTAGATTAGATATTAGAAAAAGCTTTCTGACTGTGAAGGTAGTAAAGCACTGGAAAAAGCTACCCAGAGAGGCTGTGAAATCTGCATCCTTGGAGGTTTTTAAGAGCCAGCTAGACAAAGCCTTGGCTGGGGTAATCTAGTTGGGGATGGTCCTGCTTTGAGCAGGGGATTGGACTAGATGTGACCTCCTTAGGTCCCTTCCAATCCTAATTTGCTATGATTGTATGATTAAAAAAACAATAGAAAATAAAAGGAAAAGAATGAGTATATGGATCCTGACTCCTAAAGTCCCTTCCAATCCTATTTTTGTTATGATTGTATGATTAAAAAACAATAGAAAATTAAAAGAATGAGTATGAGGATCCTGACTTTGCATAGTGATTCTGAAGATCTAGACTTATTTTTCAGCTCTACATCATCTTCCCATTGTAAAATGGGAATCCTTAGCTCACAGACATGTAGTAAGGAAATATTCCTTAATGCTTATAAAAGTGTTAGGGTGGTGCTGTAGCCAGGATGGTCCAGGAAAAATGCAAGAGATGAGGGATTTTGTGGGTGACATCTTTTATTGAACCCGTGAACATTTGGGAGGGGGACAGCCAAATTTCAAGTGGTACCCGAAAGCTTGACTATATCCCTTCCAACTCTACTGTTGGTCCAATAAAAGATATCACCCAGAAAAATCCTTGCACTAATGCTTGTGAGGCACTCAAGTCCTACCATGACAGGGGCTGAATAAGGAAAGCAGATAATAAATAGAGACATCCGAACAGGAAGCAAGTCGAATGTATAGAACAGCACAATTACGGGCCAACATGCAGTCTGAGGTAGTGTTGGTCAGTAATTTTCCATCAGAATGATTTTCCAGCAGAAATATCCTTTGTACAATATTATTTTTTTAAAGGAAAAGTTTAGTTTTGCCAAACTATGACTTTCTGTTTGGGAAACTCAACATGACAGCTTCCCTGCTGCTTGCCCAGAAAGCCTTACAGGCAGGCAGCTGACAAGCCAAAAATCCTGTTTTGAGTCTTACAAAATGGAATTTTCTGGAAACTCCTTTCCCAAGAGAAGTGTGGCCTTTTTTTTCCCTTTAATTTCATTGTGGGATAAAAAAATAAATTTAAAAATGTTACATTTTCAATGGAATTCATTTTTCTACCTGCTTTAATCCCAAAGGACATGGTGAAAATTTGGCCAGAGAACAAGGAAGGCTAGATGTTCAGTCAGGCCTCAACATTTTCCTGAGGTATTGCCTGTCCACAAGTAGAATAATCAGGCCTGCATTGGGTGACCTTTGATTTTCAGGTGTAAAGAGTATATTTAAGTGTATTTAGCTTTCTAAACCCAAATTGAAGCTGCAATGAGCCACAGGTGCAAAAAGTGTTTGTAATTACTGAAAGGCATGAAACTGAAACTGTAAAAAGAGCAGAAAATCTGATGCTGGAAGAATTACCTTTGCGCACCGTGGAGTAGTGAACGCTCCAGTTAAAATCTCACAGCCATTCCTCTGCTGTAGCACTGCATGGCCATGTCTGCTAAAACCACCTCTGCTTTGGGCATGATGCTTCCAGAGGCACATGCTGTTTTTGATAGAAATATGGCTTCAGTGCAAAATGAGCAAAACAGCCTGGAGATTTTTCTGGACCTTAAATGTGCACAAGTGATGTAGACAAAAAGATACTGGAAAAGACGGCTCACCGGGTATTAGAACACCTAAAAATTAAATGCCTGGGCCCAGGAGGGATGATCCCAACCTGGCCCTGCTGGGTAGAGACAAAAAGGAAGAGAGCATTGACCAGCCACTATCCAGAAGTGGGAGAGCGGACGGATGTGGCCTGACCCCACAGGAGAAGGCGGCACAGGTTAGTTCCAACTGGCTGCACTGGGCTTGGGGTTTGTGAATTTGGCAGGGAGAGGGGGGCAAAGCTGTATTCATGTTTGCTTGTTCCCTGCAGCCAAATTTCCTGACCTGTGGGGAGCCCTGTGGACCAACTGTCATGGCTCTGTAAGCCACACATTTGACTTGTGGACCTGAAGTTGAGCACCGTTGGCTTAGTAGTTAGAGTACTCTAGAGGATAGTCCCTGCAACTTTTGGTATTTTTAGCTAAATAGTCATTGATTACATAACAGAATAATAACCCTAGTAAAGGCGTGCTCTAAGAATCAAACTATAGAGTCAGGGTCCTTTTTACGGATTCTGGCAGGTTGGTTGACTAATGGCTCATTTTCATCCAAAAAAAAAAAAAAAGGCCAGAGGATGACCCTGCCTCTCTAGCCTGGTGCTTAGGATATGCAAGAGGGAGATACAGGCCTGCATCTACTCACATTGAGAAAGATCTTCTTCAGTGATGGTCATTATGCAGAAAGTTACCACCTGCAGCCAGTCCTGGGTCTCTATACTTCCCCCTTTAAGACAGTCCCCTATGGTTTCTCTGCTTCATTAGAACCTTACCAACCCCTGTCCCCAAACCAACACTTGGCCTGCCACGCCTCAAAAACCCTTGTCTGGCCTTCAGCCTTCCTGACTTTGGCCTTTGTCTCTGCCTGATCCCCTCAGCCTAGATCCAGGTCCAGGTCTACTGCCTTGACCCTTGGCTCCTGCGCCTCAGCCCTCCATGCTCCTGCCCACAGAAGGTCTCTGGCACTCTGTTACATGGCTCCAAATCTCCCCCATAGCCACAACTCAGTTCTCTGATCAAACCTGAACACAAAATGAGTGGTTCTAACTCAAATACAAACCCTTTGTTATGGCTGTACGTACTAAAGTACTCTTACCCTAGGGAGATGGCTTTGCCCCCCAGCCTCCCAAGTTATCCTGCTTGGTTTGCAACATCCCTGCCAGCACCCACTTTTGTTTAATGCTTCTTCCTCCATGGCCAAGGCCAAACTAATCACCCAGATCAAGTGGCTGGGCTTATATGGAGATAAGCCCTGCTCTCTTCTGGTCCTGACCCAGCTCTCTGCACCGGGACCCAAGTGCTACTTATTCCCTCAGCAGCAGCCTTATATTCTGTACAACTGGTTGATTAAAGACATCACAAAAGAACCTTTGCCTCTCGTGCTGATCTCAGTACACTCAATATGAGTTAGGTGGGTTCTAAATATGGCTAATGCCAGAGTTAGCCACCTTTGCAAATGGTGGACTGCTGCTTGCGACTGAGCTGCTGCAACAGGCCACTGATCCCAATTCATCTGTAGAACCCCAGTATTTCTTGCTCCATGCCTTGTCCCCCCCTTACTGCAGCCTCTATATACCCTGACTATCTACTGCTGCCAGGTCCTGTAGTGAATGATGAGGGGAAGTGGATAATTCAGCAACAAGGGTCAGTGAAAGCTAGAGTCTAAAGGGCTGAGATGCTGTGGAGGAAGTGGGAAGCATGTGGCAGAAGATCTCATGGGACAGACTGTAGAAGGTGTCCCATTGCCATGTGCTGCCAATCCTCCCTCCAATCCCATGTCACCACAGCTAGATCCAGTCTGTTTGTGATATCTGGCCTGTGGGCGATAGATGTCAGAAGCCCTAACAGGCAGTCTAATCTGAATGAAACCTGCCATAGGCTCTAACTGGCAACCCCACTCTGGCTGATAAACCAGCTGGCCACTGTTAGGGCCTCCTATTTGGCTGCTGAGGATAGCCTTCCCATTTACCTCTACTTGTGGCAGCAGACTGCAGGGCAGCTAACAGTTCTGCCAGAAGGCTGGGTGGGTAAGGCTCTCTGCCCTTTGTGCTCTTTGTTTTTCTGGCTTCTGCCTCTGCTTGGTTCTGTTTCTGGACTCAACTTTTGGGAACTCCACTTGGCTTTGGTAACTTGCTCTCTGACCTGACCTGTGACTTGGACTCTGCCTCTGGAATTTCCCTATGGATTTGGTAATTTGGACTTTAGCTCCTGGCCCCACTCCCTCTCCCCCAACCCAAACACACACTTCGTGGCTGTGAGTCCTCCAGCTCCTGATGAACTATCCACTAGGCAAGACTGCTTGCAACCTGGTCCTTAAAATAGGTTGTTGTCCCCTGTTCTAAATGCAACAGACACTTCTAGATGCAAGAACAGAAGCCTATGTTGAAGCACCAAGGGATTCCTGCAGTCCAAGGTAGAAGCAATGAATGAATGTGTGGCTGCTACAATAGAGGCCTTGGTCCTGTTTAAGCATCTATGGGACAATCTGAATCTGACAAAATATCACTGTCATTAGTCTTATCTGTTGTCCTTTTGCTGTTTACATAAGCCCTGATTTTAAATAGCATCTTGCAGTCACAGCATTTAACAAGGTTCTCAACCACTCACAATGCACACTCACCATGGCAATTCTAGAATTTCACATTCCTGAGTTACTGATGTATAATTACATCCGCAATTTCTGGAATTTAGCACTTATGTAGCTGTTCACAGATAATGGGCCATATTCACTAAGGTTGGCCACTGGTCCTTGGGAGGACTCACAGTAATGAAAAGAGGATCTTTCTGTCTCTCCCAACCCCTATTCTCTTGAAATCCCTGCTAGCAGATCCCATTTCAGTTCCTAAGCAGTTAATAGCCATACAATGACTTGTTTAAAACTCTCCCAATGGAAGGAGATGCACTGAATCAAAGCACTCCCCAGCCACTCTGCCTATACCTTTTCTTTAGTTATCGCTGCTGTTATTGTCAGTACCACATTATGTACCAACCCATGTAAAAAAAGCTACATCCACTTTCTATTGCTCTCTCTCCTTTCCCATCATCCTCTGGTGGACGTTCCTTTTCAGTGGCTCTCTCCAGGGAATGAATCTAGCTATTAACTAATTTATCAACATTTGCATTACAAACATTAACTAATTAACCAGCATCTCTACTTCTGAGGTTCACAGTATATCATTAGCAAAACTTTATGCTAGATAAAGTATCTCAAGGGAATTATGGACTTTAACTTCTCAGTCAGTCACTTCATTTGGCCTTATCTGTGTTTAATTTTGTTTCTTCACCTACAGGTATACAAAAAACACCAAAGAAAGCAGCAGCTCCACATATCCGTCTGTTCACTCCTGCCTCCCCAGGGGAAATGTCCTTTATTAGAATGTTTATCAGACAATTACCATCTAAATGCTATTAATGAATTTTTCTCCTTATCCTGTCTCTCTCCTTAATTTAAGTATGCTTTGCTGGTTGGTGTTTGGCTCTGGCAGCTGCAGCAGTACTAAGTTATTTACCTGAAGCAAAATAATAAAGGATCATTGGAAAGATGCTAGAAGTCTTGACCATGAAAGGCGTCAAGAGAAACAAAAGCAGAAGTTAAGAAAGCTGGACTGAAGTGAATCCAAATAAGATATGCAAATACAAGTGGCTTAGTCCAGGAAGGGGGTAAGTGGCAGTCATACTTCCTTCTCGTGTTCTTCAGATATACAAAACATGACCACAGAAGAAAGAGGCTGAGTTGCTTCCCTTTCTTGTTAGCCAAAATCTGAGTGTATTCCCTTTTTGCACGGTGCTTGCAATTTTAGACCACAGAAAATAATCAAACCACAATTTCCCATGTTCCAACCTTGTCTTGCTTTTGCAATCATTTTCCTCTCTTTTATTTGCATTGATGTTTTGAGCTCCTCAATGCCAAGTAGATATGGGCAAATCAAAGAGAAATCAGAAAAGAGAAACAAAATGATTAATAGGGGTGGACGGTGGAGGGGGAAGAGTCTGAATGAAGTAATATTAAAACTGTGGGTAGACAATAACCTAAACAAATATGATGCCTATCTACTAACATTGTATTCAATTATTTAGATTGAAATAATAACTTAAAAATGGGAATCAAGGCTTCTAAGGGTATTAAAATCAAAGGACTATTAAAACAATCAATAGAGGAGGCCAGCCCCCTTCAAACATTTCTTTTTTCCCTTTCATTGACTAGGAAACTCACCTTAATTCATCTCTAAACCCCCTGTTGAACAGGTATCTTTTAAAGCATGTCTGGAAAGTCTCTTTAGGTAGACAAGTTTACACAACTATTTGTATACTGTCAACATTTAGAATAATCTGAAAAATCAAAAAACAACACTTAGCTGTCAGGTTGATCTAACCAGCACTGTAATTTGACAAAAGAACTGGAAGAAATACAACTAAGACATCTAAAGCTAGGAAACAAGGAACTAGGAAATATAGGGATTGTTCGCCACTGCCCTACATTTAGTGTTGCTGTTTTCACCCATGTATGTTTACAGTTCATAATCAGCACCATGCTAAAAGCAGCTACATTAAATCCTTTTAAGTAGTAAAGCATAGGGAGTGAGTGCACAACGCCTCTCTGCAGGATGTCCTAGACTGATCCATTGGGCTGAAGACGTGCCCAGAATATCTTTTTTTTATCTCTATTTCTTTGATTCGAATATGATTGCATCCTGAGGCAGTAATAGCAAGGGACATATCTTTTGGAAGCAGAGTAGACATGCCTTCTTACAGATCCATAAAGTCCAGGCATGAGATGGCCTCTGATCCTCACTATATCTTTAGGAATTACAGTAAATATAAAAATCTGTTGACATTGATGATGATACATAGTTCTTGCAACAATTTCCTTTTACTTTGCCCATAGGCAGCTTCACATGAGCACTAAGGTGCACTCAGACATGTTCTTGCTGCTACTGAGTGACAGCTCCTGCTAACTTGGAAATGATGGTGACATATTAGCTCAACATGGACAGATCTAAACAGAAGTACCTCAGGTCTCAATAACATTTCAGAAGTTGAATTTGTAGGACTGCACTTAAGTGACAAAAAGCAGCTACTGAAAGAAGATGGGCACATACTGTGAAGACTTCTGCTCTGACCCCAGAATAGACATTTTTTAATAACCATTTATGTGCTTCATAAGCTCAGGTATGAAACCATTCCCCCTTCACCACCTTTGCAAATTCTTACCCAGGTTGCATGACCATCATTCATTCCTAATTTATAGTTTCCCTCATTACTATGAGAAGGCCTGACTGTTAGAAAGTCTGTGGCCAAGGGGGGGCCATGACACCCCTAGTGGCTGTGTGGCCTCTGCCTGGCTCAGGTTTGACTGCAGCCCTTCCCTTGGATCTCACCCGCCATGCCTTGACCTTAATAAAGATTATGAAAGGGAGGCAGGCGGCCTCCTTAATAAAGATTATAGAAGGGAGGCCTGTGGGGGCTCTCTGGGAATTTATACACATACTTTTTCATCCCATGACGCACTGCAGATCCAGCGGGTCAGAGCATATGAGCTGATGTGCACTGCGCTGCTTCACATGCAGTTGTATAAGCTGTGAAATGTACATCAATGTACAGAAAATGGCAGCCATTCACTTCTGAACTAAAACATCTCTGATACGTTTTAGTTCAAAAAGGCACCATTTCTGCTGTTTTCTCAGCACTGATGCACATTTCGCCACTTATACAACTGCATGCACCACAGTGCCGAGTGCTTTTAAAAGCCACCCGCACTACAGTGCAAGCATGTGTACAATTACCCTATGTGAGCCTGGGCCTGTGTTGATCCCTACAGGGTTTCCCCCAATACCCCTCAATAATAGTCCTGTGTCCCCAGCCCAGCCGGCCCTCTCAAAAGGCCTGTGCCCCTGTCAAGCACTGATCACCTTAAGGGCTCCTTGCATGGCTCCTCAACCACCCCTGTACCACACCCCAAGCCTTGTTGGTATTACCATCTGATATTTGGCCCTTCAGGGCACTGGGCCCCTGGCCCCCTGTCTGGCCCCTGTAGCCTTACACTCTACCTACCCTGATCTCAAAAGCTGCTCAGGTCTTTAGCCTGCCCCTGGCATGCCCCACAGGCACTAATGGGACCGCCATAACTGTGCCCTATAGTCCCAATCCAAGATGGCAGTTAAACTATAATATAAACATTGATCCTCTGGTATGAACTGTGTGCTTCTGGAGGCTGGGGGGGGAGGAGGGCCATCGTGACTGCCCACAGGCAGCAGCAGTGGTGTCACTGGTGGGAGCATGGCAGCAGCAAATGGAGAGTTCCAGCAGGCAGCCGCGGCGGTGTTGGTGGCAGCAGGGGTGGCAATGCCAACCAGTGGTTAGTGACCACCCGCAGACACCGCAGTGTCAGCAGCTGCAGTGTCAGCAGCATTTTTTTGCAGGGGGTGCACCACCAATCTCAGGGGGTGCACATGCACCCACATGCACCCCCTACATGTCACCAATGTCCTTTTGGCTACAACATAAACATAAAAGGATAACTGCCCTTTGCTTCTTTAAGAGTGTTAGCCTTCACTCCTTAATACAGCCTACCTCCCACCCTGGGCTCATCACTGGGCCCCACCTCCAGTCTGAGGGGTCCTGGGTTACTGGTTCTCTCAACAGGCTTTGAGCCTGCCCCAGCAGGGCTCAGGGCTAAACTACCAGTTTAACTCAAATGAATAAGAAAACATCACTGCCCTCTGGCAGACATATCAATCCCTCTAGGGGCTTAACATAAACAAAGGCTACTTGCCTGTAAGCCCAATCTTTCTCAGTCCAAAGAACTTGCCTCTGCTTGTAAGCCTGCCTCTGCTTGCAAGTCATTCAGGCCCAAAATCTAGGTCCCTTCAGGAATACTACTGCCCTGCAACCAGGAGCTCCTCACTTCATGGTGGCTAGGGATCAGTGCAGGCTCTGGGCTTATATAGCTTCAGCCTGAGCCCTCTTCTAGTCAGGTGAGTCCCTCATTAGCTCCCGTCTGCCACCTTCAAGCAGGCTCTCAGGATGCTTGCTCTCCTACAGGAGCAAGCACATCCCAGTGCCTTGCTACACTGACCAGTGTATTAGGAAAAAACTAGTAAAAATTTGAAACAATCATTTCATAATTCAAGAGATTTCATTGACAAAACAGTGAAACTTTTTCGTCAAAAAAAATCAAGGCTGGCCATTTAAAGTTATTACTGGATTCATTAGTGCTCCAATATCCTACCTACTGCTGAGCTGCTGACAAGATGAGATTTAACTGAAATCAGTGGATGCAATTAGAGTCAGGGGCCCATAAGCTGAGCATTTCCAGAGTACAAATTATTGGTGACATTTCTAAACAGTGATTGACAGCTGAAGCAGCACACATGTTTCCTATACCACTTCAGAATGTTATTATGGGGAAAGTGGACTTTGTAACCTTTTAGTTGTAGGAGGGAAAAAAGATCATCTTTCAGGTTTGTGCTCTAATCCACATGGCCTGTTTCAATTATCCTTAGAGCTTTCAGCCAGTTAGCATATAAGGTTGAAGAAGGCCCTTCTACCTGTGAGGCACTCCATTTTTATCAATATGAAAAAGGATGTCTATGTGGATGAACCTAAAATATGGAAGACTCCTTTTGTCTGTGTGATATTTGAATGAAAATTAATACCAGTATAACTGAGAGTAAAATCTGCCCCAATGTGTGACTATGGAATGCATTTGGGACTGTTTATATGATATTCTGTAAATATACAATGACTTACTTAAGAAGTTGTTCTGATCAAATTAAGTTTTAATCTGGTAATTATTTCAGATTGTAGGACTATAAGCTTTTTAGTCCAAGGACTATAAAAAGACTGCCTATTTGTGGAAAGTGCTGAGAATGTGAGCATTACCAGAACACAAATAATTAACATGACTAGTATACAAGAGCCATTGTACCATAGATTATATGTTACCAATTGATTTGCAGCCTTTAGTTTCTGCCACAGTAATTTTACTTTCAGCATCAAGACTTGAGTAATCATCCCTCTCACTGTTACCCCAAGAAAACAGAATTTACTACATTGAGACTAATGCATCCTAAGATGAAGAAGAAGAAATGTATGAGAAGCCAAGGTCAATTATCTCAAAGTTGGTCTGTTGCTATTAGAATAACAACCTTAAAAATGTAGGGCCTGATTGTACAAAAGCCTCATGCACAAACTCCTGTAGACATCAAAGGGGGTTCCACACATGGGAGGACTGCAAGATCAGACACCTAGCAGTGTTTAATATTTTAAATGTATCGTTCCTTGCAGTGCTTTAATGTTAAAGTAAATGAAGCAGAGAAATGCACATAAAAAAAAAAAAACAATTCCCGCTCCCTTTGCCCTGCATAAATGAGCACTGAAGATTCAAGATGTATTCTGACATGAAAGAAAGCCCCTTGGAATGGTGGAATGGGAAAATTTTGCCTAGAGTGTTGTAATACACTCTCCAAATATATATGTTCAAAGGGGTTTCCATTGCATTCTTCATTACAGGAATGGCTGTTTGAATTATGCATGATAAAAATGAATTCAATGAATTTATCATAATATTCTTTACACAGTTGGAAAGATCACCTACACCACATGTTTTGGTTTGTGCTTCCTATTGGATGACCAAAGCTTTATTAAACAGGTTTTTTTTCCCTGTTTGCAAATGTCCATGAGCGATTGTAATTGTTCAGGTAATTTGTCATAGAGGCATTAGGGCCCCTCTGTGCATTCAGGTAAAGTCAAATTGGGATCTAATGCATGATTCACAAAAACGCACCTCCTGCCATGCCACACGTCACACATTAGATCCCATTGCACCTTACCACCATTGCAGCGGGAGCCTGGGATCCCAAACCTGGGCTCCCCCTATACCAGCTCCCATGGCTGTGAGCCCTGTAGCTGATAGGGCTTGGTGGGACTCACAGTGAAGACAGTATTTCCCATGCTGCCTTTGCTCCAAGCCCTGAAGCCAATGTGGGCTGTGGGGCTCACAGCAGGAGCAGTGCTAGAAATGGTACCGCCACTGAGATCATCCTCAGCTGCAGAGTTCATGCAAGGGGCAGCAGGGAGAACATCGCCCCTGCTGCAAGCCATTTGAGGTGAAGGGCTCACAGCAGTGACAGTGCCCCATATGCTGGCCCCCACTGTGAGCCCCACACCTCACAAGGCTCACAGTAGGGGCAGTGTCCTTGCTGCTGCTGCAAGCCCCACAGCCAAAGACACTGCCCCCACCACAAGCTCCACAATTGATGGGACTCCCAGCCACAGGGGTACACTTGGCCACACGTTCTATTAACAGCGTGATTAGAACAAGCTACAAAACTATTATATATATATATATTTGTGGAATAACTTTGTAGCTTATTGCTCATTTTTTCACACCATTAATTGATTGAATGTGTAGCTGCCTCACAACTTAAGGTGTGATTACTGGTTAATCATGCCTTAATTGAAACATATAAAGGAGGCCTTAAGTACAGCTCTTCAAAATGGCTATGAAAGCAGTTTCAGTAACAATAACTCTTTGATTTATTCACATTTTTGTTTTCAAACCTTTTCCTTGCCATGAACAAAGCTGCAAATAAAACTTCACTTTTCATGTGCAAGGCCATGACAGTGCTTATGAATATCAGCAAAGCTAATCAGTGGGCTTTAGTCATAAAAATACTTATGAATACTGCTCTGCTGAGCTCTAGCAGATATAGCTATATTATACTGTGTTATAATATATAATTACACTATATCATACGAAAAATTGGAGCTGCCTGAACAAAACCTAAAGTGATTTGTGGCTATTTCAGTTCATAAACACAGGATAATAGGCCCTTAATTCCTAATGCCTTCCAAATCCCTTTATTTGCCAAAACAATCACAAATCTTTCATAAAAGAAGAATACTAATATATCTCTAGTTTTGGTACCATTTAAAGGCTTTGAAAGCATGCTTAACAGGAGCTCATTGAACCCCTGATAAAAAGCTGCTGTCAATCCATCAACCTAGAGCATGTTCCCTTTCTAACAAACATGACAGGTGTATGAACCTCCATCTTCTCTACTTTCCCCGTGTGAAAGTACCATTCCTCATCTGCCAAAAAACTTGCTGCTGAAAAGAAGGAATAGTCTGTCCCTGAAATAGCTCACTAAAATATTCCTGACCTATCCTCAACATACTGTTGTGATCCCTGTTGATGTCCCTACAGCTAGTATGCCGTAAATCTACCACGTCCGGCCACATGCATGCTCTTTTCCTTACATCTTGCAAAGGTGGCTGCTAGTCTTCAGTCCCAAAGTCTTTTTCAAATGTAATCCCAGCTTTTTCCTTCAACACAAAACCATTTCTTTCTCAATCTGCTGCAAGAATCTCACATCCACACATTCTCTGGCTGGCAATCAGCTATGAAACTCTCTCATATATCTCTGCTTGTAATCAGTTGTACACAAATATTCTGCGAAAGAACATAGTGGTCCCCAGGCATTGATTGGTCAACACACACCGTTCCATCTGGGATGCATAAAACTCCTAATTTTGTTCTCCTTACCTAAACATGCCTTCACCTTTACTATTGCAACCACATTATCAAGTAAACAACCTTAATTTACAATGCCTCCAGCCAAAAAATACTGTGCCATACTTCCTAAGTTCAGCTTGAACCAATGCTCAGAGAACCTTACAGCTGCTCTGCCAACATGTGAATATTACAGTAGTGTTCATTGCCCAATCAACTACCTGATTCCTCTCCAAAATTCTTAAATGAGCATGTCCAGAAACTTCTTATCTTGCAGTTTCACATACTGTTACCAGCACACACATCAAGTTTCTCCAGCTAGTAACCCTTCCGGTTGTTTTATCAAATGCTGTAGCTGACATTACTGTTGCCAATTAAAAGGCTCATCAAGATGTCATTAACAAAGGAATAACTTGTATGAAAAGTTCTCTTCATAGTTTCTACTTCTGCAGGCCTTAGTGGATGATATCATGATACCTCATGCCCAAATAACATTGTCAGCTAATAGAACTGCAGCTCAGAAAGCACCAATAAGCACTCAGAAGCACGGATACTTTCTATATGCAAGGAGTACCCTGCAAACACATAACATAAACAAACCTGGTGAGCGCTGGCAAGCAGAAGACAGTGGCTTAATTATTAGACAACTATACTAGAACTCTACTAGAGTCCTGGATTTTATCCCTAGCTATACCACCACTGACCTTCTGAGTGACCTTAATTTCACTTCTTTGTGTTTTGGTTTCTACATCTTTAAATTTTGTGCTAATGGTACCAAACTCCTCTGTAAAGTGTTTGACAGTTGTTAATGACTACAAGAGTTAGAGAAAATGATTCAAAATGGAGTTTGAGAGTTCCCAATATTGCATAGAATTTATAAGTTATACATAGATTCCACAAATCATAGAACTACCTCCGGATAGTGATGATATTGGACAGACCTCTCCACTTTTCTTTTGAGTCTCACATTTTATTTTACAAGAGAAATATCTAGCTGTTATCATTGTGAAGAAAACCTTGAAAATTTGACCAGTGCATAAATGATGCAGAAACATCTGCCCGAGCCTGAAACAATGGCTCTGAGGCATGAATTCACTTCAATTTAGGTGCTAATTCAGATGCCCAATAATAATATTTTAAGTGTCTACATTATGAACAATTTCATTGCTCATCAAAGCACAGAGAGAAAAGGAGAAAAAAAAGCATATTGTCTGAAGGTCTGAACAATATCCTGTGAGTGATAGTACCTTTTGAAAAAAGCTAGTATCGAAGGGCGAAGTG
The DNA here is from genome assembly GCA_030014935.1 of Caiman crocodilus. Taxonomy (NCBI): domain Eukaryota; kingdom Metazoa; phylum Chordata; order Crocodylia; family Alligatoridae; genus Caiman; species Caiman crocodilus. The sequence goes on from JAGPOW010000261.1 coordinate 239,458,144, forward strand.
ATTGGTTTCATTTTCTTGAAGAGGGTCTTAACTTTAAACAGCTAGGTTGTTAAATGTAGCATTCAAAAAGTGTTGGTTGTCCCTACAATGAGGGAGGCTAGAAATTATGCCAGGGAACATAGCTGACCAATCAAACAACACAAACAGCAAACAGACAAAGGGCACGGTTTATATATAATCCATCCATTTGGTGGGAAAGTAGAAATCAGGTTTGAGGCTTAAACAATTTGTAAACCTGAAAAAAGACTGCATTTGCTGGATAGTTTATTTGTAATGAATAATTCAACCTACTCTAATAGAAAGCTCTATGTTTTCAAATAGCGTATTGGTTTTACACAAACGATTCACAATGTATCATTTGTTCATTGACAAAAGGTAGCTCCATTGAATTCTAAAGTATTACATTATGATTCACTAAAATAATTGAGATGGCCAACAAAATGTATTTAGTTGCAGTATCTCCTTTGTTCTGCTTAGGGACAGCCAAACACAGAAAATAATATTTTCAATGCTGAGTTTCAGTATTCCTTTCCCTGAAAGCTGCACCTATACTTATAATAGGAGGGAAAGGGAGGGAATGTATGAAAAGTATAAATGTTAGTGTTTGCTAAATTACAGGTGAATAGAATGTGTTTCCAATCACCCCAACACAGACCAACTTGTAAGTTATTGAAACTTTGGTGATCAACAGATATGAAATGATCTTCAAAGTAAGACATCATAACAATAATTTCTGCAAATATATCAGTATGAGAGCCCAAGATTTCTGGATATTGACATATTCCATTTTAATATCCAGTATTCATTTGCCATTTAACAAGCCAAATTATTTTTAAAAATGAGGTTTTCCAAAGAGCGTTTTACTGAAAATTTAGAAAGTTTAATTACTGTGAAAGCACTGATAAGTTTATAGTTTTGAAGGAATTTTGAAGTTTGACATCCACAGCACACAGGACTCAGCTACACCTTTAACAGAAATGTTAGTTTAACAATTACCTGCTTTTCCCTTGATGGTAAAACAATTAATTCTGTTGTACAGATCATCGGCTATTTTGTTTTAATACTCATATGAAGGAAGAACTCTAGAAGACTTTGATCAATACTTATAGTATTGACATCCAATAACTCATAATCTTGGTAGATATGTTATGATTTTTAAAGAAAATCTGGAATACCAGAAGTCAAACTTTTCTTTTTAACCTTTAAGCAATGTTTGTCCTATTTCCTCTGGGATGGAAGAAAGGAAAGCATTTAAAGAAAGCATTGATTCAAGAAGGCAACATATTTTATGGTTTGAATAAAGCAACATAAGGAAAGACAATCACCAGAAAAAAAGTTGGGCTTTTTTGGCATAATGTGACATAAAAAGGAAAAGTAATAACTCACCCATTTTCTCTGTGTGTATTTTATCACTTTTTTGAGTAAAGAACAGCAAAAGAATATTATTAGACCCAGGTTTAAGCCAGTTATGGACTGTGATCAGAACTTTCCCAAACATAAGTGTTTTTGGAAAAGAGCTTGTGGTATTCCCTGTTATGGAGACACAAGCCACCATATGAAGTTTGAGCTCATCTACCATCTGCAGATATTTGAAATGAGGGTGTTGTTCAAGCCTGCTCCTAGTAGTCTGGTAGATTATCTTTTTTAGACTGTCAAGACAAGCGTAAGCATATAACTGGTGGCTCTGGTGACAGCCTAAAGAGCAGGGACCCTAAGAAGTCCCAAGGAAGAATGTCTTTGAAGAGAACGAGGAAGTTTAGAGTTTTCAGGTTTTCTACCCAGTACTTTTGGCATCTGTGCTAACCAGTAGCACCTATTGTTTGTGTGAAAAGGACTGTGAGGATTATTTTTCTAGCTACTTTGTTGCCTTTGTCAATATAGGCTCCAAAGTTAAAGACAAGGAGCTGTGACGCAGTTCCCTACTTATAAAATGAGAAAAATAACACCTTCCTGTCTTACATGGTTGGTGGGAGAATAATTACATTACAGATTGTTACATACAACAAAGATGGGGACTATATAAATACTGTTGGCCAGCTAGATAGGAGGTACTAAATACATGCTTAATTCTTTATAATGCCAAAAGGTCTCAAATTACACATGTATTGAATCAGAGTGTTATTGTTGTGAAGCTTGTCACATTGTCCATGAATGCAATCATCATTAAAAAACTGGAATTCTCATTTACTCCATCCTCAACCGAGGTACTTGGCATCAGACACTTCATTGGTGTTGGCCCTAACACCACTTAAAAAAAGATTTTGGACTTAATCCACCAATTAGAGACTTGACAGGAAACTATTTCATTGACAAAAATTAACTTTCACAAGAAAAGAACAAGTCACAAGACTGGACTTGGCAGTATTTCACAAACATGCTGGTAATAAATCTTGACAATAAAAAGGAGTGAAATACTTGAGGCAGAAAAGTAAAATCACTGAAAATAAAACTATAGTCAAAGTATATTAATAATGGGTCTCCTAAAGCTCCTCCTAAAGTCTGACTGGGAAAGTTTCTTGCAAGGATGGCTGCTGGAATCAGTGTAGCCATACTGGCCTTCTCCCATGCAGATCTGCCAATTAAAAAGACAAATAGCAAGAGATTTTATTTTTTATAATTCACTACATGTGTTTCAGTTTCAGTTTGTGGCCAACATAAAATACTTACAAGGGACAAGACAGGAATTATTTCCAATAACAATGGCCCTCTTAGAGACTGTCCAGGTTTCTCTCTTGGCCACACCGCAGATTCCTCTCACATACACATTATACTAGTCATTAGCAGATCACCACATGGAAAAAACAAAAATGTTAACAGTGGGGCTCACTGCAAGGGCTTGTTGACACAAAGGGAAATTAAAAGTGACTAAGGACATAAATTTAGATAGACTTATTTTGATCCCTAGTTACTACTTAATATATAACATCATTTTTTTCCCCAAAGATGTCTCAAAGCCCAACCTTCATTTGTGGAACAATTTCTCTGTGAATGAAGCACTCCTTTGCATCTTATAGAGATGTAAGTCACAACAGAATTCACACCTAAAAAGGGGAGCGAGTGGTAGCCACATTAGCTGCTGCTACTGCATGCCGTACTGGTCCAGATATAGCCAACAAGGAGTATCACAGTCTGGAGCTGGGGCAGGTGGGTTTGATACTCCTACTCTAAGCACAGGTAGTGGGGAGGTGTGCAACAGGCCCTATTTAATTTGGATTCAGCCCAAATCAGGGACAGGGATTCAAACTGTTGATTTGTCCTTGATTCAATTTGCCTGGATCCGAATCTGAAGAGTCTATGATGATTTGGAGATCAGTTATTAGGTCATAGACACAGCTTTAAATGGTTTTTCTACATACTTCGAGGTACCAGGCATGGCTTAAAAATGCTGTGATACTGGGGTGGATGGAACGTCCCACAGGAGTGCAGGCCCCCCCGTGCTCAGTGCTGAATGCAAAAGTGGACTGGAAGTACTTCTGATTCACTTCTGGGTCTGCTGGGGAGTGAACGAGGGGCCTCCTGTGCCTCCCCCAGCTCAGCAATCAGCCATGGGGGGATCCTGGGTGCCCCCTCAGACCCAGGAGACACCAGTCGCTGAGCTGGAGGGGTGTGTGTGGTGGAGGGGTTGGGGCCTGTGTGGTCTCCAGCAGACCTAGAAGTGGACCAGAAGTGCTTCTGATCCATTTCCAGATCTGCTGCTGAGTGTGCTGGGGAGCCCCCCCCCCACTTCTGTGGGATGCTCCATGCACCCCAGCATCATAGAATTCATGAGTCACCTGCTACCTAGAGGTATATAGAAAAAACATTTAAAGCTGTGTCTATGTCCGAATCGCTAAATCTTTCCAAATCTCTCCAAATCAATTTGGAGGGTTCTGATTCAATTCAGAGAAATTAAAGGGTTTCCTGATTCAATTTGAATTCAGAGACTCAGTCATCGAATCGGGCTGAATCTCTGCTGAATCAAATGAGAGGCCAAAGCTTTACACAGCCCTAATAGATAGGCCTTATATCATAATCTTGTACTTCTGGAAAGAAGATCAAACATCCTCATATCCACTTACTCAATGCACTTCTTGAGGTACCTCATGTTTTCTTCATCTGATCTCCCATCCAAAAATGACCACCTCTGTTCTGAATAGTTTTCTGACAAAATCATTCGCCAAAGCAGCAGGGCCCTTCACTATCCTCCCCCCCATGTTGGCCATAACAGCATTGCTGTAACATTTCTGGAATTTATTTCAAGCCAAGATGGAAATGCTTACAGAAAATAGACTCTAAGATCAGCCCAGCACTTGTAGATTTGGTAGCCACCTGGAAGTATAAAGGTATAGAAAAATAAAAAATAATGGGGACTGGATGACTTAGTTTAATATTTCTACAAAGTTTTGTTCCAGCAGGATTCCAGTATAGTGCAGTGATTCTCAAACAGGGTGCTGCAGCACTCTGAGCTGCCATAAAATTATTTTAAGGTTTTCATGGGCTGTTGCACAAGTTTAGCACTGTTAGGTATGGAAAAATCTACCCATGATTCACAAGACAAGCTCAGAGATTTTAAATTTGAATCCAGTGTTAAAAACTTTCTGATCTATTGTGGTGTTTCTTAGTTCTTTGCAATACAAGAATTGTTTTATTATTTTCCTGTACTCAACAATGAGTGAAAACTAAGAGAGATAATTTTTCAAGGGGTGCCTTTGGATTAAAAAGGTTGAGAAGCAATGGTATAGAAGCTTGGGGATCGAAGCTTACTGGGTATAATTTAACCTCCAGCCTAGATTTGCTAATTGTCCAGACTATATTCTTCACAATTAATTCCCTCATCAGTGCTTCAAGGTCTTCAGGAATTTCAGCAAAGATGACTACATTATCCACTGATCTGACATGGTTTAGGTGCACTCATTTATCATGATGCCCTTTTCCTACCTATTCAAGGATTTCAAAAACTTCTCCAAGTGCAAGGTGAATAGCGACAATACCTTCTTGTCTAATTCTGTTCTTCAACTCAATCTCTTCACTCTCCTTGACAAAACTTAAATGTCACTGCAATTCACCATTCACTTGCTGTGGGATTCTGATAAATAGTTCTCCTATAGTGTTTTTAATGCTGACAGTTTTGAAGTTTCTGTGTATATGCTGATGCCACTGCACACCTCATTAAGGGTATGCACCTGCTCCTGTTGAAGGCAATGGCAAGATTCCCATCTACTTCACTGGGAACAGGTTTGGACCCAGTACAATGCCAACAGATAAATAAATTAACTTTCAGACAAAACTCAGAGAGACAGGAAATTTTCCAGGAATATGGTTTGCCATTTGAACTAAAGAGGACTTCTGCTAATTGAAGTCAGCAAAAAGATTCTTCCCATTTATAACGCACCATTACTTTGTTTATTCACCATCTAAGTGCTAATCAGAGACAAACTGTACATTAGTAAATTGAAGAAAGGGAATTTTGCCTAAGTTAAAAACAATGAGATTCAATGCATTCTTTCTATAACTGTTCTGCCCAAGTGAGTTTTAAAAATTAATATAATACTGTCTTTGGTTGATGAAACGGTCAAGTATTTTGAATTAATATGAAGATGCACATCATTAAGACCATGTCACAAATTGGTAAGTAATTCTTTATTTTCCGAATAAACATGATAAAGCAAGAAGATCTAGAGAAACCTACTTTATACTTAGAAAGTAGTGGATTCTGCAGCGAAGACAGCATCATTTTACTCTCCAATGAAGATTCACATTCCCTACATGTTCTTCTGCTAAGGAACTGCCTTTTACAATCATTTTTTCATAGATAGAGTCCAGTGGCACAGCGGTTATAATGACTGCATAGCACACCCTTTCTAGTTGAGATTCTGCTTCACAGTGTTTATAATAAAGTGATTCATATCTCAGTTGTGCTAGGTAGGGAAGTCTGAATCTTAACCCCTGTGATAAAAATGATAATTACCATGGAGAACAAGAAACAGATCTTCATGCCCTTTGCCAGTCATATGCCTTGTTAATGATTTGATCAGAACTTTGGCAGAGCTTAAACTTCCAAAAGGAAGCAGTTCTGCTTTCTTAGTATGGTCTTCTTAACAAAAGTCACTGAAATATCTTCCACTTCACTAACAAATACCCCAGAGACATTAAAAACAAACATGAAAGTATGAAAAATTGCCTTTATAATGCTCTCCACTATGTTTCATACAAGGTTGCTATACTTTGACTATCAACTACACTGATCTTCCTGGGTAACACTCAATTTTACTGTGCACTTCACTACAATACACAGATTCTTTGGCTCCTGAGAACAGACTAATTGAGAGGGTGTGATGTATTACAAAATACGATTTGCCTAAAAAGATTACCATCTAGCTCATTAATTTTACATTACCATACTGTGCTTCTATTGACGTTATCTTAACATTTCTACAGCTACTTACTGCAATTGCAAATATACACATAGATCATGCAGCCATTAAAGTGATCAAAAGGTATTTTGAGAGATGTTGTTTTTATTTATATTATGGTAGAGACTACAGGTCAAGTCAAGAGCAGAGTTTGTTACTAAAAGCTGTTAAAAAACGTAAAAATATGCAGCAAGTGGATTAAATAAACAAATGGAGGAAAGCATGGAAGAAACAATAATAAAGACTTGCATTTCAATTGATCAATTTTGTAAATATCAAAAATGTTGCATTCATTTATGCATAGACAAAAGACAGGAAATATGATGAATAAGAGAAGTCTGATTACTCAACTATTATTTAATTTAATTTGCAGTTCCTGTAAGCAACATGGTAGAAATGATTGTGGAAGAGGAATTTGAAAAAGGAGAATTTGTAGCGTTATGAATTAATCCACTGAGAAAGACAACACGGAGAAAACAATGTGTAAAAAAAGTAGGACGATGTTTGTGGATGAAGGGAGCAAATGGATATAGAAGCTAACACCATTGGTGCAGTTAATGGAGTTGGGTTGAAATGAGAAGATATAACAGTGAATAATAAAGCAGAAGAACACCAAATTTCAGAGGCAGAACAGGCAAGCTAGATGGTGATTTCATCAGCAGTGTTTTGCACAGATCTGAGAAAAGTAGAAATTTTGAGATTTCTTATGGAAGGAAAAGTATGAAACTATGACATTTGAAATAATCAAATTTTTAAAAAAACTTTTGGAACCAGAGCTGGTTTTCACAGCTATCAGTGGCAAAAAACCAAGGATGCTCAGTTCTACCTGAGGGGTAATCCCAGGGACTCCAGGCGCAGGGGGGCTCCATGGCTGGGAGACTGGATACACTGGGGTCCCTGGGCCCAGGGGTATCCACAGAGTGGAGCTCACCCAGGTGTTTTTCCTCAGAAATGTACCCATATTTCATTAAAAAAATCATCAAAACCAACACATTTCTGCAAAACATGTTTGATTGACAAATTGGTGTATTAAAGACAAAAGCCTGTTCTTGATGGAAATTTTCAACCAGCTCTAGCCAGGAGTCTGATTGGGATCTGGCCCTAAGTGCACAGCTACGCTGTTCCCATAGTACTGTCACAGAGATGGTTCCAGACCATGTGTAGCCCAGATGCTCCCATTTGTATGAGCCAAACCTGAGCAATAAAGTCCTTCAACTGGAGCCCCCTCAACCCTCTCACACTCACTGTAAAGACCTCCATCTCGCATCCGCTTACTACTATGAGAAGGGGGCCTTGAACAACTTTCCCAGTACATTTCTGGATTTGGTGCATACACACGGGTGGGTGATATGCTTGGGAGTGTCACACAGCACTGTGGAAGTGGTATAGACATATACAAATATTTACCTGTAAAAATATCTGATACTGGGCTGCAATTTCTCACCTCCTCTGCTGCCTTTAGGCAATGGAAAAAAGAAGCAGCTGAGTAGATGTTTTTAAAGATTTCTGACCCCATACCTCACAGACATGGTTTCTATTAAGTTTAATTACTGCCCCCTGTAGCTTTAAATTGAAGGCAGCTTCAAAACAAGCACACCTCCCATTACAGGACAGTTTATGTAGCACAGTTATCTGGGAAAAGTGCAGCTGTAAAACAAGGGCAGTTTCCAAAGAACTGTTCCTGTTGCTTTCATTGACCAAATCCTAAGTTTTTGCTTAGTTTTATTTAGTTCTTGTTTCAGAAAGATCCTTATTATTTAAAATCAAGGTAAAATTGGAGTAAAGGCTTCCAAATCTGACTAAATGATAATACTGTAAGGTTTGCATAATGCTTTCCAGGCAGGGAACTCAGTGTGCTTTGCATTTTGTCAGGGATCCAGTCCGAAAGCTAGTCACAGAACAGACTGTTGAGTTTGGTTGGTGTTATTATTCCCATTTTACCAATAGGCTAAGAGAGGCCCCAAGGTGAAGTGCTTTGCCTAGGGACCCACAGAAAGAAGGTGACACAGTAGGAAACAGAACCATGATTCCAGACTCACCAGACTATAATGAAGCTGCTAGACACAATTCATTATCCTCATTACTTCTGTTACAGCTGTGCCTAGAGATCCCAATTAAATCAGGGGCACATTGTGATAGGTATAATCTGTACAAACAAATAAGGACAGAGAGTCCCTGTCCCAAACAGCTTACAATCTAATTATACAAGACAGAAAAATGACAAGACAGCAAACAGCGGCTGGAAGAAGTGAAGTGATTTGCCCAAGATCAGGTGGCACATCAGTGGCATAAGAAGGAATAAACTCAGCTGTCCAGAGCCCGAAGCAGAATACAGCTCTGAACATTCATCATGCTGACTGACTAAAGAAAAACACTTACCCTATTTAATGATCTTCTATGGCAAGTAACTGAATCACACCCAAGCAGAAAGCTCAGAAGATTCAGAAAAGTTTTATGAAGTGAAAGATTAGGCCAGAACTGAAATGCACCCTCTCCCACTAGGATAAAACCCTTGATATATAAAACTAGTCCACCAAATGAATGATCATGATCAGCAAAATGGCATGCTGTATGTTATAGCAAATCATCAGCCATTCTTCGTTTTTCTCCAAGATGAATGTGTATCAAGATTTCAGTGGCCAGATTCACTCCAGGGTGAGAACCACAATCTGGACTGAGGAAAATCTGCTGAGGAAGAGACAGCAGTAATACAAGGCAGCTTCCCCTTCTGTGTCTGACAGGCAGCCAGCACATCCCTAAGAGTAGACAATGCTACCTGGGGAAAAGATGTAACAAAGGCAGGTATGAGATGTACTGATTTAGGGCCCTCCTGCTGTGACCTTTGCTGATGGATGCTCAGGTAGAAATGAAAGCTGCTTTCCCGAGGGTGTTGCCTACTCTCGCAATCTCCTCCTGAGTCTCAGCACATATGTTTTTTTCTCTAGGAGCCCAAGCTTCTGGTGTCAAGCATTCATGCAGGAATCTCAATGCTCAGATTTTTTTTTTAAATAGGTTACTAGTTCTGGAGATGTCAGAGAAAATCTTGAAAATGGGATCCCAAGGGCTCAAAACTAAACTAAACAAGCAAACAAACAAAAAGCTCCAGAATGCAAAGGGAAAGGTCCTACTTTTTATATCTGACAAATTAACCACATTTTAGGATTTTGAGGGGCTTGACTCATAGTCTGTGAACTCTTAGGTGAGGTGAGAGTGTAGGTGTGATCACAGCAGCCTTCATTATCCTTTCAAAAGTTACCTCCCTCTTGCAGCAGGGAGGTGTAGTATTAACCTGTCCTAAGCAGCAGGGTTTAGCTCAGTCCTGACTGCTGTTCTGAACCCAGCATTTATTTATACAAGATGGATTAAAAGGATTTCATATTTTAATCGTCATATGTCTCAAACACAGAAAATGGTGTGCAACACGCTGTAAAATAAACTTGCTGCCCTTCCCCTCTAACTAGGTTAGGCTTATTTTGCCATAGCGAGAGTGCTTTTTTCAGGCATCAAACATGTTTTTAGAATTTATTAATGCCAAGCACAGATATATAATCCAAAAGTGAAACAAAAGGGAAAAACAAGCACTGTCTGTTACCAGCAGCCATATTCAGACTGTAGCCACATGGCAGCCGCTACTGCCATGTGGTAAACAATCTTTAGCTTGTTTGACCAAAATTAACTATGAAAACTTATATGTAGGGTTTTTGTTTCTCACATTATTAAGGTGCTTTTTAATTTAAGTGCTTTTAAACCAATTTAAAACACTTTTCTTCAGTAAACAGTATCAGTTACTACTCTTACACTAGGGAAGGGCAAGGCCTGAATTTTTAGACTTCTCAGACTTGCATTTACCAGCTCAAATGTTGAAAACAACATGGTTGAGTCTCACTGAGCTGAAGTGGCTCAGTCACCAAAATAGCAATTAAAAACTTTTAGCTACATATATGCTTCTTTATAGATAGGCCAAACCAAAACCCCAGACCCAAACACTCCCCCAGCTTTGGGGATACTAATTGCAAAATAGGCCAGGAGAAAGAGGGCTAGAGGGAAAATAGAAACAGAGGCCACATCTGTATGTGATATCAATGACACACAATAAACTCCAGCTCAGTTCATGCCAGAGTTTATTGCTCCTGGGCACAGCATTTACCTATGCATCCAGGACCACAGCACATTAAGCCAGGACAGCACAGCCCCAACTGGTAGGGACCTAGGAGTCAGCCAGCCAACCCAGAGCTGCTCCCCCCCAGCTCAACGTGTTGCAGAGGGGCTGGCTGGGGTACAAGGGTGGGACTAGCCAGCAGGTAGCCCCCGTACTATAGCACCCTTGGGGCCCTTGGTAGCCCCCCAGTCATTATCTACATGTGCATTGTAGAGGAGTAAATAACTCCACCATAGGATGGTATTTGTGTCAGGCAATACTATTTTGTGGCAAAGTTAATTAGTCTGCTCTAGCCTAATAGCCCTGTTTGTGTAGACAGTGACGCTTTACAGTGGAGCTAATTAGTCAGCTCCATAGTAAATCTGCTCATGTAGATGCACCCAGAGACAACTGGACCAACAATACACAGCAGGACAGTTGCATAGCTAAAACTAGAGAACACTGCACCCAGATTCCAGTCCTGCATCCAAGTCATCAAATCCAAATGGCCTTGTAGAGGGTTCAACACTTTGCCTCTCTTTTTATAATGGACTAAAACCAAGGGCACCTTACTTCAGCCAGTAGGATGCCTGAAGTATAAATGTGGATCTGAATGTTCTACCTATCCAAATCCATTCCTGGTGTTTATGTCTTTATTTTTGGATAAAATATAGAGCACTAAAATATTTATTCTGTAGGGATGCCTGAGATTTAGCTACCTTGAGGGTAAAATCCCAGCCCTACTGAAATCAGTGGAATTTTGCCATTGACTTCGATCAGGCAGGATCTTATCCTTAGGCCTTTTCTTTCTCAGATATCGCTGATTCTTTAATCCCTATGGCAGCTGCTGCTAGAGAGTACTGACTTCAGGTAACGGGGCAACATGGGTCTTGCATAATTACACCAAAGGAGACAAAAGATTTATTACTGCTTTTAGAAGGAACATTTTACCTTAAATCACCTGACCCATTGCTAAATGATACCTCCACCCTGGTAGTTTTATGGAAAATATAAAGAATAATGATGCTAAAGGGTGCTGTAAATTTAGCATGAAAAGGACATTTAGACTGCCTGGTGATGAGTTCTCTCAGTTTTGAATCTGCCTTAACTGAGCTAGAACTAAATGGAGTTCTGAAAATAATTATAATCTTCTTTAAAAGAGAATCATCATTTTGTCCACTTAGTGTGATTTTCTGACAGTGCCAGCCATAGTTTTCTTCTTACTGCTTGGTGGGTTGAAAAGAAGCCTCCCCAAGGCCAGAACAAAGAATGCTCCAGGGATCTGACAGCAGGGAGAATTTATGTAGCAGCAGGCTATCGTCCTATTCAGAGCCATTTAGCCAAAGTAGTTTGCTTGTCCCTATATCCAATTTTCATCAGTCAGAAATGTCAAGTGATCAAAAGGTTTAGTGTTTTTTCTTTGTGGGGGGGGGGTGGAGGTTAAAGAAAAAGCCCTTTGAAAGATCACGCAGAAACAAGAAAATGTCATACTTGTTGATTTATTGTCCAACTAGAAACATGTATTAACAAACTTGGGTTTGTCTTATCCTGAGAAATGTACCATTCCAGAACAATTGCCTTACAATTGCCACTCCTTCCCCACATCCTGCCAATTTGTTCTCTTTGATTATGGTATTCCTGTATCTAACACACAGGATATTTCTACACCCGGTCCTGTGTGTGCCCCCACAGGGATATCCCTCTCGCCTGTTCTTGATCACATGCTCCAAGCCTGGAACAGCACCAGTGAAGCTCTCTGGGTACATCCCCAGCGACTTCTGTCAAGCACCCTGAAGATTGAGAGGCCTGAGGAGTGCAAGGGTGGAGGAGGAGAAGGGGAATGTCTATGCAGTGTCTTCATTTGTGGTTTTCTGGGTTGGGAGCATGTGAATAGTATGTTCTCAAGGGCACCCCAAACAGGACACATTAGGGACATGATGTAGACATACCTATGGAACAAAAACCATGAAGCTCACAACTCAGAGTTGTTCTGAATTTAAGCTGATAATTTAATATTGATTACATTTTGGAAAAAAAAATTCTTTCCTTGTAGCTAACATGGAAGTATTAAACTTTGAGCATAATCGTGTGTTAATCAACTTAATAAGTTAATCAACTTAATAAGTTAATCAAAGAGATTGTATGATGTCGTGCCTGTGATACCAGGGGACTAGGCTTGGTGATCATGGAAGTCCCTTCTACTCCTAAATACCTAGACTGTTTTTAACAAGTGAGGCAAATTTTCTTTATGTGGCCACAACAGAAATGAAGAGAAGCCAGCAAACCTGCAACCTTTCTATCCAAAGGCTTTTGAGAGTGTGAAATTTTCAGTTACTGTACTTCAATTAGGGTGGTTCATGAACTATTGACATCAAGTAGGACTACTCTTAGTCTTTCATTGAATGTGATTGTTCACCTAATTCACATTATTATGTGTGAGAGAGCTATTATTTCAGCTCTCTGACTGGATGTCAAATCTTTTATAAAAAACAAAAGAAGGGAAATAACTGAGATTTGAAATAAAAAAACCCACTTCCAATAGGATTCATCAAGCAAGCCAGCCTAAGTGTTTGTGAGTTGTTTGCTTTCTATTAATGTTCTCATGAATGAATCACTCATACAAATGATCATCAAAAACAAAGAGGTGGCACGCCACATGAGTAATTCTATAGGTTATTATTCAAAAGTACTTTTCGTAGTATTTGTTCAGTACTAGGACTGACAGAGGCACCCTGAGTTACTCTGAGGCAGGGAAAAGTAATACAAACTAAAACACAGTGTCATACACATTCATATAAACGGATAAGTTAGAAATGTATTTGCACTGAAAACCAACAAAGTGAACTGTAAGTGAAAATTTCTGTTTTGATGCTTTATCCTTTGACTCTTCTCCTAGTGAAAATTTTTGTAATCCACTTTTAGACTTGTTTCATGAATGTTTACATTGTAGGGTTTTTGTTTTGTTTTAATTTGGACCTCTTTTTTCTTCAAATCTGTTTGTTGACCAAATGGCTCATCAGAAGCTATTAAAGGTCAAATGCTACTAATATACAGCTGCAGTAAGAATTTCAGTACACCAGTTGGTCTTATTTCTAGTAAACTTCACATCCAAAATAAAATTGAGGACAGAATTTCTGTTTCAAATATTTTTAAAGGCAAAACCCCCCGTCTCATTTATGCATATGAGAATATGTAAAGACATACCCTCAAGCTCACTGTTGTAGGGTCATGAAAACTTGCTGTTTGTTGCAGGTGGACAGATTACACTTTTTCTCCTTTCCTTTAAGGACAAAAAAAATGACAGCTGTACCTAGCACAAGGCATAGCCATCTGTATGCATTAGACTAAGCCAATTTAATTCTTAGGATAATAGGACTTTCCAAGCCTTCAAAGCTACAGGCAAAAAGAATATATTCTACCCTGCTTTCTTAGATCCCAGGCCTGATTTTTCTTCCCTCTGCAAATTATTGCCATAATAGCAAGTATCAAAATTGGTATGTTTATTTTGTGAGCACATGTTTAGAAACTGTATTTGAATACAGATTCTGTAACAAAAATAATGAAAGGCAGGTAAGGTCATCTGTCAATATTGCAGCTCTTAGAAAATATATAGCTCTCTGTAAATCGGTTTCTATTTAAGAAATGTGTGAGAGAAAGTGAATGATAGAGAAAGAAAGAAATCAGAAGAGAAGCTACTTTGTGTTTCATTTTGATAGGAAAAATCTGTATCAACAAAATGAAGTTTCTGCTACATAATTCAGACAACACAGATGAGTGACAGTGCTGGTTCCTATACCACATGTATTAGAATATCTGCAAGATAGCAAACTCAGACCTATAGCTGAGAATTATATATCAGTCTGAGTTGAATAAGACATCGTTCATTAAACAGAAATTAGAAGACACTGTCTTGGCAGAGATTGACTTTGGAATTAGAGGGGAGCAGGCAAGAATTCTCACAATGCCAAAGAAGCATGTTTACGGACATGAGCAGACTTTGAAGGAATTCTTTTTGCATTCTGCTTGCGGTGCTGTGTGCAGGGAGTTATCCTTATCTTTAAATGAACAAATGCTGAAAATCTTCCGCCCTACCAGCCTCTCAGCAAAGCAGGATAAACGTGCTCCACTGAATGCACAGTTAACGCTCTTCACTAGGTTTTTACATGTTGACCATATTCTCATCTTTATTTTTATTGATTTGTTCCCATTTGAAATTCTAGTTGGCTTCATAGAGGACCAAGAACTAGTATTTACCAGGTATTGTCTCACTGACTTTTTTTGGAGAATACCAGAAAATTAAACATTTAAAAGCACATGCTGATAAACAAAAATGATGAAAGATGTTGCAGTTGGCCCTGTGAAAACTCCCCATTTTAAACAGATGCAATCTTACAGCACTTCTTAAAAAATGTAAGATTGAAAAGGCATATATGAGCAGTCACCGCTTAACCCCCACCCCACCTTGACAGCATTATCTATAAGACAGCTATGTGTTTTAGACAGGACCCATTCTCAGTTACATTTTATAGTGTTCATGGCAGCAAAAAAATAGAGTTAAGATTTCAGGCAGGCCTCTATTATATCTTCTTGTTTTTACTCATTCACAACTTTTTGAAAAATGACCCTGTGAGGCTGAGTAGTTCCATGCTTCTTCTCAGACTAGAGCAGACTTTTAAAAATAGCAGATCTCAGCAAAACGCATTCCACCATTTAAAATTACACGTTTTCAGGTTTAAAACAGCTTAAAGATATGTTTGGCTTACCAATAATAATGCAGCAGCCAATCTGGAGAGCTCCAAACTTGGCAGGTGACTGATTCTAATGGAAGAAGTGCCTCTAAGCCAAGCAGGATAAAATGTACTTAAAATACAGCTACATGCAACCAGCAACCTTCCTCTCCCTGTCCACCACCCCACCAACACACCCACTCACCCACCAGTGTGTAGTATACTGAACAAGGCCAAATGACAGATTAAGCGTTCCTACGAAGAGGGCTTGATCCCTCCTATAGTCAATGCTTGTTTCCAGCAACATCTGGCAAAAGCAAAAGCCTTTTCTCAGCAATATTTCCCTTGGGAACATTTTCTGTACCCTGTTTTCAAGTGATATGTCCTATAACAACAAGAGCTACTTAGGAGCAAGTTAGCACCAACGCACTGATATATTGGTACTAACAGGTTATGACTATTTCTACCAGTCTGCTCGTTAACATGTCCCATCACAGTCAAATATCAGATTTTGAACTCAGGGCTTCAGCACCAAGATCATACCTCTGCCATTAGAAGTAAAAGGCTACACTTTAAGAGCACTGAGAGCCTGATTTTTGTTAGTGACTTCCTTGCTGAAACTGATGCACAAAAAACATAGTTTCATTAATTTCTCCTTAATTTTGAGTAGCTAATCAGCAATGTGTGCAAGCATTGTCTTTCAATTACATACCTTTATTTTCAAGATTTTTCTTCATTAGTTCCATCCCTACTCACCACTCCTGGCACATATACACTTTCCCTTTATGGATCCTCCAGCAGACAGTGTACATAAAAGCATTACATTTAGATCAACCTAACTAAGGTTGTGCAAGCATTCACAGGACTTAAATTACTCTAAAAATGATGCACCTGATCAAACATTAGTTCACCTCAGAGATGAACTAACTTTAAATTGATCTGAGTTAATCCAATCTAAAATGGGTTAACCTGGTCTAGTGAATGCCTGTGGATGTTCACAGCCCTGCTCCAGAGCTGAGAGAGCCCAGCCACTTACCCCAGCCTTCAAGTTCTGTTGTTCCCCTGACCCTGACCGAGATATTTTTGGACCCCTGATCACCCTCTCTAGACTGGGAAATCTTCCCCTGGACCTGCCAAATCCCATCCCCTCCCACTCCCACCCAGTTACTTACCTAGGGTTGCCAACATTGCTCTCCTGGCAGCAGCAAATGCTGTCACAGGCTGCTTCAGTGTTAAGGTTCAGACAGCTTAAAGTAAGCGTCTCAACTCTACCTGGGTGCCTGTCCGCACCCTGTGGATGCAGCTCACAAGGACAGAGCTGCAGATCCAGTCAACACTCCAACAGTCCAAAGAGCCTCAGTGGTAGCACAACTGGTTGCTTCTTACACCATACGTAGACAAAATGAGGCATATGTGCACAATGCTTTAAAGTGGACTAAATGCTTTTCTACTGCTTTAATCGTGTTAGTGTTTGCATGCCTCAGTGGTGTATTGCACATTGATTCCAGAACGAAATTTGGCAGCTTTTTATTTTTTTTTTATTTTGCTGCCCCTACAGCCACGGAGTGAAGCACTGGGCTCTGTGCAGCTCTATGGCTCTGCAAGAAAAAGCTCCAGCCAAGAAAAGCAGCGAACCTGATCACTGCTACCTGGAGCCTGCCTGCCTGTCTGAGCTGTGCAGGGACCTGGTGCTTCCCTCCGCGGCTGTGGTGCCCCACAGGACTGCCTGAGCCGGGTGCCTGCAGATGGGTGCCACCTTGCAGGGAGCTACCGCTGCCACAGAGGGAAGCACCAGCCCCTTCCTGCAGCCCAGGGACCGCTCCACCCGCCCACAGATTGCCCTCCCCTTCCCGCCGGAGAGGCAGGTAAGTCAGCAGGATGCGTGCATGACGTGGGTGTTTAATCAGCCCTAAATTGAAGTGGTGTTTTTTTAAAAGCCACTGCTTCGATTTAGGCCCCCTGTTTCATCTACACACACTCTTAACCTCCACCCCTGACACTAATTCCCAGAAGCTTGTTGTCTTTTGTGAAGGAAGTTCAGTGAACTAGGTGGAAAGAGTCACTAAAGAAACAGTTGGGAAGAAGGGGAAAAAGAAACCTGGGAAAATGGACAAAGGAAAGAGAGAGAGGGTAACAACTGCTTTGGAACATAATAAAAGAGAATGACGGCACACCTATCTTCCAATTCATTTGAAAAGTGGGAAGAGGTAGGAATCACTGCGTTTATATGTACGGTTGTGCCTGCATGTCTAAAATGTTTATCATCATCTTTGTAAAATCTGTTAAATCCCTGATTTATTTCAGGGAACCATAGAGATTTATCTTTTGGAGGTCAAAGCTCTGCTTATGTAGGGTAGGTGGGTTTTGGTTTGGGGATTTAAGGGTACAAAATAGTGTCAGTGCTCTATCATTTGCATGATGGGAACACGAAACCAAATGTAAATTGTCTTTGTAACAATCCTATTCTCTCAGCCTTCATTCAGCTGTTCTTGGTGACATCATAATTCCCCTAACAGAGCTCCAGGGCAAACAAAAAATGATTTCAAATGTTAAACACACATGTGGGGGAAAGAGAAAGAAGAAACGTTGTCAAATCTCTGTTCTATCTTACTAAACAGCAATGGAAGGCATAATCCAACTCCATTTATATTTGTTTTTGCATTTTGTATATTTTCTTTTAACCATTCCTATAGCAAATGGTCTGCAGCCAAATCTTAGCAGTAGCAAACAAGAACTTGTACCCTACCCCAGATCCCTCTTCCTCTGTGAACTCTGCCCCTCTATAGGAAAAAGAAGTTTGTTGTGATACTCAGGGTTTAAGGGTTTAAGTCACATTTAAGTCAATGTGACTTTTTCTGTGGAGTTCAGTGAAGACAGGTCAGAGCTGTTGGATTTATTTTAATATATGATATTGCTCCAGTTGTTCACCCTTTATTCTCTTTGTAATAGGTATCAAATCTTTTCCAGTTGTACAGAATGTTTTCAATTGCTAGAACTTTGCACCCTAACTCCTTTAGCTACTGTAATTCACCATGACTGGGGTAAGCATAATTATTTTCTATGCCATACCTTTGCCATTTAAATTGTCAGAAATAATGAGTATCACCTGAGATATCAGGCAATCAGGACTCAGAGTAGAGATGATCTCTTTTATTAGACTAACAAGATTTTTGCAAAAAAAATGTTTTCAGTTGTAAGCTTTCGGGCACAAACACCCTTCATCATGCATTGGAGAAAATATTGATCAGCTGAGATATGGAACTTATGATTCTGAAATAAATAAGATGAACTTTATTGTTGTTAGCCAATGGGTTCCCTTTCTTTTGCAAAAAGTCATTACCAATGATTCAGGTCTTGAAAAAAAAGTTTCTTTGGGCATGTCTACATGTTCATTTAGGCATACCTAAATTTAATGGACATTAGCTTAATGCTTTTGTAGGTATCAAATTTAGGCATGAATAACCTAAAATCACTATTTTTAGGGTGCATGAAGGGCACACACATGTAGACGTGCACCCTTAATGCACCTTAAATAGTGTTAAAGTGTGTTAAATCAGCACATATAGATGCGCCCATTTGGTTTCTTTTGTATATCTATACTTCTCAACAGGATAACCAATACATTCCATGGAACTAGGGAACATAATATAGGTGTTTTTCCCCTTCACCATGGTTGTATTTGCAAGCAATATTGTGAATGTTACCAAAATCTTCCCTAAGAAGAAATATTAACATTCACTGTATACCAGAGAGTTTGCACAGTCTCTAAATAAGTGCATGAACCACACTATGAAAAGAAACCTAATTTTTACAGGCTAAATAAAGGGACACTGTCAAGGTTGTTTGGCATTTAAATTACCATAACTTGGCACCTGTTCCATTTGAAAGCACTTACCTTAAAGTGAATCTCTCTCTCTCTCTCTCGGTGTATGTATGTGTGTATACACACACACATATAAAAATCACACTTTTACCTGAATTTAGTTTCTAAATGTTTCTGGATGCACCTTAGATGAATGTAACTTAATGAGATAAAATAAAATGTTTTTTATCTTCCTCTCATTTTTTGTGACAAAATATTTAAAAATGCCAAAATAGTAGGGCTGTGAGCAGCTTCAGGTGCTGATTCAATTCAGAGCAGATTCAAACCAATTTATCGGCAGAATCTCTGAATCCGAATTGAATTGCGAGACCAATAAAAAGCCCTGAATTGATTCAGAACCTCCAAATGGGGATCCCCACCATGCCCCATCCCCTGCCTGCTCCCTCATCCTCCTGAGTGCCCCCCTGACCCCTGCCCACTCTCCCAGCCTTGTCAATGGCTGTCCTGCCCGGCCCAGTGTCCCATCTCTTTACAAAAAAAAAAAAAAGCCCCACTTTCATCAGCTCCTACCACTCCTGCCAGGCAGGGGAACAGTTGCCCTTGTTGCCCCCCGCTGCCCTGTGCTGCATGGGGGGATTCTGCCAGAAGCCCCCAGACGCCCTGACAGCCACTGCAGTGGCCGGTGAGTGCGGGTTTTTAAGAGCCAGGATGCTGGGGCCAGGAGGGGCAGCCATTGAGGGGGCTGGGAGAGAGGGCAGGGGATGGGGCCTGTTTGATTCACAGATTCGTCCAACCTGGCAGTAGCCAAATCTCTGAATCAGATTTGGCCAATCTGATTTGGGACAGTAATTTGAATCACCAGATCAAATCACTGTCCCCTGGCCAAATCTGAATCCGAAGCGAATGCTAGTCACTTCACACAGGCCTACTAAATAACCATGATGTCTCTGTTAAATAGCCCAAGCCCTGCAGTCAAAACTGAATTAGGGATGAAAACCTAGAACTTCCTCCTCCCAAGGGTGTGCCATAACCATTACACTAGTGATTCTCAACTACAATGCTATGAGATCCTTTTCAGGGTGCCACACAATAACAATATTAGCACTGTTAGGTGTGCAGAGACATACACGTGATTTAGAAGATATATCCAGAGATTTCAAATAGGCTTAAGAACAAGAGTAGTGTCAAAAACATTGAGTTGTATTTCTGTGTTCTTTGCTCTGTTACTGTATTTTGCCTCCTACTAGGTCCTATCACAAACAATAGTAAATAAAACATCGGACTGCACACCTCCCAGTGGATGTAACTACATACTAGACTACTAGACCAACTTTTCAGAAGAAAGCCAATAGAGAAATTCTCAACAAAAGCCAGGAGCATAACTTCTTTCTCAGAGAGAAGAGCCATACAGTCCCTAAGATCCAGCAACAAGTCAAACTAGCAGACAAAAGTAGAGCTATAAGTCATCTTCAACCATCGAGACTACATCAAAAGCTGACATACAACTCTCTGACAAAAAATACTTTAAAGAGCTTGGGGAGCTCTTCTGATACCAGAATTGACACTGGAACAGAAAAATATCATAAAATTCTTCCTATACCAGCTCCCAAAAGATCCACAGTCAAGGTAACGCTATAGTGAAACCAGTTGTTATTCAAAGGGCAAATTTTCTACAAAACACCAGCCTTCCTCAACAGAATCTAGAACATCGACCAACTCCGTGAGAAGGCCATATGGGCAACTACGGTTTTCACCAACCTGCACACTAACAACTCACCCAATGAAAGCAGAGCTGCATGCCTCAAATACCTTCAAGAGCATGGAGCAGACTCAAATCTGCAACAACATGTTGCAGAAATGAATCCATTTCATCCTCACCCACAGCAGCTTTACTTTGAACAATCATCACCTCCTCCAAACCATAGGCACAAAAATGGTCCCTCTTCATGAGTCACCTGGAAGAAAATTTTTCTAGAAAAACTAAACCATCAAACCTGCACTATACCTGTTTTCCCTAGATTATATCTTCATTATTTAGACTGAATATCTGGACTCAATTATTGACTTACAGCACAGGTTTAACAACTACCATCCCTATCAAATTTTCTCTGGAATCCTCCTGCACTAACATCAATTTTCTAGATAACAATCCCTATAGAGGATGACACCCTACAAGCCACTATATACAGAAAACCCACAGACCATCATTCCTATGTTCACAAGACCAGCAACATCCAAGCACACCAAGAAAGCTGGCATCTACAGTCAGACCCTCAGATACCACCACATCTGCTCTGAGGGGAACATTTGTGATGCCCACCTGACCAACTTAAAATCTACCCTTGTACCTTTGTACTCCAGTAGAGAAACAGACCTCACATTTGAAAGAGCTACCCAACTATCCTGCCATAACTTGCTATTGTACAAAAAGATCCCCTGTGACTACACACCCCTGGGAGTCACCTACTACCCCACACTGATGCTGATCAGAGCAATCATCAAACAACTACAGCCTATACTAGACAAAGATCAGACCTTAATAAAAATATTCCCAGTGCCTCCACTCCTGGCTTTCGTACAGCCCCCTACTTTGCCCAATTCATCATCAGAAACAAACTCTCCACTGCCCAAGAGATATCAAGTGGGCAACAGCCTTGCCTTGGCAAGAAAGGCTTTACCTGTCAGAATATCTCCACTGCCACTTCTATTGGCACCCACACCCTCATAAAAACCCCTCAAAATAGCAACTGCATGGGAACAGCAACTACACACCAGAATGAACTCTTACAGATAAAATATAAAGGACATGGAAATACATACACCATTAGGACTACAGTTATCACAGCATAACCATTCACCCTCTGACCTCACAGTCCTGGTGCTCAAGGGAAAGCTACCTAATGTCTTTAGGAGATGGACTTGGGAACAAAAATTAATAAGCTGACTGGGCACTAAGAATCAAAAACTAAACATTGATATCAGTTTTATGGCACATTATATTTTAACTAACCCTTGAATTCTTTTCACACAGGAAAGGTATGAATGACCATCCTCCCTTTTGATAGGCCCTGATCTCCCAATAATCAACTTCCTTTCTTCTGCTAGTTCT
Organism: Caiman crocodilus; assembly: GCA_030014935.1. NCBI lineage: Eukaryota > Metazoa > Chordata > Crocodylia > Alligatoridae > Caiman > Caiman crocodilus. The sequence goes on from JAGPOW010000261.1 coordinate 239,480,333, forward strand.
GTGTCTGCTGTGGGAACATCTCATCCCTTCCACCCTGCTGTTTTTCACTATGCTGTGCCCAGCAACTTGAGGAAGAAAGTTTTGTATTCAAACTCTTGTCTAATTTTATCCCAACCACATAGTTGGTGCAATAGAAGATGTCACCCTGTGAAATTGTTGCTCCCACAAATAAGACATGAGCATTGTTTTTGGGAAGGCAGAATTAATAAAAACAGATTTCCCCAGTGTTATAGCTGCGTACAACAAGGGAATGGTTTAATCTTCAGTTTACTCACCCTCCCTTTGCTGCACAGGCACAAGCTATAGTTTTAACCTGTTCACAGCTGAATTGTCAGCAGCTCTTGGTCATTTAGCCAAAAGCAAAAACTATAGCTGCTGCTGAAGGCTGGGCTGTGAAATAAAAGGAGAGAGACCAGGATTAGCTAAATTGCAAAATATTCAAGAAAATTGCTAAAAAAAGGACAGCTTGTTGAGTGGAATATCAAGAGCATTAAAACAGAGAGTGGATTATTAACTGTTGAGTGAAGAGCAATTAACAGGAATCAAGTAGATTATAATAAGCTGTGAAATCAATCGACTGCCTCAGCTCTACTTGAATAAAATTGCCAGAGCTGCAATTCTGGCCAGAAAATCAGCTTTCCTGCTCAAGACAGATCCAAATTGTGGAATGATGATTTTGGGGAAAGGTATGTGTAGCATGTGGGTAAAAATGGTATTTTTATGTAGTCAAAAGACGAGTGAAAGCTAAGACCTGGCATTAGCTGAGGGGTGCCATGAAGCTGAAAAGGTTGAAAACCACTTAAATAGACTATAGGCAGACTCCCTCTGTTTTTCTCCCCAAGATGCTTTACATTTTGAATCCTGCTCTAAGTCTCACTTAAATTCAGTGACACTTAACCTCTTTAGTAACTTGGATACTTTAAAAAGTTTTAGCTTTTGTGGAGTCATTTTTATTGTTACCTCCTAACACTTAGTCATTTAGGCCCTGATCCACTGCCTGTGGACAAATTTAGGGACCAGCACAGAGTCTGAAAGTAGTCATGGACAAGATTTCAAGTTTACAGTGTTTTTTAAAAGATACTAACCATAAAGGGCTTCTTTAAAACATACACCTGTGGTCTATTCAACAAGGTAAACATATACTTTATCATTTATTATAAACACACGTGTACATGCATCCCATAATAAAACAGCTCTCAATTCATTTCCTGTGAAATGCTTAGTAATTTGGGGTTGGATTTTAAAGGTAAAGTTCCCACTTCTTATTTAGGGCAAAGAGACTCATAAAACAACTGCCTACTCTTTTATTATTACACTTGATATCTGGCAGGTGAGGTGTTTTGTTTTGCCTTTTTTTCTTTCATATTTTATTCTGAGGTGCACAGATGTCCATCAGAGCTGGATGGAGCTCACCAATTTGTTTCACACTCCCAACAACCACCAGATGGTTGAAACTATGTCAATTTTCTGACAGTCACCAAATGGTGTTGGATTTTAATTATATGAGCCCGTTATTTACAATGAGTTGCCCCAACACTCCCACTCCTCAAAATGTTATTACGGTTCTGTGAGCTGCTCAGTCTGAACCTTGAACCCGCGCAAACTGAGCCAGATTGTGGAGGCCACCTAGAGAAGTGGGAGTTCACCCAATAGATAACTTTCTGACCTGGTCTCTTTCTTACCAGATTGCCCTGAATATTCCCTTCTGTGCACCTCTGAGGTCATTAGCAACATGTATGGGGCACATGCAGGTGCACAGGCACCCCCTGAGTGTGATGGTGCACCACCTGCAAAAAGGCACTACCGACACTGCCAGCAGCATCTGCAGGCAGTCTGTGATTGCCACTGGCCACTGCCAACACTGCCACCAGCATCTGTGGGTGGTCACCGGCCGCTGGTCACCACTTCCCTCCCACCCCCCCACTGGCAGTGCCATGGCACTGCTGCTCGCTGCTGCCACGCTTCCACTGCTAACAGTGCTGCTGCCGCCTGCCAAAGCTCCCCATGCCCCACCAGCCTCCAGGGGCATGCGGTGTTCATGTCTGAGGTCATGGAGACCTTTCTCCCTCGTAGCTTCCTTGTGGAACCTGCCCCACAGTTATTAAAGAATGCTACTCCATCTCATTTTTACATGTGAGACCTTGTCAACTCACAGGAGCCCCTATATCTTCTAGAAGAGTGAAAGATTATTTCAGTCCAATTCATACAACCATATGCAGTCCTACAAAGAAACACAGAAACATTTCCCCTCCTGCAGCTGGCTAGACATGGTCACTTGACAAGGATGTGACTCTATCATGCCTCATAAATCTCTTGGTGTACACTTGGTAAGTTCGGAGTTTGAAGACTTGTTCTCCTACTACTACTGCATCATCATCTCATTTAGATTATTCTAGCTTACTAGAAATTTGGGAACTGTTCTATACATGTCCGAGCAGACAACTAAGGAATCTTCAGGGAACCAGTCGTACATTGTAAATCACTGGCATTTGCTTCTGACACACAGGTAAATCTCCTATCATGTGTATACTTTCCTGAAATCAGTATCATCTCTTTGCCAAGCAGTAACATAAATCTGAGACCTTACAAGTCAGCTTCCAAATGGAGAAGAAATCTGGTATAGTTTATTTTATTTACACATACAAGCCGGTCCTAAAATGAGATGGCTAAACAACATTGCAGGGCAACATTTTTTTCCAGGAACTTTGGTGACTCATTCTCAGAAAGTTAGACATTGGTTCAGTTTCATTCTATTAATGTTTTAAAAATATTTCCTATACCAAACTCCACTGCTGCTGTGGATGAATTGTTTCTCTTTCTGTTCCTGACCCAGCTGTATGCCAGCTGTTCTGCCGTGCCTTGCTGTGCCATATGCCATGACATTGCATGGCTTCTACTAATACAGCATGTTAAACTACATAACTTGGATACCCTGCTGAATAACCCTGAATTACCCTGCTGCAGCAAGTTTGCCTCAAAATAATTCAAATGATCAATCTTCATTCTAGCTGAAGAATCCAGTCTTAAATTAAACCACTGGATTCCTATAAGCATGCTCGGGGATGGGGGACATTTTTATTAGAATGGTTCCTGGAGAGCCGCTTTAATTAAAACACTGTAACACTGCAAGCCCCTGTGTGTTTAAAAATGGCTTTGGGATGCTTTAACTAAAGCTATTCAGCAAGCTTTAATTTAAGTGCCCCAGCAACTTTTTTAATCCTGTAGAGGCTTATACACATGATGCTGCAGTAATGCTAGAGCATTCTAATTAAAACATGGAGCAGACTCAATTAATCAGACTCGACTAATGAGAACACATCTAAGCACATGTATAGGTACCCACTGATTCTATTTAGCAATTCTAATTTTTGGGGGGGTTAATTCTGTGCAGGTGGACAGGATATCATGGGTTGTGACAGATAGTGTTGGGGCCAGAGGTACCCTAAGCCTGGAAAAATCTAAAAGGCATATTGGAGGTTAAGAAAAACATGGGGATTTGGGTTTGGTTTTTTTAATAGAAAGATTAACACACAATCTAATCAATCATGCCATTATGAATTTCTTGCTTATAGGACATGCACCATTACATTATCATGTAAAAGGCAGCTGGTAGAAAAAGGGAACTAGATGTCATCCCATATGCATCTTACTGTAAGTCCAACAAGTGAGAACCTTATAAGGATGTAAGAGGCAAGGCAAGTAACAACTGCACATGCTGGAAATGTAATCAGTTAGAAGGGGTTTCTTTTTCTTAGCCAGGTGGCAGTTCAGCACGCTTATCGTGCCATTGGTATTGGGTAGTGATATATTTGGTGGTCGTTAAATCTTTTAGAATAGCTCTAAACACTAAATCTTACTTTGCAGAGTTCTATAAACAGGTAGATTAATCTTATCTGTTAAAGAAATAAGAGACAACAATCTCTGACCTTCTTCAAATAACACTGGATTAAATAATGGACATCTACCTTTTAGCTCCTAAAAAGCCATATTACTATAATTATCATCTCCAATCCAATCATAACATTGTTGCAACAGAAAATCACCTCTTCCCAATTTAACAAACAAACAGAAGAGTTCATTTTAACAGTGAGCAGTTGATTGTGATGAAAGAATGTTCTGTGACAGATAACGTTAACTAGCTGACTCTAGTAATAAATACAAAATGAATAACTATATTTCCAATAGCTGATAAAAAGACTGATTTGCTTGATTGAAAGGGTAGATCATTCTTACTTCCATAGTTATCCTACAGAAAGAGAGAATGCAGAAATACTCTGTACTGTCAGCTTCCAAAACACACTGCTCAACAGCACCATTTTGATTGAGTCCCAGGAAAGATTTCATAACTAGAGGAATTCAAAATATGCACTTCTCATGAAATTCTGAAATTTCAAAAAAAATTTCATTTGAATTAAAAATAAAATCTAGATTTAATTTAAAAATTGACATAAAAGGGAAATTCTAAAAAAAAAGATTAGAAATGAAACAAAGCTGAATTCCCCCAATTCCTGGGGATTCATCAGTCTGCCTAGTTTCCTAGTTGCAAAAATCCAAGAGTTGAGAGCCCTACCTTCAAGCCTGGGGTCCCAAGGTTTTATGCCTCCTAGTTAGATGCCACAGAATGTAGAAGCCCAGAGATCACTAACTTGCCTTGGTCCAGGGAGGCTTAGACCCTGAGGCTCCTTGCACACATTACACTTAAAACATGACTAACCAGGTAATCATGTCTTAAATTGTTACCTATTACATTAATACAATGTATGTCAAGATAGAACAAGGAATAAGCCACGAAGTTATTGCATCAAAAATGTGTAGTAACTTTGTGACCAGTTCCATCACACCTTAAACTGCACATGTGGCAAGGCTGAGGCTCCTAGCCATGGCTTCCATTGATCTAGGCTCCCAGTCACAGGGACACAGCTGCTGGGGCTCCCAGCTGTGGGATATTGCTACTTGCTGGTGCAGGTGGAGTCCAGGATTATGATCCTGGGCTCCCCCTGCACTGGCAATAAGTCATGACGGGATATGATGCTGGATCCTATAATGACACCTCCTGCCATGCACGTATGGCACGACAGGAAGTGTGACGGGGGACCCCACAACAGATCCCATCGTGCCTTCACTTGCATGTCTGCGAGGAACCTGAAACTCCATCTTTGAGCTGATATTCTCAGAGCTTCCAGGCCCCTTGCTGTGGAGCCACAAGTTAAGCCTCAGCTAAAGGTGGCTTCCCAGGGCTTTCAGGTTTCCACTGTTCACAGCTGGAGTAACAGCACCCTTGGTGGTAGGGTGCATGGTAGGGCCCAAAAGCCACAGACCCTGGAGGCTGGGCTCTAAGCAGCTTCCCAGAGAAGTAGGCAAAGAAACAAGGTAGATCTCTGCAGTGCCCTGTCTATGATCCATTAGAAGTTTGATAAACCTAAGATGTTTCTGAGAGACATTCTGGGATTTCTGACTAATGGATTTTAGTTATAACATTTAGGAAGCCTTTAAGGAAATATGTTTTCCTTATTTTCTTTGGGTAGCAATAAAACAAGACCATTTCAAATACAGCTAAAAACATGCATTCCTCAAGTGTAAGTCTGAACTCTAGTTAGAGGTTAGATCAGTTCCTCTCTTTTCATTTAGCATCGTCTTCTGAAGAACACTTTTAATAACAACAGGCTATCTTCAATGTCTCTGATTTAAGTAGTAACTATTGATTGACTAGTTAGAACTTCCGTGCTTTATGAATTGTTCTCTAGAGGTGATGAAATGGGGAAATCAATTCTCCTATTTGCTTTTATATGCAAGTGTATAGAGTAAACTTGATTTTCTATAGCTAATCTCCAGAAGGAGAAGGGATATTTTAAAATACCAACAGGTTTTGTGTCTGCTTAGAAGATAAACACATCATCAGCTGCACAGTTTATCAAACATTGTAATCATGACATAAAATAAATAATAAAAGCAGAATATAAATTGACCCAAAAATAGAATTCTTCCCCTTTGTGGAGCAAGTAGATCTCCCTAAGCTCTCAATTGTTTATAAAAGCACAAGGTAAGTGTGAAAATTAAACTGTTTGAATATATTAAGGATGTATTTTTCCTTATTACTTCAGATTCCTGAATACATAAATGTTAATGCTATGATGCAGAACTTGCATATTAGATAGCTGTTAATGCTCTAATGCTAGACAAAACCCACCCCCTTATAGCCATTATTACTATAAAAATGGTGGTTTATAATTAGTATGTGTCAGCATACATACAGACAGGGTATTAAGGGGGAAAAAAGGGGAGATTTATGAAGAAGTTTAGTGAAAATACAACAGTGACAAGAAGACACAGAAGTTATTATATGTTTATGTCACTGCAGCATTTTTGGGAGCTAGTGTACCACTGCACAGAAATTCACCCATCTTCTTACTCCTGCAAGCAACATTGTAACCCATATTTTGTACACATTAAAACATCCACATTTTGTCTACATTAATTGTCATGTGTGTAAAGTAAAGTTTATATTAAATAAACATAGAGATAAACATATGCCTTTCATAGTTTTCATTTGGAAAATGGAGTTGGTACTCTCTGTTGTTACTATGTAAATACTGAGATACCATTATTTCACTACCTGGTAAAACTGGCTGTTAAGAGTGCTCACCAATTAATGAAGGAAAAATACTGCATTATAACAAAAATGTGAACATATTTTAAAAGTATTATTGCTGAACAGAAAAATGTAAAAACACCACCAGACATGTGAGAAGGAAACCAAGACTGAATAAATGGTAAAAAAGGGTGGGAATTTTTCTCCTTCAGAACTAACAATGACAGCTCCTGGCTTTATAGTTTTATACATCTACAGGGAAATGTTCATAGATAGATGGGAGGAAGGATAAGATACTAAACTGGGGACACTCCTCTAGTGCCAGATGTTAAGAAATCTCCTTGTCAAGTTCAATCCTTGTCTGTGTTATGGGTTTCCTGTATCAGCAAATCAGTTTGGTCACGTCTATAGCACTTCCTTGCCAATACTGGAACCACTGACAAGCAACAAGCCCCATCCACTTAATCCCATTCATGTGCACCAAAACCAAGCAATTAGGCTGTGTACACAAATTTAGATATTCTGGAAGAATTCATCCAGGTTTGTTCTCCTGGTAGAAAAACTTACAACAAGGAGGGAGAGGTGTACACAAGGGACTGTGCACATGTCTCAGTATGTTCTGTAGGCTCCCTTAGTCTGCCTGGCAACAGATGGCAGCAGTACATTGGTAAGCTCTGATTGACTGACCCAGATTTCACATGGTCAGCCTATGTTTCTCTCAAGTAAAATATAGGGGTCATGAAGGGGGGGTTTGCACTGCTCCCTGCTGGAGCAGCAGAGTCCAACAGGGGATGTGCTGTCTCTCTGCAGAGGTTGGAGGCGTGCTGGAGGACCATACTCTCTTCTGAGAGATGCCACAGCATGTCCAGACATTCATTCTCCCAGAAGAAACTCTCCCAGAAGTGTTTTATCACTGGTTGTTCCAAGATTGTTTTTCTCTTGGTTCATTTTTCACTCTAGGAGACAAAGGACATCTGTACACTCATATTTTCTCCTGAGAGAGCAGTGATTCTCCACAAGAAACTGAAAGTCTGTTCGAGGCCTTTAGCAACATAGACGGTTAAGGGGTCCTGGGTAAGGCAGCAAAATAATTTGCACCTGGAACACTTCTTTCTTTGTGTAAGCAACACGGTCTTGGTGATATCCCATAATTCCTTGCAGGGAGAGCTCACTTAACTGTTACTCCTGTTCACAGAGTCTTGCATACTCATGCCTGAGTACCAGTCTAACTTGGGGGCAGAGGGGAATGAAGGATAAAGTCCTGTATTTTCTTTTCCTTCCTCTCTTCTCTGGGGACAAAGGAGTAGAGAGGAAGTAGTTCTTAAATTCCTTATAATGCAGAAACTGTAACGGTCTAACTGGACATGGGCAACGCAGTGGGGACAGGAAGGCCCATGGGAATGAGTTTTTTGTTCTCTCCGCAGTGTAAAAACCAGGCATAATCACACGCTGCATGTCTTGTGTCTCACAACTGAAAAGCCCAACATTTCACATAGCAAGGTCAATTCCAGAGATTTTTATGCTCCATTTTTAAAGCCTGAATCTTTTCTTCTAACCATCATTACAGTCAGCACTTTAGTGGAATGGTTATGTTCAATACCACTCTCCAACCAAGAGAGATTAATTGCCTGTTCTGAAAGCTGAACAAGGAGCCACAGCCTTCGGTACAGAAATAATATTACTTGTGTTAGTGCTCATCTTGAAAAGCTGCCTCTTCACCCTCCTTTCTCCCTCAATGATGGTAACATTTTCCCTTGCCTGGTAATATGGGCAGCCACCATTGCTTCAAAATGATGAGGGTGGTACTGCAGAATGAAGGTATGCTATCTTTTAGCATATGACTATAGTCCAGAGGCGATAATCATTTCAAACTACCTAGGAAAAAATAAGCACTATAATAATGTTAGTCAGGTAGCTTTTTCTACCTTATCAGCACCTGCAGACGCAAACGTGCACTGACAAATACTACACCAGAGGGTAGGATAAAAGTGGAATTAGAAAATATTACCTTCAGGAGATATTGGGCTTCCAAATGCGATATGCAACAGTAATGTAGATAGCATGGAAAAACAGACAATAAGTACAGCTTTGAATTCAAACATGACCTTCAAAGAGTCTTTTCTTAGAAACACAGAGTAAAAGCCCTAAACCTTTGAAAGAGCATGACCAAACAATAAGCCCCCAACTCTGGGTACACCTCTGAGGATTCACTCTCAATAATGGCTTCTCAGAAGTCTTTTATCACAGTTTTAAAGTCTGTATTTATCATGTTTGAAAGATATCTTTCCTTTACCCCCATTTTTATCACATTCTCAAGGTATCTTATCAATATTCATTCAGCAACCATGAGCATATTTCTAAATGACAGTACTGAACAGTATGTGATAAACTGGAATGTTTCTGCAGCTCAGACCAATATGCAAGATAAAGGAATGCGGACTCCTGCAAAAGCAGCGGGGCTTTGGCTGAAATGTTAGGAACAACTATTTTGTGGGAAATGATTCATTAAGCTGACACATCAAAAACTGGAGGAGTTGCTCTAGTGCTATAACCTAGGTTGGAAACATCTAGACTCCCTTGAACTACAAGTTTAATTCCTGGCAAAGCCTAGTAACCCCACTCCCATTCTCCGATAGAGACACAAATTGAGTTTCATGAAACTTATGACATGAAGTGATATACAAGATATACCATAAATGACGTTCCATTTGCTACACATCGCTTTGAAGAGAGGTGACATTCTATTTTTTTTTATCTAGGAGAAGGAGCCTTTTCTGGATATACTTGGCCAAAACTGGATCCTTACTTTTCTTTTGTTCCAATTTACTGTTTCCCATCCTGCATAATAGCAGTAGTCACATTTCAGTAATGAGAGAAATAATTCTCAAATGGGGATAATTTGTAAGGTTCTATGTCAGACAGCGACATACACTTTCTAAGCCTATGCAAGAAACACAACCTCATTCCCAAAGACAACAGCGGTATCATTTGTAAAAAATTCAACATGCCTTCAGTATAAGAGGCACTGGCTATGTAAATATAATATGATTATTTAAGGCATCTTTTATTAAGCAAGTACTTCAGATAACTCCCCTGAGCTTTTATGCTAAAATAAAATACCAATAACACTTTGCAAATATAACTTTAGACTAAAAATTGGGCAGTTGGCTTCAGAAATGATGATATATAAAGTAATCACCTCCCATAGCTAAGGGCGTACAATGTGCAAATGCATCTAATCCATATAAAGCAGTTTCTTTTCTACACAGGGGATAAATGACAAGCATTTGAAATTTGAGCAAAGGAAACAAGCTGTGACTAAGAAACCAAAAAAATCATGCAGAGAGGATGGGGTTAAGTCCTGAATAGCCTTGTGAAAGACAGGATCTTAAAATCAAACTGCTGATTAACTCTGAAGCCCAAATTATATAAGGATAAAGTCCTGTACCTTCTTACTAGTTTGGTAATAATATTATTCTGCACTAGTGAAAAAAATAGCCAACAAAGAAACAGAATAGACCAGTCAGTGTCTGCAAGGCAGGCAACATGCTACCTTGTAATGGCATAAGACATAGTATTTCAGTTTGAATAGTTACTTTCTTCAGTTGTTCAATAATTATGTCAGAGTGTTATGAAAATGAACAAAGGCACATTATGATTCAATATAATGATTCTTCAAGGACATATTTTTTGACCCATTGCATAATGAATCACTGTCGGTAACAACAGACATAACAGTTACACCAATACAGTATAACCTCATAAATCTGGATTTCAAAAATCCAGAATTCTCAAAAATCCAGCATTTAAAAAAAATACACTAGCAAGGGAGTAGCGGAGGCATGTAACTCTCCATGCTTGAGAAATGGGAGTGAGGGAGAAGGGTGCTGGCAGAAGCATGGCTGACCGAACTCTAAAAAAAATAAAATAAAAAAATCAATTTATGTTATCAGCTTTAGAAAGGTAACCAAGTGTTATGTCTACATTCCTCTAACAAGTGCTAATCTATCAAAGGTTTAACTATAGTTAATTTAATGAGGCTATTCTGAGAACTAGAAGGAACAGTTTGGGGATTTCACTTAAGAAACAGAGGATGCAAGATGAGAGACATGGGATTTGGTTGCTGAAGATTCAAAATCCTTGTTAATCATGTCTGCATAGAAGTCAATAATTAAAAACCTCAATTTTTCCTAACGGAATTCTTCTCTCCATGGGCTAACAAATAAAGTCCCTGACAATTGTGTCATATGACTTTCATACTAAAGGTTTAAGTCACTGGGACAATAATTTAATAGTTTTTTCCTTGAGAAGCCTGCCAACTTAATTACAAGAACTACATTAAAGGGGGCATGAAGTGCAGAATAAATCTGCTGGAGACAGCTATGCCCCTGCTCTTAGTTCAGAAAGGTTTGTGTTACTTCCTTGGAACAAAGTGAGGCTTTGTACATGTACTCTGGTAGCACAGCATTTTATAAAATGGGGTTTCATTTCCCTCCTGCTCACCCTACCATAAGCCAAGGAGAAGACCAATGAAGTAAAAGACATTCCAATTTGCTATAAAGTGAAGGAAGAAACTTGCCTGTTATCTCTAGTACATTATGTCATCTCTTCCTTCAAATATAATGGTTTTGTCAGCAAAAAGTAGACAACATTATCCTCATGAAAAACCTGAGTTTAATAACAGATAGAATTAAGAAGTTTATTATTTTAGTAGCTTATGAGAAAGGCACACCTAGACTCTAAATGGCCTGCTACATTTTAGATACTCAAAGAACAATTTGTGTTTTACCTAAGAATGAATTGCAG
>JAGPOW010000261.1:239491827-239505184 GCA_030014935.1 Caiman crocodilus
AGGATTAGGAACCCAGAACTACTCTTGCTGGTGGGTGCTCCAACTGATAGGCTTACAGGCTCCCTCTCTCTGCTCCCATAAATATTTAATGATTCTATGTAGAGTGGAAAAGCTTCAATAGGAGAGAACAAGTACTCCCTTAAAGACCTCAGGGTGGCTATACCCTGGAGATTAGAACAACTTGACAGGAAATGATAGACACGTGCTCAGTTCCCCCTGGCAGATGAGGGATTGAAGCCAGGTCTCACACATTCTGAGTTAATGCATTAATCCAGTAGTTCCCAACTGGTGCTATAGTGAAGGCATTGCCACCACCTCCCAGCAAGGTGTTCTGATTGCCCATGGCCAGTCACTCCATGCACCTGGTGCACAGGCAGACCAGGGTGGGCTACAGCATACAGTCTCTCCCCACCTCATCTGGTGACTGATCAATTCAAAGCAAGCAGGAGAGCCAGCTTGTGACTCAGTCCTTCCTGGTCCAGTGCCTCATGCTCTTCCCGGAAACAGAGGTGCATGGGACAGTTCCCTGTTCTGTTTCCAGAGGGTCATAACAGGAATCGGGGGTGAGGGACGGACTCTCCTGACTGTGTTAGGCTTATCAGAGAACTCTAATGGATGCAGGAAAGAAGGTTTCACAGCCCTTCCTAATCCAGCTGTGTACCGGGTGTACATGGCACTCTTACCTGCTTGTGCTGGTAGCACTTGATTGAGAATCATTGATGTAATCCAAGGCAATGCAACAATGGCTTTCAACAGGTGGTACCACCAAGTTTTAAAAAGTTGGGGAAGGGTGATCTGACTCTAAAAGGGTTGAGAAGCACTGTTCTAACCACTGAACAACTGGATTGAAGGGACCACCATCATGAGAAATGCCTGACCCCTTCGGAGGCATACACGGCAATTTCAGCTCTCTGGTCACAGAGGATAGAAAGGAGAGGGGGACGATGAGCGCCAGTGAATATGTGGGGATCTGAGCTGCTTCTTCTGTGGCACAGGCTTTCCACACACTGGAACATGCCTTGTTCCCCAGGGCTGGTGCCTCCCTTTCTTATGCTACTGGACCCCCCTCTTCAGTTTTTGAAAGAAACAGCTTAGGTCCTTAACAGCAGGAAAGAAATACTCCCCTAGGAGTCCTGAGCAGAGGAAGCTTGCAATGCCAAGTTCGGAGTTTGAGGCCCCAGAAGGGGATACACTCCAACACAAGTCGCTCTGTGTTTCCTATTGCCCGGCTACACTTCACTTAACAATTATTACAGGTGGCATTCACAGGAACGCAGCTCTCCCTCTGGACTCAACAGGGAGCCAAGGGACCCAACTCTAGGCTTCGGATTCCACTGCGTGCCAACAGTTAAGTGCTATAACGTGTAGTATTGTGACACTTAAGTCCTTTTGTGGACCTAGATATTAGGAAGGAAAAATAAAATGAACAAATAAAAAAGGGGAATTACTGGCTAGGCAGCCATAATGCAGAAAAGGATCTGTGGGTTATGGTGCACAATAAACTGAATATGAATCAATGAAGGAAGAATGGTTGAAAAAAAAAAAAAAAAGGGCAACTATCATTCGGGAATGTAGTAACAGGAGTGTTACATCCAAGACCAGGAGATGTTGCTCTCTCTGGCTCCAGCAGCTCATACCTCGCCCGGCCCAGCTCAAATCTCACACACCTCTCTGGCATCCTAGGACCTTCCTAGTCCCACCCAGTCCACCAGTCGCAACTGTTCAGGAAAAGCGTGGCAGCGGGAGGAGGGAGTGATAAACATCCAGTCTCATCCGGTCTTCCCAGGCATTGGTCTCTTCTTCTTCTGGATTCCAGCTTGCTCTTATTAATACCTAGGCTGTGGACCTCATCAGCTCGTCCAGCAGTTAACTGATTGACCGTCTCTCTCTCGAGGTGGCAGTTCTTTGGGTATCTATTGACTTGGGTTCTAACCCAGGGGCAGGCAATTCTTGTGGGTGGAGGGCTGCTTACCGAGTTTTGGCAAGCTGTCGAGGGCTGCACGGGTCGCCCCACCCCCTGGTCACCATCTTGGGACTAGAAGTCCCACCCATAGCCTCTGAACTTTGCCACCAGAAGTCCCTCCCCTTGTCCCTGGAAGTACTCCTTTGAGGAAGAGAGTTTGCCATCTTAGGGGGGAAAAAACAAATTACATACTAAAAATCAAACAACCGTAAAAATATATTTTAATTTAATTAAAAAATACATTTTTGTCTTGATGTGTGTGTGTGTCTGGTAAGCATGCAGAAGTGATTCCATATGGGGGGTTGTGGGGATGTGGGTATGGGAGTCATGCAGCGCAGAGTGGCTGGCAGGTGGGCAGGAAAGTGGGGAAAGCGGTAGGGGTAGAAGAAGCGTGTGGGAGCGTGGGCCCTGCACCAATGCCCTGGGGCCAGTGCCAGAGGGGCCCAGAGCGTGCAGTGTGGGCTGGCAGGGGTCTCTGGAGCTGGGGGGCTGCAGCAGCAGGGAGAGGGAGGAGCTGACCCAGCGCCATAGAGCCCCTGCTGGCCGGGACCCTGCGCTCCTGCCGCCCTGTTCTGGCTCCAGGAAACCAGTGTGGACCCCACACTCCTACCTGGCTGCTGGTGGCTCCCAGTCCCACCAGCCCCAGCCCCACAGTACAGGCAGGGAGCAGCACGCAGACCTGACCCTGCACACCCCACGCTTGCCTGCTGAGAATGAACTGATGCTCTCAGAGCAGTGGGAAATTGCCCCCCCCGTGGCTGGCACCCCACGCTGCAGCCAGCCAGAGCCTACATGGGCCTGTCCTGCCTCTCTGCTGCCCTGTGGGGCAGTGGTGGCAATGGGGAGAAGGCACAGGCAGCCCTGCATGGACTCCACATGGTTGCAGTGCAGGGCACTGGTGGGAAAGCGGGGGAGCATCTGCTTTTCCCCCGCACTGAGCACCAGCTTGTTCCCCTCCACCACTGCTAGGCTGAGCCCCACGCCAGCTTCAGGCTCCCCTGTCAGGGAAGCAACTGCTGCTCAACGCAAAGGAAAGCACTGCCCCCACCGGCAGTGTTTGCTGGTGCTGCCTGCCCAGAGCTCCTGCCATGCTAGGCTGCAGCACTAGGCTGCAGCTGCTTCACTGCCATCTCTGTGCTGCCCACCAGTCTGTTCCCTGTGGGCGAGCATGGGGCACACTGTACCACCTGTACCGCAAGGCTGGGGCAGGTGAGGCGGCGAGTGAGCAGTCATGTGGGAGCCAGCAGCAGCTAGGAGGGAGCATGGGGCCCATGCCAGTATCCTGGCAAGGCAGCACCAGCAAGGCCCAGAGCAGGGCAGCAGGAGCATGGGGTCCCAGCCAGCAGGGCCTCTGTGAAGCCAGGTCAGCTCCCCCTTCTCCCTGGTGGTGCAGGCCAGTCCAGCTCCACAGATCTTTGCTAGCCTGCACCCTGCACTCCTATCAGGACCCAGGACACCAGCACAGGCCCCACGCTCCTGCATGCCACTCACTTCCACTCCCCACACCACCACTTTCCCACCTGCCTGCCAGCTCCTGGCTGCATGGCCAGACCATTGGACTCAGCAGGAGCTGGCCCGGGCCCAAGGACTGGGACAATCCCCATGGTCCTCCCCTGCTCTTCTTACCTGAATTTCCCATGCACCACAAACAGGTCCCAGGCCATGGTCCCAGGCCAGAAGCCGCTGCCTGGCAGGGGCTTTCAGCTGGCGGATGGGGCCAGATGGGTCCCGCTGTTGCAGAAGCCTGCCAGGACTTCCCCTGAGTTCTACTGCCCCTGGCTCCCGTCATCTTTGACAGGAGCCAAGGGCAGGTAAATATTAATTTTCTAAATTTTTTAGGGGGCCTGTAGGCCAGATAAAATGGGCTGGCTGGAGAGATCTAGCCCATGGGCCATATTTTTCTCACCCCTGTTGTAACCCTAATTACTCCTGACTAGGAGCAAAATCTTACTGGTCAGTGTCTACATGTGTGCTACTGTACAGTTAATACTTGTAAGTAAATCTGCTACTCACATTTGCAGGTAGCTCATCTACTCACAAGTAGAGCAGTTTATTTTGTGGTAAGTGTCTGCACATGTAGATGTGGATGTTTACTACGCAGTAAACTACTGTACAGTAAAGCATCTCAGGTAGGTGCACCCAGGGTTTACGATCATGAACAGGAGGCTTTTTCTCATATGGAATAAAATGACTTATCAAATCAAAACAAGCTGATGACTGTATTTGTCAGTACTAAGGGATGGAGATTTTGGAATTCATGTATTTCACTAAGGGAAATTCAAATTAAGACATGGAATAATACTAAACACCTTTATAAGTATCAAGATAAAAACCAAAACTATGGTATTGAAGGCAGGATAAATTAGAAATGAAAAAAACAGTATGTACTAAAAAACAAGTGACTGTGTCCCATGTCAAGAAAAAGATATAATTTTCTACCAGAAGATATTTCAGATAAACAGAACCCAGAGTTAACCACAGCCAAAAGACATAGGATCTGTTTCTAGTGCAAGGGGGCTATATTATTTAAGTAGAATTTCTCTTAAAAGGTTTTAGAGAGAACAAAGTTATAGACCAGGTATAGCTGCAATTTCAGCCCCTCTAGACAAAATTGTCCCCATTGATGAAGAGAACTTAACAGAAAAACATGGAACATGATCTTCTAAAAGCCAAATGCTTGGGGAGCAGGGACCTCTCCATAACTATTTTTTGGTTCGCTAGTTTTTTCCTGGTATGTTTGCATTTTTGCTATTTACCTCTTGATGTAGACATAGTTTATCTTTGCTCCTTAGTTCTATGTAGTTCTCTACTGACCCATGACACTGTCCTCTAGTAGTGAAGGCTTAGGGGACTTCAGTTTGGTTTGGATTGCTTTCCAGAAGAATGTTTGTATGCACAATGTATGTGTGCTTCCATGAGGTGTTGAAATTACCTTAAAACTCATTTAAAATAAAGTTACAAAAATATACTAAAAGTTACAACAGTAAATGTGCTTATTTTTTTAAAGCTCCCAACAAGTCATAAGGTCTGTGGAGATGGGAAAAGCTAATCCAGATCAGCTTTAATAGGTCTAGTATTCATCAGTAAAGCTCAGGCTGCAAAGGATTATTATGTTAGGAAAAGTAAATCAACTTACTAATGGTTCTGCATATTAGCAGTGTTAACTGGCTCACCAGACTGAGAGAGGATTATTACCTGACACTTCCGTGTCCTTGCTGAACTTCAAAGTGTGACAGTTTGAATTAAAACAAAGTTATCTCTGTCAGAAGAGGAGGAACTAGAAATGACAAATACTTTATCAAGGCAAGGAACGTCAGGACTTGGGATGTCTTATCTGGGCTGAAGGTGATTATAGTCATCAATGATGGAATGTCATCCACCTACATGTTATATCGGTGAAAAATAATAAGTTATTAGTTTGAAATTTGTGAAGTGATTCATCCAAGTGTCTTGTATTATGATGACAGAGATTTACTGCATTCACATTTCAAGCAAAAGAAAATTTTAGCTTGAATTCAGAAAAATAGCATGACAAGGGATGGGTAATGTAAGCAGACTGTGAGCTTAGGTGAAGTTTAAGAGAAGAACATGAGTTTGGGTATTCACAATGAATCAGGGCTGGAAAATCTTGCAGTAGTTCTTGCCAGCTTTCAATCTAAATTGGCAATAGCCTGGTAAAATGAGTTCATTTCTGTGAGTTTTCTGTTACCTTGAATTGTAGAAACATTATAAAATCAGATGGTCTTCTGAGATTTCCTGTATTCCTCACCAGAAGAACAGCTATCCAGTTATGTCTGAATCTGAACAGCTATTTTCTTACTAGATAGCTTTCAGTTTTGGATCCGGTCCTGGAGGTTTATAGAATCATTATTTTGTTATGGGTCCATTTGCATGTTAAATGTTCATGTAAGTGAGTGTGAGGATCTCTATTTTTACCATTACTTGATTCCTTTTATTTGACCTGCATCACAGCAAGTAATCCTATTTCTGAAATATTCCACATGGAAGCATTTGTTGCGTGATAAACAAGAAATATACTTTTAAGCATGCCATAAATTTATGCTCAATAGGCCTGTTACGGCCAGCTGTTTATTCATGCACTTTTTTCATATATGCCCATCAGGATTATCTTCATTTTGCTAATCACATGAAGCAAAACACAACTCTCACGGCTCATAAAATATTTTGTATGGTAAATTCTATAATAATGCCAACCTATGTATAGCAGTCAAGAAAGAGATGACCTCTTATACATCACTGGAGAATTTTTAGCCAGTATGCCTTTGAAAGACATGGCTTTGACATAGACATATGCTGCTGTTGAAGAGGTTTTATTCTGAGTTTATTTGCTCAAGGAGCAGGCATAGCCAGGTGTTATATTAGCCCTTTTTGTTTCAACTCTTTGGCCTTGCTGATTATTTCCACAAATGCTTTCTGCTATCAGAGCATTTTCACTAAGCAACAGCATTAGAGATGCATAAAAACAAACAGACACTTAACAATTCTGTACACAATTTAACTGTGTGCTGGCACACATCACCAGACCGCGCTATTAGAAAACAAACCTGCTCAAGGAAAGGTCTACAAGTTCAGAACATTCAGGCACTGACTTTCCTTGGCTTCTCAACAGCTAAATATCTTCATCCAAATCCATTCACCACATAAATGCATTGACTTCAGTGTGTCACGTGACATCAAGTGACACTACAGTATATATGAAAAAAGGCAGTAAGAACACGTTCTTTGAGTGAGTGATTATGAGTCAGAGGTAGAAGCGCTGCCAGAAACTAAGTGTTTTAAATTACTTACGTTGCTTTTGTAGCAGTGTGTAGGTGTTCCTTGTGCTTCTGGTGTTCTCAGAGTGTTTTGCAATACAGAAATACTTTCTTCCATTAAAACTAATTTGAAAAAATCTAGTGAGTTAATACAAGGATCTAAGAGAATATTATAAGCAGTATTCCACCCACTGTAGGCAGTTTGGGCACCTGTACACATGATGGGGGCTTAGTCCTCAAGGTTTTATTCAGGGATGTAGTTGTCTTGGGTGATCTAAATTACCTGGACATCTGCTGGGAGGAGCAGTCCGCCAGGTTGGACAGTTCTAGGAGGTTCCTGGCTGACATACAGGACCTCCACTTAACCCAGGAGGTGCACAAGTCCCACCAGAGGAAATGCCCTGTTGGACCTGGTCCTGGCCACAGACGATGTCATCTGGTAAGGGGACTTCAGGTTCTGGACCACCTGGGTGATAGCGATCATCGCTTGCTGGAATTCATCATCCAGAGCAGGGTGTCAAGGGCCTACAGCAGGGTGGTAGCCCTAGACTTCAAGAGGGCCAACTTCAACGAGTTGAGGAGATAGGTGGGAGAGGCACTGGGGTTCTCAAGGACAGGAGAACTCAGTGCTCAAGATGAGTGGTCGTTCCTTAAGGGACGATACTCAGGGCCCAAGAGGTGACAATCCCAACAAGAAGCAAGGGGAACAAGAGTGCCCAAAAGCCTCCCTGGCTCACGAAGGACATCCGGGAATGCCTGGATACCAAAAAGGCAGCGTACACCCAGTGGAAGGGGGGCACTACCTCCAAAGAAGAGTATACCTCCACTGTTCGGGCCTGTAGGGGGAGCTGTTAGGAAAGCTAAGGTGGACAAGAGCTAGGACTAGTGTCCAAGATCAAGGATAATAAAAAGTCTTTTTCAAATATATAGGGAGGATGAAGAAAGCACCGGGAAATGTGAGGCACCTGCAAGATACGCTGGGCAATCTGGTGGTCGTGCCAGAAGAGAAGGCAGACATCTTAAACAAATTCTTCACCTCCGTTTTCTTGGACATGGACCAGGACTCCTCCACTGTGATTCAAGATGGATTCGAGGGGAATGCCCCAAGACCTAAGGTTGAGGAGGACCGGGTTAGAGTGCTTCTGGAGGGGCTGGATGTGTTCAAGTCAGCAGGTCTGGATGCTCTCCACCCCAACGTGTTGAGGGAGCTAGCAGGGTTTATTGCAGGGCCCTTGGCATGGCTTTACAAGTGCGCGTGGTGCTCAGGCCAGGTGCTAGATGATTGGAAGATAGGCAATGTGGTCCCCATCTTTAAGAAAGGGAGGACCTGGGCAACTATAGGCCCGGCAGTTTTACCTCAATCCTAGGGAAACTCTTTGAGAAGATCATCAAGGAGAACATCTGCGATGGGCTGGCATCAGGGGTGATGCTGAGGGGCAACCAGCACGGTTTCATTAGGGGCAGGTCATGTCAGACTAACCTGATTGCCTTTTATGATCAGGTCACAAAAACACTGGATGCAGGTGTTGCCATGGATGTAGTCTTTCTGGACTTCAGCAAGGCCTTTGACACTCTCTCTCACCCCATCCTCGTTAAAAAACTAGGCGACTGGCATTGATGCCTACATGGTCAGACGGATTGCTAATTGGCTGAAGGGGTCGTACTCAGAGGGTGGTGGTGGATGGGTCATATTCGACCTGGGGGGAAGTGGGCAGCGGAGTCCCCCAGGGCTTGGTTCTTGGGCCCGCACTCTTCAATTTCTTTATCAGCTATTTGGACGATGGGGTGAAAAGCAACCTGTTCAAATTTCCTGATGATACCAAAATCTGAGGTGAGGTGGGCATGCTAGCAGGGAGGGAAAGACTGAAGAAAGACCTGGATAGGTTGCAAGGGTGGGCTGATAAAAACAGGATGCGTTTCAATACTGACAAGGGCAGGGTGCTGCACTTGGGCAGTAGTAATCGGCAACACACTTATAAGATGGGAAACTCCCTTCTTGAGAGCACGGAGGCAGAAGGGAATCTTGGAGTCATCATTGACTCCAAGATGAATATGGGCTGACAATGCGAGGCCATGGTCAGCAGGGCTAACCAGATGCTATCGTGCAACCACAGGTGCATCTCAAGTAGGGCTAAGGAGGTGATTCTCCCCCTCTATGCAACACTGGTCAGGCCACAGCTGGAGTACTGTGTCCAGTTCTGGGCACCGCACTTCAAGAGGGATGTGGACACATTGAGAGGGTCCAGAGGAGGGCCACCCACATGATCCGGGGACAGCAGGGCAGACCCTACAATGAGAGCCTACGGGACCTGAACCTGTTCAGCCTTCACAAGAGAAGGCTGAGGGGGGGACTGGTGACTGTCTATAAACTCACCAAGGGGGACCAGAAGGGTTTGGGGGAGACCTTGTTTCCCCTAGCGCCCCCCAGGATAAGAAGAAATAATGGCCACAAGTTGTTGGAGAGTAGGTTCAGATTAGACATCCTTAGGAACTACTTCACAGTCAGGGCTGCCAGGATCTGGAACCAACTTCCAAGGGAAGTGGTGCTGGCTCCTACTCTGGGGGTCTTTAAGAAGTGACTCAATGCCTACATGGCTGGGGTCACTTGAACCCAGTTTCTCTCCTGCCCAGGCAGGGAGTCGGACTGGAAGATCTACAAGGTCCCTTCCGACCCGACTTCTATGATTCTATGGCCCCTAAACTGAAATAGCGGGGCAT
Source organism: Caiman crocodilus (assembly GCA_030014935.1). Classification (NCBI taxonomy): domain Eukaryota; kingdom Metazoa; phylum Chordata; order Crocodylia; family Alligatoridae; genus Caiman; species Caiman crocodilus. The sequence continues at coordinate 239,501,284 of JAGPOW010000261.1, forward strand.
AAAACCCTAAGGACTAAACTGTTTCAGTGAGGGGCTTGGTCTGTCTTTTTTTTTTTTGTCAGAGCTGGAGCCTGTCCACAGCCAGGGGCCAAGCTGCCGGTGGGCCAAATGATCCCTGAGCTGTGGGGGGCCCCCACTCCTTCCCTCCACCATGATGGCACCCCCTGGGGCCACCCTGGTGGGCTGCTAGTGGTGCAGATGCTGCTCCAGCTCAGAGGCAGCACCCAGCTCGATCCAACAGTTCCCTGACCCTGAGCTGGGGCAGCACCCAGCCTGCTAGCAACCCAGCCAGTGCTGGGTGCACCACTGCCATGGAGGGAAGTACTGGGGTCTCCTGCAGCTCAGAGGATGCTTGGCCCAACAGCTGCTCACCCTCCAAGAAAAAAAAAAAAAAAAAAGATTGGGCCCCTCACCACTTCTGCCTTCAGCAGGCTCCTGCACCCAGCAGCACACATGGTGCCACCCAGGAATGGACTGGCTTGCCCCTGGGACAGCACAGGAAGGTGACAGGAAATCAGCTGGGTTTGCTGGCAGCTGGAGAAGGTGGTGAGGATGATGCATAGGGTGCTGGAAGCTCAAGCAGGCTTCTAGTTGTCAGGGTGCTGGCCCAGCTTGGAGGTACCCAATCCAATGCCTCCCCAAGTTTGCTTGGGCGTCCAGTGCCCTGTGCACTGTCCCCACCACCATCCCCTCTCAGGCCACCAGCACACCCAGCTTGCCCCTGTGGCAGTGCGGGAAGGTGGCAGGAGAGTGGCTGAGTGTGCCGGCAGCCAGAGAAGGTAGTGCGGATAGTGCATGGGGAGCTGGAAGCCTGGGAGGGCTCAGGGGAATGTTGGATTGGGTGCCTCTGAGCTAGGGCAGCACCCAGCCAGCGAGGCACCTGGGCTTTCAGCACCCCATGCATTCCCGGGCAGCCTGTTGTATGCAGCAGTGGCAAGGGGCCCGATCCTCCTTTTCAAAACCAGGGGGTGAGTTGACAGCTGCATCATTGCAGTTTGCTACGTTGTAAACTAAGCTACATTGGGATGTAGTTTGGTTTGCAATGATGCACTCATTTAAAATCCCCCAAACTCTTGCATGTGTGAAACCATTAAGCCATATAAAGTGACCTTTATTCATGTGTACATGGTAATGGTGTCACATGTACAAGCACCCTTTATCTACAGTGGTATAAATTGACACTTTTCACTCATATCCTGCAGGGATTTTCAGGGAAATGGTCTTATTAAAAAGATTAGATCATAAATACCAGGGGGGAAAGGGTTTTATTTGTTATCTCTAAGTGCAAAGGTACTTCTACAGGAAACTTTTGCATATAAGGCATTACAGGTCTGAGGCAAAGACTACTAAAGTGAATAGAAAGCCACTAATGTCAAAGGGCTCGAATCAGGACTTTTGCAATTCTATCCTACTATTAGGGTATTCTTATGGGATGCATCAACTCTGCAACTCTGGAGTATGTGGCAAAATGTCATCATTTTCACATCAGAGAAAAACAAGATTCAAAGCACAATGATAATACTTCACTCTGCTTAACAAATGCCCAGAGGTAAATGAATGATGAATAGTCGGGAAAGTAAGTAGATGTCTTTTATTCGATCCTGCCTTCTAGAAAACCATGAAGACTCAATTTTATGTGCAAACTTGAAGTTTTCAATAGTAGGAGAAGGCAGACTGATTTTACTCTGTCATAAGGGGAATGAAATTAACCTCTGCAATCACTACATGGACATTTATGTTCTTGTACAAATAAAATAAACATAGCACAACACAAATCTTTTTCACCTGTTTGACCTGTATTTCTACAGCAAATACCAATTACATATGAAAGATCAGGCTAATGCACTGTACACAGTACATGGTGTGATTATTTCTGGGACTTAACATTTTTCTGCAAAAGGAACTAACAATTTCTGCAATATTTAGGAGGACTTCAACTTTCCTAAAACATTGAAGGCTGACTGAAGGCTGCCCATGGAAAATTCCTCTTTAATACTGCCTCATGAACTATTGCCATTTGAGCGTATAACGGTACGAAAGGAAGACATATACTTCAAATGACACTATGTAGAGCAGAATTTATGGAATATGAATCTGCATATTTAATATAGACTGGGGCCTGTACTGGCTTAGCTATAAGTTAGATGACATAGTGGTTGCAATTTTGCATGCGGACTCCCTTCTGTCAGTTCAGTATATGCATCTAACTGTAGAGGCTCAAGCTATACTGGAAAAAAAATTGTAAATTACATGGGAGAGTCCACATGTAAGTTGTTCATGTAGAACTAAACTGAATTAAGATAAATTAATCCAACATTTGTTTAGACTAGATCTGAGTAAGTAATCGATTGGACATTACCTGGACCAACAATGAAACATTTGTACATTTTCTTGATTTGTTGCCATGAGCAACCTGCACAGTGCTACGTATTTTGGATCATTGTCCCAGAAACCCAAGGCTACGTTCTAGAAAGTGCCTGCTACCATTTGGGGTCTGACTTTATGGATATTTATCAAATTCTACATGCTTTTGCAATTGATTCAACTTAGTTGTCCAATTTCATTGTTGAATTGTTGGTAAATTCTTTAAAATGTCTTTATGGTATATCAGTAAATTGACATGATCTGCATTCAGTAGCATACTGCTAAAATATACAATAATTTAGGTATTTTTTTAAAAGATTGGGGCTGAACAATGCAGAATCAAAATGATTTTCTGTCTTCAGTGATTGCCATAGTCCAATCTATAATTGTAAAGGATATCAATCTTGCCAGCTCTGAAGCGCTGCTCCTGAAGGAAGATATGCTTTACCAGAGCATCTGGATCTGGTATACAACCATAAAGAATTACCTGGATTGCCAATATAGATGAGATTTCTATTGGCATACAATGTTTTATTAGCTGCAAATAGGTTTTCCATCCACAGGGCACAATGGGATGATATAGGAGACCTTTTTAGTCTCCAAATTCCAAATATCCTGGTTATTTTGGGGATTAAGGTTGATGCTTAGTATTTTAATATAACTTTTTGGAATAAAATCTTTTATTTAATACAGTTTTAAAAAAAGACATCCTGATAGTACTATACAGTGTATATAATTGGGATTGCATGGTTTGTTTTGTTGTTCTCCATTTATCGGTTTCTTACCTCTGCAGTGATACAGCAAAAACATATATCAATAGGACTAAGAGTCAGATCCAGATAAAGAATTAAGTGGATTTAAGGTGCCTAAACCACAAATCACCACCCCTTTCCCCTGCCCACCTTCATTGTACATTCCAATTCTTGCCCTTTTACAATCAATTATATTTAAATGACTGTAAACTTTTGGTGGTCACTCAACCCTGGTGCCTCTAGCTAAGTACTTCAGGTTTTTTTACCTGAAAGCTCTATAGGCGTCTATGGATACAGATGCCAAACTGCCCTAGTCTGAGTGGCTAGGTGCCTAATTTCTGCCTAAGCCTCACTGAGCTCCAGATATTAGATGAAGCAGCACCCAAAGTCCCCTGAGAGGCTGGGTGCAGTAGGCATGGTCAGAGCATTCCTTGCACACACTGACAGCTTTGATTTCCTCAGGAAATGGAATATGGATCATTGTGCTTCCCCCATCTTTTACACAACAATTGACTAATTAAACCACATGCACAACAAGTAGAAGATTTGGGTTCTATGCCCTCCTTAGTCTAGGGGGAATCAAAGCCATGTTTCTCAAGTGAGTACTCTGATGACCAGGTAGTTCTTATCATTAGCCTACCAGAAAAAAAATACATGTAACAGCTATGCCTGGCAGCCATGTGGAGATTGAGTTGCGTTCGTGACAGGTTAAATAGGTCGAGAGGCAGGTTGCAAATACAAGGTGTTTATTTAGGGACTGACTACTTACAGAATGCCTGACCCTA
>JAGPOW010000261.1:239505284-239551304 GCA_030014935.1 Caiman crocodilus
GGCGGGGTGTAGTTGCTGTCGCATGTTGATTTGAGCGCGGCCATTTTCCCTATAAGAAAGAGCTATACTCCATTTTACTCTGTTTGATTTTATGACAGAGATCAGGGGGGATTGAGGATTAGTCTACTTGCCCCTCAAGCATCACTATTTAACCATGCACTAGGCTACTGCACAGTAAAATAGATTAATGCACAGTTTTCTGCTACCTGAAAACACAGGTAGTAGATTAATTGTGCATTAGCTACTGCACAGTAGTGCACAAGTAGATACTGTCCAGGAGCAATTTGCTCCCAGTCAGCTGAAGCAGCAGGGAGCCCACTGCTGCTGCCTGGCTAAGCCCCATGTGGCAGGACCTGTGCTGGCTGCAGTGGCAGCTATTTCCCCACCCCAAGGGGATCTGAACCGTTCGGATCCCCACATGGCTGGGAGAGCTGTCCTGGTAGCCATGTGGGAATCAGAAGGGTCCTGATCACTCCCATGTAGTGGGAAGGGCATCCCTGTTTGGCAGGGACAGCCACTTGGGATCAGGAGGTCCTGATTGCCATGTGGCCAAGACATGCATCTCTGCCTGATGGGATGCTGCCTGGCAGCCATGTGGAGATTGGGGGAATTGGGGATGCTTCTCCCAGACGCATGGGGATTGGGAGGGTCCCAATCCCCACGTGGCTGTCCTTGCAAGGCCAGGATGCTTCTCCTGGCTACATGGGGATCAGATCTTATCCCTATCTGGATAGCCCCCTGCTCCTTGCCAGCCCCAGACTGGCACCCAGGGGAACCTGGAGCTCCCCCTGGCTACTGCAATAGGGCAGAGCAGAGGTGGGGAAGGAACATCTCTGGTCTCACTGCTTCTGTTGGGAACAAATTTGCTCTCAAGCTGGCACGTATGTAGACCATTTCTACAGGGACAATTTACTGCTCCTTTTTTTAATGCGTAGTAACTTTACTGTGCATTAATAGTATGTGTAGACACACCCACTGGCCTCATCTACACGAGATGCTGAATGTGCAGTCCTTACTGTGCAGTAATTTAATACTTGTATAAATAAATACTAAATGAATGTGCAGTAACTGGAGTTATTGCACAGTTGCACTGAGACATGGCTGTTTTGTGATACTGACTGTCCAGTAGCCTTAGACTACTACACAATAGCATTGCATCATGCTTCCTGCCACGCAACACTACTGCACAGTCAGCGTCTTGTGTAGTGCTTTGAACATAAGATTGGGAGACAGTGGCTGCATCTATGTTATTGGGCAGTAAAGCTCTTTTCAAAGGGAAGTCCAGGCACTGTTTTATTTTATTTATTTTTGCTCATGGGAGAAAAACAAAACAGGTCACATTAAAAAAAAAGGGAGAGAGAAAAAAAATCTTTATTAAACTTTCTAGTATGAAAAAAACCCCAAAACAATGCAACCAAGATTATGGTATCAAAATTTCTCTGCCTAGGCATGTGGAAGGTATTATTGTGTCCAAAACTATCTGGTGACCTGTGCTTTATATTATTGTACTCTTCTTGACAGAACCTCATTTACAACCACTACAAAATCTATACCACCACATATGGAAACAAAAGATTAATACAAATTATTTGTAGTACTCTTGTTCCTTTATCTTTTTACCCAAAGCTTGGGTCTGTGCAAGGTCCTTGCATTAGAATGAAAAAGCTGATTATGAGGATTGTGTATATTCTTGGTGTAAACTTGTTTATTTCTAAGTTTGTTTTCTGAAGAAAGAAAAGCCCAGCAACCAGAAATTTCCTGTGCATAAATCTGAAAGCTGGATGCTTTAGCCAGTTCTACACATAAGAAGTTCCATTTTTTTCCTTGTTTCCAGGGGTATCCTCCATCCTCTGAACTCCTCTGCTAGTTTTCTTATCCTCCAATACAGCTTACTACATGTATTTTCATTGGGTAAACCACTCAGTCCATGTGCCTTAGGTCTGACCTGCCATGAGACCACTAGTAGTAGTAGTCCCACAGTCCCCAGTTATTTCCTTTTGAAAAGGGAACATGGTTTTTCCTTCTGTTGAACTTGACAGAGAGCCTGATATGCCCATTCACTCTAATGATGGGCCCAAAAAGGCCTTTCTAGTACTGATTAAACCTTTTGATACAATAGTGCTCTAGTAGTGCCCCAAACATACTAAGCACAATCAATAGTCACACGAAGACACAGTTCATGCCCACATATGAAAAAACCTGTATGAAAATCAAAGCTGTAATTTATCAGTGTAGTTAAGTACATGTGTATCTTTAAGCATGTGCACAGACCTATTGGGCAGGTCTTTGTACCAGACCATGGGTAGGAAGCACTATTGTGAAGACACACTCCGCACATTCAATTTGCACATATTGGGTGCATCTACACATGCAATTAATTTAGATCAATAAACTCTGGCGTAGGTTGAACCAAAATTAACCACTCCCAGGCACAGCGTCTACATGTGTGCTTGAGACAGCAGCAATTTGAATTGGGATGGAACAATTTACACCAAGCCTGTTCAGCCCTGGGCTCTGGGTGGCAGAGGGGCTGGTTGGAGAACAAAGGTACTGAAAGTGTAGAGCCATGAATGTGGCAAGCAGAAGTTTGGCCCCATGCTGACTGGGCTGAGTGAGTACAATTTACACCTGCAGTTACACCTGCACTACACATGCATTTAATTGTAGTAAATTACCGCAGTCAGAGACAGCATTATATTACAGCAGTGTAAATTAGTTTATTGCAACCTAATATCACCTTATGTATGGTAATGCTTTCCTCTGCAGCTAATTAGTCTGCTCTAAGGTAAAGCACGTGTGTATACACAGCTACTGAGTACTAAAAAAATTATAATGTACCCTCCTTTGGTGGATGTTAAGGGTGTACCCTGTGCAACACAGGCTTTCAGCCTTGGGGGGTTATTAAAATAGCTCAAAAGTTATTTTTGGCACATTGTACATTCAGATGTATTTACACAATGGTGCTCACTAGTGCAGCCTAAAATACTATAGATACGCACTCATTTTAGAGGGCCCCAGTGTATTCTTAAAGTTATTCCTGTGCTTCATTACTATGTTGAACAATGCAAGAAACAACGATTTCTTAGGGTGATATTTTATATTCAATCCACCAGGTTTGTTGAATAAGATACAAAGTGCAGCCCCAGAATATCTCACCTCCAAACTTCAAGTGGGCAGTTTTACAGAGATCTTTGAGCTAGATTTAAAGCTAGAGCTGAGCAGATAACATCTTGTAAAAATGCTCAAGATTTTAAACAGGTCCCATTCTGCATCAGGACAAAACCAGCACCTTTGCAAAAATAACTAAATAGCTATTGAGCCAGTGATGGATTGCATAACCCAGTGGTTTGGACTCTCACTTGGGATGAGGAAGATGGAGGGTTAAGTCCCATCTAGGATGAATATTTAATTATTCATGCAAACAGGAGACAAATTCAACAGAAGAGATTGAGAGAGAACAACTCTAGGATAGCTAATAGGTTGGTGGTTATGGCTTTCAGTTCATTCAGAGCACAGTCTGGACTGCTGGAAATACTTGACTGGCTCTTGGTTCTTCCCGGCTCTGAAAAAGTTTAATTTTTGACTATCAATATTTTCTAAATAACAAGCATTATGTCAAAAAAGAATTCCTAACCTGATCTTCAGCAATTTAAACCAAAACACCTGCAGGTTTACTATAATCCAGGCATTGAGGCAGATTTGCTCTAACTGTATTTTGCACTTGCTATAATCAGAGTTACTTTGATTTAGGTTATGCATATGTAAAATCTATGTAAAAGATTTTAAAATCTCCAAGTCTCTTTTTTTATTTTATTATTATTACCTTGACTTGCTCATCTAAAAAAATCATTCCTAGATGCATTTAATCAAAAAATTACTATATTTTTATGATGGTATAGGCAAATAGTCCTTTGGGTTTAAAACAAGTGAAAAATATCCTCAGACCAGAGGAAACAATGTTTTTTCCCCCTGCAGTTTTGGGTTTTGATTTTGTTTTGTACTTACGCTCTTTCTTTGGACTTTTTACCTTCCTCTCTGGCCCCCAAGAAATAGCTATTATGAATTTTAAACTTTAATCTTAGCTTTTCAAATTGAAATGAAGTCATTTCTTTGAAGAGATCTTTAATCAGTTCCTCCCTTTTTGCTACAAAAGGATCTGAGAATGCCCGTGTTAAAAGGGGATTACAAAATAAAGCCCATAATGAGGAGAGAGCCAATTCAAGGTGACAATATTCCATTACCTTATACCAGACTAATGTAGCATTAAGAATTATCTGATCATCAGGACTATAGTTCATACTACTGACTAATAGTCTATAAAAAAGGACTTTGTACAACAAAGCTGTTTTTAGTCACAGAAACATTAGGAAAAAATGTTACTGTTTATTATCCGCAAATGAGATTCTGGAAACACAAGTGGATTGCTGAATATGGTGGCAACTACCATCTTGATAATTTATATACTCCAGACTAGATTGTGATATTTGCAATCAACAGTTCAAATTTGCCCCTCCTTTTGATTGCGTTCAATATGTGGATGTTGCAAATGGTGTGATTTTTAGGCCTGCTGTTCAGAGAGGATGAGTAATTCACAGTTCTTATTTGATGTGGAAGTTTTAGTGCTCAGCATTACCCCAGCTCAAGGATTGGCACTAGATACCCTTACCACATCAAGGTGTAAATGAAAGCTGATTTTAAAATATTGGTTTCAAATACCAGTGGGTTCTTTAATGTATAAAACAGGAAGCACTGCCAGATCCTGAAACCTGAAGTTAGAACAATTCAAATGGGGCATTTTTGACACCATTTATTTAACAGTAAAAACAATTGAAAACTGAAATAGATTGCCAAAGGATATGGTAAATGTTCTATAGCTGGAGGTCTTTAAATAAAAACTGGCTGCCTCTCTAAAAGATCTTCTCTACTTTAAACCAGACATTGTTGTGCTTGATGGGCAATATTCCATGGCTTGTGTTATGCAGCAGGTCATCTCAATGATTACAATGTTCTCTTCTGACCTCAAATTCTCAATGAATCTGTAACATTAAAGACAATTTATTAAAAGGTTGTTTTCTGGTTCCTTGAGGGCAGTGTGAAACTGCATCATTTCGTGGGCTCTATATAAAAGACGTCAGCCCAGAAGGAGGCAAACATTTTCTGATGATCACAATGAATGACAAACATGAAATAAGCATCTTTGAGAACCATGAATATCTTCCTGAAGTGCCTACTTCATGGCACTTTGTTGTAGATGAAGCCTGCACAACTTGAAATAGAATAGTAAAAACTCATGTATTTCACTAGCTTCCAATGCTCTTTTCTTCACCGACACCAAAAACCATAAGAATGTTCCTTTGCCCTATTAGGCCATGTACAACTATGTGTCTCTGACTATGGTGATACCTTTTGCACAAGTCAGTCTCCTTTCCTGCAATCACTGTTCATACTCATAATCAAGGCTACTCAAAGTCAATCGCTAAAAGGATTCTAGTTTTAAAAATGAATCTCTCATTCAATTCAGAGATAATTAAACAACAGTGAGGTTTGGCACTAGAACATAAAATAGTCCTTTAAATGTATTTGAGGGTGTATAGGGCTAGCATTTGGTGATTTGTGGACACAAGAAGTTTGTGAATTTGGACATATGTTCACAGGCTGGCACTCAGAGTTTGTATAGTTGGCTTTTAGCTGGGAGAAAGGACCTTTTTATGTAAGCTTCATTGCCTGGTTCCTTAAGGGAGCTGCATCCAATCCTCCTTGCTAAGAAGAGGGATTGACTCAACATGGGACCTTTACAAGAAAGGAGAAATAAAAAACCCAAAATGGAAATCCCAAAAGACATTTACTATTCCTTACCTTCCATAAATCCAGAAAGGTCCTTATTAATACAGTTTTAGGTTGCATACACACATTTAAATAATCTGGGAAAATTCACCCATGTTTGTTTTCATGGTAGAAAAATTTACCACCTAGAGCCAGGTGTACAGACATTCAAATGCTGAGACTCTAAAGTGTGGACAGCTTGCAAAGCTGACACTGTGCTGCCAGGGTGGGGCCCTGTGCACACATCTCAGTATGCTCTGCAGGCTCTATTAGTTTGTCTGGCAACAGACGGCAGCAGTGCATATGGCAGCCCTGATTGATTGGCTAATCCGGACTCTGTGCAAGGTCAGTCTGCACTGTCTATGTACAGGCATTCACTCTCCCAGGAGAAACTCTCCTGGAAGTGATTTAACTCTTGTTGTTCCCAAGTTATTTTTCTCCTGGAGTGGCGATATTTAGTTTGGGAGAAAAAGCCTGGACATCTGTGCACTTGTGATTTCTCCTGGGACAGCAGCGACTTTCAGGAGAAACTTAATAGCTGTATGAGACCTTAGTTTTTATCACTTCATCAGTTTGGAGAGAGACAAGTCTTGAGCTGATTCTAGCAGGGTTTTTTTATTTAGATTTCCAAAGGTCATGACATTTTTCCAGGATGCTCCAAAGCAAGTGTTGTGCCTCCAAGTATGAAGTCTATTTGACACATGTGAGCCACGGCTCTAAATCCTGTCTCCTACAGCATCACCATTCAATTGGAGGCATGGTACCAAAATGTTTTGTGATAACTCGTCTACCTTTGGTATCAAATGAAAAGGGGAGTTCTGAATTTAAAAACATTTATGTGGCTCTATACTGCCTCTTCCAGGTCAGCTAACTGTTGCTGATAAAAGCGGTAAAAATGTACTTTAAAAAACAAAGCAGCTAATCCTTTCCACTCCTTCTATACAAAGATCAGTTTTGGATCTAACAGGACACACAGTACAGACTCAGAAATGCAGACTAACAAGATATTCCCCTTTTGGCATCTTTTAGATCTTTCATTGAACTGCTGCGGTTTGCCTAACACTACTCTTCTTATTGAGTTGCAGTGAGCAACTAATACTAGGATTTTCATTGTGGCTCTATGGAATGGCGATTAAAGAAACCTCCAAAGTACTTTCCGTGTATTGAACTGCATTCAAGAGCCACATGAGCATTCTTTCTTACTTTAGATGTTCAGTTTTAAATGACATTCTGCAGGAATGTTCAGGCAAAAAATATTGGGAAACTGGTCAGAAATTGCTATAGTTCAATATGTTTTAATCTGTGCCCATTGTAGCTCTTAAAGCCTATTACTTCAGCATCGAGGGGCATTTTTACATGTGCTCTGGGAGTGGGGTGGGGGGCACTTTAATTAGAGGAGCTTTGAGAACCACTCTAATTGGCGTGCCTAGAGCAACTCAGTGTCCCTTTGCTTCAAACGGGAGGCAGGGCGCTTTATGTAAAGTTTGTTGAACAAGCTTTAGTTAAAGCATCTCGGTGTCATTTTGAAGCATGGGGATGCTGATACACGAGACTCAGAGGCTGGCTGGAGCGCAGTAATTACTACACTCCAGCAGACTTGATTAATCTGGTGTAATTACAGCATATTAGATTAGTGTTTTGGTTCATGCACAGGCACCCAGGGTAATCAAATACCACCTGAAAGGGAGACACTAAATACACCAAGAATTTTTCAGCAACACAGTCTAAAACCCATTAGCAGAATGGTTGCATCCTTAAATGCCCACAAGTTATGGCATGTCAGAAAAATTGGGTTAAAAGGGTTCGATAACTGAAGTCTAGTCAAAGGGAAACAGCCAGAAAGCTTTATCTTACTGCCTGTGCTGACAGGTCACTGGATTTTGATTATGCAGTCAGATATGGTATTCATCCCCTTGATAATGAAAGGTGGGTGGCTGGCTGGAAAGAAAAGGCATGCAAGACAGCCTTTTGGTCATTGTCTGAGCTATTTCTAGTAATCCTCCTCACTGTCTAACTCATATGTTCAGGAAGGATTTGGGCCTGTGGGGTAAATGGAATTGAAACCTCTCAAGAGGAAAAAATGATAAGGGAACAATGTATACTTGCCAGCAAGAATTTCTAGGAGATGTTTAACAAAAGCAGCAGCCTGTATTCTGTATTAGGTTACTGCATCACTGGCTGTATTGCTTTTGCTGACACTTTAGAGCTAAAAAACAATACAAGGATAGTTGTTGCTATGTGGCTCTTTGCTGAAATGTTACCAGCTAAATCGGAAATACTATTGATTAAAGTTAATAATAATGGAAATCTTTCACTGATGTTTTGTAAATATGCACTGGATGGGGGAAATAAAGTTCCTGATGCCTGTGCAGCCTGTTCCTTCTTAGCCTCCATTCCCTTTACAGCCATTTGGTGGGTTGAGAGAAGGCAAGTGACTATAACTGGAAGAGCAGATGCCCTGCATCATGGGGTTTTGACTTGGACAATCTTGATGTCTGTCCTTATGCTCTGCCTCTTTCTTGGCCTGGGTCCCCAGTCACTGCTCCTTCAACAAGAAAAAGGAAAGGGAACAACATCAAGGACAGCATTCAGCAAAATCAACTATCATATCAGTTTTGTACCTTTTTGTTCATCAGAGATTTAACAGTTAGAAGTTAGAGCTGTATGTGGTTGTTTCTTGTGCAAGTACTAAGCAATGAAGATACGTGCAGTCTGTTACATTTCCTTGTTACTTAACCTAATGCCCTGCTCTTCGTTGCTAAAAAGAGATTTCATAGATTTCATAGACATTTGGGCTGGACAGGACCCCGGAGGATCATCGAGTCCAGCCCCCTGCCCCAGGGGCAGGAAGTCAGCAGGGATCATAGTATCCCAGCAAGATAAGCGTCCAAATGTGTCTTGAAGGCATTCAAAGTGGGTGCTTGAACCGCCTCCGGCAGCAGGCTATTCCAAACCTTGGTGCTCGGACAGTGAAGAAGTTCTCTGTTATGTCCAGCCTGAATTGGTCACAGTGGAGTTTGTGACTGTTCAATTTTGTCATCCCTTGGGGGGCTCTGGTAAACAGATGTTCCCCCAGATCCTGATGAACACCTCCGATAAACTTATAGGTGGCCACCAGATCACCCCTGAGCCTGCGCTTTTCCAGGCTGAATAGCCCCATGGCTTTCAGCCTTTCATCATAAGGTTGGTTTTCCTGACCTCTGAGCATGCACGTAGCTCTCCTCTCAAGCTTCTCCACATCCTTTTTGAATTGTGGAGCCCAAAACTGGATGCAGTACTCCAGCTGCGGCCTCACCCAGGCTGAGTACAACGGGAGAATGACATCCTGGGATTTGCTTGAGAAGCATCTATGGATGCATGCCAGCATTTTGCTCGCTTTACTAGCCGCAGCATCACTCTGAAGGGTTATGTTCATCTTGTGGTCAACCATGACCCCCATGTCCCTTTCATCTGTAGTGCTAACCAGTGTAGCACTGCCAGGCCTATGAGGATGCTGTAGGTTTTTCCTCCCAAGGTGGAGAACCTTGCATTTTTTGGTGTTGAACACCATCAGGTTCTCGTCTGCCCATTTCATGAGTCTGTCCAGATCCGCCTGGATCACCCTCCTATCCTCAGATGTGAATGCTTTACACCAGAGTTTGGTGTCATCGGTGAATTTGGCCACCCTACCCCACCCTGTCTAGATTGTGCCTAGTTCCATATATGTGAATGGTGGCTTAGTCAACAAGGCTGTAAATATCTTCCTTGTATTCACGGGCAGCAACATTTGCTAGTCTACAGAAGTGCTGGGCTTCTTGAGAGGGGAAAGGTCAAAAGTAAGACTTTAGCTTCCTCTTGGTCATTTATATAATCCAATATGGAAGAACTTTCTACACCATTACCATAGGGTTCACTCTGGCTGCACTTACTCTATAATGCCAGAGGCCTTGTGCCCGAGGCATAACACCCGCATGAGCTCTTACTGAGGCTTAAAGTTTAGCCACTAAAGTCTGTCAGTATTAATCCTCTTGATTGGTTTTGCAGTTTTAACTTCCCACTGTTCTAGATAGTGACTTTTATACTCTCTGCTTTCGTGCGCATTGGATATAAACCCATTTCCCACATTAATAAGAACAGACACTGAAACATCTCTCCGTTGTAATGATAATTTCTGGCATCATTTAAAACCCCAGTTTATTATGCAAGTATTAAGAATTTGTATAGCTGGATGCAGTGCTGGAATATATTTCAGAGGAAACTAATTTGCTTGAGTTGTAATGTTAGGATTATCCCTTGGTCTTTCACAACTGATGCTTCATCTGGAGAATGTTTAATGTTGTCTTGCCATTGCATGTTAAATAAAATGAATTATTCCAATTTGCTGACTTTGTCCCTTCCTAATAAACCCAAATGATAATTAAAAAGAAAAAGAAAATAAATGCAAACACTTATTACAAACTTAGTACCCCGACATTGTGCAGATTTTTCCACTTTTAAATCCACATCAATAAGCAATTTAACAATAGAAGAAATCTCAATGGGAGTTCAACAGATGAAATTAACGCAGAGCAGAACCTTGAACTAAAATATTTCTTTGCCCATGTAATTGCTTGCAGCCATCCTTGTGTGAAATCCCCCATCAGATTACAGGGTTTGTTGTATGTAAATTGAAGACTAAATGCTTGGTAGCACCTTTCAGCTCTGCAATGCTGGAAATGAGTTTTTTAATAGGAAATTAGATTAGTAATATTTTAGTCAACAAAAAATGTGGAAAAATTCTGCATAAAGATGAGAAAATTATTCATGCAAACTGACTTTTAAAAACAAGAATGAATGATTGTAAAATTCTGTACACTTCCACTCACAAAAGAAGTTCTCTACATTTTTTTACCACAGAATGGAATAATGAAATACAAATTATTTCACATCCATAATGTAGAAGACCTATTTTGCTTTTTAATTGTACCAAGACTACGTGAACTCACAGGTATCAACAAGTTGCATAATTTAGTGGCTTATGATTGTGCCCAAGTTTTGACATAACTATGCCACAGCATTATTCTCATAATAAACAGTAATACAATATGTGAGGATCATTTTACCTGAAAAATTGAATTCAATCCATCAACAGCCTAATTGAAGAAGAGTTGGCCATTGATGCTTTATACAATTTCCTTTTATAAATTTCAGAAATCAGTGATGGAAATGATCTCTTACATTTAAATCTAAGTTCTAATTATGTAATGGTTCTAACATTCAGAACAACTATTTGTAGTCTACATTGTAGCTTCTTCTATATTGCAAACATTTTGCAGGAAAATGGGAAATCATTCCCAAGGCACTTTAGAGAGCTACAGTTATTGTACAGTAATACAGTTATTACTATTCTCTGATCAATGATGTACATCACAATGTTGCGAGTGGACAGTGTTTCACAATATTTGTAACACCATCAACACACAATGGCACCAAGTCTGTGATTCATAGATTGTAAAGGGCTGGAAGAAACCTTGTAGATCACCAGGGCTAGTTCCCCTGCACTAGACAAGAAAAGACAACTGGGCTCAAGTGACCCCAGAGAGGTGACTGTCCAGTCTTCTTCTGAATTTCCAGGCTAGGTGACTGCACCACCTCTTGAGGGAGTTTACTCCACAGTCTGGACAGCCTGACTATGAAGGAGTTTTTCCTGGAATTTAGCCTGAAGCAGCCTTCCAGGATATTGTATCCACTGCTCCTGGTCTTCCCCAGGGGTGCCCTGGTGAACAGCTGTTCACCAAATTCTTGATGTACTCCCTTGATATAGTGGTAAGCTGCTACCAAGTCCCCTCTCAGCCTTCTCTTCTGTAGGCTGAAGAGGCCCAGGTCCCTCAGCCTCCCCTTGAATGGCTTGTCTTGCAAGTCCCTGATCATACAGGTGGCTCTTCTCCGGACCCTCTCAGGTTTTTCCATGTACAGCTCCCAGAACTGGACATAGTACTCCAGCTGTGGTCTCACCAGTGTGGAGTACAATGGGAGTATCACTTCCCTAGTTTTGCAGGAAATGCAATGTTTAATGCATGCCAGTGTGTTGTTTGCCCTGCAGGTCACAGCATCACACTGCCGGCTCATGTTCATGCGATGGCTGAATTGTTGCCACTGAGCCTTTATCAGGTATTATGCAGGTATTTTGGGGATTGTTTGCCCCTAGATGGAGCACCATACACTTCTGAATGTTGAACTTCATCTGGTTCCAATCTGCCCAGTTCTCCAGCCTGTCCAGGTCTGCCTATATTTGCAACCTATTTTCTGGCATGACCACACTCCCCCATAACTTAATGCTGTCCACAAACTTGGCCAGCAAGCTTTTCACCCCCACATTCAAATAATTGATAAAGATGTTGAAAAGCACTGGTCCAAGCACAGACCCCTGACCGACACCACTGGCCACTTCTTGCCAGGATGACACAGCTCGATTCATGAGAACTCTCTGGGTCCTAACATGCAGCTGGTTTTCCACCCACTGAACTGCTGAGCAGTTAAGCCCACAATCTTTTATATTCTCACAGTATAGTAAGTGCCAAGAGCATGGAGGCAAGGGTAGATGGGTAGACATGGTATCTTTTATTAGACCAGCTGAGTAGCTGGAAAAAAGTTTGTTCCAGCTCCTCAGTGGAACTTTTTTCCAATCAGACAGAGATCAGTTTTTTTCCGATTAATATCAGACAATCCATCACAATTTCATCTGGTTCTTTTTCAACACCCATACGGAATATGTAATCCTAACAGTGCACCTCTGCTCAGCTCAGATACAGGACCCCCATGGCTGGGGTCCCTGTCAAAGAAAGGAATCTACTTTCTGGCTTATAAATAATATAAAACACTGTGAATAAGGCAAAGGCCTGGCAGTGCCCGAGTTTATCCAAATACTGATTACTAGGGAAGAGAGATAGACCTACTACCCCAACCATGGCATACAAATACTTCCACAACATGGATAAAATGGTGTTTTTTACCTCAGAATCAAATTATGCAACCCCAGAAAAGGTAAGGGTTTTGCACAAGGTCAGCATTTCTCTCTAAAAGGAAGTTTCTTTCACTAGGAATGATTGTTGAAAAGCAGGATTAGGCCCAGCGAAAACATAGAAAGGGTTCCTCTCAATGTAATGGCTTCTAGTCCTGAGTTTGAAGGTCAGTGATGGATGTTAGTCACACGCACAGTCTCTATGAGGTGTGAAAATTACAATTTCCAGGGATTTGCACAGGCCTCTGAAAAAAATTCTGTCCAAGGTTGGAATTTTGCTTCCCAGAGACTCCCTGGGAATATCATTTTAACAGAGGATGCTTGTTCTTTTTCATTGTGAACACCTGTGACTCACAGTTGCCACATCCAGGATAGCTGCAGCTCAGGGGTGGACTAAAGCATCCTTTACATAAATAGTCGAAATAATCAGTACGCAGTCTTCAGGATTTCTAAAGACACTTTCTTCCTATTCTGTACGAGTGGTCTCTACCATAATCATCACCTGTCTTAAATACCGGGTCTCCTCTTTTCATCCACAATATCTTTCCCAAAAATGC
Source organism: Caiman crocodilus (assembly GCA_030014935.1). NCBI lineage: Eukaryota > Metazoa > Chordata > Crocodylia > Alligatoridae > Caiman > Caiman crocodilus. The sequence goes on from JAGPOW010000261.1 coordinate 239,518,644, forward strand.
TACTGCCAAAATTATCACTCCCACCTTGTTTTGACCACATAGTCCATGGTTATAATTTGTTCCCAAGCATGGTTCAACAGCTGTGCATCACTTGAGTAAATACTGGCCCTATTAAAATCAATGACAATAGCGTTTGTCTTGAGTTTCAACAACCTACATTATACAACCCTTGGCCTACACCAACCAGTCTGGCCTTTTTGCATTCTTTTCATTCCCTTACCAATGATGCCAATCTCCATATTGTCTCCTCCCTCATTTGTCTGTGGATAGACTGTCAAATTATCCAAAGTCTGTTCTTCAAAATTATTCTCCAATTTCTTTGGTGTCAAACCATTCATTTTCCAGAATACAATTATTCACAATTGACAATTTGTGTTTCAGTGGACACATGGTAGGCTTGTGATCCTTGATTAGACACTTTTTTTTACATATGAAATGGCCTAAGAACTATCAATTTCACCATAAAAAATATAACATTTTTGAGGAACACAACAGTTTTAGTATATAGTAGGAGAATTTCTCCTCTCTCCCCTCAGCTTTATTACATATTTTACCAAGCAGAAGGAGACAAAGAAGTAACAGACATCATCATTAGATTCAGAATTTTTTAGACAAAGAAATCCCAATTCCTAACAGCCTCTCAGCTTTTAACAATCTGGTTCAAGCCTTCTATCTTACCAGGTATTATAAGCCATTGTACTTGTCCCCTGGGAATACATAAAATTTGAAGTGCAACCCAGAATGGACTCCCAATTTCTGGAAGAGTTCAAGTAGAAATAAGAACCAAATCAATTGAAGCTAATTTCTTCTCCAGCTTTCTGAGATCAAGAAAGGAAAAGACAATGGATACAAACTGTTCTGGGGTCTTGGGAAGAGCCCAACTGCCTTGAGAAATGATTTCCTTTAATAATTTTTAAATTTTAGAGCAGCTGATAGACTTTTTTTTACGAGGGTGAGAACTCTTTTGTCCTTGGAGAAGTTGTAACATGGGAGCTTCATAATTAAAGGAATAGACCTGAACAATTTATTGAAATTATGGAATATGCCTAGGGAAAATACTTGCCAAGCAGAAGTTTAGCTAGATGATAGGAAGGAGAAGGGAAAGGAATATCTGCAAGCTACCAAGTCTGGGATTTAGCACATAACCTGGGTCCTTTTGGCCTATTTGTTGCCATATCTGGAAGCTTCTGAAACAAGAAATTAGTAGTAGGTTTAGCAAATACATTTATGTAAGACAGTTGACCTCAACCCTTGTTCACCTTGTTCACAGATGTTCTTGAAGGTTTCATGCAGGATAACTGAGCATTGTGAATTATTTCACAAACAGCAGCAAAATGTGTCATTTCTTGTATAATAAATAACCCATCCCTAGAATGACTGTCTAACAAGCTGGGCAAACCAATACATACATCTCATTCTTTTTGACTAGTACTAACATGTTGCCAAATGTAACTACATATATGGGGGTATTTTAAAAAGTTTACCCCCCACCCACCCCACCCCCTTTTTATAAAAAAAAAAAAAAAATACTGGTTTCAGCAATTCTTTCTATATTTTAGATGGGAATGCTTCTAAAATAAGAGTGTAGGATTCGAGTATTCACTGTAAAAATCAGCACACTTACTTTTTTTAATTTAACATTGAAAATTCAAATATTTATTGGTTGAAACCTTCCAAGAATAGGCTCAATGCTGTACAGGGTAAAATAAATACAGCCCCTGACTTAAGGAGATGACAGGCTAAAAGACGCACAAGGGAAAGCCACAGGAGGGAAAAATGGAGGGTTATATTAGAATTGTATTACTCATTTTATTATTAACTCACTTTTTGTGGACAACACACTAAAAGAATATCTGTAAGAGGAATTGGAGTTAATCTATAAGGTTACTGCCCACTCTTCCTTCAAATCTCCAAATGAGAAAATCGACTAAATGCCAGTGGCTGGGATGGTGATAGTTACTATTGCTTTACTTAAAAAAGTAATTCCTTTTCCTCACCTTCCACTATCTATTAAAATATTCTTTAATTGTATTTAGTGTACTTGCCACTTTTCCCCCTCTCATTCCAACAGTCTCTACTGTAGTTCCCTAGTTCCTAGGAAACATGCACAAAATCCAAATACAAGATGAAAATTATGTATTCTTTATCTGGCCCTGGTGTCAGCCTACTGTCTTCCCTGAGTCATTTTTAAAATTTCATCCCAGTATTTAATTACAACAAAGTGTGAATTACAAAAAAAGGAAACACCAGCCTGAGAACAGAAAATATCAAAATAAGTTTGATGAAGCTGAGAGGGGAAAATATTGATCAAGAGCAAGAAACTGCCTATAAAGCTAATGGGTGTTGGGCCATCAAGAGACACAAATAAAAGTGACAGAATTCATCATTAGATATAAAAGAAATATAGTATAATGCAAATCTAAAATTGCAAAATAAATTGTGTGAGGTCATGACACAATAATAATTTGCATCAAATCATCAACTGGTTTCTGCACAGATGGAAGAAGACTCTTAAGAGGCATTATAAAAATATTTGAAGATGTGTTTTAAGATAGACATGAATTAAAAGCAAAGCAATACAATCTGTGTATTTCGTTCCATCATGCATGCACATACAAACACGCATGCACGCTCTACCCACATTCATGGAATCAACTTTCCATTTCAGGTCCCTTCCCATCCTCCTTTCCTTTTGTAGGAAAAGACTGATTTTAAAGGTTAGTTTGGAAGCTGAGGGCAGAGTAACACAAATGCAAAATCAATAGCATAAATATTTTGTCCTGTATTTGCATGCTGGACCTGGTTCCTTACAAGTCCTGCAAAAGGAAGCATAGACTATAGAATGAGAGAATGGGAGGAAGAAACAGGCAAGTACAGCAAATAAGTTTAGAAGATGTTTTGAAAATAGAGTAGCAAGCCAGGATATATAATAGCCAACTTCACTTTTAGTCTCAACAACGCAAGTTCAAAGACATGAATTATTCAAGAATATCCTGTCTTTAGCCAACATTGGTAATCTGGTACATCTCTTCCTTGTCTGGCCAATGTTTTTCCCCCTTCACTTCCCCATATGAGCAGTACAGATAAATGCTGCTCCACCAACACCGTCACATAAACAGAAGGAACGAGAAGGACGTAAGTAGATCCTTGAAGCCTAAACCATACATCGCCAGTCAAAATTGGTTTAAATTTAGTTTTGCTGTACTTCCTGCTGCTTGCAAGCAATAAATGGCAATTGCACTGTAAGCCTACACCCTACTGGGCACCGCGCCATTTGTAACTGTTTTTGATGGCAGACTCCTCAAACATGTATTTTAAAATATGTGGGCCGTAAAGTAACTCAGTGAGGCCAAAGCTGTGTTCTAAGGAACCCAATTTCACAAGAGGAAGCATGCTTTTATAGAAAAGCAGGAGAGAGCCACACATTAATAACATGAAACTTTCCCGTGGAATTTCAATAGCAATAACAAATAGCTTTGATAAAATACCAGGAGGATTCACAGATGGTTTTTAGGCTATCTACTGATAGAGAAAATTCTGACTGATGTGTAAGTCACTGCTCAATCCCTCTGAAGCTCCCTAAAATTCTGTCTCATGACCTTCTCTAGATATATTAACCTTGCCAAGTTGGTCTCATAACTTTAATAAGTCCACAAACAAATTGCTGCAGTAATGTAGTTAGCTCAATTAGCTTTTGGATCTATTCACTAGTCAGAAGTAAAGGTCATTTTCTATTAAAATATTTCCCTCCCTCTTGCTTATTGCCTTTTGCAACTTATGGGAGTTTAATATTAGAAATCCTGTCTCTGCTGTGTCAGGAAGAAGGCAGAATGATGAAGCAGAAAAATACCATATTCTTAGCTAACAAAACACAGGCATTGCCCAAAGAGAACATCTGCCTTTTTTCATGAACAAGTCTAATCGTGGCAAATTGTTAACACCTTGAAGGGGAATTTCATCCAAGGGCAAACTTTAACATATTCCATACTTGCACATAAAACACATTTCATTTGGGTTTCCATACTTTTTTATGACTGCGCCCTTCTATTAGTTTATCAATGGCTAATTTGGAAAATAATTCAACCTATGTTCCATTTTGGTGGATGCATTTTAATGACTGCAATTATTTGCACATGCAGATGATACCATAGAAACATAAAACTATGTTGATGCAGACATACTCCAGAGGTGAGTTATTTTGGACTGGCAAAATTGGGAGTACAATTATTTGCTTACTTGCAATTGCATGTCACCAAAACATAGATCACAATTTCAAAAACCTTGGATATATTTTTGCATCAAAAACGGCTTGTCCACCTTGCAACCTGTCTTATCCTCCCTCATGGGAGTCTACAAGTGTCACAATGAATAATTTGACATTATTATTGCCATGGCAACAGACTGATGTCATGCACACACAGGATTATGACTGACATTGTGGCAGGATTTAAGAAAACAAAAAAAAGCTGGGTGAAAAGGGAGAAAAACCACAACTTCAGTACTAATGGGGGAAACAGAATATCACTGGCACACTAGCATTGTTTTATTTTAGACATCTGCTATTTCATGCTTTTCCTACTTTCAACATTATTCTTGAAGTGAAATCCTAAGCAACACCTGAAACAGCCTGTGAAAAGATTCTTCACTCTAGGCTGGCAGGAACAATATCCTCAACATTTTGACCACTGAAGACCAAGTTGGGTGTGACACTTGTAAACACCACAGACAGTGTTGTACTAACAACAATCAATATATCCCTATCTAGGGAGAGATTTCAGCCACTGGTGGAGTGTAAATTGGAATCAACGGGCACATCTTCACAAGCACACACATGCAGGGGCGTGCATTTCCCATGTGACAAATAGCAGCAGTACATATTTGTGCCGCTGCTATTTGTCCCCAAACCTGCTCCTGCATACACGCTCCACTGTGTGGCAAAGTGACCCATGTGGGTAGGAGATGCAGGAGCCAGCACCTGTGCTGGCCTCAGCAGCCTTACTCAGGGTCCTGGGGGCCTCCCAGGGCAGCAGCTGTGCTGAACCAGCTGCTCAGACCACGCCTGGCAGCCAGGGCATGGCTGTGGCCAGCCAGGCTCTGGTTTGCTGCAGCACATGCTACTGCCATGTGAACCATGATGCTTTTTTCAGCGGTGATTTTTTCTGACAATGGGATCTCTCAGTGTCAAAAAAACCCACTGCGCTGAAATGAGCAGTGCACGTGTGCTGTGTGCAGTGCCTCAAGCTGCTTTTAAATGCCGCAAAATGCACACGCACACTCATGGGAACACACCCAATTTGTTTGTTATTTGTGCTCCTGGCTTTGGTGGAGCGATGCAGAGAGAACGCAGAGAAGTGCCCCAGGATTCAGCTTTTATTTTAATGTCACGGTTCTGGTCTAAAATATCAGAAGACATTTATTTGCACATTTTCTGAGATACTTGTTAGATGCTCAGCTTGATTAGAAACCTCTTCTGTTTTGACTGTGTTTATATGCATTCACAGAAAGACAGATGTAAACCATTAGGAATATGATAAAATAACATCTGTTAAGTATTTTTAAAGCTAATGACTGCTAAGTTTTCATAAGGTTCAACAGGCGGTACCCAAGGAACAACAGGCAATACTAAGACCAGGATGGAAACAGTCTTTTATTCTAAATTTTATATGTACAAGGAAAGCTATTTTACACAGTTTTGTAAACTCTGTGTAAAAGAGCCATAGTCATCCAACGTCAATGTGTTTACATTAGTAACAATTTTAAACATGGATTACATTATTAACAGCAAAAACCATTACAAACAGGCATAAAAGACAGTTATGTGTGCTGAAATTTCACATATATTCTACAAACAGGTTGACGCAAAAATAAAATGTGCCGTAAAAAAAAAAGGCATATTTTAAATCACGCAATACATGATTTTTTTTCTTTCTTTCTTTTTTTTCACATGATATGCTGAGCTTTTTTCTCAAGCCTTTTCACATCAGGATTTGCAGGCACTTTAGCAACCCAGCTATATGTTTACAATACAAGAAGTTCAGACCAACAAACATAAAAACAGCTGCTGCAAAAGAAATTCTCATATCCCATATGCACATTAAAATATCACTGTTAGAGCAATCATTTTGCTTCAGTTATTTTTGGACACCGACACGCTTTTGGGATGATGTGTAACATTTTTTTTCTCCATTTATCTCTTCTGCAAACACTTCAGAGTTTATTTCTGATGTGAAACCACAATGTAAAGATACAGCATATGGAAGCACAAGGCAATTGCCCACAAGACTTTACAGGTTGTAGAAAAATCCTATTTTCAGAGTTTTTTGATCCAAAAACGTCCAATTTCATTTTTCTCTTGCTTTGAGTCCCCCTCCCAAGCCTGCCAAAATAAAACCAGATTACCAACATATAAAGGATGATAGTGGGATGATTCTTTCCCTCATTCTTTTCTTATATACGGTTTTCATCCGATCAAATTCATGTTTATGAAAAACAATATATAACCCAGTTGCTGGTTTTCCACTATACCCTATACGTCATGTAAGAACAGATATATCTGCTATGCCTTGACTGATATTTTATTTATAAATATAATAGCCTCTCTCTAGTTATTTCCCTGGTAATACATTGTGTGTGAAAATAGATGACAAATGTAACAGGATTCCCAGGAACACTGAAAGCCAGAATATTGTTTTGCTCACAAATCAGGATAAATATTTTTCTATAAGTGCAGAGGGGTGGGGGGGAGAGAGAATGCACATGTGCATAGTAGGAAAAAAAAATTTCAGCATATAGACAGTTAAATATTGATCAACAAAGACTGTAAATGACTCCACCATAAAACATCTTAAAGTGATATCCTGAGTGGACTTGAGCCCTATCCACTCCAAAGTGATATGTAACCCTCCCCTCACCCCAAGAGAAATAAAAAAAATATATATGTCAATGCTTTCTTCAACTTCAAATTCATTAATTTTATGCCACAGTGTTGTATGTTGGTGTAATAACTCACTGAAAAACAGAATGCATTATAACTAATTCTTATCAGCCATTGACAGCCATTGGACTGGGCTAGGATGCTTGATAACCAAGGGAGACATGTTGCTTACCTAAGGTATGATTGTCAAATGGTGGAAAATCCTTCCATGAATATAACACTTGAGACAGAATGGCAAAGACATAAGGCCCACCAACTCTTTGCCTATATTGTTAAAGGCACTGAAACAGACAACACATATACCCCTTAGTACCATCAGTTTAAAAAGTTTTCAAAATACGAGTCTTTATATGAAATTGTTCCTTATTGCGTGATACACTGATCTTCTTTTGCTTCAGTTCAAGAATAAAATGGCCTTCCCTTTTCCGGCGTTTGTAATCTGTTCAGCCTAGCTACCTGAGAAGGTGAAGGTGGTACATCTTGCCGAAAAGGGCCTTTTGGAGGGGTATAATTAAGGTCCTGAATTTTTTTATACGAGTCATAGTTGTTAGACCCTTCAGAAGATGTCTTTTTTTTCAGTTGTTGTTCTTTCCGCCTCTGTTCTTGACGGAGCAGTTCCTGCGTTTCCAGCATTACCCTTGCATTGAAGCCATGTCCTCCCATGTAGCCGTTTCTTGATCCCTGATAGCTGGAATACCTGGGGTTTTCTTTTGCAGTCTGGAACCCTTCACCAGGAGAATAGCTCTGCTCCCAGGAATCTTGAGATACAGAACTGGCATTTTTTCTGCTTTGCCTGAAAATAAGAATGGAAATTATTTTTTAAACAGATATCAGAATTCATTCATACTTCTTTAGATCCAGCCACAGAAGAAGAGTAGGCATGCGTTTGTACATTTCAGATTCTTCCCTCTGGATGGATCCAACTTCCAGCTGATGTCAGCTTTGGAGCTGGTAGAATTCTTAAAAAGTGTTCCTCTCTTTCACCCAAAGTGGCTGTTTTTTTCTCTTTCACTTAGAAGAAATGCATCTGCTTTTTAGATGCATTTCCTGGCACTACCATAGAGATACTGTGAATTGGGCAAACAGTACAACAGCGATAATTACTATCTTAAAAAAATGTTACAATTCAATTGCAAACCAGCAAAACATATGACACAACGCAACACTTTCACAGAAACCAGATAACATTAAGTGTGTTGAATGGGTTATAAGTCACTTATGAAAGATCTGAATCTAGCCTCCTATTTGATTAAAAATGCAACAAGACGATCCTTTAAACATTTGCTTTGAAGCTGTACAAGTCAGCAGATAAACTCTCCATTGATATATAGTTATACAGACTAGGGTTTGTTTTTCCCAACTCCAGAATTAAAGAGTTTTATCCTATCACAACTGTTTCCCAGCATGCTATATCTTTCACAAAAAGAATGGCAAAGATAACCAATTTTGTTAATTTTCTGACTCCACAGGGTAGATAAATAAAGCCAATGAATATAGGAATTACAAATTCTTATCACTTTTTGTAATAAATCACCATATTATTTTAAGAAAACATTATTGTTTTGAAATATCTTTAATTTACTATCAAGCCACTAGACATTTTTATGAATTTAAAATAAGATTGGATATGATAAAGTAAGACAATTTTGTGCTGGAATGAGAGAGATACCCACTTTGAGATGAAAATTAGTGTAAAAGAATCAGGCAATAAAACAAAATATATTGCCACATTAATCAATACGAAAATCATCTAGTTGCTGTATATATGGCTCAGTTTTTCATGTCAACACAGAGTAACAACAAGGCTCAATTTGGCCTAGTGGTTTGAACATGCAGTTTGGAATCCGGAGACCTGCGTACTTTTCCTAACGTCAATCTATGTGCCAAGTCACTTAACCTTGCCGGGCTTCTCTTTCCCTATGTATAACTTGGAAATGATGGGACGTACCCATGTTTATAAACAAACTTGAGATCTTGGATGAAAACGCTTAGTTTTAAGTAAGAATGCAAAGCATTACTATTGGTGATGATAATCACATACCCCTCTTTCTAAACCAAAACACTGACTGAACCATGTTCTATTATTACTGAAACAGGAAAAAATGAAATGAACCTCCTTATGGTACATAGCTGACAAGTTTTCAAAATATGGCAACATAAATTTTCATAAAGTTTGGCTACATAAAGTTAGCTTTAAAAACCACACAGAGTTAAACTTTATTTTAAACAGTTTCACATGGTACAGGACAATAACTAATTGAATCCATTTAATTTAATTACTGTCTTCTTGTACTAGTTCAAAATTAGTATGCCCACTTGTGTTGTCTTCTTGGAAAGATTTCTTAAGTATGACTGAAAAGTACATTTGCCTAGAACACTAATTATTTTAATTTAAAGAGTAAAAAAAATGAAGCTGCTAGAAATTACACAAGATGGGAAAAAAAAGTTTAAGAATAAAGCTAGGTCATTGATGTTAATCATAAAATTGTAATTGCAACAATAAACTTGCAACACAAGTTTATTAGTGACTGTGAGATTTCTTTGTAGATTAGTCATAGTGCTATGAAAAATCTGGATGACTAAAAAACTGACTGATGTCCCATTTTATTGTCTGAATGTTGAATTAACTCTGTATTTGGAGCACAATCATCTAAATATTCCCTTTAACCTGAGCTGAGAACAAACACTTGGAGAATGATTTCAACAGTTATAAAGCACTCATGAATGACACATTAATAAGAATTCTTAATTTACTTGACATTTCTTTTACTAATCAAGCTACTCAGTACATTTCTCTTTTACTCTCTTCTGCTGACTTCTCTGAGTTCCCAAAGACGTTTGGCTTCTTTTGATTTGCTTGGCTTTTTTGTTTTGCTTTCATATTTGTATTTAAAATCATGAATTTCTACGAGGGGAACTCTGCAGAACAACTGATCTCCAGCTTTTAGGGAAAGCTAACACACAGTATTTAGGCAGATAAATCTTTCAAAAATAGAGTTCATGCTTCCTTATGTGACTTGCTGGAACTAACAAGATTGAAATGGCCTGCAGGTCCTAGGCGCTGGTTCAAGCAAGCCCTTAAGTTATAAAGAGCTTATCATTTTCTTACCGCCAGGTTTTTCTAACCGAAGCTTTTCTGTCTCTTGTTTATAACATACCAGTTTCCTGGTAGAGCTGCATCCATCGAGAATTACAAGGTGTGAAAAATCCTAGCACTGACAAGGGTAGAGAGGCTTCCTATACCCCTTTCTTCATATTCATGTTCTAACACGTCCTTTGTTATCTTATATCATGCTGAAATTATACTCAGTCACAGTCTTCTTTTTTACATTGTATACTCCTGGGTAGCATGTTCCTGTAGCGCGGTGGGCAGAGCAGGGTGGGGAGGGAAAGGAAAAGAGTTTTACCTTCCTCGGCTCTCTTCCTACTCTGAGAGCAGCTCCTGTGGCTGCTGTAGCATGTGCTCAAGCTGCTGCAGCTGAGAGGCACCAGGATGCTCCCAACCCCTGCAAGTCTTTGCTGAGACAGCCACAGAAGCCAGGCAGCCCTGGGTCCTGTAGTGTATAGGGTCAGAGAGAATGAGCTGAATGGCAAGCCCTCCCTGGGATTTTTGCCATGAGCCCATGGTGGTATACAGCAAGCCTGCCCTTCAGCTACAGCAACATTACAGAACACAGGGCTGCCCCCCAGGGTGGGGAATGGAGCTATTTTGGTGTTCCCTCTAAGTTGGTGCCCGGGACAGGTGCCCTGCTCACCCCGCCATAGTTATGCTACTGTATATACCTCCAGTATATACCTCCATTACTTTGAAAACCAGATTAAAAAGGTCTAAAAGGTACTTTTTCCTCATGGAGACAAATTTGGCATTGTAGACTAAACCATTTTAGAAATAATACAGAGGTAAGAAGAGCTGTATGAGAAAATTAAGAAAATTTTCAAAATATCAACTTTCCTCTCTCCCTTTTTAAAAACAAAATAACAAACATATTTTTTCTTATTTTCTTCCAAATGCTACCCTGAGATGAGTTGCGGTGTAAAGAAATCTCAAGAGATCAGGTTGTGTTTTTTTAGAGGTTGATGGTAACAATGGGGTGCAAAATCAAAGATTTAATGGTAAGCTGGCTCAGCTGTAACAAAGACTCATCTACTGGTGCTGCATTATAAAACAGTTCTACTGCCACTTTTACAAGGTTTTAGTGGAGATATGTATACAATCATTGCCTGCCCCACAAAATCACTGTGTAGGGATCAAAGCAAATACAGTATTATATTGAAGCAGCAACTGAAATCAAAGAAGTCTTTAAGCTTAAAGTACTCTTGAGAACAGGCAGCTTAACTTTATGACTATTCTTATTTCAGATTTCTCCAATCAATGTTTGACAATTCTAAAAACTATCTGAATTAATATAAAATGTTTAAATATCACTCTTCTGGTCTAATCTACAATGCAAGTTGGGTAAAATCCCAAACCTTTGTTTTATTTAGTATTTAGCTTTTGTGATGAACTCTAAACAGTTCATTGGCCTTTGAATGTTTTAGAAATACACATTTGTTTACACTAAAGTATATTAATTGTGAGCATTCCAATGGTAATGATCTGTTGAGTTTGAGGAAACTCATGTCAGAAACTTGGATGACCCATAGTTGGGAATGGCTTTTCATGGTTGTCACCATGGTCTATTTAGCTTGTTTTCTTCAATGCATGGCTGTGTGTTAGCATAACAAGGTGAATTGTTGTCTGTTAAGAAATTAGGCAACACAAGAAATCTGACATACAAAATATTCCTCTCTCCTCTAATAAATGTCATTTTTTTTCTAAAAGTGAAAAATGATACCATACAATGACCCTTAAGGACCTATGTGTTAAGGTTCCCATTCTGCCACATACTGAGCATGCTGGATGCCCATCAAAGTTGACTCTGAAATAATACCAGGAGACAAACAGCCATCATATGCTTCTCCCAATGGACTTCTATGCCTATTCCTCACTACTTGCATAACTCCCCATATCATCATTCAAAATGAAGAGCGTGCACTAAGCACATAATTTTCCTTCTGCAAATGAGATGAGCTCCAGGGTCATATATACCAAATACTTTTAGACAGTTACCATACCTGGGTAATGAACTGTACTGGCGCTGAGCTTGCTGAAAACTCTCCCTCTCTTCCTGTCTCTGCCGCTGCATCTGAACTTCTACAGACACAGAGTGTCTGCCACTCTGTGAGTATGTCTTGGAGCTTGGCTAGAGAATAAAAAAATTAAAAACAAATCAGCCACAATACAAATATATTTACATAGGAACAAATAATTAAATACCTGCTGTATAGACACAGACAAATGCTTTTTTTTATAAACATGCTGTTTAAATCAGTAATTCATAATTACATAAAATTCTGACCTTTAACACTATGTCCTCTGCTGTAGGCTACATTTCAGGCTGCTTCCAGTTTGAAACATTATCAGATAAATCATAAGGACCAGGTTGTCATATACTTTTATACTGAGGAAAACAGAACTCCTTGTAAAGTAATGAACAAGACCCTTAGCTGGTTTAGGTGAACAAACTTAGAGTGGCATGTGTCTAGTTACAAACCAGATGATGGTCTGACCCAACGATACTCCTCATGGAGTGATGCAACTAAGGCTATCACAATCTGGCCCTAAACACTTCATCAACATGTTTTAGAGTAAAGGTACCCATCCTTGTCCTAATGCAGTAATATGCCCATGTAGAGCTGGATCCTCTTGTCAGTTGTCCATTGTGCAAAATGGTCAAATGTGCCTGAGGGATTTCTCTCTGCTGTGAAAGAAGCCTCAACACTGCCTCTTGCATTTCTCCCACTAAAGATGCACTGCCTTCTATATGGGTGGGAAGCAGATGAAGGAAAGAAAAAGAATGGGTAGGGATCATGCCATTTGGCCCACCAGCTTTGTATTCCACTGACCCCAGCCAAAGCAGGATTAGGGACTTGCAATGAGTTCCTGTGACCCCCTTTCACTGTGCGCAGGGATAGAATTCAGGTACAGCGGAGAATTCAATCTATTTTTTTCCGAGTGCCTTTTAACAGCAGCTCTATACGAAGTACTACCAGAAATATAGGAAGATCCCATTGGAACACCCTGCCCTCTAACTTGAAGCTGGTGTGTCTATGTTTAGAGAAAGAAAAGTAAAGACTGCAAATTTAGTTAAGTCTGTATTTTTAGAGCTGCTAAGCATGCACAACTCAAGGCTCCAATCCATCCTCATAGCACAAAAAGGTACATAAAACCAATACACAGTTCAAAGGATGCCCCAGAAACAGACAAGAGGCAAAGGATATGATTTAATTTTACGGAAAATGTATGATCTTAACTCAGCTCATCTGAGAACTACCGAGTCAGTGCAGGACCCAAGCCCTTCCATAATCATTCTACCTGTGTTCAGCCCTTTACTGGGACCAACTTTTTTTCCTTCTATCTCAGAGCTAACAGGCAGAGGAAAGGAGATTATACCTATTGTCAGGAGCCCCATTGTCAATTCCTGCTCCAGTTTTTCAGGAAACTCAATCTACTATGGAATAAGTACTTGCAGTGAACATCTGCTACCTTCTAAATTACAGCAATTTGAATCTTATCTTCCACAAGGTTCCCATGTTGATTTAAGGGAGGTGGAAGAACCCTTCCATGCACCAATCTAGCAATGAGGGAAAAATACATTTAATTTTAGAGTGGCAAGAGTGGATTTGCTAATGAAAACGTGAGAAGGACTTGGGCTGAACGTCCTGGAGTTGCATAACCTTCTCCCATGCACAGGAGCCAATGGCTTACCTGTGCTCCACCAGTTTAACCAACACTCAGGTCTGTGGAGTAAAGGGACTCTTATAGGAGCCACTACCCTTTCCTCCTGCCAGTCCAGGAAACAAAAAATCAAAACAGCGATGGTTATGTTCTCTCGTTAAATATGGTCTGTTCCTCAAGTGAGAAGAGTCCTTTCACTGAAAACATTAGCAAGCCATCTGAAGATGCTAAGGTATCTCATATTGTCTGGCAAATATTCCAAACAGCATTCCAGTCCGGATGCAATAGCAGTGCAAAAATTCATTGGTATTGCATTAGAAAGATGGAATAATGGGTTATCATTTTGATAATACGGAGTATTATCTGATCTGTAAAATGTTTGAATTCAAGACTGGATTATAGGGCATTTTATCCTTATGAAGCTATCACCTTCCATCGTATATATCATTCACACTTCATGGCTTCAAGTCACAACATGTGATGCCAGGAAAGTGAAAGTGTCATGGAGTTTGTGATAGGTAAAATCCAGTTATAAAAAATATATATAAAAGTACTATCTGTATTAAGAAAGAACTACCTAATAACTGGGCATGTTTGTCTAGATAAAGTCTTTTGGGTTCAGGCACTTTTTTGCCTTATTTCTCTCTCTCTCTCACACACACACACTAGCTATCTCTCTTGCTCTCTTGCCACTGTGACTTTTGCAGCAACTATAGTGACTAATACATATCTGAAAGATAAAAGGTTTTCAAAAGTCCTTCACATTTTGAGGCAAATGTTTGAAACAGAAAGCTGCAATTCTTGACATAAACTATTCCTTTCTCTCAATATATATTCAAGGTACTTGAGAGAAGCCAGTAAAATTTAAAATAGGAGACAGGTGTATTGCCGTTCAAAACTTCATTTTGAACAACAAAATACATCAGATGGCATACTAGCTGAAAAAATGACAAATAAAATACAGCAAACAACTGTTTTACTTGTTACCAAAAGATTATAGTGTAAAAGAACCAGAATTTAAAATCATAAAACCTGAAAGGACTGATGCAGAAAAACATATTTAAGAGAGCTCCTGGTACAGCAATCATGCCTACTTACAGGATAGATTTAGTCTGCAAAAACCTCAATAAAAATATATTTATAACAAAAAGCATTAGAATGCAGTGTATGATGCAATGGACTCATAAAACAGCATCATAAGTCAATCTAATATGGAAGTCATTGGGATGATTAAGTTACACAGATATAATCATTCACACACACACAACATTTGATAGGGCACACATGAAGAAGAGCATTTCACTCCTCATGCAGTGCAACATCTCTGTTTTGATTTTATTGTCAGTCTTTAGATATTCTGTGCTTTAAGGCATGGACTATGAAGGCAAGTGATCAAAGCTAAGGGAATTAAAGCTGTAATTTTTATTTTTAAAAACAGTTTCCAGTGATTATCATTCTTGAAAATGCAACCTGAAAACAACCTGAAAAAACACAAAATATGATACCTGAACACTTGTCATCTGTTATACAGTGGGCAACAAGTCTGTTCAATAATACGGCAGAATAATATATCTAATAGGTTTCTCTGTTAGTCTGCAAGTGCCTTTATGTTTGACTTGTTTTAGCTTAGTGTAAGTACAGCACAGGTTACAGGATCTTGCTGTGCACTGAAGGGTTAAGCAGCCGACCTCTCCAAACGCAGACTGTTCTAGAAACAGCATCAGTATGCCGTTTAGTAGCTGACATGAGAGGGGGAAGCAGCTTGACTTCTCTGTCATTACCAGCCAGTTGTTTTTTTTTCACCAGGAGCCAAATATCAAAACATCTAAAACCCTGGCTCCGTGGAGTAAACAAGCTTGTCTATTTTTTTCTGTCTTTTCTGACAATTTTTATCAGAGCAGTTGAGTCAAAGAGGCTACCGGTGTGTAAAAGCTGCTATGGGGGACAGCATGCCTATGCAACATGTGAATGCACACACACACACCCCCCCACACCATAAAGTAGCCACACAAACATTATTCAGAAGATAGAGGTTTTTAGAGGTGGTTACAAACAGACCAAGAGAAAAACCTGTGTTAGCATAAACTCGTTTGGTAACAGCTAGGGGACCAGTTGCCAAATGTGGGTGTCTAAACATGCAAGATATTTTGGCACTGGCCCATACTCAGGTTCTGAAGAGCCGATGTCTGGACTCGGAGCCACCCACGTTGGAAAATTCTATGAAATGGCCAACCTTTCCAATCTGAAGGAGTTTAAAGTCAGGCATCTAAGTAATTGCCTGCTCTTGGCAGTGAGAAGCACCTACAAGTCCAGTTCAAATCAGTTAGTTGCAAGTCTTAGCCCAAGAGGCCAAGAAGCAATTACAGGTTTCCCTCGCTTTATGTTGTATATGGATTCCTTGAAAATGGTGCATAACTCCAATTTGCACAAAGGGAACCTAATTTACAATGTCACACATACGGATACGTTCCAAGACCTCGACTGTACTGACCCCCAGGCCCACTTCTACCACTTTTACAAGACAACGTTGGTACTCACCAACAGCAGACGGTACACACAAGCACAGGGCACCATCATAACGGGGATGGCAACTACAGAAACATTTGTTAAAGGTAATAAGTGAGGAGCACAGGTGCACACAGGAGACTACATTTTGGTGCGCATCACTCCCACAATGCTCCACAAAAAGCAGCTGTCTGCAGGCTTCCACCACACTGACTCTGCACGAGTGAATTTACCTCGCATATAACAAATTTTTGGTATAAAAAGGGCCATTGTATAAAAGCGAATTTGCACATACAGAACCCACATAAAGCGAGGGAAACCTGTACTACCAATCCGAAAAGCAGAACACTTGTTTAGGAGCCTGACTTTAGGTCTATTGGTTTGAAATACTAGTCAGACTGGAATCAGGTGCCCATGAAAAGCCTGGTTCTAGAACAAATGTGGACATGGCCCTCTGTGTACATAAATGTGGGTGCCTTATCATCACTTATTATAGATATAACCATTTAATAAGTTTATTTACATACACTATTGTTAAGTTCCTTAACTTGGAAGAACTGTGATGCCCCAAATGAAAGCCTCATATATTGCAAGTAGGATATCATGACTGTAAATCAGATAGATATGACACATATTTTTCCTAACCTGAATTGGAGGAATTTCTGATAACTTAGAGATCAAATTTAAGCACACAGCTTTATTTTTGTAAAAGAATAACTATAACAAAATTATAAATTTGAATACAATAAAAATATTAATTTTACAGATTAAATTAGCTGTCAAGAACAAATCTGGATATTTGAAGTATAATTTCAACCCACATAAAATGACGTATAAAGACACATAAGTAGTGCAAAATGCATATCAAAAATAAATGAAAAATCTTCTCTTATATCACAACACAACTCACGACTGCAGCACAGTGCACCAACATTTTAACACTTGTATAAAATGGGTAACCCAAGGCACAGTATAATTACAACATTTCTTTGAAACCATCAAAAAAACTGACAACATCTCTGTCTTACAAACTGCAAAGAACTCTAGCCTTGTTTGTGATGAGATGTATGACAAGAATTGACCTTTTAAATCAAAAAGCTGAAGGCCACAGTAACAACCAAGACTGCATTATACAAATAAATGTATGTTCACGTCTTCCACAATACATTTAAGTGATGATGATAGCTATTGCACTCAGCATTGTTAAATAGGCTGTAAAGTACTTAGCTTATAAAATGAACTCTTGAGTTGCATGAAATTAGACAGCTCTCTTCTTATGGGCAGCCTAATAAAAAATCTGGTTTGAGGAAGCTGAATATTCCTATAACATATATGACATCACATTTTTTTTTAAAAAAAGTGTGCTGACTTCATTGACCTGTTAGACCTATATTGTATGTACCATCATCACAAATGGAGGGGAGGAGGTTCTGTGCAATCTCAGCCTGAGAGGAAGGCAGCGTCAGTCCAAGCTATATTCTCACCACCAAATCTCTGGGTCGTTTGTGGGAGAGCTAATGCTTACTTATCCATTTTCTTCCTCTAAAAGTTGGAATTCCCTCCCATCAGGTTTCTAGATTAGGAAGCTTAGGAGCTACAGTCCCACTGAAATTTGAGAGGCAGGGATAGAAAGCAAAATCCAGGACCCAAGTTCTTTGAAGGTCTTTGGTGATCTGCTAGATTAGGACATGAAACCTAGGGCCCAACTACCTGTCCTGGCAGAGAAATTTAGGGAAACTTTGGAGTTCAAACTCTTCTTTGTACCTCTAGACGAGTGACTTTCAAACTGTGCCCAGTGGAGCCGTGGGGTTCTCCACAGTAGGTCAGCAGAGGTTCTGCAAAGAGACTGGGGTAATAGTAGAGCAGACCGAGGGTGGTGCACTGCCATTGCCACACACGGGCACCTGGTTCTGTGTCAATCTTTAGGATAGGGGTAGAGCTTCAGAAGCAGAAGTGGCATGAAAGGCCTCTGTGACTTTAAGTAGTTTGAAAACCACTGCTCTAGAGGTATGGCTAGGCTAACAGGTGAACTGGTGAATATGTGAACTAAAACTATTATTTGTTCAATTTAAAAAGTCTTTATTCATTATAAAAATCAATTTTCCTACTCTTTTGAGATTAGGCATCACTGTTTAGCTCAAAGTTACAAGTTCACAAGCAGTTAGTAGACTTAAGACATTAAGAGCCCTTGTCATACCTATGCTCAGTACTAATTAGAAATAGATACGTTTATATGACCTTGAAGCTTTATGTGTAAGTATGTTTGGCACAGATTAAATTGAATGCATTAACTGCATGTATCAAAATTCACAGTGATATAAAACATTCAGTGGTTTGTGAGATGTCCTTGAAGGGTATTTTTACCTCCATCTTTTTGTTTAGGTTGCTATGGGGAACAGAACATATAGTAATAGTCCTTTAAAAACTAACTGCCAGCAGGTGTATTAATTCAGACCATATAATAATAACAACGTTTCATTCCTTTGTATACCTATTCTATGTAGAAAACTTTAAAGTAAAGGTATAGGATTAAGTCTACCATTTTATGCATCATAGCAAATGAAAAAATCATCCTAATGGTGAAAACCAACCACACCATTTTTGGGAACTTTAAGCAACTGTCCTTGATCCTTTTATTACATGATATGAACTATGAATATATTGATTTCCAAAATCAAAATGATTGCACTTTTTAAGTCTTCCACCTTCATTTTTGTATTGTGCAAAATCAAAATGGCATAATTTAGCATATTGAAGCCCACAGAAATCATTTTAAAATATAACATTTTGAAGCTGCAGCCTAAATCTTTGCAAACACTTTCTGATATTGCATTATTTCTCTCGGTGGTTGTCAAAACAAAGGATGGATGGGAGTGGGGTGGAGTCTGGGGGCAGGAGTCTCTCCATGACTTTGATTCCACCTCTGAATTGGATGTGAAGTGCTGTGGTAAGAGAAAATATTATTTGGCTCTTACTGCATACAGGAAAGTGTATAATTAGATCAGGTATCATACCTTGGAATAAAAACCCTACAAAGAACTGTATAATTAATTTAAGAATTTAAGCAGCAGATATTCCAATTCTCATTCTGCTTCTCATAATTAACCCCTTTTTCTATATAACTTGAAATTAACTGCTTTTCAGTTTTTTCCTGTCTATCTGTAGATATGGGCATTGACCACTACATTTTTCTATTCAGAATTGCTGTTACTGTACTATTATAACTAGCCTTCTTTAAAAAAATAAACCTTTCTGGTTTTCATTGTTGTGTCAGTTGTTCTAATGATTGGAATTTTATCCTCCTAGGATTAAACCATTAAGTCACCATGATTTTATAAGGTCTAAGAGTTGCCTTTGCATATACGAAAGATAGCAATAAACTGCCAAAGAAGGATAAGATTTCCATTATGACTGCTATTGAAAAAGAAAAAAGTCTGTGCTGGAATAAACCATAGAGAAGCACAAAGAGTCCTTGATTTTTGGAATAAGAATTTCCCAACGCATGTTTATGCCAAGGTAAATTTCATTAGACTTTTAAACATTTTACAGCCTTAACTTCATAAAAATTGTAAAATGATTTATCTATTGCAAATGCAGTATACAATTAAAATCCTAAGCCCAGGTGAGTGAGGCAGTATATTTTGTTTTGGTCCAATTAACTTGATTTAAAAAAACTGAATATTTGGATCACAAATATTTGGAGGGGGTTCTGCCCAGCTGTACACTGTCACGATACCAATATTGTCATGACTGAAGCCTCCAATTATATTATGGGTGAGTGGAGACAAATATAATGTGAAAGGAAACTAAAATTCCCATTTTTAGGACTGAATTTTGTAAACATGGAAAAAAGAAGCTATTTCAGCTTGTGTCCTACAGACTGTTTATGCTTTTTCAATGCTAAGTGTACTGCTTCCAGCAAGGCTGGAAAGACAAGTAGTGTTTTCAAATTGATTCAATATCCTTTTTTCTTTTAATTGGGTGGTTTGGTCCCCTGACAGTTATGGCTGTAATACTTTGTTGCTGTGTTTTTGTTATTGAAGGTGGGGACCAGTTAATTAAGATATGACTAGACAAAAAAACAGTAAATACAAGATATGGAACAAATTATAACCCAAATCCCACAACCCCATGACTGGTTCAAGGAAAGATGAGCCTCACCAGAGCTAATAGAAAATAGAAAAAAACAAAAAACAGTTACACAATACAATATTGACACTGGACTGAAATATTAAACCAAAATGACTCTACAGCCTTTGAAGAAACATTATGCCAAACATCTTAACCATTGACTTATATATTATGATGCTACATCAGGCTCACTACATAGGTAAGGTTCCCTGAATATCTACTGCCATTTATTTAAGCAAAATAAACAGTGTACTGTATTATGCAGTATTGTCTTGTATTCCACAAAATGCTGGCATGATTTCCTGCTAGTGGGGCAACAATGGCTTCTTCATATCCCTGCACTGCTCATCTATTTATCTGCATATTCTCTGTATAGAAATATTTTAATACAATTATGAACCTTCTGAACTCACTCTGACATGCAAATAAACACAAAAATAAACAAGCTTACTTTTAAAATACCTTCCACAGAACTCTGAACTAATAAAAATATTGAACTTCAAGTTTTTCTATGCTGGAAATCTATGAATCACCACTCATGAAGTGAGAATGGTTGAGAAAAAAAACAAAATATCATTCAAATGACCTCAAGCAATTTTTTATAATTGCCCATTCCTGTTTTAATGCATATCTTCACCTCCTCTTTTCCAGACTACCTTTTAATATTTTCTTAAACCCAAAAGGTACTGGAATAAAAGTCATATGACTTTAAGGGCACTTTTAAATGCGCTCTGGGGGTGGGGCAGCAGCGCTTTAATTCAAGTGGCTCTTAGATTAATTACAATTCTACAGGGTCTCGTGTATTAGCATTCCTGCACTTAAAAATGTTGATGGGGGTGCTTGAACTAAAATTTGTTCAATGAGGTTTAGTTCAAGTGCGCCCGCCACTATTTTTAAGCACGGGAACACTGGTACACAAGACACAGAGGGCTGCTGGAGCATAGTAATTCAATTAATTGAGTCTGTTCCAATGTGCTGTAATTATAATGCATCAGAGCAGCCTCTGCACTCGTGTACAGGAACCCTAAGTTTCTTGTTTCATGACAACACAGGCACAGAAGTCAGTCAAACTGCTCAAAAACAAAACAACAAATGTGATCTGCTGGGGATAACTAAGGAATGACAATGCTCATACTTTATACACATTCAGTCACAGGACTCCTTACCAAGGATATCATTTTATGCCAATGTGACACAGCCTCTTGTAATAGTGCCCCTTGCCTACAGTGAGCTGGAATGAGATTAAGCTCATTTGAAATAGGTAGCTGAATTGTAGCTCCTATGGTCACTACCAACCCAAGATTGATTGGAGCTGACAACACAGACACAATAATTTCTGTAATCCATTAGTAGGCTCCTGAGCCATCAAACTCATTTGAATATCCTTATAACCACAAGAGTTCTAGTAGAATACATTATATACTCACCAAGCCTCATGTTCATTTATACCTTTTAAAGTAACCAATAGTCCCATATCAAATCATCACTTTGCTCCCTCTCTCCAGCTGTCCCATCATCTTGTTAATGAAAATGCAAACTACTTATCACTTCCCAGTGCATATGTTGCTGCAGATGGAAGGCTTTCTACCCAAACTGGGGCTGAGCTTGCTTCTATCATGTAGATAAGAGACTTTTCTGGATTTAGAGCCTTTTGTCTAGATAAGTTCCATGTGCCAGAAAACATCTCCCTCAGGTGAAAGCACGGTTTTCAACAATGTTTCAAATACAGGTGCTGTCTTCATTGCTATGGTTAATAGCCAACAGCTTACAGATGGGAAGATTGAAAATGAAGTTGATGAATACATCTAAGTATCCTTCTTCATATGTATAGTAAACTACTTACACATTTTTAATGTCACTGATATTTAATAATACCTCTGGGTGCATTTTGAGAGGGTGGCCTTGAACATCCATAATCCTGGACTAATATATGTTAGTGTTATACATGCTATTTAAGAGAAGAGTTTATGGTTCCTTAACACTAAAATGATTGTAAACTGTTGAAATGGATGAGATCACTGCTTTTTCCTTCCAAGTATCATGATCTTACAAGGTTAGATTACATGAGGGAAAAAAATAATTCCAAAGTACACTGGACCAATTTATTTTGAAGTACATATCTAATAAAAACCATGCAGCTAGCTACATCTTTAACAACAGAGCAGCTCCTACAAAAGCAACAATAACCATTAAAATTAAAATTAATACATTATAAACTGAATTACAGTCACTTTGAGCTCATTTGCATGATCAGTAGAATGGGGAGTAAATGGAGAGATCCTAATTGTTTGAAAGAGAGAAAAAGGAAAGGTCAATGTTCTGACCCACAATTTAGGAAATTATTCCATTCCTAAGGTAATCAGCCTGTCATCCAAATAATTCCCTACTCACTCATTACAGGAAACTATAATACAAGCCAAGTTGCCTGTCTAAAGTTGCTATGGCATTTAGATATACAACAATTTGGCCCATGACCTTCAGTAGTTAAGTTCCCAAGTCTTTGAGAGTGCAAGTTTTTCTCATAGACATTTTTTCCCCAAGAACACTTCTCAATCTCTCATTTGGAGACTAAATAGCAGTGAGTATGCATAATGGAAAAGGACCTCCCATTCCTAACCCCCCTTCTCCACCTATCTCTAAAAGTCTTATAGTGCAACAGAAATGAGGTATCAAATTATCTTCACCACATTGAATAAAAAACATCTGGTAATGAAAAAAAATAAAATGTGTATTTTATTTATTCAACTTTGGAGGAGGTTAGAAGTTTCATAACATCTGGGAAGGAAACGCCTAATTCCTCACATTTGTTTCTTTCCATGATTCATGTTAAAAATGCCAGTGCTTCAAACAAACACAATTTAAGGATGACAAGAACACAAAGGTTAAATGGTGTATATACATGTCAACTACTATATATTCAGCATGACAGGTAAACAAAGATGACATACACATCTACATGTTACCTATGATACCAGTGAATTTTATCTTTGGGTACTCTCAGCTCAGCTCAGTGCACATATTATTGCTAGTAATAATACACTTAAGGTGTAAAACTTTTACAGTTATAAAATATTCTAATGCCTTCTAGATACTGATAAACTAGATAAAAATATTTGCCAAAGACGCTTAAAGAAGCCTAATTTAGAAAACATAATTGATTCAAAAACAGTTAAGTGATCTTTGCTATTTATTCTTTTTTTTTTTAGTCCAATCCACTACACAATTCATGAAAATTTCATTTGGACTTGTCTTTTCTTAAAAAAAGAGAAGAATAACAATGTCATTAAAACATTTAAATAACCCTCTTACAAGCAAATTCTTATCCTGAGACTGACTGAGCCATATTTTGTCACACAGCATATAATACCATTTACAAATCAGACAAATGGATAGTCATAATATAAAATAAAATTCACAATGCTGGACCATGAAAAGAGGCAAGAGAGAGGTCAGGAGTTAAAAGGCTGAAGGAACATGGATCCATGTCATTTTGCTGCAAGCAGAATGGAGAACTAATTGCTTCTAAAGTGGCTGTACCTAGTAAAAATTGTTGGACAAGTGCTGAGTGCCTGGTAAAGCTAATCACTTACCCATGGTTGTTCAAAGCTATAGGTACGTCTCCGGTCTTCTACATCCTCATCTTGCTTTGCTTGCTGAAATTCTTGCCTCAGACGCTGTATCCGGTCATGATTGTTAGGAGTTGATCTGTTGCTTAAAGAAGGAGGAGGGATATGATGAATATAGTTCAGAATTATAAACACTGAAATCTGGCTGGTAGGAAAATAATAGTTTATTGTGAAGTGAGACTACTTTAGAAGAACTGAAAGATGTATTCCAAGTACTAAATAAAATGTTCTTCAACTTGTTCTTCTGATTAATGCTGTTTGTAGTTTTCTAACAGAAATTTCAGAGTGAGAATATGACTAATAAAGTCATTAAAAAAAATCTAAACTCACTACACCATACCAATGCCTTTACAGTAAACAACAGCATATGAAAATGGAGGAAAGAATACATTACACAATGCTTAGACTTAAGATTTTAATTTAAAAATCAGGAATGCTGTCAAAATAACCTCTAATGTTTAATAAACATTTAATCTTGTGTTATGCTGTCGGATCTTCATTCGCATCAAATTCATTAATGATGTTTAGAGACCTTGTCTATAGACAATTTGATTATTTCTCCACAATCAATGAGACCCTGTCATCCTTTAATTCTGTTTTTTAACAAGTCTTTTAAACTAATCTGATACCATTAAAAGGCTCACTGGCATGTAAAATGCAATCCATATATTCAAGAACACATTCACATCAGAAAGGCTTGCAGCTGGTTCACATTCTGTAAACGCCAGTATTCTACGGAAGACTGAATGCTTTCATTTTAGCTAAATAAAATCACAATGTGGAGTGTCCAAGTATTCACAATCATAAATGCTCCATGTCTATCACAGCTAGATATTCCTTTTTCCACCTTTTTTTTCCAGTCGGGCTGCTCCAAGCTCTCCCTACCAACTCCTGGAAGATTTAAAAAATTTCAACATAGGAACTATAAAAAGCCTGACAAAAATATTTATAACAAGACAAAGCAAAAACATTTCTTTCTTCTTTTTTTATCTCTTATTTCACCCTTCCTAAGCCCTCTCTTTCATGCTTTAACTTAGCAGAGTGAAGAACGTGCAGATATTACACTTTTTAAGGAGAAACACAGAAGAGAGACAGTGGAGGATAATTCCACAGCTCTGTACACTTTGAGACTGTACGTGGAAAAAACACGGTGGGTACATCTACATATGCGCTTTACTGCAGAGCTGACTAGTTAATTTTGCAGTAAAGTGTCACCATCTATACATGCCCCTGTACTACAGCACAGTAAGTTGATTAACTCCACTGTAAGACAGTACTGTCTAGGACAAGTACTACCCTACAGTGGGGTAGTTGTGCTAAAATGCACTTGTAGATGGTGACAAGAGCTGACTAGGGCACTAGGGTGCTACACTGCAGGGGTTGCCCGCCAGTTAGCCCCACACTGTAGCATCCTTGTGCCCAGCCAGCCCCTCTGCAGCATGCTGAGTCAACGTGGAGCAGCCCTGGGCTGGCAGGTGCCCCCAGGTTTCCTTAAGATGGGGCTGCTCTGCCCTGGCTCAATATGGTGAAGTTCTGAGTGCATGTATAAATGCTGCCGGAGTTTATTGCTACATGCTAATTGCATGTGTAGTTTGCACCCAATAAATGTCAAATCAACCCCTCATATAGAAAAAGATAGGATATTCTGAGGTCCCATATATAGCGTTTCTCCAGTTCTAATACCAAGGTTGAGAAGGGCACGAAGCCTGTGGAGTCCTGAGATTGTCACAGAGTAATATTGGCTAAAACTGTTCACAAATTCAATAAAACTTCACAACCAGTTTCACTCCCTGTGAAACCCAGTTTTCAGTGAATTCATTCTTAGTTGAAAAACCTTGTCCAGTCACCATAAAGTCACCATCTTGTTCCCTCTCTGGTGGTCCCCGTGCACTTTGTCTTTTGTAATAAGTACAGCCCCATTTACCAACAACATGTTTTTAAAAGCAGTTTTTTGATTTTCAGAACCAGATGTTGTCACTGTAACAAGTAAACCATGCAATAAAGGAATCAAAATATGTAAAATATGTAATAGAAACTACATATGGACCTACTCACATGTGTTTAATTATGAGCGTTTAAGAGATATAAAAATACCTGTTTGTGTGCCTTGGCATTTAGTTGTGATATAGATTAGCAAAAAGATTGAGATAAACCCTTTGATGTTCTCAATATGATCAGTGAAGATGAGGGGCCCATCAATCAGGGGTTAAGGTTAATTCTAAACTCAGAAGAGATAAAGTAAGACAGCTACTGAAGAAGCTGAAGGATTAACTGACAGGGGCACAGTAGGATAGGGGACATGACAATGAAGAGCCAACTGTTTAATGGAAAAGAGCAGCACTACCATAAAGTACCTTGTGCTAAGGTGCTAGTGTAACAAGTTAAAACAGCGTCTGTAGATTCAGTGAAACAGATGAATTTTCTTGGCTACAGAAACGTAGTCTTGGGTTATTGTAGTGTTGAATACCCTACAGATCAAACTATGCATTATCTTCATTAAGAATGCTTAGGAGGTTAATAAACTGTCACTAAGATGAGACATTGTGGCAAAAGACAAGGAGGACCCTAAGATTTATTAGTATCTTTACCCACAACGCTAAAGAAAACGATCTTGTTCTTAATGACAAAGCTGACTTAAGTATTCAAAATTTGTTAATGGGTTTGATAATGCCAGAAAAGATAAACTGCCTACAGTTCAAAAACCAAGGCACACAACCTAAATTGAAAAGAGGAGGAGAGGAAGAGGGAAAGAGAAAAGAAAATGATAGAGCTAGTTTACCAAACATGAGATGAAGGAGTAAAAGGTAAGCCCACTTCAGTCTCAAAGAACTATCTATACTCAACATGCTTTGTATGCAAACAGTTACAAAGATAAAATGAGATCAAATGGGCAATATTCTTAAAAAAAAAGCACAAAATGATAATTTCTGAGAGAGAATGGAGGAATATTAGAATAAATCTGGGGCATGTATTTGAGTTAATTTTAAGAGGGCCAGTTTATTTGAGGACTTAAGGTATAGTGCATGCTGCTTCTCTCTCCTTTCTTTCAGTTATTTTAATTCTCAACTCTGTGCTCTCATACTTATTTGAATCACACTATTGTCTGCTCTTTGCCCACCATATCAACTCATAGCAGGACAGGGACATATAGAAATTAGGACTTCTCATTCACATGCACTATACTTGCATTAAGAGTTTTGCTTTCAAACATACACAATATCTTAAGTAAACTCACTCCAAACCATACAAACTACTGGTCAGAAGGAAAACAGTTATCTTGAAACCCAACCAATGTTTATTTGAAAGTTAACTTTTAGGCTCATTACAAAATATTTCAGAAACACTGGAGTGGGACAGCTTTCTGTTATAACCAATTTTTTCCTAGTTTATGCTTTTCTGACTAGAAAAACCTGTCACCCAACTCCTATTTATTTCAAGTGAGGATGCTTGCAGCCTTGTAGAAGAAACCAGCAGTTCACAGGATCAGGTGCTGGTGTGAACTTAGCTCTTGTGAAGACAAATTATATTTTCCATCCCCCCGCTCCAATTACTGACTGCTGTTGAAGAAAAACAAACGAAAAGCTTTTAGGGCCAAACTCTGCCCTGGTACAAGCAGGCACAGTTCCATTGTCTATGGTGGAATTGGGCCTGCTTACACCACCTTTGCATTTGGCCTATAACTGTCTTGCAACTACAGATGGTACATTTACCAATCAGCTATTTCATGAATGCTACATAAAACGCACACCCACCAGCAAGAGTGAAAAAAATGCAACTGTAAGCAATGCTCAGACAGGCCAGCCCTGTCACATGGTTTCAGTAAAGCAGTCACAGCAATGACCATAAGAGTCTCAGATCATTAAGCAATGTCTTCCTGTGATGTCATGCATTGATGTACAGAGTTGTAATCCTTTCAAAATGGACAGATTTTTCAGTGTGATATAGTGGATACAAACAAGCTACTGAACAGGAATGACTAAAGCTTTGGAAAAATGTACTGGCTTGAAAAAAGATGGGAAAGGAGTCCTAGGAACATCACTGGGGAGTAACAGCATGGCTAGAATAGACAAAAGGTTAGTAAACAATGTTCTTTGCACCTTGAAATCTTTAGACAGACTGGAACAGCCACAAAATCTCCCCGTATCCACAGGTAGAAGCAAGCAGAAACAATGGATGTTCTTGTAAATTTTAAATATTACCTCATTGACTATTAAAGGTGCGCTTGCTCTTGTAACAACGCATTAGCCTGTAATGTGCTAGCTTGCCAAAGTTCAGAACTCACTGACTATGTATTAAATAGGACTTCCCTTCATTGCTTGGGAAGGATGAAAAAGAAGCTCAGGGTGCAGAGCAGCGATAATCCACTGGAAAAGCTTCTGCTAAATTTAATGGAACTTGAGTGCTTTCTCTTCCAACAGTGCTTACTTGACGCAGATGGGTTTGTCAGACTCCGATCACTCACACAGGTGGATGAGCAAAGCCTGTCAAGTTGTTGCAAAAAGATGTGGGCATACAGTAAAATGCTGTGAGAAACATCCCATCTTTCATGCAAAGTCCTAACAAACCAATTTGTTCACTATTCTACAAGTTTTAAGGAACTTTGTAACAGCAGAGCTAGGGAAATAATTTATGCATAACCCAGTGTAAGTGATCAGAAACTGGTTTAAACCTGTAACAGAACAGAAGCTCAACGCACCTAGACCATTTTCAAAATGGCCAAAACTGGGTTAACATAAACCTGGTTAGATGTAGTATCAAGACTTAACTGATTTAGGTCAAAATAGTTCATGGAACTTCTGTCCCAGATCCTTTCCCAGTTCAAGTTAAATCACAGTCCCCCGGCATCCCAGGATACTTTGCAGCCCTAGGCTCTGCTTTCTGATCCAGTGGAGCAGGGATGCCCTGCCCCTCTGCTCCACAGCCTGCTTCTTGCCTGTGTCCATCAGCCCACAGGAGGGAAGGCGGAGGAAGGGAAACAGATGCTCAGATCCTGCTAGTCAGGGTCTACACAGCACATGGGGGAGGGAAAGCCCCTGAGGTGGAGGATTTTCAACCCTTGGCAGCCCTCCCGTCTGCCAGGGGCAGCTCAGGGAGCCGATCCCCTACCTTCCCCTTCACTGTAAAGCTTTTTGCCTTAGCTGCTGCCACAGGACGGAGAGGGAAGGAGTGCTCAAGACTGCCCAAGGGTGTGGGCACACCAGGGAGACCCCACCTCAGGTCCCCTAGCCAGGGGGCACAGCCCTAGGGAGCCAGGGGAATTTCCCCTGTCTCCTTTCCCAGCTGCTGATTGCTTCAGTTGCTGCCACAGGAGGGAGGGAGAAGTCATCCTCCAGGCTGGGTGTCTGCCTCTGCAGGCCAGCAAGGGGACACCAGGGAGCCCCCACCTTGGGTGGCTTCCCTCCCAACCCCAGCCAGGTTTCCCCAGCCTGGGGCAACCCCAAGGAGCTGTGGGTAATTCTTCCCAACCCCACAGTCGCTTGCTTCAGTCACTACTGTCCCTGGGGCAGCCTCAAGGAGCAGACGAAATTCTCCTGCCCCTCTGCAGCTAGTTTTGCCTCAGCTGCTGCCAGCGCAAGGCAAACCAGTTGTGGGAGAGCAAGAGAACTTCCCTTTGCTCCCTGAGGCTGCCCTAAGCTAGCTGTGAGACTCAAAGGGCTGAAGGAAGCAACTGTGGGGTTGGGGAAAGGGAAGATTTCCCCTCATCTCCTTGGTGCTGCCCCAGGCACAGGTGGGAGGAAGCCCCCCAGGTGGGGTTCCCTGGTGTCCCCATGTTGGTCTGCATGGGTAGGCACCCAGCCCGGAGGACTTCTTCTCCCGCCCTCCCAAGACAGTAGCTGAATCAATCAGCAGCTGGAAAGGTGTGTGTGTGGGGGGGGAATTCCCCTCAGCGCCCCCAAGGTGGGCCAGCACCTGGACAGGGGTTCCCCAGCCCCCTGTGAGGGGACAGCACAGTGCTGGGAGCATGTACTGGGGAGCCACTTGGAGCTGGCCCCACTTGGCTGGGCTGGCAATGGCTAGCAGGCTGGGAGAAGTGCCTACTGGCCTGGGTCGGTGCAGGCCTCCCTTGCTTTTCTCAACTGAAAACTGAACTTCAATTCAGTTGATTACTGGTTCAACCTGCAAAACTTAGAGGAAGCTGAGTAGATTGAATCAATTCTGCTTTGTGGTTTTTGACTGTCTGTACTTAACCCAAATGGTTAATGGTTAATAACTGATTAGTAAGCAAGGCAGTTAGTGTCTCTCATGCCAGCAACTTAGTGATGCATATGGCTGACTCCTTATAATCTAGCTTTTCTTCTATTTGACTTTAGACTAACATGGCTAAATACATCTTCCAAAAACCTTTTCAGTATGCATGTTTTTCTGTAGTGTGGACTCTCCAAATCAGTTTGCAACCAGCTGTATTTTATATTACACTATATATAGCAGGCCATTCAGAATGCAATACTCCACACATTGCAGGTGCTCCTTTGTGCAAGTTTCTTGTATATTGTGTCCCTGCCTGAGGTGCTATGAAATATATGTGCGTTTTCCCAAAATGCACCAGTGCAAACATAGATAAATAGCACATATGTAGATATGTAAATATAGCTAACATGGGACTGAGTTGTATAAAAGCATTGCTGCGTGGTCACAACTCAAACGTATTTATTGTCACATGGTCAGATGACTCTCTCTCAAGCTAGCTGAAAGCTCTGCAGCCACATATATAGCATAGACAGGAACTTAGAAAAGTTGATTTTTCTACTGCTCCTGTTTTCCTAAAGCTCCAAAGAATTTAAGAGGAATGGGGCTGGGGGAGGATGTTAAATAAGAAAATGTATCAATTACTAAACTGAAAATAAAAATAGCTCTTCTGCACAAGCTTCATTAAGTTTTATCAGCTAGCATCTTGGGGTTTTACACTCAAGCCACAGGTCATAAATTCACAGTAAATCTCACATATGTTCACCAAACACCTGAATTCAATTTCTCTTCCAGTTGTAAGAAACTGAATGTGTTGCTCAAATTAATTATGCATGCAAAGTTAGAAACCAACAAGGACAACTTCTTGCGTGCTGAAGGGTGAATCCTTTCTGCATTTTCTTTTACATCTCTCTTTCAATCTTAGCTGATTTCTATCCTAGATGAGGTTATAAAACCCCTCTCTCTGCCATTTCATATTTGCAAAAAGAATACAGAGAAAGATATCTTCTTTAAAGTCTGGATTTTTTTTTAATACAGCTTCAACTCAAGGAGCAGCTTAATATGACAAGCATGATCTTCTCACATTTTACCTGGGTCGCACATACAATGGCATGTTAATTTCCAGCAAAACAAAGCTTTAAAACCTAAGGGTGGGTGGGTGGGTGTGAGAGAAAGAAAGAGAGAGAGAGAGAGCGCGCAAGCACACACAATCAGCTAGTCAAGAAGTTTTATGTCATTTCCAGTTCACTTTCATAGTGTTAGTCACAATCTCTAATATGAAAAATATTATGAGGAAACATTATGCATATCCCAATGGGACGTCCTTCAGCTGATAAAAATTCACTTCCAGATTTTGACACTGTGATTTGTTGTCCATTTCACACCAATTTCAATGTAGTAAATGGTAACAAATTAAAAACATACAGCTCTATTCTCCAGGTTAAAAAGGTGGCCTTAAAAGCTGTTAATACTGCACTCACTTTTGATGCAATAGCTCTAGTCCTTCGGGTAATTTATGGCAGCTAGGGAGGGTCACTCCATGACAGCAGACGCTTCCAACTCTCAAGACTAGATTTCACTTCACATTTCTACACGGTCATTTTGCAGCAGGGTCAGTCAGCATTTTACAATCAGTGAAATCTGAGGAATGTACCCAAGACCCCTTTTATTGCTGCCATCACTGTTCCTTATTAGGTTCTCAGAGCTCAAATGAGAAAGGCAGAAATTTAGTTCTACTTTTCAGGGGAATTCTTCCACTAAAATGATGAACAAATATTTTAAGGGCCTTACCATATACATCTGAAAACAGGCACTCCACTCCCAGCTCTTTGGAAGTCTAAGCCCCTACTTTAGAGCTATCTATTTTTTCACAAATAATCCAAGCTGATTTCTAAGAACAAACAACTGATAAATCTGTTGTAGTCATGGCCATGAAGCAAGTCTGTTCTTCTGATAAAATAAAACAAGTAAATATATGTATTTGGATAGTGAAAGAAAATGTAGCACAACTGAACCAGTTTCATTGCTTATCAAAAGGAAGAGACAGATACACCCAGAGCAAGATTTAGAAAATGAAAACTAAAAGAAAAATAAGGGTGATGTGTGAATGGGACAGAGGGAAGTTTGGTCTTCTTGACCCCAAGTAAAGTATAAGTGTATATGTTAGAGTACAGGTGAGAGGCTGCCTGTCATCTTGAAAATATTTTCCCGCACCAACTTAGAAGGCAATGCACTACTGATAATAGCTCTAGCCCTTCCAGGATGTACACAATTAAGTGCACACACATGATTAATCCTCACAAGATGTTGTATGTAAAACCTTGTGTCCACTGGAAGTGTTTTGCTGCTGTAATTATACCAACAAAATTAACTGACAACTTCCTTCTAGTGGAAATGCAAGCATTACTGTGCTTCTCTACTGAACCACTAGTTCACCTGCATTCACACTATTGTTTATACTAATGTGATTATTGCAGTGTGTGTGTGTGTGTGTGTGTGTG
>JAGPOW010000261.1:239551404-239570302 GCA_030014935.1 Caiman crocodilus
GTGTGTGTGTGTGTGTGTGTGTGTGCGCGCGCGCGCTAGCAGTGTAATTATGTATGCCGGACATCATCCTTGACTTTGAGGAACCAAAATATATAAAATCACACTGCTAGCTGACATAGCTGTATCAGAATAATTTTTAAGTGCAAAACTGGCCTAAGCTTTATCAGGATTGGATCTTAGGTATATAAAAAGAAACAATGTTCCTAGAACAAATGATTTTGATTACACTTTTGATTTTAAACTCACTAGCAAATTTCAACAAGAAATTTTAGTGCATGAAGAATAATCCTTCTATTTACATAGTAGAACTGAGTCCTTTAGTTCTGTTTCAATGTCAAGAAGCTTATTTTCTTTAAAAAGGTCAAGAGGAGATCTAGGTCATGCTTAACGAACTCGGAGAAATTACATTAGAGATTTGGAAAACATTTTTGAATTGTTTGTTTTTTCTCCTAACCACAGAAATGACCCATAAAAATCCTATCTGGGTGTTGTATGCTGAAAAAACCCCTAGAGTTAGTTCTCTCTCAACTATCATGCACATTTGCTTTGACGAAAAATGAAATCTTTACTTAAGAAAGAAAAGCAATAAAGTGACAATACCAAGGAATATGTCATTAGTAAAGAAGTAAAATAGTGAAGAAAAATAGCAAGGTAAGTTTCATTTAAAGACCAGAACCATTCAATGGGCTGACATATCATAGAATTTGCATGGTCATAACTGGGGTCCCAGAGTCCCTACCAATGTTTTATTAAATTACAGTATAAATATTTAAATTTTTTAACAGTGGGATTATTGCATTTCAAATCCCAAACTAATATTGTCATCAGTTTTACCTTCATGTTTGTTCTCTCTCTCTTCATAAAGGTAGATTAATTTCCAAATAGTGTAAAGCAAACAGTTTCTTACCAAACAAAACAAAAAAACATTTTAGATCTGGCTCCAGCTCCAGGAGTGTTCCGGGCCAGACCCAATTAAGGGGCATGATTCTATTTGCACTGAAATCCACAGACTTCACTGGGAACAGTTTTAGGCCAATGGCAGAAAGGAATCTTTTATACTCAGCTTCATCCTCAGACCTCAAATTTCTAAAGTACAGAGACAGCGAATCCAAGATTTTGTAGTGAATCACCTCTAAAAGTTACCCTGGTTTCCAGTTTTCATCAGTTATCTCATAAGAAGTGAAATACCTACTAGATTCGATCAGAAAGAACTGGAAATCAAAGCTAAGGGTAGTTTCTTGAATTGATTCCTAAATTAATTTCATGTGGTTGTTGCTGCCTTATGAAGCTGGTCTGTAAGATCTATATGCTGATTAGCAGAAAATCTAATTAAGAAAAAAACTTAAAAAAAATAATATACCAAAATGCAATTATATCTTGGCTAAAACATTTTATGGTTCTGATGTATTTATGAAAATAGGTTGCTATTACCACGTTGTATCCTTAACTGTAACCACATCTGTCTTCCACAATTGAAAACTAAAAACTGTCATTAAAGTTTCTCTAGAGACAATTACCTTCCAATGGAAATCAATTCTTAGATCAGACTGACAAAAACACTTCCACTTTAAATATCCAAAATTTATTGGACTATTTGTTTTTTATATTTGAAAACAGCTTCTGTAACTTCAAAACCCTAAACGTATGTACAGCCTATATGAGAACCAGTGATTTTACAACGGGTAGGAAACTTGGACTAAGAACAATGATAAACCATTTTTTTCCATCCTACATACATTACTTTCCTTTGCCTTTCTAACAAAACTTGATACTGACTTCAGCCCCCTGCATGTCTGTTTCCCTCACTGCAAAGATTGCTGCAGGAATGACATTTATCCAGAGCTATCCTAGGTCTTAGTAGCTGAAATTACACTAGCAACAAGATGCTTAGTCTGGAGAAAGATATGGGAAATCTAGGTTAAGTACAGACAGTCCAAAAGCCTAAGGCTGAATCAATTCAGTCTTCATAGGTTAGTCTAAGCTGTGTAGACTGAATCAAGAAGCAAGTGAACAGACATTCACCTTTGATTCCAGAAATGCAGTCACATGCCTGCAGTGGTCCAGACCAGAAGCCAGGGGGCACTGAAGCAGACAGCTTAGGACAAGGCTAGCTGGCAAGGTGGGGGAGGGGTGGGAGGGTTTGCAGAGGACATGCAAATCATCCTGGGATGCTGGGGGACTGTGAGTCAACTTGAATCTGGAGGCAATCTGGGACAGAAGTTCAATAAACCGAATTGACCTAAATCAATTATAGCTTGGACTACATCCATCCAGGTTTATCTCAAACAAGTTTCAGCCATTTTGAAAGTGCATTGGTTTATGTGCACTGAACTTCTCTTTTGTTACAGATTTGAACCAGTTTCTGAACACTGGTTCAAATCTGTAAGAAATTATACTAAGAACAGTTTGTGTGTAATTTCTGTCCCTAATCTGAAAGGGTTTATTGAATTCAGTGTCCCTTTCCAAAAGGAGACAGAAAGCCTGAGGTTTCATCATGAGGCCTGGTGGAAAATGCTACCAGATGAAAGTGGCAGCATTAGCAGTTTGATCATTAAGCAGAAAGCTAAAGTAGGAGTCAAGGTTAGTGTCTGCCTGTGACTCTTGGCCAAGTCACTTAACCTCTCTGTGCTTCACTCTACTTGACCGTAAAAGTGATAATGGCTTAGGAACCAGTGTAAATGCTGCGTAAGAGAAAAGGATTCATTTACTTAAATTATTGCCCTTTAAGTGGTTCTTTACAGAACTGTATGCTATGTCATATGGCTCTCCTGTATAGGAGACAAAATATAGTACAGCTACATCTACTGTAAGCTAAATATAGCAACACAACAGGTATTGTGGTTCTTTTGTTTTGTTAATTTGCTTTTCAACTTTAACATGATACTACAAATACCACTACACTGCAGGAATTTCTCAGTAGTATTTTTTTTTTTTTGCTCTGACCAGAAAGAAGTAAAAACATTATAAAAATACTACCAAGTGTGTCAGGTACCCTAAATTTAATGCTGGCACTAAAAAAAGATAAATTATAACCTTTCATTGATAGTTTCATGTTGTCTTTCTGATAGTCTCTTTCTGATGTTTTATTTTGACATCATAATGGTATCTCCAGGGATTTTGGATGACATTTTATTTTGACATCATGTTAAAAATATATCCACACTCATATCATTCCATTTTGTCATCATAATGTTACTTAAATTGGGTCTTTATGATATTGTTTTATTTTGACATGCCTTGTTAGGAGAATTTTCAACCCATTAAAGAGATTAAGTCAAATAGTAGACCTACTAAAAGAAAGTTTTAAACCTTCCACATAGCATTGTTGTTGTTGCTGTCAAAACCTGCATTTGATAAATATTTCAAAATATAATAGATGGTTTAGTTGTATGGTACAAATACTCATTTTATGCTAACTGTTACAGCATCCATCCCTAAGAGAATGAAAAAGTTTTTTGTTGTAGAGTTTGGTAATATGTATTAGAAATTTTAATTCCTTTTCAGAAACTTCAGGCAAGAGGCCCAACATCAAAAACATTGTTGCAAATCAAAACCACCTGTTGTTTTTGCAATGTCTAAACTGCATGCTTCGTGCTTCAATGCACGCTAACCAGAAAGGCTTTTTTGAATAGCATATAAATGATGACTTCACATTGCCATATATGCAGATTAGAAATTATTTTTTAAGAATATTAAAAGGATGAATTTCTGATTCATACGTTATGCTGAATGAAGAGTAGCATGAGCAGCATCAACAATGGTCTGAAAAAGGAGTGATTAAAATTAGGTCTGCAGGGTAGTTGTGGTGGCGGCAGCATTAATTGCTGTAACTCTTGGAACCATGGTGATTAGCACTACCACCACCTCCCCTCCTGCCACCAACTTTCTGGACCTGTGGAGAGCTCCATAGGCCAGCCTGCCTGTGGACTGGCTCTGTGCCATTCATCTGGCATGGACTGGCTCCATGCCACTCATCCAGCTCACATGGACAGATGAGTCAGGCACCACTGGTCTAAAACATAACACTGGATCAGGTACCCCCATTTGTGTAAATATACTTAGATTTACTGAATCCAGTGGAACTATGCCAGCTTATACTAGCAGAGTTTCTTTCAGGTTGGAACTAAGAAAAAAAAGTTTATATTTTCCACCACTATAAATACAAAATTAAAGAGCTATTTTGGCATAGGTGCACCAAATCTAACAGTTTTTACTTGACCTCTCTTTACTTGACTCATATTTACAGCATGGCCATTTGCAGCTTTAGCATTCAGCTGCTTCTGTTAAGCAGAAAGATAGATTTTCTGCATGGAGATACTATAAGATAGCTGCTGCTGCTTTTTCTTCCTTTTCCAGTGGGACAGAGAGGGGTACAGTGGTGTGGTCCCATTCCATTTTGATTCTTGCTTTACCCAGCAGCAGCAGTTGCATTTATATTCAGGTAGTGTTAAGGAAGTCAATTGACTCCATGGTTTATTATAGTCTACATGATTCTTGCTAATTGGTCTTCACAGACAATAACAACCCTCTCCTTTTGATGGTTCAATGTTTCATTAATAAAGCTATCCTTTATTCATTAGTTTTGCTCTGTTACCTATTCCTGGTCTCTCTTTTCCTATTTCACAGCCCTACAAACTGTTTATGGCTCTTTTCAAAATCCTAAATCCAGTGGAGATTCACTGAGTCCAATCTTTGCAACAGCTAGTTTCAGCTCTTGGCTGAGCAGCCAAGAGCTCCTGACAATTCAGCTATGCAAGTGTTAAAACTAGCTTTTGCCTGAGCAGGAAAGGGAGAGCAAGTGAAGCATAGTGAGTCGAAGATGATTGTCTTGCATGACTGTCTTATTTGGGGGTCTGAAGATGACTGAGGAAGCCAATCCAGGATTGACAGACTGTTTTAACTCAGACACGTTTCCATGCATGGTGGGTAGCTCTGGACTCTCGATTCAATCTGTGACACGCTGTTTCTGCCGCTCTTGTTTTTCTCTCTCCTTTTGTCATCAAAAGGTTTCAAAGTACTGAGATCCTTGCATCAGGCTCTTCCTCCATTTGGGGCAGTTCCAGGCAATAGTCTCCCATGAGTTGAGGTCAGTGTTACATTTTTTTCAAGTTAACCTTGAGGACATCCTTGAAGCACTTTCTCTGCCTTCCTCTTGAGTGTATGCCTAGACTGAGCTGAGAGAATAAAACTTGCTTTGGGAGTCTGGAGTTAGACATCCAGATGACATAACCAGCACAGTGAAGTTGAACCCTTCCAAGATTCATATTTCCAATCTGTACAACTAAATGGGTAAAGGATGGACAAAAGAACAGAATTATGTGGTACAGCCTTGGTCTCTATTAATTATCCTGTTGCCTTGAAAGAAATAATCCGGAGGCCAACTCTCCCATCATAATACTTTCCATGTCCACAGGAGTGGAATGTAATGGTACCCACTTGAGCATGCATCCATGGGTGTGGGAAGAGATGAAGGTAACATGCAACAGTGTAAGATATCCTTTTTTTGTGAGCACAGTTTCTCTTTTAAAATGGAAGTAGAAGGGAGCTAAAGGTCCTTAATTGCTAAGGTTTTGTCCAAACTAGCAGGCTTCTTCAGCAAGAAGTTCTACCAGAGGAACCAGCTACCACAGCCAAGCCTCTAGAGCACACACAGCTCCATTTGAAGCATCTGGCTCCATTTTATCAGCTGTGCTGGCAGGGATCAGCGTGCATCCTAGGGTAGCAACAACTGTTGGTGGAGCCACAGCAGCCAGCAGAAAGCACAAAATTGTCTACATGTAAAGCTGTCAAGTAGCAATCCTTTCAGTCAGAAAGGCAGTTACTTCACACCAGTGATAAATTTCTTTTGCCACAGGCAGTTGTGTATTTGGCAACACCAAGTTTTGATGTCAGAACTTGAATTTGGCCCACTAACTATCTAGTAAACCATGTCTAAGTTACAAAATAAAACAACAGTATACATTTTCATTTTAAGCAATACATGCAAATAAAATAAAAGCAACCTTCTTCCATGCTTCTAATTTAGGCTACAAACTTGCTCTGCCTAGTAGCAGTCCCCTCAAAATATGCTGTGAGTCTACAAAATAGGCTCTTCCCACATTACCCCCCTAGAAGGCTGCACAGCCCAAGAATCAACTGGGTCGAACTGACGATAGTTGTACTAATTAGCTCACCCTTGATGCCATGTGAATCTGGCTGCATTGCCTCTGATCTGGAGATATGCCACAGAGCCATGTGTGCATTATCAGAAGATGCCACTACCAGGCCTGGTAAGTTTGCAGACTAGACAAGGATACTGTATATCCTTAGTCCTTTGTCAACTTATCCTAGATAAAACTCTTATTTATCTGGTAACAAGTATATGACTAATACTGTACTGTTCTCTGATGCATAAAGGTAATTCCTCATTTTGCTATTGGCTGTTAAACACATGTACAGGGAGAACAATACAACTCAGTAGCTCATCCTATTTATTTTAAATAAACCAAATGGCATGTCTTATATTATAGCTATGGCTCGATTACTACCACCCAATTCAGGTCACATTTTTCCCAGCTCTATCATTCCTAGCAAATTACTTGCACTAGATGTACAGCAGGTATAAAATAAGCAGAAAACAAAACTTGGGCCATTTTAATTTAAATTCTCATAATGGCAGGTCAAACTTATGTGAACTCTTTGGTGAATTGGCTCTTTTATTAGTACCCAGTTTAATTCAAAATCAGAGTCTTCTACTGAAGATTAATTAAATATTAATCTAAGTCCAGAGCAGTCTAAGCTTCTGTTCCATTAACCTAAATGTGACTCCATCCAGAACCACAATGCTTTTTTAGTCTTAAAGAAGGCTTTTAGTCTTTTCCCTTCTAGTGCAACTCATACCAAATGCAGACATGCTATGTGCAGTGTGTTTTAAAGGTCATAATTTCTTTTTCTTTCCAATTAAAGCTGCTCTTAATCACAATTAAGCTTTCAAGAAACAATTAACAGACATCAAAACTTTTCTTCGTCGATATATTTAAGGGATGTACAGTATGTACCCTCTATTACCACAAGTGTCATTGAACTAATTATGAAATGTTAAGGTTCATCTACTTGAGTGTAAATTTTGGTCTGAATTGACACTAAAAAGAAACATCAATTTATTAGGAGATAAAACTTGTTCTGCAGTAATGGAACAGCTGTGTATATCAATTTATTGCAGCTTAACATACTCACACATAAAGCAATTAGAGCTTTCTGACAAACAGATTTGCTAAGTGTAATGAGTAGCATATAGCAATATGCAAGCATATGCAAGATGGAGTGTGTTTATTTTGTACTGCAATATCTTCTTAAAAACAAAATTGCAACCCTATATGTGTTCTTATTTAATATAAATATATATATTTACATTTCTGTGAAATTTTCCTATTCTGCTCTGTGAAAATCTTTATATATTAAGCTTTGTACTTACATACTTCTACACTAAAAAAGCCTTTGCTTTTCAATTGATAGGGAGGATACATGCTCTCAGTTATTCTTATCTCTTTAAAAGCTTCACAGATGATAAGGGTAACAGTGGAAAGTAACAGAACAAATTTAATTTGGGCATTGAATTGGTCAAAATGCTCAAGAAGCAAACAGTCAAGTATATAAATCTATGTATCAGATACAGGAGTGTAGGTTGTAGCCATGTTAGTCTAAGGACATAAGCAGACAAGGTTCTTTGGGTGAATCTGATATCTTTTATTAGACCAACTAAAATAGTTGGAAAAAAATGTTCTTAGCAAGCTTTCGGGGTTAAAAACTCTTAGTTAGGCTGAGGAATTCCTGGATGGAATGAATAGTAAAGAAGCCAGAGGCTGGGGTGGTATGCATACAAGACAGGCAGTCAGTGAAGATGTAAATTGAGGAGTCAGTGGGTGAGAGACAGGTTGCGGGGGAGAGAGGGGAGAAGAGAAGGGGGATGAGCATAGCAGTTGAATAGTGGATGGGTACCTGGGGAATCAGATGTCAGGTAAGGATTAGAACTGAGAGATTGAAAAGAGTGGTTTTCTTGTGAGAAATGTACCCCCACCGGTAATTGGGTACTCTTGTCTTTGATAGATTTACAATGTGTAGTCATTCTGGTGCGCAGTTGTTGTTTGGTCTCTCCTACATAATTTCCACCAGGGTATTTAGTGCATTGGATGAGATATATTACATTTCTGGAGGTGCAGCTGTAAGGTCCGGGAATGCTGATGGCTCTGTTTTGGGGTTCAGTAATTGTGCGGGTGGTGGAGATGTGTTGGCAGGTTTTGCATTTCTTGTCATGGCACAGTCTGGATCCAATCAGTGTGTTCTGGGGCTGAAGAAGTTTGCTTCTGGTGATGAGGTTAGCGAGGTTTGGTGCGTATTTGAAGGATAGGATGGGTGGTGCTGGGAAGATTTCTTTAAGAATAGGGTCTCTTTCAGTATAAGTTGCAGTCGTTTGAGGATTTTCCATATGGGTTCAAGGGAGTTGTGATATCATAACCAGCAGTGTGCTATTTATGGAGATTTTTCTTCTGTACTGCAGCAATTCTTCACATGGTATCTGGGTGGCTCATTCAATTGTGTGATCTCTGTCTTTAGAGGAGTGCCCTTGTTGGGTTGAAGCTGTTATAAGATTGGTGAGGTGGCAAATTCAGTGGTATGTAAAGGCTTGGCTGTATATCACAGCTTAGTATGTTTAGGGTGATCGTTGCTTCTGTGCAGATATGTATGTTGGTCTGTGAGTTTCTTGTATAACCTGGTCTGTATTTTACCATTCTGGATACTGATCATCATGTCTGAAAAAGATATTGGTGCTGGAGTACTCCAGAGCTAGTTGGATGGAGGGATGATGGTTACTGAATTTCTGATGGAACTTTATCAGAACTTGATTCAGTCCAAATGATCAAGATATCATTGAGACATCTTAAGCATAGCAAGTGTTTGATGGTGCAGTCCTTGAGGAATTCTTCTTCCAGGTGGCCTATAAAAATGTTGGCATACTGTGGGACCATTTTAGTGCCCATAGCTGGTCTGAAGGAAGTGTTGGTGATTAAAAATGAAACTGTTGAGGGGGGTGGGGGATAAAGTGTATATGGTCAGTAATATTTTTGGGTCTGTACTCTGAGTTGTAATCTTTCTCTTGTAGATATGTAAGGCAGGCTTCAATGCTATCCTGGTGTGGGATGTTGGTATATAAGCTGGTAACATCCCTGGTGCTAGGAGGGTGTTGCTGGAAAGGTGGTCTCTGTTTAAGTTTTCGTAGAAAGTCTGTAGTGTCTTGGACAAAACTTGCTCTTTGGGCGACAAAATGTTTTAGGATTGATTCAATGAAACCTGATATTTCCTCAGTTAGGGGCCCATGGTTGGATATGATAGGTCTGCCTGGGTTCCTTTGTTTGTGGATTTTAGGGAGCATGTAAAAAGTCCCTGGGTTGGGTAGTAAGGGGGGGGGGGATCCAGCTCTGTAATTTTTCTTGTATTTCTGATGGAAATGATTTGATGGTATTTTTAAGTTTCATTGTGAAAAGGGGAGGAGGATCTCCTTGTAGTTCTTTGCAGTAGGTGGTGTCTGTTGGCTTCTTTTTTTATGTAGTCTTCAAGGTTTAGGATGACTATAGCTCCTTCTTTATCTGTTGGTGTTATTGCTATTTGGTGCTTAGAGCTTAGAGATTTCCTGGCCTTTCTCTCTGGAAGACAGAGATTGTTATGGTGATGTCTGTTGTTGATTATTTCATTGTTCATTCCTTCTCTGAAGCAGTCAATGTAGCAGTTAAGGTTAGAGTTTCATCCACTGTGACGTGTCCAATCTGATGTTTTTTTGGGGTTGATCTTTTCCTCAATGTTGTCAGAGGGTGAGTTGTTGTTGGAAGTGGATTCATTCTGGTCGTGGAAATATTCCTTGAGGCAGAGGCGTCGGAAGACTGCCTGTCACTGACTGCCTGTCTCACATGCATACCAGCCCAGCCCCTGGCTTCTTTACTACTCATTCCATCCAGAAAGAGCACACACCAGCTGCAGAGACTTCTTGAGCCTGATGAAGGGTTTTTAAACCCAAAAGCTTGCCAAAATTTTTTCCCCAACTATTTAAGTTGGTCTAATAAAAGATATTTGATTCACACAAAGAACCTTGTCTGCCTATATATCAGATAAGAAGTCATGATAAATTCTTTTATTTCTGTAACCGATTTCTGATCTTATGCAAAAAACCTGCATTTATTTTTGACTCCCTAATCTCTCC
Source organism: Caiman crocodilus (assembly GCA_030014935.1). NCBI lineage: Eukaryota > Metazoa > Chordata > Crocodylia > Alligatoridae > Caiman > Caiman crocodilus. The sequence goes on from JAGPOW010000261.1 coordinate 239,561,636, forward strand.
TGACTGGAATGCCTTTCAAATAGCTGTTTTTAATAAAACAACCATTCATAAATATTTTCTCTCTCCTCTTTCCCTTCATGAAGTTGTACATAGCCTTTTTGATTAAGGAGAATTTAAAAGTTCTGGCACTTCACAAATCAAGAGGGCTAGAAAATGAAGAGCTGGGAATCTTGGCTACTAGTACAAGATTTTTTTGGTCACAGCTCTGGTAGTTTTGAAGGCAGCTAGACCTGAAAATGTACAGCACTGACAATTGAAGTTATCTTGATTTCCTGTTGGAAGGCTTAATAAATGAACACAAGGAAAAACATTAAACCTCTAAAGAGCATTCTAAAATATTTTTGGAGTATGTGATGTGGGAAGATGCAAGGCTTTAATGGTATTTACTTGGAATGCCAAATGAAAACTCACTAAATGCTAAGGAGAAGAGACTGTCCTAACCAATAATAAATATATATTTTTTTAAATCAACATGCACATGAAAATATATTCTCATAAACAAACACTTTATAGATACAAATCAGGAACTCTATATTATTTATCTCTATGCAAGCACCCTTTTATGACATGTCTATTTACCTAGGACTGGGGGTGTCAGTTAATTGGAAATGCACTATATATAATACAGATAGCACCTGCAAAGAGCCATGTCTCACATCAGTGATTTAGTTACAGGATTGCACTCAATGACTTATAGCACTGCTGTAGAATGCTGGCATAACTTTTTAGGCTCTTTAAAATCCTAGTCTAAGAGAGATAGGTATCCAAATGCCACTGAATTTCAATAGGTGCTTGGTGCCTCTCTCTCCCATAGATAGCTTTGAGAACCCAGCCTTAAAGTAAGAAACCTGAGAAAAGTATGTCAGAATGTTAGCCAACAGGAAATTGTTAAACACAAAGCTAATGGTATGGATATGACAGATCAATGAAACTCATTATCAATTTGAAATCCAACTAATAATTTAAAAGCAAAATTCCTTATGTTTTCTTCTTTCTTTAACCAATAGAATATTCTAAAAACATTAACCAAACAGATGGCTAGATATATAGTGCATGAAATTTAAAAAAAAAAATCAAAAAATCAGTGCATTGTTGTTTGTACTAAGACAGTGACCTTCCAAATAAACAGAGAGAAGGAGAGAAAGATGTAGCAATTCACTGGAATTTTGCTCTTGTAGTTATCCATAGGCAATCAGCAGTCTGAGATAACAGTCAGCTTCTTGATGTCATCCTTTCTTTGTTTTTGAGATGCAGAGCAGGTTGCTGGATTTGCGCACAGGATCAGGCATCAAGAACTATTAAAATCTAACCCCAATTCTAACAATGATACCTGCAAGACTGGGCAAACCAATAAACTCTTCTGCATGTCAACTTCTTCTCCGACCGTTATGCAGACAGGTTCAACCCCCTGCCCCAGGCAGGAAAGACAACTGGGGTCAGGTGACCCCAGGAAGGTAACTGTCCAGTGGGCCTGTGCGAAGTGGCTAGTATTCACTTTGGATTCAGCCGATTCAGGGGACAGTGTTTTGATTTGGTGATTCAAATCACTATCCTGAATCAATTCAGCTGAATCTGATTCAGAGATTTGGCTGCTGCTGAATCAGCTGAATCTCTGAATCACGCAGGTCCCATCCCCCCTGCTGCTCTCCCAGCCCCAGCAATGGCTGACCTGCCCACCCCCGCTCCCTGCACTTTGAAAAAAAAGAAGCAGCACCCACTCACCAAGTGCTGCCAGGTGGGGGGTGATCCCTGCTGCCCCCTGCTGCATGGGGGTCTCTGCCACAAGTGTCCTGCCCCCCCCGTCCCAACCCCCCCATGCCTGCCCCACCTACCCCAGCTCCTGGCCCTTAAAGGAAAAAAACAAAACAAAAAAAGCCTGGCCTCACTTGTTCCAGTCTGGTAGAAAGCAATCCCCGCTGCCCCCCACTGTCCCCCACTGTGCGGGGGGCTTTGCATGAGCCCCCCGCAGCTGAGACTGATGCAGGAGCTGGTGAGTGAAGGGGTTATTTCCTCCCCCCCTTAAAGTGCTGAAGCTGGGGTGGGTGAGGCAGCCATGGGGGGCACCTGGGAGAGTGGGGGAGTTGGGGGGGGCTGAGGGGGCAGGCAGGGGATGGGGCCTGGCAGGGGTCCTCCCATGGTCCCCCACCACCAGCCCCCCTCCCCTGCCCATTACTTACCAGCTCACAGTCTGGGTCCAGCTCCCTGCAGCAGGTGGGGACTGCCCAAATCACTGAAGCTCTTTGAATCTTTTCCAAATTGATTCAGAGAGCTTCAGATTGATTTGAACCTTTTATTAGGTCCCCTGATTCAATTCGGATTCGAAGATTCAGCCACCAAATCGGGCTGACTCTCCTCTGAATTGAATCAGCACCCAAAGCTTCTCACAGCCCTACTGTCCAGTCTCCTCTTGAAGATTTCCAGGGTATGTGATTGTACCACCTCCGGAGGGAGCTTATTCCGCAGCCTGGATAGATACTGGGGCTGTGCAAACCTTCAGGTGCTGATCTGATTCCAGGCCCTAACCCCTGCCTGCTCCCCCAGCCCCCCTGAGCACCCCGACTCCCACCCATTCTTCCAGCCTCCTCCCTCCATGGCTGCCCCGCCTGGCCCCAACTCTTTGCTCTTTTAAAAAAAGCTCCTATTTACCAGCTGCTGCCAGCTGGGTGGTGATCACCACTGACCCCCACTGCCCCACGATGTGTGCCAGGGCTCTGCCATGAGCCCCACAACCCCTGTCTGCTCTCCCAGCCCCCTCCATGGCTGCCTTGCCCAATAGTTCCAGGTCCCAGTTTAAAAAAAAACAACCCCCACTTGCCGGCTGTTGCAGAGGCCATGGGACTTCTAGGGGCTTGTGGCAGAGCCCACCACATGGTATGGGGCAGCAGAGATTGCGCCCCCTGCCTTGCATCAGCGGGTGATCCCAAGGCTTTTTTTTTTTTTTTTTGGACCTGGGAGCTGAGGCAGGCAAGGCAGCCATGGATGGGGGGCTGGGAGAGCAGGCAGGGGTCAGGGGGCTAGTGGCAGAGCCCCCATGTGGTGTGGGGCAGTGGGGAGGCAGCATGGAATTGCCCTCCTGCTTGGCAGGAGCTGGTGAGTAGGAGCTTTTTTTTTTTTCAAAGAGCCAGGAGCTGAGGCCAGGCAGGGCAGTCATTGACAGGGCTGGGAGAGCGGGTAGGGGATGGGGCCGATTCAGAGATTGGGTTGATTCGGCAGTTTCTGAATCTCTGAATCAGATTCAGCCTCGTCAATTTGGGACTGTGATTCAAATCACTAAATCGATTGTGTTCCCTGAATTGGCCAAATCTGAAGCAATGCTAGCCGCTTCGCACAGGCCTAGTGGGTACCATAACTGTGAAGAAAATTTTCCTAATGTTGAACCTGAAATGGTCTTCCAGGAGCTTGTAGCCATTACTTCTGGTTTTCTGGGATGGGACGGAGGGTTAGCAACCAGAGCTGCAACTCCTGCATGGAGGCACCAGATTGCAGAGGGGCAACAAGGACCAGGGTTTACAGAGGATTTATTGAAGGTCCCCATAGGCCAGGTGGAATTGCCCAGTGGGCCAAATCTAGCCCACTGACTGATTTTGCCCACCCTTGCATTAGAGCCAGGAGCTCTGGTGAGGTTGATTTTCACCACTCACAGCTACATATAGTCAGGGTATCTGGAGGAGGGATTTAAAAGGAGCACTTTCCACCTCTCTAATTCTCTACTTGAGCAACCAGGACAGGCACATATTGCATATTAAAGGTAAATTCAGGCTTTTCATTGTAGCCAGACACCTTTTACATTAAATTTAGAAGTTTTAAAAATGTTATTAGATTTTTAAAATAGCTTTGCATTTAACATAGGCATTTTCAATATATCTTAGCAGACAGGGACTCAACTCCACTTTCTTTAACCTCTTACTTTTAGTGGCTTTTATTACTGAAGGTCCATTGAAAAAGTACTTGAAATTTAGAGCTTGCTGAAAACTAGAATTTTCATCCTAAAAATTCTGATATTCTGATTTAACTTTGTCCTCAATTTGAGATGAAAAGGCATCTCCGGTGAAACAAATCTCCTGTGAAACAAACATTCTGAAAAAGTTTATTTCAGAAGTGTTGAATTTTGTTTTGACATTTTCAATCCAAGTGAAAATAACTCAACATTCCTGGAACTGAAATGTTTATTTTAGTTTGTCAAACCAGATCAACACATTTAATTTTGAACCAGTTTCACATAAATCTGTGTCCTGAACTACCTTTCTGCCTTATAAGGGCTGTGACTCAAGTGCCTCATACTCTCATTCTCCACTATGGGCTGGCCTTCATCATTGGGATTATCCTCTCATGAAGCACCACAGCAGTTCAATCAGAGAAGAGAATGCACTGCAACTTGGGAAAGGCAGTCCAGGTAGGAAGGTCCATAGAGGAAAATGAGGATGAAAGTCACATGAGCCACATCTCCCATAAGACACAGTGCCAGCTAAGGGTAACACAGATTAACACAGAATTGAGCTGAAACAAAAATGTTTGATCATTCAATTAACCATTTCAATATGGGTTCAACAGACATGAAACAATATCATTTAAGCTTTCCCAAAATAAAACAACAAAGTACTTTTGATGGAAAATTACAAGTTAGCTCTGAGCTTTGTCCATTGGTAGAAAGTCCTGTCACAAAATCTCAAAATTTCCAAATATATATGAAATCTAACTAAAAGAGCTAAGGGATAGAAACAAACTGCAATGTCTTCCCTTTATACTAAATGCAAATTTTTGTAAAAGCAGCCATTTTTAACATTGTTGTTGGACTTAAAAAAAAGATTGTGCTGAAATAATGGGCAATTTATGCTTTCTGAAATTAGCTACAACAAAGTGAGTAATTGCTGTGCAAGTCATACTACATTTTGCAGGCTGTGTTCTTCCAGTGAACTAGATTCTGAGATTGCCTTTAAAAGGTATAATCTTCTGTAATCATTTTTGGTGTTCAAAGCAATTACTTTTCAATGGGAAAAGCAAGCAGGAGAACAACAGCTTCCAAGACCAGAGTTCCCAGCAGTTTGTAAACCCTGACCTTTCATACCATTCAGTTATTGACCAAGTTGATAAAAGGACAGTGTAACGATTAAATTTCTGTAACCCTCATCTTAAACAGCATGAAAGGCCATTGAGACCTATGTCTGGTAAACAGCTTTAAAGAAGAGACATGTTTAAGATTTGATCATCTCACAAGGAAATTTCACCTCTCTGCCCCAATAAGGTAAACGTTTGGTGTTTGCAAAATGTATGTAAGCAAGCTGAAAAACAAGAAAAAAAGTGGTCCTTCTCCAGTAAGTGAAGGGCAGTCAGATGGAGAAAGGGCCTTAGTCAGAACCAAAGTGCTAACTGGTCACATAATAGCATAGTGGTGTTGCTCTTCCCACAGGCAGGCTCAAAGCCAGGAGAAGAAACTGCAGACTAACATATAGTACATGGGGCAAATGTGCTGAATGGAATGTATATTTCTACTCAAAATATATTTCTATTAGAAATGTGTGTCTTTATTTCCATTCACACTCTCTCAGACAAATTATTTGCATTTATGTGTCAGAGACTTAAAAAAATAACAGGCAATTGTTGCAAGATGATATTGTAGGCTAGTATAATGTAAAAATACCTGAATAAAATATAAATTTTACTAAGAGTCCTAGGCTGCTGCCACAGATGGATTAGCAAATCTGCATTTAGTAGGTTAACCACCATCCTCTCCTTCTCGCCTTTGCAGGGCTATTTGATCACATGTACTTTGGAAGAAAAAAGATAAAATGGGTCCAGACAGTTTCCTTCATCTGGCTGCTGGTAGTGGGGGTAAAGAGAAAAACCGAAGGTACAGCAATGGTCTGAGCTAGAGCAGTGGTGCTCAACCTTTTCCCCTGGTGGGCCAGATGGGCAATACCCCACCTGTCCGTAAGCCAGATCCCTCCAATCAGGCACAGTGGGCACCATCTGACCAAGCAGAGGGTGGCAGGGGAAGGCCCAGTCCTAACCTGCCCCATCGGGGAAAGGGTTCTGGCTTGGCCTCACATGGGGAAAAGGAGGTATGGCTTGGTCCTGTGATGGGGGGTGTAGTCTGCAGGCCACTGCAAAAGTAAGACCTGCCATGCTGCTTTTACCTGACACCAGCTAAAGCAGTCATTCTTAACCTTTTTTTTTTTTTTTTTTTTTTTTAGCATCAAGGCACCCCTCCATACCTTATCTGAATTTACGTTCTCAGTGATTCTCAACGTAGGTTCCAAGAAATTCAGATAAGTGATGAAGAGGTATCTCGAGGATAAAAAAGGTTGAAAAACACTGTCACGAACCTCATTTTTTTGAAGGGGGGGTTCTGGGTGTCATGAATATTTTCTGCAGACAAGTTTATATGGGTACATCTGATATCTTCTATTAAATAGTTGGGAAAATTGTTCTTTTCAAGCTTTCAGGCACAAAAATCCTTCTTCAGGCTGCAGTTGTTTTATTTTCTCCTGGATGGAATAGAAGCCAAAATTCCATAATAGACAGCACGGAATTGGGGATGCGCTGTTTACCAGAGTGTCCCAGGGAGTAACTATGAATAATGGGTGCAAACTAGTAAAGAGTAGATTTAGGTTAGACATTAGGAAGAAATTTTTTACAATAAAGGTGGCCAGAGTCTGGAACGGGCTTCCAAGAGAGGTGGTCCTATCACCTAACTTGGAGGTCTTAGTTTCATAGTTGGTAGGGTCGGAAGGGACCTAAGCAGATCATCAGTCCAACACCCCGCCGTGGGCAGGAAAGGATGCTGGGGTCAAATGATCCCAGCTAAGTGGCTGTCTAGTCTCCTTCTGAAGATCCCCAGGGTAAGGGCAAGCACCACTTCCCTTGGAATTTGTCTAATTCCAGTTCCTAGCCACCCTGACAGTGAAGTAGTGCCTCCTGATATCTAGCCTGAATCTATTCTCAGTCAACTTATGGCTGTTGTTCCTTGTTACCCCGATAGTGCTTGGGGGAACAAGGACTCTCCCACTGCCTGCTGGTCCCACTGGCAAGTTTATAGGTGGCCACCGGATCCCCTCTCAGCCTTCTTTCGTGGAGGCTGAACAGGTTCAGGTTGTAGCCTCTCCTCATAGGGCCTGTCCTGCTGCCTCCTGATCATGTGAGTGGCCCTCCTCTGGACTCTCTTGATGCTATCCACATCTCTCCTGAAGTGTGGCACCCAGAACTGGACACATACTCCAACTGTGGCCTGACCAATGTCGGATAGTAGGGGAGGATCACCTCCTTGGACCTGCTCGTGATGCATCTATGGCTGCATGACAAGGTATGGTTAACCTTCCTGACTGTGTCCCCACATCGGTGGCCCATGTTCATCTTGGAATCAATAGATCCTTTTCTGCCTCTGTGTTGATGAGAAGGGAGTTCCCCAGCCTGTAGGTATGCTACTGGTTCTTCCTCCCCAGGTGCAACACCTTGCACTTGTCTGTATTGAAACCCATCCTATTCTCATCTGCCCACCTCTGTAACCTTTCCAGATCTATTTGTAGCCTGTCCCTCTCTTCTAGCATGTTCACTTCTCCCATCTTAGTGCCATCTGCGGACTTGAACAAGGTGCTTTTCACCCCCTTCTCCAAATCATCAATGAAGATATTGAACAGTGCGGGCCCTTGGACCGAGCCCTGGGGAACCCCACTGCCCACATCCATGCACCCACTTTTTGGGTGCGTCCTTCCAGCCAATTTGTGACCTGTCTTCAAGAGGAGGCTTGACAATCACCTGGCTGGGGTCATCTGACCTTAGTCCTCTTTCCTGCCAGGGGAAGGGGGTCAGACACAATGATCCACTGGGTCCCTTCCACCTCTACAATCTATGTGTCTATGAATAAAATGCAAAAAGTGGGTCTGTGAAAATGCAAATGTGCAGCAGTGAGAATCAGAGGCCATGGGAGACGGTAGGTGTGAGACAGGTAGTTGCAGGGTGGGAAGGGGAAATGTGATAGAATGTAGCTGGTAAAATGTGGAGACTTTACCTGGGATTATTGGATGGCAAGCAGATTATAAACGTGCCATAAATCCAATGTCTATATTTAGTTCGTTTTTTTTATCCAGTAGATTTATGAAGTGACATTTGTAGGCTCTTCTCTGAAAGTTGTTTTGTAAATTCCCTTTGAGGATCAGAACCACCATAACAACCTCTCCCTCTCAGAGAGAAGGGCCGTGAGATCCAACCACCAAATAGTAATCAAACCAGCAGATAAAGGAGGAGCTATCCTTAACTGTGAAGACTATGTAAAAGAAACCAAGAGACAACTCTCCAACACCACCTACTATGAATAACTAGAAGAAGATCCAACTCTCCTTTTCATCCTAAAACTCAAAACAACCATCAAATCATTTCTATCTGAACTATAAGAAAAACTACAGAACTTGAGCCCCCTCACTGCTCAGTCCAGGGACTTTTTACATGCTCCCTAAAATCCACAAACCATGGAACCTGGAACGAGCTATAATATCCAACCATGCAACTCTAATTGTGGAAATACCAGGTTTCATCAAGTCCATCCTAAAAACCTCTTCTCAACCAAAGAACAAGTTGCGTCTAAGACACAACAGACTATGAAAACTTAAAAAATAGAGACGACCTTCCCAGCAATACCCTTCTAGCCACCATGGATGTTACCAGTTTATATAC
>JAGPOW010000261.1:239570402-239587646 GCA_030014935.1 Caiman crocodilus
GGTCTGTTCTGCTACAGGTTTAAACCATTTTCTGGTCACTTAAACCAGTTTGTGTAACTCCTGTACCTAGCCCTATTGTCTCCAAAGATTCCTGGTCCATAGTACCACACATTTATATTTTCACAGACCTGCATTTTGCATATTGGCTTCTATTCCATCCAGAACACCAAACAGCAGCAGACTCTCCCTGGCTAGGGAAAGAAGTTACACAAATTGGTTTAAGTCATCAGAAACTGATTTAAACCTGTAACAGAATATAAGTTCAGTGCATATAAACTTGGGTTTTGAAACTAGTTTATCTTAAACCCAACCTGGTTTAAGATAAACCTAGTTGAATGTAGCATCAGACTTAACTGATTTGGGTCAAACAAGTTTATAAAACTCCTGTCCCAGACCCCTGCCTACTTCCAGTTAAACCAGTCTCCCAGAACACTTTTCAGCCCTGGGCTGGGCTGGGCCATCTGCTCCAGAAGAGATGGGTTTGGGAAGCAGGGGAGGGGGAGACAGGGACGGCCCTTCTCCTCCCCCTCCACCCCCCCCCCACTGCCCAGAAAACCTTGTCTGGGGTCTGGAGCCAGGGAGGGAGGTTAAACACCCCTTCCCCGCTCAACCTTACTGCTGGTTGTGACGGTGGACTACAACTCCCAGAGGCACCTGGAAGCAAAAAGAAACTTGCTCCTGTGAGTCTGGACTGCAAATCCCAGAGACCTTGGGGGCACCAGGAAGAGAAAGTGAACACACAGTCCATGTTGGCTACGTGCCAGAAAGCCATGCTTCAGTACCCCCTGGCTTCTGGCCTGAGCAACTGCAGGCATGTGAATGTATTTCCTGAATCAAAAGTAAATGTTCAGTTGTTTGTCAATTTAATCACTGCAGTTTAGACTAACCTGATTCAGCCTCAGGTTTTTTGACTGTCTGTACTTAGCCCTTATGCCTGAAGAAGGGTGTTTGTGCACAAAAGCTTGCAAAGACCAGTTTTTCCAACTATTTACTTAGTCTAATAAAAGATATCACGTTTACCTAAAGAATCTGGTCTGCCTGTGTCCTTAGACCAACACAGCTACAACCAACACCCATGATTATTTTTTGGCATTTTGCTGCCTTCATATACCATATGTGGTCTCATTAGAAAGCCTACATTACATTATACCTATTTATGTTACTTATCATTGCATAGATTATGTTCTGCTCTCTATATATATCTGTATGATTTTGGACACGTAATTATAGAAGGTTAGCGTTGGAAGGGAACTCAGGAGGTCATCTAGTCCAACCCACCGCTCAAAGCAGGACCAGCCCCAACTAGGTCACCCCAAAGCTTTAACTAGCCTGGTTTTCAAAACCTCCAAGATCAGAGCTTCCATCACCTCCCTGGATAATCTGTTCTAGTGTTTTACTACCCTCCTAGTGAGAAAATTCTTCCTTATATCCAAGTTAAACTTCTCTTGCTGCAACTTGAGACTGTTGCTCCTTGTTCTGTCATCTGCCACTGCTGAGAAAAGTCTAGCTCCAATCTCTTTTGGACCTCTCTTCAGGTAGCTGAAGGCTGCTCTTAAGTCCCCTCTCAATCTCCTCTTCTCTAAATTAAATAAACCTAGTTCTCTCAGTCTTTCCTCAGAATTCATGTGCCCCAGCCCCCTCAATATTTGTGTTGCCCTCTGCTGGACTCTCTGCAATTTGTCATCTTTCCTATAGTGGGGGGCCCAAAACTGAACACAATACTCCAAATGTGGCCTTACCAGTGCCAAATATAGAGGAATAGGCAGACAAGGTTCTTTGGTCTAATAAAAGATATCAGATTCATCCAACTTAAGTAGCTGGAGAACAATTTTTAAGCAAGCTTTTGGGTTCAAAAACCCTTCATCTGGCTAAGGAAGTTTCAGCAGTTGATGTGTGCTCTTCCTGGATGGAATGACAAGTAAAAAAGCCAGAGGCTGAGGTGGTATGCATACATAACAGGCAGTCAGTGAAAATGTAGTTTGAGAAGTCAATGAATATAGGGGAACAATCACTTTCCCTGACTTCCTGGCAACACACCTACCAAAGCAGCCCAGTATGCTGTTAGCCTTCCTGGCAACAAGGTTGTACTGTTGGCTCATTCAGCTTATTGTCCAATGCAACCCCCATGTCCTTTTCTGCAGAGTTGCTGCCCAACCAGTCAGCCCCCAGCCTGTACTGGTGCATGGGATTACTCTGTCCTAAGTGTAGGACTTTGCACTTGTCTTTGTTGAGCCTCATGAGATTTCTTTTGGCCCAATCCTCCAATCTGCTTAAGTCACTCTATGGAGAGTCCAGGGTCCCCAGCATCTGGGGCCAGCAGAATCAACAGGAAGACTGAATTACTGCAAGGACAGGTGGGACTCCTAAGAAAAGCCAGAGTGTAGCCAGCTGATAGGGTAAGAGACTTTACTTGTCATTTTATTCTGTTTCCAAGCTTATAGTCAGTTGTGTCTATAAAATTCTTTTGCTCCTACATACTAAATCCTTTTGTTACTTTGTCTCCTTATTGTTTACCTATTGAAAGAGTGATCTGTGAGTGAGAAGTGAGCCTTTTGTATGTATGGAATGAGGGACCTAAAATTTCTTTCACAGCTCAAGGTGAAACTAATCTAGAGTTGGCAGAGATTTCCCTGGCTGCAGCCGTGAGGTAAAGTATAAGGACAGTGGAACCGAGGCCGGTGGAGCTAAAGAGTTATCCCAGGACCAAACTCAGTCTGTTCCTTGGGAGAAGCACTGGTACAGCAGGAAGAAATTCAGGGTTCTGACACCCCATGGATAGTTGTGTGACAGCCACTGCCTCAGAGGGAACATCCAAGGGCAAGGCAAGAGCCTGGAAAATTCACCTAGAATTAAAGTGACACTCAGAGGAAGAGAAGAAATAGAGTGTAGGAAATGAAAAGGAGGACAAATTAGGTTGCTAAGTCTGGGGGAAGAAAATAGATGTGAAAGAGTAAAGTTAGGCGAAGAATGACTGGAAGTAACTGTAGACATCTAGAAAAAAGAGAAAGCTTTTGTGGAGGGATTTCAAAAAGTGAACATAAAAACAGAGGAGGAAGAAAAAAACCCAAATATATTTCATTTTTTTTTAAAACAGAAAAACTGTTTCAGTAAACTTTTGAAAATATAGTAAAACAGCAAACCATAAAGACCTTTGCCTAAATGACACCTTAGCCCTGGACCCACCTCCTTTTGGATTTCATCCTAAATGACATCTCATTTTTATTGTGAAAACATAACAGGCATGCTAGCATACATGTGGCATGCTGCCAGACAGTTAACATCTTATTAGACTATACAGAAAGTGGGCAGCCACAGAAAAGTAAGCAGGTTAGGATTAAAGAAATGTTATGACCTTTGTGAGACTTGGAGGGCTGCTCAGTGGCCTGTGAGAGTCAATACGAAATATGAGAGTGATTGGTATTTGATTACCAAATGTCTGAGGACAATAAAAGAAACTGCAGAGCAAGAAGGTAACCAGGAACAACACTACTTAACTGAAATATCCTCTCTGGTCTGTTTGATAGTTTCTAGAATGAAGAGACAAAAAATCCATATATTGTACTCTTATGACAGTTCTTCAGGTATATCTATCACATGGATTTAGCACAGTTAAGGAACTTAAAATTTGCAATTGTTTGTTCTCAGAGTCCTGAAAGCCTAGAATTTATCTGAGAACTAAGACTCAGTGTTAAAATTCAATACATCATTGGCAATTCCTTGCAGTCAAGGATGGTTGTCTTCCATGGCTGTCTTATCTGTGGGTCTGAAGATGGGTGATGAGGACTATGCAGGATCAACAGACTGTTGCATCAAATCTTCTCTCCATTTGGGGTGGTCCTGAGCCACAGTCTTCCATAAGTTATCAATGCTGCATTTTTTCAAGCTAGCCTTGAGGATGTCCTTGAAGTGCTTTCTCTGCCCCACTTTTGACTGTAAGCCTTGACTAAGCTGGAAGAATAAAACTTGCTTCTGGAGTCTGGAGTTGGACATTTGGATGACATAGTCAACAGTCGATGTCAGATGACCATCGCCTCGATGGTCACTGTGTTCACTTGCAAGAGGCCACTAATGTTGGTAAGATTCAATAACTAGCAGCTTTATTGAACACATATGCTGTTACATAGTTTACCTGCAGCAAATTATGCATTTCTGCCAAAGCCTGCAGGAGGCCTTGTGCAAAATTTGAGAAAGAATTTTTCAAAGAATCCATTCTTCAGTTTCTCCTGCTGAAGACCAGGGGAGGAGTACATCTGTGAAATTGATACAACTTCCTTTTTTTTTTTTTTAGGAAGTATAACATGCCACAAGGCTTGGATCCAAGTGGAGACTACTTCACTTACTTTTCTTCTTAGCATTGATTTTGCTGTCTAAAATAAAGGTTCTACAAGATTTAATAACAATGCTACCCAAAAGTTTTCCAAGAGTTATACAAACACTAATGGATCGGTTCTCTCAACATGGCTGATGTAGGCAGGAAGACAGCGAAACTGAGCCAGAAGGAATAAATAATTTGCCCGCTACCACTCAAAGATTAAGTGGTAGGACCAGAATATAAATTACTGGCTCTCAGTTTCAAACTTCGGCCCCAACCCTGCTATGAGCACATTGGTGCATCTCTGAGCATGCTGACAGGCTCATTGACTTCAAAGAGGTTTCAAGCAGGGCTCAGAATTCCAGTGATCCTTTGTCTCCTTCCCCTCTCCTCTCCCCACCTCCCTTGAGCTTGCTAAAATATCAGGGTCTTAATCCTCTAAAGGACAAGGTTTCTAATTTAAATACAGCACAGCAAAAAGCAGATTAGTAAAATCATTTATAGACTAAGACATGCTGGTAGCTATTCATGTATTTCTTATTCCCTATTACTGCACTGAGCGGCACATCAATACAGAGCCCAGATATTAGAGCAATGGGCATTCTTGAAATACTTTAAGAGACCAATCAATTTAATCTGTGTTGCAATACAGTGCATTAGCTGGATAATTTTTTTCCAGTACAGCTTCGTAAGCAGCAAAATTAGGAGAAAAAATCTCTTTTCTTCCTGACAAATGCTTTTCAAATGATGAAAATGACATCTTTGAAAGAGATTTTAAGTGAGGTAATTTTGGTTCTGTATGGTAGCCTATGAAAGCACTTTAATTTAAAATGATTATTAATCATCCTTCAGTTCAGAGAACTTTCTAATTTAGAAAAAAGAAATCTATATTTTCTCTCTTACATACACATCAGTTACTAAAACATGAATGCCTACACTCATTAACAAATATAAAGCTTTGTCTGATGCAGAAATGCTGAGCTAATGGTGAGATTTAATGCTTCAACCTAACAGCACAAGTTCCTGAATCTTTAGAGCATAAAAAAAGTCTGAACTGCAAGTATTTCATTGTGGTACCACACAGAACACCATATTTTATATGTACGAATTGGCAAAACTACGCTGACACATCAAGACAGAGCTGTCTATACTGCATGTTCTTTTGAATACTACAGTTGAGAAAAAAATCCCTAAAAAAAGATCCATGGAATGACAATACAGTGAGTGCAAGTAAGGACAGAAAGAGTTGTGTGTAATTGTGACCCTAACATCAGAACTGGCAAAAATGACTGCAGAGAATAAATTCTTAAATGGTATTTTGACAAACTAATTAGCCCAACTCCGCACTGGTTTATCATCTTTGTTGACCATATATGAGCATGGTAGTGTGAATATTTGTCATCAGGGCATTGCTCTGACAGGATCTGAGGGAATCAAATAATTTTAAGGAAGTAAGATGCAGAGAATAATACATGAGTTTCAATTCTCTGCAAATGTACATTTACACTTTCTGGGTGCACCCTGGAACTAAGACTCTCTTAAAATGTAAGTTCATTATGACACATTTTATATGGGCATAATTTATGAAGGCAGGCATGCAAACACAACTTTAACACAAAATATGTGGCAAGGGAGTCATTTAGTAGGCTTTCATACCGAACACAAATTTATTACTAAATGTCTATGTCTAAAACTTAGTATGTAGTACATCATATTTTAAATTATTAACATCACTGCTGGAGAAGCTTCCTTCATAAAATATTTACATAGCACATCTCAGGATTCTGGTTTTTGCCAGCAGTCACTCAAGGAGTAAGGTAAATGTAGTTAACAGGTTGTTCTTTTCCCTGATATCTTATCCTTTTTATTAAAAAAAAAATCAACTACTCTTATATTATGGTCTTTGTTATGAAATACTCTGCTCCAGTATAAAAGCACATGTTAACCTCTGGGAGTAGTTAGGGTCAAAGGGCAGCCCCTCTGTTAATGACAATGCATGGCTGTAAAACACAAGGGGCAAGCATGTTTCAATTACTTTTCCAATTAGTAGCAACAGTCAATGTATGTATAAAAAGCCTTAAGGAAAGTGGCAAAATGTTGCCAAGTACCCATATAATTCTTTTATACATAAGAAACAAATCCAGAAACTATAGAAGACAATGTATTCCCTTCACTATCTTTTCAAGTCAGCAAGATCATACAAGTGATATTGTATGATCACTGTATTTCAACCCATATTCCAAATGAGGTAAACTGCAAATTGAATAATCTTTAAAATGGACAACTCTTCACAGAAAATATGCATTAGGTAATTACTCTTGCAACATATGTGACAAGAGATCAGAATTTTTATATTGAATCATTGTATTATTTGGCTAAGAAAGAAAAATAAGAAAATTCAGGATGCCAAACTTTTAAAGTTTGTTAGGTTATTATTCAAAGCTAAGCAAAACTTATATTCCAATTTTTACAAGTACTATTCCTATGGGGTAGTATAAGACAGCCTCCAGCAATTCCAGCTCTTGGTATACAGTTGTTTAGGCTAATAGAAAGCTTCTCAACACAAGATGGGAATTCAGTTTCCCAAAGTCAAAATAAAATTTTAAAGAGGAGAATAAAGGAAAGATAAAATACACATTCTTTTACAAAAGAACAGTCACATCTACATATTTTGAAGTATGTAAGAAATTACTGCATAGTTTTAAAAACTGTTAGAAAATGAATCCTATTAATGCAATATGTTTCTTAAAGGTACGCAACACCAATGTTTTGGATAGGGTTGGTGGTAATTGCATGTGTTAAATGCAATCAGGACTCACAGTAGAGGTAATATCTTCTATTAGACCAACAAGATTTTTTGCAAAATAATTTCTTGCAAGCTTTCAGGAACACACACCCTTCATCAGGCATTGAAGAAAAGATTGTAAACGTTTCCAGGGTAGAAATGAAAGTACATATTTCATAGGATTTCACAGAGGAGTCAAAAGATGGAAAACTTCTTTGGACAGTTAGCTCATAGCTGGTATGGAGTCTCTCACCTCTTGTGAGGTTCTATGATGATGCAAATTACCTTGAAACAAAAGGCAGGAGCAGTGTTTCAGGTGGTTACATTTGTTTCCTGCTTGGCAAAATATGAAGATTTAATTTTTTTAAAAATCAGCTAAAATTCAGTATCTTCCATGTGTCAGGTATTCTTTGAAATTCTATGAAATATGAACTTTCATTTCTACCCAGAAGAACTTTTACAATTTTTTCTTCAATGTGTGATGAAGCATGTTTGTGCCCAAAAGCTTGCAGTTAAAGAATTTTTTTTTTTTTTTGCAAAAAATCTGGTTGGTCTAGTAAAAGATATCATCTCAACTACAAGGTCCGATTGTTTTTTCTGCTAGGCCAATACAGCTACAACCTGGGTTTGTTAAATGCATGCACTTGTCGTAACAGAAATGCGTGCATATAAAAATGGTTTCCTTACTGATAAGCCCACGATAAGAAAAAGTGTATTAGAGCCCTTGGAGGACACTATTAAAAGTATGCATAGTTTTGTTTTGTTTTTTCTGCTTGCACCTCTAAAGCAGGTGTGATAAATCTACAAAATAGAATGGGACTTTAAAAATTCTATCACAGACAGAAGAGTCTAGAATTACTAAGACAGATGTGGTAGAAAAGAAATGCAAAAATTTACAATAAATATTTCCTTTATTTGGAAAGAAGCTAGATGTGCTCTTACATTACTGTGACAATGAAATATATTGATAACATGTTCAATTCCAATAGTACCCAGGGAAGATATTAAAATACAGCTATCTAAGCAAAACATGTTCTAGTCTGGAGGACCAGCTAAATTGCATTAAAGGATTTTAAAAGAACTAGCTGAGGAGCTCCCAGAGACACTTATGCTGAAATGTAACATCTTTTGGGAAAACTAGACACATTCCAGGGAATGGAAAACAGGACAATACTTTGTTAGTATTTAAAAGGAGTAAATAAGATTACCTAGACAGAGTGGTAACTGGTCTGTGGCAAAATTGTGAAAAGGATGATAAGGAAGGCAATCAGTAAAGAATTATAGGCTGATAGCATGATTAATACCAATCAACATGGTTTTATGGAAAATAGTCTTGTCAAACAACTTGATATTTTATGATGAGATTACAAATTCAGTTGATAAAGGTAACTCTTGACATAATCACCTTAGTCTTCTGTACAAAAAAGCTTGGTATTAGTAGTACTCTGATGAAAAAGTAACATTATACAAAATCAATATAAGTCCCTATATTAAATAGATTAAAAAGCTGGCTAACTGATAAATATCTAAATATAAATGAGAATCCAATGGAGGCTGCTGTGCTAATAGAAGGATAGGTCAGTTCTATAGAGCCATCTGGACTACTTAATAGACTGGACTCATTTGAATAACATATATTGTGGTATTACCAAAGAGAAGACCTAACATTTAGGAACAAAGAATATGCATCATATTGACAGTGTACTGGTTTCTATCCTGGATAGCTAGGAACATGAAGGGTGTCAGTGATCATACCAAAAAAACCCCACCTGAATACAACCAAGCCATGTCAGTGAAGTGGCCAGAAAACTTGACAGTCCTTGAATGTATAAACCAGAGAACACAAACCAAGGGGCATGGAGTGGCACAACTTCTGTAACTTCTGATTAGTTTTCACATTATAAGAATATAGGGTCTACTTGTGGTAACCACACTTCATCATGGATCTGGAAAGATTACAAAGGGCTCACATCTGAGAACCAGAAAAGCTCCCTTACAGAGATACAGTGACTGACTACAGAAGCTCTCCTCTTTTAGTCTCCAAAGAAGTTTAAGAGAAGTCTTAAGCAGAATCTATAGGTATCTACTTGGGAACAAGATTTCTAGTATCATAGCTCTCTAAGTTTAAAGAGATAAGAGACCATGGCATAATAAGATCCATTCACTGGAAGATAAAGCTAGACAAATTCAGATTTGGAAATATGGAACATTTTCTTTTAATCAATGAAAGTAAATTAACAACAATTTATTTTGTGAGCTGGTAAAATCTCCATCATTTTTAGTCTTTAAAACAAGGCTGCATGACTTTCTCCAAGATATATATTCTATCTCAACCAAAGGTGGGGATTGGCACAGAACTCCTGGCTGAAAAAAAACTAACATAACTGCCCTAAAGAGGACTATTTTTTCCCCCAAACATGTTTTAAATGCCATTAAAAATGTACAATTTAGAAGTTATTGATACAAGAATGACGTATTATTTCCTCTAACATGAGAGATAGGATTGGAAATCCAAACAACCTTTTACTTTTCCAGTATTAAAAAAAATTACACACTTCAAGGGTGTGGGCAAGTAGAGTACAAGGTACTATCATAGTTATTTCAAATACAAGATGCTTTTTTCCCCCCAATCAGCATGGGGAAAAAGGTCTTTGTCTTACGTTTGCATACAAGGAAACCTCATTAAACACATTGTTTATCATTAAATTGTTGCCAAATATAGCATGGGCTCAGTAATGGAAATCAACTATGAAGTAGTACAAACACTCAGCATAACTATAAAATACGTGACATGTACTGGGCAAACAAACTGATGGCCCATCTGAATAAGACATATGGCAGTGTCCACTAAGTGCAGTCCTCCACAGTGCTGACTGTTTTTCAAGTCATAGTGAGCCACTACACTTCATACATTTTTATTTCCCCTTCATTCCCACAGTTAAGCTGCGCCTTTCTTTCTCATTTTCAATGATTCCTGTTTCTTCACCAACCTTAAGTGTCTGGCAAGTGTCAACAAACAAGGATCAAAACAGTTCACCCAGAATCCCTCTGTTGGCCCCCGTCTCAGCCTGTCACATATGCTTAATGTAGGCCTGCCCTCCACAAACTGCAGCATAGAAATTTTTGTATAGAATTTTTTGGAGGAACCCAGGACTTGTGACAAGATAATCCAGTTGTAGTCATGAGTTTGGGAGGGGGGGCTGGTACTAATAAGCACCTGGATCCTTTGTGGGGGGTATACGGAGTGCACACACATACTGAGCAGTGCTGAGCTGTGAGGACACTAAGGCTTGAAATGCTGTTGACTCTGCTGGGAGCCAACCCAATTAACTATGTGGGATAAATCACAAGTCTTTGGGCTTTGGACTGATATAATTTATAGTCTGTACTATATATAAGTAGGTATAAAAGTGCTGCTTAAAAGTGTGTATGGAGTACCTGTGCTAAAACTTGAAGCAGTTTTAAAAAAAAAAAAAAAAAGGTAAAATGCATCAATTCTAGAAGAATCAAGTCTATATGCAAATTACTACAGTTATGTTTATTTCAAGGTCAGTTTTTTCAAATTTGCTCCTCACTTCCATGTGCTCAGGGAGAGAAGATTCTGACAGGAAAGGGGAAGGGAAAAGGGGCTGTAGAGGGAGAAGTTGTGGAGGGGCAGAGGGCAAGGGAGGAACCTGACCCCTGCAATTTATTTCCCCTGCTGTAGCAGTGGGAAGGGGACAAATTCTATGCAAACCTCCAGTAATTAGATATTGTACCTAGACAACTGTAACACATTTATGAATTTTCAATATATAGAATCTAATTATTAATGGGGTTGTCTTATATTCAGAATCATCTTATATTCAAGTAAATACAGTACTCTCTTTTTTGGTGTTTGGGTTCAAATAACACAGTTAAATATACAGTAATTTTAAAATCTTAACAAATAAATGCCAAAGAGCCCCTTTTTTAGTTTGTAATAATGTTTGCATTCTGAATTTGTAAAGAAAAATACAGCACATAGGTCAATCATCTATTTGTACAAGCACGTGGCCAGTTAATAAAATAGCTGCCACGGTATTAGTTTATAGCCCATACAAATAAGCTAACTGTAGAGTCTGTGATAAAACTCAATGGTGTTTAATGTATTTAAACGTATTTTGAGTTTTCATTCACGTGTGTACATATAAACAGTCTCCCATTAGAAAATGGACACTGCTATTTGTCTAGTTCACAAAGCTATTACAAGGCAACAATTTATATCTTAGAATTACTCAGCTACTATGATGGTGATACAGAAATAGGGACACCACAAGTGAGCAAATCAAATTGCTCAATCTTATTAGTCTATCTTCACCCCTTCAAGTTAAAAAAACCCAACAAAGTGTATTACATTTTTAGTAAGATTGTGTTTATACAGTTGGGCCTTGATATACACGGTATTTTTTGCATGGTTTCAGTTATGCATGGTCTTAAGCAATAATTGTGACCCTTTATTTTTGTACATGGTATGGATTCACTTTTACACAGTGCAGCATGGTCACCAAGATGCGCAGATGCGTCTAGAATCAGCTGGTCGCTTCCCTCCTCCACCATGCTGCTTTCAGTGTGTGATCAGATATTACCTCGTAAACATCACATTGTCTGCTTGCCTTTACCCACTATTTATCACGCTTAATAAGTGTTTACCGTGAGCTCAAAGAGGAAATTGATAGAAAGTGGCTCAAAAAGTGATACATCATATGTAAAGAAGCAGAAAAAAGCATTGACTTCAGCACAGAAAGTGGAAATGTTGGATAGGCTTGCTAAGGGTGAAGGTTCATCATCTGTGGTTAAGGCTTATGGC
Organism: Caiman crocodilus; assembly: GCA_030014935.1. Taxonomy (NCBI): domain Eukaryota; kingdom Metazoa; phylum Chordata; order Crocodylia; family Alligatoridae; genus Caiman; species Caiman crocodilus. Next base: position 239,582,328 of record JAGPOW010000261.1, read on the forward strand.
CTTAATGAGTTGATCGTGCATACACTGAAGAGAAACGAGGCAAAAATTAGAGTGAGTGTTGCTGCAGGTGCTAAAGTGTCCTTCTGTACTCTTGTTACTACCATACAAAGGATGGAGAAAGCACTGAACATAAGGATTGAGGACCAAACACAGGAAAGAGTTCCATTGGATGGGCCAGTGATTTAAGAAAAAGCAGAGATTGTATGATTACTTAAAACAGGATGTTGTGTCAACTTTGGGGAGGAGCAGTATAGCCAAGGAATCTACTTTTATAGCCAGCAAGGGATGATTTGAGAAATTCAAAGAGAGGTATGGGCTGCATAATGTTAAATTGGTTGGTGAAGCTGCATCTGCAAACCACAAAGCAGCAGCAAGGTTTCCACCTGAGCTGGCTGAACTCATTGAGGAGAAAGGTTACCAACTGGAGCAAGTTTTTAATGCAGATGAGCCTGGCTTATTTTGGAAATGGATGCCAAAGAAAGCCTTTCTTTCAAAAGATGAGAAATCTGCTCCAGGTTTCAAGGCTGTGAAAGACTGACTGACCCTTCTGATCTGTGGAAATGCAATGGGGGATTTTATGGTAAAGCCAATGCTCCTTTACCAAGGATGCTAAAGGGAAAAGACAAATATCAGCTACCAGTGTTTTGGAGGACTAATCAGAGTGTGTGGCTCACGTCAGTGCTTTTTATGGACTAGTTTCATAATTGTTTTGTGCACAAAGTGGAACACTACCTGGCATCAAAGAACCTGGCATTTAAGGCCCTACTGATCCTTGGTAATACTCTGGGACACCCTGAAAGACTTCAGGCTGTGCATCCCAATGTGGAGGTGGTTTTTATGCCTCAAACACCACATCACTCCTCCAGCCCCGTGACCAAGGTGTTGTAGCAACTTTTAAAGTGTATTATATTCGCCGCACCTCTCACCACATCCTAGATGCTATGGACTGTGACCCAAGTTTAACAGTGACCCAGTGCTTTAAAGATTACACCATAGCAGAGTGTATTAAAAGTTTCTGGATGGAATAAAGCCTTCCACCATCAATGCATGTTAGAAAAACTTGTGGTGAAAAGCAGCGGATTATTTTTGTGGCTTCCTCAAAATGCAACAGGAGGTGGAGGAAATTACAGAACTGGGTTATCACACTGGAGAGATTTGACAATCTCCAGAAGAGTCTGGATAAGGGTTTTCGATTGGCCAAGGAACTCAGAGACCCTTTTTTTTCCCTTTCACTGAGGATCCATTCATGGAATGTAGCTTGAAATTCAAGAGAGAGCTTGACAGTGCACTGGCTCCTTACAGGGAAGTTTACAAAGACATGCACAAAAAAACCAAACAACTGGCCATCACCAGCTTTTCCCCACATCTTCTGTCATCAAATGAAGTTCATCCTGAACATCAGTAAGGGTTAGTAGCAAGTTTAAGTTTCATTAAAACTTGCTAATAATACCTGTTTTGAATAAACTAGAGGTCATTTTATGAGCCTGGACCCTAACGCCTTATTTTCCTGTAAGCCCTTGGTATCTTTTTATAAGATTTCTATTTGCACAGTGTTTTTTCAAGAACATAACCACCATGAAAACTGAGGCCCAACTACAACTTTTGTCATTCAGATTGAGGCCTCATTGTGCTATTGCTGTAGGTGTAAGAAAAAAATACAAAAATATTTAAGTGCAAGTTATATATATATTTGGTCATACCCAACATAGAATTTGGCACTGTGGTGACTTGTCAGCTCTGGAAAGGCACTGACGGTTTCAGTTGGCTGTGAAGAACTGACTATTACTCTAATGATCTATTTCTGAAGTTACTACCCACCAAGTTTGGATGGCCTCATTTTGTTTAATGGTATTATCTGTGGACTAACCACAAGTTGAAGTAAAGTTAAATAAGAGTTAATTTTTTCTTCTGACTGAAGGATTTGCTAATTGCTGAGATATTTGCATAACAATCAAAACTGATTACAAGAATAAATACATTCATTATTATATACGAATAAATGAAACACAGGTGAAAAAATGAATTACTCACTAATGTCAGTTACTTAAAATATTTGTTAATAACATTTTTCCTTATACATATTTTATTTCATTAAAGCATTATTCTTTACATAATGAAAGTGGGCATACACACAATTGGACGTGTATATGCAATTTAGGCTGAATTTTTAAGTCTCAGTTAATAGTTAATAGCATATCTTACCTAATTACTAAGGACAGATTCTCAGCCATTCCCTTTTGCTAGACCCCCTGCACCTTGAGGATTATCACTACCATAGGAGAGCTCTCAGGAGAAATAGAGCTGGCATACCTTATTGCTATGCCATGTTCTTCTGAAACCCCTTATTCAGGGGGAAGTATTAGGGTGAAAGGAATAGCCAGGATGTGCTATATTCTGGCTGTTTCAGCTGGAGAATAGTGCCTCAGGGACTGCTGCCAGCTGGCATAGGTTAAAGCAGCCCTATAACTGGCTCCCAAATGACCCTGCTTTGCTGAGTGTACACTTAGCAAGCTGACAATCTGCCCTACAATTTTATAGGGGCAACTCATTAAAAGTGACTGAATGTGCAGCTGTCTTAGATGCTGCTCAAACATTTGTGCCCTATCAGTGAGATCAACTTCCTAGAAAACAACCAAAAAAAAAAAATCAGCAAGTAAGTTCTATTACTTAACATTTTGAATGCTCTTAAGCAACAAATGGTTCCCATTTAGCACTCATTGTATGATATACACATACCAGGTGTATTACAGTTTCTTGAAAAAATCGTTAACACAATAAATAATGGTGCTTCTTTCACACTAATATTTCCTATTATCAGTTCTCATAAACCTGCACAAACCATGACAGCTAGAAAGGATGAAAAGTAAACTGAAGTATGCCATAGTGCAATACATAGATGCCTGAGCACTATAAGATTCATAATTTCAAACAAGCCTAAGAGAATTTTTCTTTGGAGGGTGCTCTGCAATCATCTATTATGTATACCTCTGTGTGTGTGTGTGTGTGTGTGTGTGTGTGTGTGTGTGTGTGTGCGCGCGCGCGCGCGTGTCATTTTTAGTAAGGTTGTGTTTGTACAGTCTGACCTCACTTGCACGGTATTTTTTTGCATGGTTTCAGCTATGCTTGATCAATTAATTGTGACCTTTTATTTTTGTACGTTATATAGATTCACTTCTACACAATGCAGCATGGTCACCAAGGTGTGCAGATGCACACACACACATATGTATATGTAGATGTGTACACATGTTTGTACGTACTACACTGCCCTGTCCTCCCTTTTTTATACACACACAATTTTTAAATATCTACAAATATATTTTTTAAATATATAAACTTGGGAAATTATTATTCAAACAATACAGTCTGTCATTATGCATAGAGCTCATGGTTGTTTATACAGATTGGGTGTGAATGTACTGGAATTTCAAAAAAGCTAATAAAAAACTACCAGTTTCTTGGCAGAGGAAACATGAAGAAAGTTGGATTGTAATGAAAAAGTTTAAAACAATCACTTTTATGGGATGATTGAAAACTTACATTAAAATTCTATTTGTAACACAAGTGTTAAGTCTTCACAATGTCAATTCTTTCCATTCCTCTTAAATCAGTAAACAGAAAACAGGTGTTCTGAGTACATTGGTCATACTCATACTACTTTTTTTTCCCCTCCTATTGAATTTAGAGGCTAGTATAAATGTGACCTTAGTTAGCTCCATGATGAAGAATACTGTTCATAAATATACTTTTATAGATGTATGAAAATGGACTAATAACTCAGAGTTTCTGGCAAACACTCTGTAAATCATAAATAATTCAATACTGTAACAAATCACCTCCTTTGTACCTTTATTTAATAACAGCTCTCAACTGAAAATTAAATCTTTCGGGCTGACATGATTTAAAACAAATGCTCTTATAAATAAGGAGACTCATACAAAGTCATTTAATCTATTTCAGGTAGAATGAGTAATGAATGATGCTGTCATTTAGGTGGTGATTTGACTTGGAGAAACTACAGTAGATGCCACTTCATAAGAAAATTCTTTAAAAGACTTGATCTAGCGCTATTTATTTTCATAGGCAAACAGCAATATTAAGCCTTTATACAAAGCAGCAAGACTCAGGCTTATAAATAAACAAGTCATCACCACAGACACTAGGAAGGTGTTACTAAAAAGTTTCCACATGAAGGTATGACACAGCACACATCCACCAAACTAATAATGAAAGTACGCATAGACCCAGTGATAAAAATGATGAATTACAGACTTGTTAGAAAAAAATCCACCTGTTTATCCGTGAACAGACACAATTAGCATTTAAAACTGCTGACGCTGGAAGAGGTGTAATTTGTTTATTGCTGCCACTTCTGGGAAAGGTTGTATTACGTATTTTCAACCAAAATAATAGGCACAGAGGTGATGTGCTTTGTCTCTGGGGCAAAGCCTGCCACCTGCACAATTTTTCACCATCCCAGGCTTGCCAATCAACACAGCAGCATTGACAGAGATCTCCAAGGAGGCTTTACATATTAACCTCACCAAGAGGACAAAGGCGTTGCACATAGTTGAGTGCAAGGGGACTAGAAAGATATATAAAAAAAGGGCTAACTCAGGCTAGCAAAGGCTAATGCAGAACTAAAGGACAGTATCCGTGGTTTGTGTCTTTTGGTGCCCCTCAGCACAAACATTATACACTGTGAAAAAGAATAAAAACTAACTTCTAGCAATTACATTCACAAAGCTTTGTGAGGTTCTAAAACAGTCTATAGGAAGTGATTAGCATTGCTGGCAGAGAATACAGGTTGTTATTCCCTTAAGGAAACCCACAGGTCTGAGATTTCTACCTCAGCTTCCATTTACTTGTCATAATTATATGATGTCTTTGAGCAGTTGCATATCAGAGCACTTAGGTGCCTGCTCCTAGAAGAGCAGAAACTGCCTGGGGAGAGCCCAAAGAGCCAAACAGGAGCCCAGGTGCAGGTTGCCATGGCAACAAGCTAATGAGGAAATTAGCCTGCACCTGGTCAGCTGGCCAGAAGTGGCAGGGCCCTGGGCCTATGTAGACCCCATGATGGCAACTAGGAGGCAGTTCTCTGCTGGTGGCCAAGGGAGAAGGAGCCCTTCTAGAGTAGGTGATGGGAAGAGGCCTGACTAAGTTCTGCTCTGGGTAATGTAAAGGGACTGAGCACACCTTTTGTGGCTTGTGTTATCTTATAGCCCAGGGGCTTATGCTTTGTTTGCTGTTTTATAAGACTGGTGGTTTGGGTGAGGCTATTTGAGGAAGGAGGAGGCCTCACTGGGGGCCCACTACAGC
>JAGPOW010000261.1:239592106-239604202 GCA_030014935.1 Caiman crocodilus
GTCCTCCTTCCTCCCCTTCTTAAAGATGGGAACCACATTGGCCACCTTCCAGTCCTCCGGCACTTGTCCAGAGCTCCAAGAGCGCTCGTATAACCGAGCGAAGGGCTCAGCAATCATCCCTGCCAGCTCCCTCAACACCCTTGGGTGCAGGTCATCCGGACCCGCTGACTTAAAGACATCCAGCCCTTCCACCAGGTCTACCCTCACCCTTGGCTTAGCAGTGATTCCCGAGGGGGAATACAGGCTTCCAGCAGGAGGGAATCACCCGCTCAGGAAGACCGAGGCAAAGAAACCATTGAAGATCTCCGCCTTCCCATCGGCTGCGAGCACCAGGTTGCCCAACGAGTCCCTCAGGGACCCTGTCATAGGGTCTCTGTTGAAGGGGGGCCTGCCAGGCCCAGGTGAGGCTGTGGTAGAAGGGTAGGAGTGCAACCCAGCTGATGCAATCATGTTTCAAGAGGAAAAGTTCATGATTGAAATTAAGGCACCCTACCTGATGCAGGAAAGCAAAGGCCAGCCATTGTCCAGAGGAAGAGTTCACCAGCAAAGAGCAGGCACTACAGGACTTACAGGTAGAGTCAACTGTGCTTGCCAGGTTAGTCAGATCCTGACCTCCCTCACTGGTGGATAGGTAAAAGACAGCCCTCTGGAATCAGTGGTGCCCACTTCACAAGAAGTCGACAAGGGGCTTCTAGAGTCCTTCAAACATGGTAATTGGTGAGTCCAAGACCGTACACCTGTGCCACAGCCTAGCAGCTGCCAGGTTGTTGATGACCAGGACCCAACCACAGTAGGAAAGGCTAGGCAGGCACCAGAGCCACTGCTAGAAATTGCACCTCTCTTTCCTGGATAGGCTGGCAGGCTTAAAAAAATGCCCAGGGCTTTGAAGCCATCATGGCACCAGGACAGGCCTTCAGGCAGACCTGGCAGCTGAGCATCAGCTCATGTGCCCAACTTAAACTTAGCTCTTGACATGGGCTAGGGAGGTGTGCTTATAGGCCTGCTGACAGTCAGGGACTAGACATCATCCTCACTGCTCATAAAAACAGTCACATTATCAGCATCGGGGCCAGTGACTGAGGTTGATGGGAGGGCCAGGTCTATCAGGTGTCACCACCTTGCATGGAGCAGTGACTCAATGGTTTGGACACACAGTATTTCAGAGAAGGGGCAGCCCTGCCAGATGTCCCTGCATGCTAGAAATGGGGCACATATTGCTCTGTTAGCTTCTAAGAAGCTAGAGATGTCCTGGTATAAGAGCAAGATGGTCAAGATGAAGAGGGCTCCAGTAAAAGGCTCCAGCGTCTGGAACAAGATGCTGTGGTTGGAGCCCTTCAAAAACTCCCTCTTGATTAAAGGAGACATCTGTAGAACTCTTCAGCAAGTCACACAGCAAAAACCGGCTGTCCTGTTAAACTGTAGCTGTTTGGGGCCTACATCTGAGGCCACAATCATTTTGAAATAACCGGCCAGGGATTTGGACAAGATTTTGTAATCGGAGGACAGCAAGACCAGTCGCTAGATCTTGAAGTCACTGAAATCCCCTCTTCTCAGGTAGCAGCATGAGGACCACTTCCTGGCAGCCGACTAGTAGGATCCTATCTTTGAGGCCCTTCTGAAAAGTGCACAGAGCTGAGTCAAGGAGATGCCAGAAAGTCATGGGAGGGTCAAGAAAAATGGGGAGGAAGGGAAAGAAGCAGAAAGAAAACATCACAGAAATAGATGTATGAAGGAGCAAAGAGAAAGCAAGTATACATTATGACCAATTACTGGCCTTGAGAAAAGCCTAAAACAGTGGTTCACAATGTTTTTAGACTTGAGGCACCACTGGGAAAATGTTAGCTCTTAGCCTCCACTAGTTTTTTGACTATGGAAAAATAATAAGAGCAATTTTTCTGTTGCAAACAACACAGTCCACAACAGGTCAAAATATTTTTAACAGTATGTATTCCTGTTTGAAATCTCTGGATTCATTTTGTAAATTGTTTGCCCACCTAACAACGTTAACATTGCATAGCACCCTGTGACACCCTTGATAGGATCTCAAGGCACCCCAGGATATTACAACACCCTGGCTGAGAATCACTGGCCTAAAGAGAAAAAACTTTTCAGTCTAAGTACAGGTTGGTAAGAGAGAGCAAAAAATGGTATCTCTTGTACTTGGGTGTATGTTGTATCCATGTTGGTCTAAGGACATGGGCAGACAAGGTTCTTTGGGTAAATATATCTTATTAGACCAACTTAAATAGTTGGAAAACTTTTTCTTAGCAAGCCTTTGGGTTTAAAAACCCTTCATCAGGCTGAGGAAGTCTCTGCAGTTAGCACGTGCAGAGGCTTCCTCAACCTGACAAAGGATTTTTAAACCCGAAAGCTTGTTAAGAAAATGTTTTTCCAACTATTAAAGTTGATCTAATAAAAGATATCAGATTCACCCAAAGAACCTTGTCTGCCTTTCTCTTGTGCTTGACACTTCCTGTGTCTAATAAAATCCCATACTTTTTGGAAGCAATCACGATTACATTAAAGAATCTCCCGACTCCATCACCACTTTCTTCTTTTTATTGGAACAAGCTGGAAAACATCATATTTTGGCTGTTAGATCAGGAGAGGAGCTCTTCCATTCAGAGAAAGATATATAAAAACATAATCACAAGATATATATAGATATAATGAAAAGCCTACTTCCTGCTACACTGCTAAAATGAGTGGGGATAGCATGGAAATATTTTTTAAGTGATTTCACCATGAAAGATATTGTTAAAAATAAAATTCATAAAACAACAGGGTAGCAACATTTCTGTAGTGATGAGGCCAGATTAGCTGACCAAGAGATATTGTCTAGCTCTAATTTCTATGATTCAGAAAGACACTTAGTAAGAACCAAGACCTCAAAATATACATTTCAGCTATATATCAATGTAGAGAGTCTTTTCAGAAAAGCATGTTGAGACTGTTTGTCACAATGTGGCTGTACTTTGCTCTTCCTATTATTAATCTGTGGTTATTTACTTAGATTCAGCTGTTTAAAGTGTTTAGCACTCTGAAGTAAGTGGAGAGCCATGGTAAAATGAAAAAAGTGTGGTGATGAGGCTTGTGAAAGTTGGCTGTTTCTGGACAAGGAAGGCACAATATAGGGTGGGTCTGCAGTTTCACCGACTTGCTGGTGTTTGTAGTCTTGGGCAAACTGGATACAGTGGGGAGAATGATGAGGCAAAGTAACATCCTATAGGTTTTTTGAGCACTCTTATGTAAAACCGGTGATAGATCTTTCTAAAACTGGTAGTACCATGACATTTCTAATAAAGGAGTAAAAAACATGCCTGTTGGGAACTGGAGAGTCAACCAATAAATGGCTGTGACGTTGCCCTGCCAAATGCTAGAGCAATATAGAAGTTGAAAACCTGCTAGTCAGAAAGAGACTGGTGTTAACAAAGACAAGTGTCACTTAACTGGGTGTATTAAATTCAACAATGTTTTAAAATCAATATTGAATAAATCAACAACGATTACAGGATTAAATGACTGTATTTCTAGGTATTAACATGCGTGAGTGCACAGGAACTAAAGAACAAACCTGACCAGAACAAACAGTTGTTGTGGGTTTTTTGGTGGAGGGCTGGAAAGGAAATATTATGCTCTTAAGAATGTAGCTGGACAATGGCAGGTCTATATTGGGGTGGCCACGAGTGCCACAGGCAGCCTGTGTGTGGGGGGCACATGTCAGATCAGGGAGGAGACAGGTAGCACAGCATCAGATAGGGCAGGAGGGAGAAAGCAGCGCAAGAGATGAGATGGGGAGGCACAGAGCAGGAGATTGAGCAGAGGGGCACAGAGTAGGAAGCAATAACAGGAGCAGCAGATTAAGCCAAGGAAATGGCACTTGGGGAAGGTGCAGAGATAATTTGCGGCATGCCTGCTTACAAGGCTGCTTCCCACCCTCCCGTCCAGATGAAAGTCTTTCCTGGTATTGATATTTATGAGTAAATGGGCATTGCTTAGTAGAGACAGATCTTAAGCAGAGCCCTGGATGCAAATACCCTGAGCTTTGTGGTAGCAGTGTTTGGACTCCAAACTTAGATCCATAATTCATAGCTGCTCCTATTGTATTCCAAAATAATAAATAAAATGACATTAGAAAAATCAGCTGAAGTTTGAAGTGACAACAAAGCCCTTAAGTAAAGGCATTTGCAAATTCTAAGCTGTTAAAAGCAAAGAAATGAACAGTGAAGGGTATAATAAATCTCACACTGCCCTTACAATCGGTGAACGCACTTGGTCTGATTCTCTAGTCTGTGACACTAGTTTTATGACAGTGTAACCTCAAGGAGCAAGAGCAGGCCAAAAACTTCCAGTGACAGCTAGGAAAGCAGAGTTGGGCCCAAATTTATCAATGACAAAATCATTAATAACCCTGCTTAATTACAGCCTATTCTCTCCATCATCGGAAATGCATGGCATTTTCAAGGAGACTTAATTATTTAGAAAGTTGAATGATGTGATGAGACATTTTAGAGATAGAGAGGGGAAGTCAATATTTTAAACTGGAAAATTTTTGAAGATCTGTATTCAACAGTTGCTTAGAAATAGTCTCTTTTGCCTGCAGAGTTAGTGATCTAATTCATGCTTTCAGTCAAAGTTATAGTGAGAAAAACAGGCTTACAATGGGAGTGGCTGTATTTCTAACTACAGGGAGGCTCAGTTTTATTTTCCTGAACAAAATACTGTATCTAAACATTGAATTACGATAGGAGAGAGGGTTGAAATCAGAATTTGAAACAGAATTGTGCATTCAGACCCATTTTTTATGATGAAAGCCGACAGGTCCAAATAGAATCACAACCATCAAAAGCAACAAACTGACCTTTAAAAACAGATCCTTAATAAAGGAAAGATCATGCCCTCCCAAACAAGGACTACAATATTCTTAGCATTAGACATTGTAGAAGACGAATGCTTAGCAAAACCCACAGGGGAATGTGATTTTGTTATTTACATTATATTTGCCAATACATGTTATGTTACATCACACATATTTCTGCCTCTTTGCCTCGATGCTTATCCAAAAGTCCTGAGGGACATTAAAACCTTAAGCTAGAATCCCGTTTATTTTATCTGAAGGGAAAAGATGGTCAGCCTTTCCAAAGCCATTGGCCTCCTTTTCCTTTGAACAGGCTGTGTTCCATGTCCTCAATCCCCGAGCATAATGTGGAGATGCCAGCTGGCTTTCAAGAAGCCAGCTTTAAAGGGACTATACTGAGCAAAGCTAACTGGTATCTTCATCCAGAACAACTCTAGGGGACATAAGTAAACTTTGGTTAACCAAATTTTTTGGTTAAACAAAGCTCTGTAACATAGGGATATATTGTGTACTGCATGTCTTGCTCAAACAGATGTTGTCTAAGCTGTTGGGACTCTGACATTTCAGCTGAACACTGTTGGTTATTCATATCATGCTAATCACAGTTATGAAGCCAGGGTGTTGTATCTAGTTAATAAATAATTAGGAAAGCTTTTTTGAATTGGAAAGAAAAAAAAATAAAGCATATCATGACCACAACCCTTCTGTTCTGCTCCTAAAATTAGAGAAGACAACCATAACTGGCGGTAAAGAAATTGAACTGAGAGAAGAGTAATTAAAATGAGTAAAACATAATTGCCAGGAGTGGGTGTCTTGAAGTCCCTCTAACAACCAAAAATCAAAGGGGAGCTTACACGTTGCTACACAAGTATTTGAGATTTGCCAGCACTTTCCAGTTGCACACACATCTCTTCAAAGTGCTAGAAGCTGATTTTAATGTATATTATGGCAAGTTGTTTTTATTACTTAGTAGTCAGTAGAAAGCTGCATTACTTAGCACAACAAGCCAGTTTTGTTGTAAATCAAATGTAAAAAATCCCCTCAAATATTAAGTAAGATACAAAGTACAAAAATATTCCTGAGGATATACGAAACGATCCAAGATTAATAAGTATGCCTACATCTAAAGCTGTCACATAAAACTGCACTTTTCCTCATAACCAAACTACACTTTCTATATAAATTATTCTCAACATCATCAACTCAGACAGATTTGTATTAAGTACAGATTTATCTTTTAGCTAGTTATCCAGTACTAACATGACATAGCTCATAAATTAAGACAGTTTTATGTGAGTTCAAACCTGAAAGCTGAAGTCCACAGCAAGTATTAACAAAGGCATTAAAATTATATTTTCCTTGGATAACCTAAAAACAAACTTTATCATTTCTTCATAAGACTGGGTTTTAATAAATATCTTCGGAGTATGACATGAATGCATAACAGTTTTCAGCTCACAGCAGATCCTTTCCAATGTAGAAATGCCAGGAATGTACAAAAAAGTGTTTCCAATTTTTTCAAGAAATTTAATTAATCAAGCTCTTTCAACTTCCTATTTAAATGTTAATATCAGTAAGTAAGAAGCTATGATCTCCTCCCACAGAAAAGTATATTTGAAGTTACAAACCTGTTGCTTTTACCCATCACAAGAACTCTGCTGCTGAACAAAATAATAATTCGATCTAGTGGACAGTACCATTTTGTTTCTCAGTCTCAGTCAGGTCTGAGACATTTAAAAGAATGTTAAAATAATGCCAATAGAGTTTCTGTTAAAAAACAATGGAGTATAACCAAATAGTAAAGAATAAGCACAACTTCACAGCCCTTAGCCTGGGTGGGTATACCAATACCAACTAATGCCAACAGATCACATCAAATTAAAAGCTCAGTGATGGCTAGCTCTTAAGAATTACCTTTCTTCAGTATGTAGAAGGTGCAAAACCTCAGTATTATCGCACTCTGAAGACAGCAGGCTAGAAGGAAGAGAGTAATATATTAGGAAAAAGCCCAGAAAGACAACCTGTGTAATCTTTTGCGGATACTAAATGGATTTTCCTCTGTTTCAAAAGCTCCTCTGTCCTCCACACTGTCCAAGGTACCAGCTATCAGGAAGTTCTGCTGGCATATTCTCCTCTCCTTTCCTCTGTTCTAAAGTTAGAACACGTAAATGAAGCAAAGTCGCTTTTACAAAAGATCCCTGCATAGATGTTCTCAGTTAGAAGCAATACAAAATAAATAAATGAAAGAACCTTTATCTTTTTCATTACCTTGTCTTCCATGGTGATTTAAATACTTGTCTCTAGGACACCAACAATTACAATGGCAAAATTAAAGAAAAAATTATTATTACTGTGAGTGTGTGTATTCTCCTTCTTCATCACTTCATTTCTATCTATGCATTCACTTACTTAAGCAAGGCACACTATTCCCAAGGTCAAATCTAACTAGGACTGCTACACTGTTTTTGCTCCATGTCTGAATGCTGCCTACATACCAAGTTATTTAAACAGCACATTCTGTAAAACCAGGTGCTGCATTTTTAACAAAGTACACACACACTACTGTAGGGAGTACTAAGAATACTAAGAATGTAAGACAGTCACTTAACTAGACAAAAGGTGAAAACATGATCTCGCTGAAGTGAATGGAAAAACTGTTATTGACTTCAACAAGATCAGGAGTTTTCTGAATGACCCGAGTTTCAGAAACCAGGAAAAAATCCATTGAAAAGTCAAAAGAAAAGAACATTCTTTTCAGGATCCTTCACTGACTTGGATAGGAAAATAAACATCTAAAAATAATCCTCAACTTTCAAAGTGCACCTGTAGAAAAACTGACATCAGCAGAAATAGTCAATAAAACCAGGACCAGGACTTGGCCCAAACTTCAGAACTTTTCTTCATAACTAAAACAAATGTAAAGTTATAATCTTCAGTCCCACTCACTAGACAGGAAGACGCACACAGCCATAATATGCTCTTCCGGGAAATCCTCTCTGAGGTTATTCACATCTCTTTTTTTAGTCAGCTGAAGGAACCAAGATCAAACAAATCATATTTATTCTACTTCAAAACAAAATTTCTTTCTGAAAGCCTGTACAATGGAGCCAGATACTGCAATGAGACCGAGCAGCTCTAACTCCCACTGATCCAGTGAGAAGTGACAGCATGCAGGACCTCAGCACATCAAGCTTAGTCTTTGCAAACATACACACTTAATTTTAAGCATGCGACTCTTATTAGATGACTTTAGTGGGTTTGCTTGCTTACTTTAAATTAAGCATGCACATGAGTATTTGTATAACTGGATCCTTAGATGAGAGCATTATACCTTTATTACTTGCCCTAATTTATTTAAATAAACAAACTTGTATTACTATAACCTACAAACCACCATAATTATACCCACAAGACCAACAAGCATCCCCAAGCACACCAAAAACACTGTAATCTACCATCAGGCCCTCAGATACCACCACATTGGATATGAGGAAAATGCTTGTGATGTGCACCTGGCTAGCCTAAAATTTGCCTTTGTACAAGGGCACTCCAGGGGAGAAACAGACCTTACATTTGAGAGAGCTACCTAAAAACCTTGCAGTAGCCTGCTACAATATAGAAAGAAACACCCCTGCAAATACACACACCCCTGCTGGTTACCTACCACCCCACATTGGCACCAATCAGAAGAATCACCAAACAACTACAACCTATACTCAACAAAGATCAGACCTTTGGAGAATTATTCCCATCACCTCTGCTCCTGGCTTTCAGACAGCCCCCTAACCTTGCCAACTCAACATCAGGAACAAACTCTCCACTGCCCAGGAGACATCAAGTGAGACATACAGTCTTGCCTTGGCAAAAAATGCTTAAACTTGTCAATGTATCTCCATTGCCACTCCTATCAACATCCTCCTGGCCCCATTAAACACCCCCCATCAGAATCCATGGATTTTACACACGCTTTCCCCCAAAAGTGATATATATATGCCTGATCTAAAATGCCAATGCAAATACAGACAGTCAAAAAGCCTGAGGTTGAATCAATTCAGTCTTTGCAGGTTAAGCCAAACTGCAGAGATTAAACTGACTAACAAGTGAACAGACATTTACTTTTTGCAGCCATATACCTGCAATGACTCAGGCCAGAAACCGGGGATCACTAGACCCTGTCTCTCTGGCATGTAGACAGCATGGGCTGTTTTCCCTTCCTCTTTCTGCTGCCACCAAGGTTTCTGGGATTTGCAGTCCAGAATTACAACAGCAGGACACTTGAGGGTTGCTCATCACTTCAACTTCCTGCCTCCAGCTGCCTCTGGGATTTGTAGTCCACAGCCAACAGTAAGCTTAGCAAGGCAGCTGTGTATTCTGGGGGAGGGGGTTACCCCCCCCACCCCAGACCTCAGACCCCAGCTGGAGTCCCTGCCTCCCTCCCCCTCCCCCCCCGCCTCCAAAAAACCCTTCCCTGCTAAGCAGACAGCCCAGCCCAGGGCTGGAAAGCATTCTGGGATACTGTGATTGAACTTAAACCAGGAAGGGGTCTGGGATAGAAGTTTAATAAATTGGTTTGACCCAAATCCATTAAGTCTGATAATACATTCAACCAGGTTTATCTCAAACCAGTTGTGGCCCTTTTGAAAGTGGTTTATGTGCACTGAACTTCTGTTCTACTACAAGTTTAAACCAGTTTCTGATGACTTAAACCAGTTTATGTGTAACTTCTGTCCCTAGTCCAATTGCCCTCATGGCAATTACATGAGTGAATCTAAATAGCAACTACATACCATAATACACTCTTACAAAAAAAAAAAAAAAAAAAGACAGATCTGCCCCCCCACCTCCTCAATTAGGAACATATTTCTTACAGTACAGCTACTCCTCACAGCTAATGAGTACAGCATCTCACTATCCTGATGCTGAAGGAAATCTACCTAAGACCTTTAAAAGGTGAACTTGGGAACAAAAATTCAAACCAAAGAAAACCAAGGACTAAATACTGATATTGGTTTTATGGTACATTAGATTTTACCTGACTCCTGACGTCTTTCCACACAGGAGACATGAGAATAACCCTCCTCCCTTTTGATAGACCCTGATCTCCTAGTAATCAGCTTCTCTTCTTCTGCTAATTGCCTCTGCTACCCCTGAGAATTTCTCTCCCTCCCACTGCTATTTTTTTACTATTCTGGGTCTGGCTTCTTGTGATCAGACCTGAGGAAGAATATCTTGCATTCAAAAGCTTGTTTAACTCCCAAAGGCATAGTTCATCTAATAAAAATATACCACCCTAAGAAATCCATGCTTCTCACATATTATTGTAAAAATCTTCTACATCTATCCATGGTATATTTTTGTGCCTTTCATTTAAAGCTGTACTTTTTCATATTTAGGAGCCGAAGTCTAATTACGTTGTCTAATTACTATAAAGGGAATTGATTCTATCTCACACACACTGGATGCATCTACACATGCTATTAATGTACTTTAAGCTTACTCCAGGAGCGTGTCTATACATGTTCCTGGGGACTGAATGCCAACTAAGGCGTTTAAGTGTAAATGCATTGGCAGATGGCCCAGAGAAAGTAAAATTATTTTTAGAACCCCTTAATAAACATGTCTCTGTGTATATGATAGCACAATTTGTGCCACAATAATGAAAATGATAACACCGGTAACAAATCCTAGGTATATCCCTTGCATTCAAATGAGTGTCCACAATGAGAGACTGTTCACAGCCTCATGCCTTAATTGTAATGGAAAGTACATTAAAAGATGGTACAGCTAGTACGTTCTTGGAGACTGCAACAAATTGCTTCAAGGATACAAACCACAAACTTACAAGGCATACCAAGAATTGGGAAATCTTATTATAATGAAACAATTGATACGTAGTTCAGCAATTCAAAACACATTGCAGGAGATTTAATGATTTAACCTCTTGTCCTATAATATGTCATACCTGTGTCTAAGGTCTGCCATAAAGAGTCTATTCAAATTAACTTTATTTTCCACTGCTGCACATGCTACAAATGAGCAAAAATCAAGAGCATTTCCTTTTTACTGTATTTACTTGAATCTAAGATAAATGATTTCCTGCCCTCCCATCAGCATGGAGGGAATAGCTTCTCATCTTAGACTCACATACAGGGGGAGAGGGGGGCAGACTCACAGACTCCTGCTCCCTCCCCACTTGCCCTCTTCAGCTTCTCTACCCCCCAGCCCCCACCTTACTGTCAGTTGCAGCTTAGCTCAAGCTCAGGCTTGGCTCCCTTGTGGCCATGGATCACATGGAAACTCTGTCACCTGCCTGGCCAACTAGCAGCACCAACATTGCTACATAGCCTCTGCCCAGGGCAATCAATAGCATGGACACTGCCTGAAACAGCTGGAGCAGCATCTGACAGAAATGGAGTAGGGGGCGAGTAGGGGAAGAGAGAGGGGAAAGGGGCAATGTTTGTGGAGAGTGGCAGAGGGGGGAAGGAAGGTTGCAGGGGGAAGAAGTGAAGGAGGCAGAGAGCAAGGGGGGTCACCAGATCCCTCCTATCCACAGCTTTCCCTGATGTAGCAGTGGCGGTGTGGTGGGGAGGGCACATTTTTAAGATAACCCTAAAGTAATTAGATTGAAAAATGTAGAAAATGTAATAAATTTATACATTTTCCATATATAGAATCTAATTTTTGAGGGGAATCATGTAAAATTCAGGGCAGACTTAGATTCAAGGAAATATAGTAGTAATTAGTTTTCAAAATCAGCGTTTAACACAGTAAGTTTAAGGTATCCACTAATCAATTTTAAATAAAAATAAGCTGATCAAAAAGTAGTATTCCATTTCCCTAATACAGTAATGAAAGACCTCTTGTCCTTAATGCCATGTAGTAAAGAGTTTTATTCACTTTTGGGGCAATAAGTAAAAATGCCTGGAAAAAGAACACAGCTCTTGAGATAATTAAAGTGCTTTAGACCACTAGCCAATTGATTTTTTCCTTGTAAAGGTAGCTCAATTGAAATGTTCAGAATAAATCATGTGTTAAAATTATCTTCTAAAGTAAGAGCTGAGTGCATATTGATTAATAATTATTTGCACTAACAGACTCAACTAAGGCAATACCATCAATTACCTCAAAAGTCTGAAAGATCCATCACAATGGAATCAACAGAGTTAAGAGATTCACTATATTTCTCCTGGTATTTTAGAAGTGCTCATCAACATGGCAGTGCTAATACTAGAACTCTA